>JARHVA010000693.1:4050000-4690000 GCA_037957365.1 Torreya grandis | reverse complement strand
AGGTTTATTTCTAACAAGAATGATGTTTGATATCTATTATGAGTAATCTAGTGGTCTAATGAACCATGTTCCTAATAATTTTTCTATTTCTTTTTTAACTAGAATGGAAATGCATCGATGTATTTTATATAGATTTTATTTGATTGGCTTGGCATCTAGATGTACAACGATCCTATGTACCACTAAATATGGGTCTAAACATGGCATGTTTGTGTAGGACCAAGCAAAGATATCAATGAATTCCTTCATAATAGTAATAATGAACTTATGTTCCTTAGCAGTGGGGGATGCACCTAAGTAAATTATTTTAGGGTCATCATAGGTGTCAATGTTCACTTCTATGGTATATTATACAAGGAGTGTATAACCATATTCAAGAATAGTAGGCAAGGAAAGAAACTAATCTTATTATGATACTTGTGATCCACAAGGCTCACCCATGTAAGAATAATTAGAATTAGCCATATCCGAGAGTGGCCAATTGATAAATTTCTCTAGAAAGTCTTGTACCAATTATGCAAAGATTTTATGTTATTCTTCATTGATATTAGACCCAACTATAATGTATATACTTAGAGGACACTGAACTTCCTAAGAACTCATGAGTGAACTTCCTAGTCCAAGGGCACTTTAAATAGGTTTTCACCCATGGACTTATCTTTATCTTTACTTTTTCCCTAATCCAAAGGCACGTCAAAAATGATTTCACTAGAGGATATCTATGTTTTATTTTACTTATGACAAAATAAAGTTTCCTTCTCCCAAATTAGGCATCAGGTTCTAATTTGAATTCAAATCCATGCCTCTAATCACTATTTAGTAACATGTCTCTGAAGCCCATGAATTTAGTAATAGACTCTTCATTCTAAAACTCATCCATGGTATGTTAAAATCTTGTTTGTCTCAAAATATTAGGCTAGGATGATGGAGGGAAAATGTATAATGGGATGTAATGGAAAAAAAGGCATTGATATTGACCATCTCATTATAGACGCTATAATGGGATCCTGTGCCACTGCCAAGAGTATCTTCATTATATGACAAAGTAGTATCACTCTCAAAATCTATGTGGTCTCCCCCAAGTGGTGTGCATCTAAGATCTCAACTTCCTATATGTTTTTCCATGCATATAGGTTAAATAATTCCTTATGCTTTTTCCCCCAACCCTTTTCCCTTATAGTCTTGATTGTTCATAATTTTATTGGGAATGGGGTACTTAACATTTTGATAAAAAGTAGTAAATCCATCACCATACAACAAATCTCCTCAAAACTAATGGGTCATCTTGGTTTAGTGATGTGTCTTTTATAAATACAAATGGTTAATTTTGACAAGAAGTGAACTTATTTTGCCATATCATGTTAGGCCTGTAAAGGATAGGTTTTGGCATTCCATAGGATTTAGGGGATTTGGAAAATCTGACAATGTAAAAAACATCTTGAATGTGATACATGGCAATGTCAGCATCTTCCATGGTAAAGTGGATGAAAATTAATTTAGGATGTCAAATAGAGGAAGTTTACATGAGGTCACTAGGGTCAATATAATTAGGTTTTATAGATTAGATAACTTTTCATTTGCTTTTATTTCCTAAATATTTAGTGCTAGTATAATAAATATAGTTCACATACTCAACTTCTATACTCTTGAAATATTAGTATGGTTTTATATCACTATGGATAGTGACATTTATTCCCTAATGAGAGAATTTAATGCATTGGTGTAAGGTGGAAGGGACTACTCATACTTCATGGATCCAAGGATGACCAAGAAGTAGATTATAGGGAAGCTCAATTTCAATGACATGATAAAGGGTGTCATGGGTGACATGCCCAATAATGATTGGAAAATAAATGTGGCTAAAGATTCTCTCTACATTATCATACACTTTGATCATAATAGTATCTGAATATATGTCTAATTTTGTGTATCCCAAATGTTTGATCAACTTCAATAAGGATATATTTAATCGTGAACTATTATCTATAATAACCTACTTGAATTTGTGGTGAGAAATGATGGCTTTGATGCACAAAGGATTATTGTGGAGGTGACTAATGGATGATATGTCTCTTTAATCAAATATAAGTTGTTGACCTAGGGATAAATGACCCACAAGTGATCAGAATTGGGCTAGATCAATGTCATTAGGTAACTTGGACTATTTGAGAAAGTTATTTAATATTTTTATATGAACTTTAGATGTATAAAAGAGATCTAAGATTGAAATTTATGTATGCATTTTACTTAGTTGTTCACCAATATTCAATGGCTTCTCAATAGAAGGGTGAGCCGATTTGGATTTTAGAGGTGTAGAGTCTTAAATAGGATTAACACTAGTATTAGAAAAAGGTAAAGGGCTTTGGAGAGTAATTCATGGGTATCTAGTTGTGACTCCAAAATTTTGAGCCAGGTAAGAGTTATCTAAATTAGAAGAATTTGGTGGAGGTCTAGGAATAGTAATTCATGATGGTCAAGGAAAATTTGAATTATTATTACCTATGTTAGAATTAAATATGGTTAAAAGTGGTGGTCCCAAAATAGAAGGGTTATAACTATTATGATTTATAGCTAGCCTATGATAAGTGACGTTGATAGTAGTGATGTAGTTACTTGTGAAAAATCCCACATTATTGTCATAATCATAAGGGACATTACAATATCCTACTTGGCTAATTTGGGTATCATCATCTCAATTATGATTGGCATGGTTATAATTTTGGCCTTTCCCTTAATGTTGATTTTTATGTTGCCCTTGTTCTAATTGTGACCTTGCCCTTGGTTTTGATTGTTTCTTTACTATTGATTTTTGTGTTTTGGAAATGGTTTTTTGGAAATTCCCATATCTTGGTTGGTATTATGAGCTAATTTCTCTAGTTAAATTTCCCCATTTTCAATCAAATATTTTATTAGATGCCTCAATTATATGCATATATAAATGGCATGGTTGACAATGTGATGGTAATCATAATACTCACTATCTTGATACCATGTCAGCTTGGGCTAACCCTTTAGGAAGGGTTTTGGAATAGACCAAAATATCATATTAGTTGTTACTAAATTTTGTAATACTACATCAATAGGATCCCCAAGATTACTAAAACTCTATCTTGGTAGCACCCTCATTACAGTTGAGCTCTTTGTAGTGTGAGAGTTGGATTGTGTGGTGTACTTTATGCAGGCATTGGTTGTATCATCTATATATGTCTCACTTTCATAACTCCATTACCGACCATGTTTTTGATCTTAATTAAAGTCTTCATATTTTTAGTTACACTTTCCCAAATTGGCACTTGATTCTAGGTTGGTCTTTGGGCTTTAGAGTATATTTTTACAAGACCTTGGTCAATAAGTGCTTTTTAATATGCACCCCTTTGTCAATTATTTCTTCAAATTTGTGTGCATAATTGAGTCTTAGATTATGGTAAACCTATACATTTAGGTTTTTTGTAAAGATACTTGATAACTATTTAACTAGTAAATTATGTAAAAACTGACTAACAAGGGATCTCCACCTTGTTCCTTGGCATTGCACAAATCAACTACAAATAGATCATGCTCTATGTTGTGGGAGAAGTGATTGACAAACTTTTTTTGATAAGTTGTCAAATGTGGTTATTGATCCTTTTAGTAGTTTAAAGAACCACTCCAAGGCTTGTCCACTCAGACTATGTGGAAATAAATGAAGTAAATATATGCTATTGTAGGCTACTTCTTGGCACATGAAAAAGAGTGCCTATAAATATTTTTGTAGATCACCTTTCCCCTTATATTTTTCAAATGTGGGTAGTTCAAAATGAGGAAATAAAGTTACTTGTATAAAATTGAGATAAAAAATATAAGTGCATACCTCATCAAATTTGAACTTCTTAGGTTCTTGATTACTTGTTTGAATTCCAAAGATTATTTGCTTCATCATATTCTACTCTTGGGCATTACTAGCATTTTTTAACCAAGGTATTATATTGGATGTTTGTGGATTGATGAACTTGGTTGGCATGAGTGGGAATGGATCCCCTTTATGTGATTTTATTATGGATATGCACCCTATAACCATAATTATGATTTTATTGTGAGATTTACTATTGGTTCATATTTGAATTAGAATAGGTAATGCATTGTTGGTTTAGAAGAAGATTTTGATCTTGAGGAATCTACTATTGTAAATTTTAGGGTATATGTTGTTGATTTGGTGGAATCTATTATTGGTTATAGGGAATTTATTATTGATTTATGATAAGGCATTATTATTTTAAAATTAGAAGAAGTGGGCAACATGTTTTATGAATAACTCAGCGCTTATTGCAGTGGTAGATTATTGTTGCGTATTATTGGGCACTTATTACACATTGTTTAGTAATTCTATATTTTTTGTCACTTTTTGCACATTGGAAAGGATATCTTGGTGGTTGAAAAAGGTATGTTTCATGTCAAGTGGAACTCAATGTGTAGTATTGGTTGGAATGGCTTGTTCAAGACATGTTGATGGATCTATAATAGATGTAATAATTCATAATGGTTATTGTGGTTTCTCAATCAACTAGTTTTGCTTTAAAAATGTGGAGTTATTTAATGAGTTTGTCATTAAAAAATTAGTTAAATTAACTACAATTCGATTCATGTATCATTGGCTAAATTTTTTATATTATAAAATCAATGACTTTTCAATGTTGAGATGGGTCAATAAGTTACGCCTTCCCTTTGATAGATGATGCACTAGTTTATTTTGTAATTTGGGTAAGGGTATGACTTTGGGTAACATCTAATTCTTGAGGTATTTCATCTATGTTAAAAATACTATGTAATTGGTCTATGGGGAAGTTAGGTGTGAGCTTGGATCTAGATTCTAATAGTTAGATAAGTTATTCATCCTTATCTTCCATAGTTTGTTGTTTGAATTGACCTTGACTAGTTCTAATAATGGTAAGGATGTATTTGAACACTATGGGGTGGTCCTCACCATCCTCACTATATTAAAAATTCCTAAGATATCTTGAGTAATTATATAAATTTTATTCCTCAAGGTTAGGCCTGTAAGAGGCCCCACTACACGTATACCTAGGTATGTCTCTAATGGCTTCTAAACTAGAGAAGGTTTGGACCTTATTTGGTCCTTGACATGATTTTTTTGAATTTTTTAGTGATATAAAAGGTTTTAGACATTAATTATAACTTCAAATTGTACTTTAGACTTTGATATTTGACACAAAGAAATATAATTTGGAGACCCAGAATGGAATGGATAGCATAACAATACCAAATGAGATAAGACTTTGTTTTAATTTAAAAATGTAACTCCATGAAATGACTAAGGATGGTTTGGAAAAGTGGTTAACATAATACCTTTAGTGTTTGAATGTATAAGGACATGTTTTAAAATGTTCACTTCTAAAACGTGGTGTATTTTTTTTAATATGGTTGTGGGCATGACACTAGTTTTTATAAAGTACTCAAGCAATCACGAATATAACTTAGAAACTGACACAAATTTATGGCTTAATAATTGATTAATTTTTATATACTCACCTTTGATAGGATAAAATATAGTGGTTCATTAAAGAAACTATTGCAATTATTAGTGGTATTTTAACCCCACCCTTCTCTCAAAGGTATGTATTAAAAGGTAATATTTAGGGGAAGATACCTTTGCACCCCTACATCAATGAAAATGTCATATAAAAAAGTGGTTTTTATTCTAAGTTTTCATTTGGAAAATTAGATGGTCCTGATATACCTTATGGTACATGGACACTTTAGAATAATCCATTAATTAGATGTAATATTTTTTAGGCCATTCACCAAAGGGTATTATCCATTTGTGACCACTTTAGCTATTAGGGTCTTGATGAATTAATACTCTCATTATTAGGCTATGAAGGACATACTAACTAAGATATTATTGGTGTTTCCTTAATGTGTATACCCCATGGATAATAGGATTGGTATGATGTTAGGATGTGACTTCCTAGGTCAATGCACCCCTAAAGACTTGTGGTAAGGTGATAAAATCCATTCCACCTAGTCAAAAAATTAATAAAAAGAAAAAAAATTCTTTTTTTATGATTCTCAAGACCCCACATATGGGCAAGAGAAGAGCATACTTAAAAACATTTTTTCAGGTAGACAAGCAAACAAGTAAGCTTTTGTGTTTTTGGTCACCTAGACTCCCTAAATGCTGCAAGGGGAGAGCATATGAAAAATGGTTTACACAAACAAGAATGTACATAACAAACCACTTAAGCTAATAAAAAATTCATATTCTCTTAGGATCTAAATTAAAAGTGGATGTCCATTGTTAAGCACCAAATAGAAAAGATTATTAAAATTTTCCTTGAGAAATTTTTAAAATACTTTCAAATATATCAAAACCTACAAGAGAAATGATTAATCATTAAAATAATGACTTTGGTGGTCAAGAGGAATTTAATTTAATATATTTTCAGTCTCAATAAAAATAACACAAGGTGATCTTTCCATTTAATAGGGTGATCTTTTTTATTCTAAGTCAATATCATCATTCTATAACCAATCAGAAACATAGTTTTGGTGACTTTGTCAATAATTAGGATGACCTCACCATTTTACAAGATTATTTCACCATTTTAATAAATTATAGAGAATAAAACATAGTCTACCTTTTATCGACTCCATCATTTATGTAATAACTTAACCTATATTCAGGTTGATCCCATCATTTAATAGGTTAACTTCATCAATTTTAGGAAAATATAGTAACGTGACCTCACCATTTTTTTATCAAATTTTTTTATATTTATGTTTATTTCATCATTTGGAAAGTTGATTTCATTAATTTTCCAAAAAACAAAAATTAAATAGAGAGTGATAAAAAAAATAATCTCATTGATCTGTAAGCCAAAAATACTAATTATAGGAGTGATCTCATCGATCTGTAGGGTGATATCATTGAGAAATAGTAGGTAGAATACATAAAATTTAGAAGACAAAAGGGGAAATGAATGCCAACAATTAGTCAA
Source organism: Torreya grandis (assembly GCA_037957365.1). NCBI lineage: Eukaryota > Viridiplantae > Streptophyta > Pinopsida > Cupressales > Taxaceae > Torreya > Torreya grandis. The sequence goes on along the minus strand of JARHVA010000693.1, from coordinate 4,683,005 downwards.
ATTTGATAATTAGAACACTAGGATAGTTTCCAAGGATTTGTATGGGGTGTGCAAACCCACTAGGCATGTCAAATGTAAAGCAAGATTACAAAATAGTTTAGTCCATTTGTTAGTGACCAAAATAAAGAACAAACAACAATAACTAACATACTACGCCCTCAATTGGGAAAGGTCTATGAAGTAAATAATCAAACAAGAAAGCATAAACAAGATAATTTATACCTTCCCCATGTGAATTTACCATAAAAGCTAGTCCATAAGCATGTTTGTGCCCAAATATAGAGCTCAAAATCTTTAGCAATGTCATTGAGATGAAACCTCCAGCCTTTACCCACCAAATAGCTTTTGATTATAATTTGGTGATGTTTAGACTTATCAAAGTATATTATACCTTATATCTCCTATTACACCCTTATATTTCCTTTTCCATTCATTATTTTTATACAAAATATGGTCAAAAAATAAAATTTGACCAAAATATATACCAATGGGTTTTGAACCCTCGACCCTTCTTATTTAAAGTGACTAAAAAAATATCCTATCCAAATTTCCTTCAACAAATTTGAATATAAAAAGGAAAAATATTCAATATAAACTTGACTTTTCAGAATAAAAAATATATGTTAAAACTTTCATCGAATGTTTGTACTATGCCTTTTATTATGGTGGAGCACTACACCTTTATTTGGTGGATCCTAAAGTTATTTTATGGAGTTTAAAGAATTTAATAACTTTTACAATCTCCTTTTTTTCATCCTAATTTTATGCAACATTATTCAATGTGTTATGCTCATCTTACAAGTCTGCATTCTTCAATTTAAAGAGAAATCAAAGCATTCATCATCCTTATTCAATTCATGTAGTTAATTATATTTTTTTGGTTGTGGCCATTGTATACTTCAAACACTATATCTGGTGTGATATTTTATGTCTTAAAAATGCTACAGGGCTTCAAAAAATCAGCAACAATTGTATCTCTCCTTCCACTTTCACATTCATGGCTCTGATACCACTATTTACTCTAGGAAAGGGAGGAATAAATAAAAAGAACAAGAAAAAAATGTATTCAATGTAATAATTTGATGTTTACATCATTCATAAAAATGTTTAGAGATTTATGAAGGTTGGTTGTGAAAACCAACCAATAACTAACCCAAACAACCGAATACATAAATAAAATGGTAATTTATAATTGCCAATAAATAAATAAACAATTTTGGATCACAAATGACCCAACATAATTGATATTAAAACAGCTTGACCTATAATTTAAAATACAAGATAATGATTATGTACTTATATAAATTCTTTTATGTCAGGTGTAGAGGGTGTCATAGGATATGGAAGTGTTCATAATGTGCTTCATCAGATGCTCAGATCATAAACAAGGGTTAGAAGACAATATAGACACTATTAGAAAAATCATACACCTATGGCAACCAACACTATCATGGTTTATTATAAGTTTCTCTATGCACACTTGGGGTCTACAAATTTTGGAATCCTTACACCTGCACTTATGATATGTTTCTATAGATGTACACCCTTTGGTTCTTTATGATAGTTTTGGTCTCTTTTTTCTAAAACACTAATTGTACTTGATTGACCACAAGATACCCTCAAAATGGGTTAATAGTTAATATTTTACTATGTCAATCACTCCTTACTAAATGTATAAGCATTAAGGCTCAAATCACATGAAGTTATCCCACTGAGGTGAGTGTGTGAATATGTAACATCATGAACAATCTAGAATCTAGTCCCATATTTAATCTTTGGCATATGTCACCATGCACTTTGACCTATTTGTATTCATTTTTGAATATGTGTACTACTATATGGCTTTTCCTTGAAGATTTTAAATGTATGTATGCCTTTTTAATAATGTTTAAAGATAGTGAAAGGTCTAAGATCTTGTTAGGTGATTCTAAGGTGATTGATACCTTAGGTATGAATTTTATATTTAGGTGACTCTTTGGTAATTTTTAGGTACCACCAACCCATGAAATGTGTCCAAAGATACCTAATGGATATTTCCCAATTTGAAAAATAGTCATTAAGGGTGTTTGGACACTAATAGAAAAGGAAGACACCTATATTAACTAACATTATCTAGTTTTATCAGTGATGTTTAAGGAGTTCAAATAAGGATCTAAGAATTGAAGAATGTATTTTCAGGATTCTTAAGTTGTTATTGTATATACTAGGTTAATGCTAAATAAATATACCTAATGATTAGAGGTAGATAAGATAGTGCATGGGTATATTGATAGAGAAAAAGTGTGTATGTAATTCAAATATATTTCCATTGTTGTATTATGTCAAATTATGTAAAATTGATGTTTCCAAAGTTTCAAATACCAAATTTAAGTGTCTATATTTCCCCTTTTAATCTAGTATTGAAAATATTATATTAAAAAGATAAAATAAATAAATTTGGTACCAATAATAACCATGCTTGGTGTTAATAAGTATGACCAAAATGTTCCATTTTTTCCATGTGAAACCTACAAGAAACATGTTTATAATAATTTCCTCACATAATAAGTAATATTTAATAATATAAATCATTAAAAAATTAAAAAGTTAAGTGATGAATACCCCTGATGGTATGTGAACCAAGCTATCACTTATTGAAATTGATTATAGAAAATCATAGGTTGAACATGCCCCAAGGAGATGAAATTATTGAAATAATGAGATGAAGAGAATAAATTCCTAAAGTACCATTATGGAATCCAAAAATTAGGTTTGTATGTAAAGGTGGAACCCCAAAATTAGTTTCACATGTAAAGGTGGAATCATGATATAAATATTGTATGTAAATGTGAAACCATGAATTTAGGTTTATATACAAAAGGATCAATTGATGCATACAAATATAGACCCAAAGTGATCACATAGTTCCATAATTTCTCATTGATCCTCAATATATAAAATATACAAATATTTGAATGTACAATCTCCATGACTTGTATGATCTATATATGCCTCAAAGTGATTATAATGTCAAAATTTATCTCGAAATGTCATAAAATATCTCAATTACTCCTCAAAATCATGTGAATGTGTCTCAGTATTCTTGATTTGACACATGAATTATATTATAAATTATCTGGAAAATACGAAATGCTTTATCTACCATGGCTCGAATCTATAAAATAAACCCATTATCTTAGTGATATGAGGGATGATACCTATGAATCACTCATATCAAAAGAAATATTTATGCCAATTATATGTTATATATAAAAATTATGATCATATTTAGTAAATATACAAAAATGATAAGATATGTCCTCATGGAAAAATTTTGATCATGGAAAGGACATATGAAACATGTAATCCACTGCAAAAGAAAATTATTTTTTATTAGTGCATGAGATATGATCATGATAATTAATTTATAAATAAGTGTTAGCATCTACTACATATAGTAATTAATCACATCATAATTAGAATCACCGTAGATTTATGATATAAATCATTAAAATGTTAATAGAGGTAGTATCACATAATATAAATGTGTATGATATAAATCACATCACCAATCACATAGTAATAATCATATATCTCCATAAAAATATATGTAAAGTTACATATGCACACAATATCATAGTGAATAATTTTTAATCATGCACATCATGATCAATAAGCACACAAGAACATAAGACATGAGACAACTCTAACACGACTCTGACCCAAGATGGACAACTAACATACAACATGGCAATATAGTCAATGTGTCGATAACATAAACCAAGTATTAAATAACACATCAATGATCAATAAATGTCACAATCATAAAAAATAAGTAATCACAAATAAAATAGTTTTAGTCTACATAATCAATCAATTGCATCATCTAGTATAGAAAAATATAATATCCATAAGAAATAACACTCTAAAAATTATGAACAAGAAAAATTCATCTATAAAAAATACAATTAGTTTAATATTATCAATGGATTCGAATAAAAATATATAACCTAAAAAATGTGATAAGATACCCCCAACATGGGTATGCCCTCAATGTGGAAAGGTTACCCATGGGTGTGATTAATGTCACACATTTCTTGGTTCATGTCTCATATATAACCTATATGTTATAAATATAACCCATGTATATAGTGAAAATCATATGCATAGAACTTGCTATGTAACTCACCATGTATATGATAAATGACATCAAGCAACTATGTGTACCATCAAATCGCGTCATGCATAGTTCCTAGTTTTATATTTTTTAATAGTTTGAATGTTTTTTTATTGTCAAATATTTCATTTTTTTTCCTTTTTTGAATATTTGAATTTTTTTTTTTTTAAATATCAACATAATTAATCATTTAATTAACCAAAAAACATTAAGTTTAAAAGATGAAAAAATGTCATAATATAAAGGATCCAAATAGTCAATAGCATATGCCAACACATAATGTGCATGAAGAGTAATAATGAAGTAGTCTAAAAAAGGTAAAGACAATTGATATGAATTTAATGTATGGTTATTTTAATTTACTTTAGATTTATTGGATTTAAATAAACCAAAATAATTGAAATTCATATTGCATAAGATAGGGCATAAACTAAAAAAAATATTAATTGTTAAAGAGAGATTGATTACACTTACTAAATATAGAAATGATCAAGCACATAGAGGGGAGAAGGCACTTAGATAATGTTTATTATACATTATTAATTATTTGTGTAAAATTCCTCTAAAACACTTTGTAATATAATTTTAACTACTTGGCCTAGGAAATAAACTATCAAAACCTACACAGATGTTAGCAAAGTTTAGACACCTATGGAAACCATTAATGTCCAATGTCTACTAGTATTATCCAAATTTATTTTTTTAATTTTTTATAACACAATTATCTACACCTACCAACATATAGTATTTTGTGATTTATTGACCTTAACCTTATGCATATATCCTGATTTTATTTTACTTTGCTTGAAACCCTAGTTCATATTTTAATACAAGCTTGACTTAAAAGAATGAGATTAAAGATATGTTATATGTCCCCAACCACTCCATTTTAAGTGATTAAAAACTATCTACATCCTAATACTCTAAATAAGGATCAAAATCCATGTAATTATCCCATATATGTGTGTGTGCTCAGTTCTAATCCACTAAAATTTGATGTAATGCTTTGGATTTTGACACTTGAAAACATGCAACTTTAACCTTGAGTTAGTTTTCAATTTTGGATTTTAGGACTATTCCATTGATATTTTTTTATATTTGATGTTTTTAGATAATTTATCAAGGATGTGCAAATAATCTCTCAATGTAAAAGTGATTCTTAGTTTAACTTTTATGTGAGTCTAACCTTTAGGATAGATTTGAATTTATACAGGCATATTTGGTATTTCCCTCATAACCAACATAGGAAACATGTTTAGCCCTACCCAAGGGAGAGATTTAAATTTTAAAAATAATTATTAGAGTTCCTAAGGCTCTATCAATAAGGGTAGACATATGCAGTAACTACCAATGTCTGATTATTACTAGCATTGCCTATAGAGGGAAAATTAGGGGTCTGGAATATGGTGACATGTTGCTTATGATTATGAAGTGTTAGAGCATATACTATAAATATCTTGAACATGAATGATATAAAATTAGATTGGCCAAGATAATAGATAGATAAATGGATTGGGGATAATGGGAATAATATTAAAATGTTTACCCATAGGTAATGTATGTCAAATATAGTTTAAAACTAATGTTGCTAAGTGTCTAATACCAAATTTAGATGTCTAAAAATGCCCACATTTTATTATATTATTGAAAATTCTACATTAAAATGATAAAAGAAATAAATTTGGTAGTTAAGTGTAATCCCACTTTGTGTTACTATGTATTTCCAAAATATTCAATTTGATATATGAAAATTTTACAAGAAAAAAATGTATAAATCAATATCCATTCATGAAAAAAATATGAAATAATATATATCATTCAATTAATTGAAATTGTAATTTCAAGTAATGAATACACCTATGGGTAAGCAAACCAAGATACCATTTAAACTTATTTTGATAATTCCATGGGGTGATTATGCCCCAAATATATGCATCCACTAAAAACATGGGTTGAGAAGATAAATTCCTCAACACCCATTAGCGAAGAAGAAGTGCTAGAAGTTGAGTGATGTTGAACATCAACCACACTATTCAAAATATCATCATAATTATTTTTTTTGTAACCCTAAAATAGGTTTTTATTTCAATGTGGAACCCTGAAACATGTTAGTATGTAAATAGAAACTCTAAATCAACCAATGGAGACATATTTTGGACTCTAAGTTCTTACATAGTACCATGGATGCTCACTATATAAAATATAAAATTGTTTGAATGAAATATTCATGCCCAAAATATGATCCATTTTTATCTCAAATTGATAAATAATTCTATAATATATCTATCAATCTAATAAATCTAATAAAATTTGATCAATCTAATCCATATAGTTTATCAAATAATATCATATATTTTTATAATTTTTACTCATAATCATGTAAAAATCCCCACATGTGCATCAAATATACCTCAATATCTCAATCTATCCTAATATAATCAATATTTTGACCCAAATTTTGAATCCTTTGCTTTCCATGGTTTGAATCTCTAGGACAAGCCCACTATATGCCCCCTTTTGAGGTGAGGGATGAATCCTATGAATCGCTCATCTCAAAATAAAAATATATACATGTTATATGTAAAATTTCAACTATATAAAGTATGTGTGATAACATGATAATATATGTCATCATCATCATCATCATCATCATCATCATCATCATATATATATATATATATATATATATATATATATATATATATATATGATGATGATGATGATGATGATGATGATGAAATATATTATCATGTTATCATACATAATTTATATAATTGAAATTTTTCATCAATAATCCAAGGAAATAGGCATAAAAGGGTTAAGTATATTTAATCATCAAATTACATAAACATATAATCCAAGGAAATGGGCATAAAAGTGTTAAGTATATATAATAATTAGGCATGTAGTGTTAATAATCATAATAATAAGCATCGTAGATATATGCATGATGGAAATCATTGCATCATAAACAATAGAATAATGTGTGATAGAAATCATGGCACAATTATTGGAAACTATGCAAATGCATAAACACATATATACACAATGTCATGATCATGATGCATAGAAGCACTCAAGACACTACTCAACTCTAACCTAACATAGAAACATGGAATATAGGGATATTTACAATATTGATGCATGATGTGATAACACACTATAAATGCATGCATAGAAACACTCAATAAAATGCATAATGTAACACACATCGATGGTCACACAATTTAATTATCAAAAATAATGAGCATGCATAAAAACAAGCAATGTTGTCTACATAATCAATTAATTTAATGATATATCATACCAAAGCATAATATCCATATTGAATAGAACACTAAAAATTATATTGAAGGGTAATCCTTGTAACAGTATAAGTAACTCAATATGGCCAATAGAATGGTCATATAAATATATAAACAGTAAATTGTAGTGATATTATTCTAGTGTAGGCATGCCTCAAATGTAGGAAACATAGCCCGTGAGTGTAAGGAATGTTATAAATTTTAATGTCCATGTATCATATGTAGCCTATATATCCTACATGTGAGACCCCTATTTTCATAGTGCTTAATTAGGACACGTTGTGTTGAGTATACATCATATTAAGGCATGTTTTATGAGTTGTTGAAACATGAGATGTTATTGAGTCCTTATGACTGAGTTAGAGAATCTATACATTATGTTATGTTACTGTTTTGCTTATACAATAATACTAATATGCTTAGATTAGATGATTTTCTATATATTATGATATCAATTTACTTACGTCATTTGGTTATTCATTATGATGTCTATTGATTTCATACCACTATAGATATTATTTTTAAGAATTTATTTGAATTATATATATGTTTATATGATTGGTGTGATTTATTACTATTGAGATGTGATGCCTTGGATATGTTATGTGGATTGAGATAACTTGTCTTGTTTATATTCAATAGCTTCAGCTATCTAGGGTAGGTGTAAACATTATTTCTAAATTATATATTACCTCAATATTATACACTTGGAAAATACATATCATGGATTCACCTTCATCTTCTATACCCTTCCTAGTGCCAAAAGGATCATACACACTATCTCACTATGCATATGTTTATCTCTTAGTTTGACCAATGTTATTCTATTGACTCAGAACTTCTATCATGTTTAGAATATTATAAACATGCTTATCATATATCTCAATAAAATTTAGACCTATGCCTATTTTACAACTACCTGGACATTTGTGTCCCAGTTAGATGCATGTATCGATGTTAATGCCTACCCCAATGCAAGTGTCCAATTCCTTAAAGTTATCCAATTTATAAATGAAATGTATACCTATGGTAAACTTAAGTTATTTAATGTTATATATTCTCCAAATGGATTGCTATAAATATAGGATCAATCCTCATTCATTCCTCGCCTAGCACAAACCAAACAATTCGTAATGAAATTTACCAAAGGCATTTAATCAAGCACTCAAGTGAGCAAAGATTCCCTATTTTCTCTTATTTACATATTAGTCATATGGACAACACATATATAGGTCTAAATTATTGAATAATAATTCTATGAGCCACATTTTCTAAGTTACAAGCTAGGTCACTCTATGTACTTATCACACATTGCATGATATATACACAAGCCAACACATAGGGAAAAACTACATAAGTTTGGATCACTCTTTATAGTATTGGATATAAAGGCAATTCTCATTGATATATGGATCTTTGGGGTAGATTTACATCATGTGCCCACTAACCCATTTTTCCCATAGCTAATATGAAGAGGAAGAAATAGGGTTTTCTATGTCACGAGTGTTAGTCCATGACCTAGATCTAAGTGCACAAGAATGAAGGTGACATAGAAACTAGAAGCATTTAGGTGGTCACATATAATTTTAGTAAGTATTATGTACTAGGTATATGTGTCCAAGTTAGATGTAAGCATCAAAGTAAATGTCCCAGGTCTACACAAGTGTCCTCGACTACAAAGGTACAATTTATAAAATCAGGTGACTAATTCATAATATAGATCTAGACTATTCCCTTCTTATTTTAGATCTAGATATGTGTTATCATTAGAACCAGTTAAGTATATTGTTTTCATTATCATTTAAATATATATCATATTTTTTATTTTTATTTTTATCATGTCTCAGCATAATAAACTTAGTATATGTTTATCTAAGTTTGTAAAATAATTAACCTACTTTAGAGATACAATACTTGTTCCCTAAACTATCTCTAACCCCTTTAACACTATATTCTCCAATATAGTTAGGGTTAAAATTTTGGTGAACTTGACCTCTGAATATTCCTTTTCAAAACCTATCCTAAACTATCTTTTCAACCTCCTCGGGTTTCAGCTTATTGTGATGGATTTGCAGATCTGAAATGTTACCTAAGGTTTTCCACTCTTTCAATTACAAAGGCTTCATGGGAATATGCTCTTAATTTTATTATTCCTTGATTTTCACATTTAAACCTCCAAACATATCCATTTAAAATTTACTTAGAGTTATTTTCTACTCAAGTTGTTATACTAAAAAATCTCTTTTTATTCTCCAAAATTTGGTACAAATTTTTCAATTTTTACAATTTATTATTTTTAGTAAATATTGACATACAAGGTGAATGGTGAACTTGTTTTGAAATTAATTTATATATTTATTAAAAAATAAGACTTTATTCAAATCCCTCTCTTAGATATCTAAGATAAATTCTTATTCTATTAAAATTATTGATTCTTTATTGGGAATATTATAGGGCTTTGCTTGTGAAACATTTCACATTGTTTGGAATATTTATGATTCATAATAGATAAAATTTATAACTTACAATTTTTTTTCATAACTATTTTAACATAGACAAAACCCTCTTTTTTCATCCAAAATTTTATATAGATTTTGTGATTGTAGCATTTTACTATTTATAGTAAGTTTACACCTAAAGGACGTACATTGTGCTTTTGTTTCCTTATTTTTTTGGGTTCATCTCATTTCTTGTTTTTCCTAAAAAATATATTTCATATTATAAAAATTCTAAGTATATCATTTTATATTACTTTCTCATTATTTGGCGCATTATGGTGACCCTGAAATTTGGTCTCAAACCCCTAGTTGACCTAGGGGTTCCTGATTTATTGTTTTCTGAATTCTAATTTCAAATTGTTCAAAATTTAAAAACAAAAAATTATCCTTTTATATAAAAATGTTTAATATGGATATATATCTTAGATACTTCATTTTACAATACATCATGGTATTTTTTACTTGCTATGTTTCACGTATCATGAAATCAATTAAAAAGAGTAACTATCTTGATCAATATAATGATAGGGTTTCAAAACAATATCATAATTTAAGCCCTTGTTATAACTCTTATTGCAATAATATTGAGACTCTTCCTCCTACCCTTAAGTATGGAGATATCTAATATCCCTATAACTAGGTTCATGTTATCACTCCTTCAATGGGTATGGTAGATGGTATATGTATGCATATTCAATCTGAGGTACCTAGGGTTTGTGATTGTGAAGCCCTATAAGATCAAATCACAAGTATGATAAATTCAATAAAAGAGTTACAAAATTATATTAAACATGCATAAAATCCAATAAATGGTAGTGTTAATCATGTGCTTTCACCCTCATCTACCAATGTTTTGCCAAACAAGGTTTCACATCTAAATGAAAAGATATAACATAATACATCTAAAAAAATTGACTCAAAAAGTTACCAAAATGATACTAAGATTCCAATTAAAATACTAAGAGAAATGATTCAAGACAACGTGATCAAATTACCTCCTCCACCTCCACTAGTAAATATAAATACTATTATGCATATCATAGAATGCATGGGCATCATACACATTATTATTTTACATTAAAGAACAAAATACAAAGTCACAAAGGTAGTGGTGATCATATCATTGATACATCAACCAAGAATACCACTCACATTATGTGTATCTCACATAAACCATAAGTGATAAAATAAATGTGGGTACCAAAAAAAAGATCAAAAATAGTTAAAAAATCAAACTTAGAACAAGAAAAGGTTCAAAAAGAAAAATCAAATCAAGAAAATGAAAGAAATTTACCTCAATAATGATACTGAATTTTATAAATAGTATAGCTTTGGAAATAAATATTTACAAAACTTTGGTTATCATGGTCAAGATTGGAAAAATATTTTCAAGGCATCACACATCCTATTTCCACATCTTTTCATTCAAGGAAATACTAATTCAAATCATTTAAAGATATATTTTTCAAAGAAAAAGAACCTACAAATGAGAACAAGTCAAAGAATAGAACATAGATAGAAAAGGTAACAACTCAAAAAGAACAATCGACACATTAAATATTTAAACTAGGATTTCTTTCAAAAGAATTCAAAAATAAAGAAACACTTGAAAAAATTATTGTTTCAAATGTGGATATAAAGGAGGAAACTATAAGCTCTTCCTCAAATCAGGCCAATTTCACTACTCATATAGATGGTAAACAATCTCTAGATGAATAGTTTATCAAAATATGTTCTAATCCACTTGGTAACATACCACATAATCTATTCATACCTATAAGACCCATTTCTTATCTGTTTAATCCATCACCAATAAATGAGAACCCAAATATATATAAATTCAAACCAAAGATACCAAGTACAAACTTACCAAAAGAGCATGATACACTTTTTGATTCTGTTATGTATGCATATGGAATATTTTATTTGAGAAATGTTATACATATACCACTTGTCAAAGATTCTCATCCTCATCTTGAGATCATTGTTTATCTTATACAATCTTCAAATATTTCAAAAATACCATAAATACCAAAAAAATCAAAACTCCAAAAATATTTTTAGAATTTATATGTTTTATTATCTCCTTGACATTTATGTTGTTAATTCCATGTTAGTGGATAGCATATCATTTATTTATATATACACATTTTTTTCATGCATCCTTTGAGTGTGATAAAGGCATACACAGATACATGATCTACGCATTTTTAGATGTTTGGGTTCCCTCTAATAATTTCATATGGACATTGGGGGAATTTGCTTCTCTGATTATGATACATCTAGGTTATATCATTTTATGGTCATTTTACGTTAATATGTTTGAGATTACATACTTACACATACCTTTATCCATGGTTATATATTTCACAGTGTAATTGATATGTTATATACCTAACATTTTTTTCTAACATGTATATCCAAGGACTAGTATGGTATGTTTATGTTGGTTGATTATATTTTTCCTTATGCACTTCATTGAGTGTCTTATTTTGATTGTTTGAACATTTAAATATGATCCATTATTTTTAGGCCCCATATCTTTGTTTTCATCTTTGAAATTTAAATATTTCATCCCTTTTTCTATGGATATTTGAATGTCATTTTTTATTTTGTGGACATTTGAATAAGTCATGTCCCTTTGTTTGTGTAGCATTTGAACATGCCACTTCTTTGGGGTTTCCTTAGACAAATTTATTTTGATTTGGTTTTGAGTGTTATTTTTTGCATGCTTTATTACTTATTGATATTCTTCTTTTACTATCTAAACATTTCCATGATTCACATTATGCATCTTAGGACTTGGTGTGATCACATTCTATGTGTTTCAATGATGTATCTACTTAGACATGTTCTTTTTATATGATAATTGGTTCATACACAATTGTCTTATCATTTTAAGCTAAGGTGACTACCATTTGTTAATTCCCCTCACCTCAAAGTGGGGAATATCATATAGACATGGCTTCCACATTTTTAACAGTTCATCAATTTTTAGATTTAGATAAATAGTGCAGGCATATTTGGAAACATATTTTGCACACTCATACTAATTTCTAGTTTTAGATATATAATGGGGGAATGTTTTGGAAACGTGTTCTCCACACACTAGTTTTTGGTTTCATATTATAGTAGGGGCATGTTTTTTAAACATTTTCTCCACATGTATATAATTTTCAAATTGGCCAAGTTGCAAAGTTATATGATTTAGATACACATTTATGGAAAAAAATTATACATCGGTATAATTGTTATACATAGTTTCAGCATGAGACATATTTAAGGTGCATATGCTATGAAATTTTCACCTAAAATTGAAAAATCAAATTAATTTCATATTTCAAAACACTTCTATAGACTATCATCACCCACTAGGTTGGAATTTTATGAATTGTATTGAGCTAATCTACTGTAGTAGTTGGCTCATTTTTGGTATGGTTGAGGTAATTAAATCACTCAATATTACCAAGTTTATAGGTTGGAATTGATTACATCATTAAACCTCACCAAATTTATAGTTTTATTTGACCTTTATCACTCACTCTCACTAGGTTATAATTATGATTAGGTTGTATAGGTAAGTTAATCTCAATTGTTGGGTTGTAATTCACCTTTTCTCCAAATTTGGGGGCATGTGTCCTCTAATATCTCTCTATCTCTCTATATATGTGCTTTATATATTTTATGTTTGTCCTAATCTTAGATCTAATTATTCATAATGATGCATCTTTTCAAATCAAATTTCCAAAATATAAAGCAATTACATCGATGCATGGGTGTACTCCCAAACCTTGCTCTCTTTTAATGTCAATCATTTCAATGCTTTCAATTTAATATTATATGAATTAATTATATATTGTAACATGGTATTGGTTTCATATCAGTCACCATCAAATCATTTAAGTTAGACTCATGTAAAGGCAAGGTGTGTTATACACACCCAGGTATGCATTTATTTTCCTTTAAACTAGCAATTTCATTACTATATTAAAGGGGGGAACATAGACACTATTTATAAATTATATAGCACCTAAGTATTATACACTTATAAATTACATATCATGTATGTATCTTAAGCTTATAGACCTTTCCCATTGTTGAAAGGCTTGCATGCACTATCTTTATATGCATATTACTTATCTCTTCGTCTTACCAATGTTATTTTGATGACTCATACCTTATAACATGTTCAAATTTTTATAAACCTTCTTATCATTTATCTCTAAAATTTTTGAACCTATGTGTATTTTCCAATTGCCCAAACACTTGCATCCTAGTCAGATGCCTACATTGATGTTAGTGTCTTACCCCACCATAAGTGTCTAATTTCCTAAAGTCATTCAATTTCCAAATGAAACATATACCTATGGTTAGCTTAAGTTATTTAATATGAGATATTATCTAAAGGGATTGATATAAATATAGGATTAATCCTCATTAATTCTTCACTTAGCATATACCTAGCACATACCAAAACAAATCACAAGGCAATTTAGTAAAGGCATTCATTCAAGCACTCAAGTGAGAAAATCCTCCTTATTTTCTCTTATAAACCATATCAATGATAGGGATAACACATTTACATGTCTAAAGTATTGAAGGACCATCCCATGAGCTACATTTTCCAAGTTACAATATAGGTCACTCTATGTACTTGTTTATCACACATTGCATGATACACACACAAGCCAATATGTAGGGGAGAACTACATAATTTTAATGCCCTCTTCAGATTATTGGCTATGAAGGTGGTGCTCATTGATAGAGGGGTCTTTGGGAAAACTTGACATCATGTGCCCACTAACCCCATTTTACCATAGCAAACATAAAGATGAATAACTAGGGATTTTCTATTTGACAAGGAGTGACATTTCATGACCTAGATCTGAGTGAACCAAAGCAAAGGTGACACAAAACCTAAAAGCATCCATGTGGTTGCATCTAATTTTAGTAGGTATTCCATACATGACACCTATATCCAAGTTAGAAAAAATCATTGACATATCCATCATAGGTCATTACAAGTGTCCACATCTATACAAGTATAATTTCTAGAATTAGATGACTAATCTAGAATTTAGATATAAAATATTCCCTTCATGTTACAAATCTAGATCTATATTGACATTAGAAGTTGTTAAGTATCATGTTTTCATTATCATTAAAATATATAGTGTAGTTTTACTTCATATTTTTAGCATATGTTGACATAATAAATTTAGTATATGTTTATTTGAGTTTGAAAAAGTAATTGGCTTACTTTAGAAATAGTCTACCATCCTTTTGCCCTAGGATATCTCTAACCCCTTTAACCATAAATTTCCCAATCTATATTTTAGGGTTAAATAGTAGGTCATTTTATCTATACAAAGTTGTATAGGTGACAATGGAGGTTGATGAGGTAGCTAAGACTACATCAAAAATATAACATCATCGGTAGAGTGGTGACATGTCTAATTAACCCTACCATGAATCAAACCACTTCTTGTATCTTTTGTGGACCTAGTCAGAAATGTAGTCATCCTTAACCTATTTAGCACTATTCCCACTTGGATATTGTTCTCACCTTTCATTCTTAACCTTATGATTTATATTTAAATTTTTAAATCATTATTAAAGTATCTTATAAGCCACTTAAGTGTCCCCTTTGACTCAAAACTAGGATGGTTTGGGAGAGCCAAATTTTTAAAGTGTCATAAATTAGGTTTTAGATACTTTATGTTGATATTTATGTCCTTAAAGCAATAGGAAGGTTACAGAGTATTTATAAGAGCAATGGAGTAATTTTTAGGTATCCCATGTTCTATTTGTGGCATGGGATAATGAGTTAAATTATTTACGTATGGATTATATTGCTTACCCACATGAGCTTATAAGTGGAGTTATGGAGAAGGAATACTTTTTCACTATGAGCCAAGGGATGGGAAGGGACATATGTCACCTTCCCATTGGCTTGTATATAAGGTATTTATGCCTATATGAGGAAATAAAACCTTCCTTTAGGGTACTTTTGGATCATTTTAGAAAATTAGAGTGGAGAAGAGAAGGAGAAAGAGGAGGAGCTTAGAGGAAGAGCTTAGAGAAGGAGGAGAATAGCCATTGCAAAATCTTGTAAGAGGTGTTCATGAGTGGATTAAATAAGTAAATAAATTAGGATTACATTCCCATTTATTTTAATTTTATTTAAATTAAACTAATATTTCTCCTTTCCTTTGTTTATGAATCTTCAAGAGAAGTAAGGCCATTTGGCTTACCCTCCTTATTTGTAATCTATGGTTATGCCAATGGACACCATGTGGTTTAAATTCTCATTTTTTCTTGTAGATGTAATATCCCTCCCAAATTTTGACTATTTTTAATTCCATTTTCTTATCTTTAAATGTTAAGGCTTTGTTTTCAAAATTATGTGTGTTTGTACGTGCTTGTAGTGGAATCTCACATATTGGTAATGGAAAGTGGACTAAATTATTGAATCCCTCTATGTGGTTTGATTGTCCATATTTAAAGTGGAAATTTTACCTCCCAATGACCTCTTACTTTTTATTTGGTATGGTTTGAGGTGTCCCTACTCTCACATGGCCAAAAGATGGTAGAAGAACAAGGGTGAGTTATCCCAATGTTCTTCTTCTCCTTTGACGAGCCTTTTTGGTGTTAGAAACATATTTTAGTTGATTCTATATTTTGGTTTTTGATATTGTGTTTAGATTTCCTTTTACTATAGTTTTGGATATGGAATCATATTTTATGATTTAAACTTATAGCCTTCTATATGCATTTCCTTGTGAGTGTTCCTTGTCTAGTCTTGTTACCATCTAAACCTCTTTTTATCGACTTATCCAACTTAAACCATGATGTGATGATGCATAAAACTATGTTTCATAGGCCTAAGGATGCCTAAGTTAGCCACTTGATGATGGAAAAATGATGGGATATGATCCCTCCTTCAGTTGGCCTTACGAATGCGTGTGGAGTCCATATAAAACTAACTTGGTTGATATTTAGTATATACTTATAAATATATTATATTGTCTATTTGATCACCATGATCATTTATATTATTTTAGTTAATATGATTTATTATTAAAATAAAAAAATGATGATAAATTGTTAGAAATGGCATGATGTTTCTTTAGTAGCTGTATACTCTTCCTAGTGAGTGTATCAGATTGTATAAGTAATAAAAATAGTATTTTATGATCAAATTAAAAATGTATGTTTTGTAATATACTTGTATATCTCTATAATTTTATAGTAGATTGAAAATAAATGAATAAATATCTTTCTAAAATTGTGAATTGCATTCAATTATGTGAAGCCAAGGAAGGCTAGTTTCATTCATATAATTTTTATGCACTTAAAAGCATTCTAATTTCTCCCAATTTTTATTGTATTCTAAAGTAGGGATAATCAGGGATTTAATGCAATTTATGGAATACTTTTTGACTTATAAGTGAATTTAAACTAAATTTTAAAGTTTTTGTTCTAAATATCCTTACAACCCCTTTGTAAATTAATCCAACTTATAATTTTTAAGCATGTAAAATGAGGTTTCAAGTTCCTAATAAATTATAATAATCTTGTAAAAAAATTAGAGCCAATGCCATTGGTTTAATAATTTTTAGACTCTTAGTTTTATTGGAACGAACTTTTGAAATCAATCACTCCATAAGGTAGTTTTGTGAATAAATAGGCCCTTATAAAGGGTACTAGCTACTTAGTATAGGGTATGTTCATTGGTGTAAGATTAGGTCACCCATGTGACCACACAATGGTTTGGTAAGCCCCTAAGGATTGGTGGCAAGGGTGGTGGTTAGTGTTATCCATCATGTGAAAAGATTATTGGTTTGGGTTAAGCTAAGTAGCTTTTATAACCATATGGCTACATAACCACTAACATTGAGTTAAGTTGTGGTAGTTAATTTAACTAACCATCAAGATAACAAATTTTTAAACAAAAAATTAATATTATTTAATTATAACCTAATGTTTAATAAATTTTTAAAACCTACAACTTAATTTTCAAACTAGAACATTGAAAAGATATATCCTTCAAATTATAACTTTGATTATGAAGACCTAGTGACCCAAAGGTGGGATGTCCCTAAAATATACCCCCCTCCATTTTTTGTGCTCTTCTACATGATATAGTTTGAGACCTAGAACAACATAATTTTTTAATTATGACCCATTTCTCTTCAATGATTCCATAGACCTATTTTGTAACATAATTCCTTTATTTTATATCCTCAATTATGAATATATGATGGCTTAGAGGTGGGGTAACCCAAAATGGATCCACCCCCTCAATTTTTTTTACCTTCTACATATCAGTGGTTTTAGGACCTAAAACTTCAAATTTTTTACTTTGTGTTTTTTTGTCCTGGGGAGGCCTTTTTGGGCTTTGTTGGATGTCATGGGCTCCTGGGAAACCTAAAACATGTTGACCAATAGAGGACCCCTACTATTTTTATGTCCCCTTCAATATCAAAAATATGAAAATATGAAAATATGGAACTAAAAATTTGCCAAATTTTTATCTTAAACCTTGTTAATAGCCATTAATGGATGTGGTGGAGATTAAAGTCCCTAAGACCTATTTGGAAATAGTGGGAGATTGAGACTTCTTATGACCTCTTCATCAAATTGGTTACCAGTGAATCAATCTCCTAATTCTTTACATCATGTTATAAAATTGAAATTGAAATAATTAATTTTTTCCAAAAGCTTAAAGACTCCATTAATGGCAGTCAACCAGGGTTAAAGAATGAGACAAGGGATAACTATGGGAAAATTAATCCTCTGACACATTCTCCATCCTTCAAAAAATATGAATTTTTCAACTCAATGGATAAATTTCAGACCTTATGGCCTCTAAAAATATATTCATGGATTATTTTACTTTGACCAAATTTGATAGTCAAGATCAATTTAATTTGACAGTGGAGATAGGTTTCTATAATATCAGAGGGATTAATAAGATATTTTAGGAAATTTTTTGGTGTCTTATGGGGACTAATCGATATTTTTTTAATAAATTTCCTCAAATTCAATTCAACATGAGATTAGACTTTGTTTGTGACTTGAGTGTGAACCAAGCCTTATGATTGGTTGAAGTCACTTAATACTCTTCTTTAACCCTATTCTGAGTTAGGATGTCTCATTTGATCAAATGGTTAATCTAATTCACCTATATTTAATTATATAATTAATTATGATCATGGGGCCCACTAGGACCACTTAGATATTTATATGCTTGTGTGAGAGCTTGTAGGCCAATTAGAGCAAGTGGAACTGTATGATTGTGAAATGGCCATGCATCTATTTTTGTATTGTTTCCATATCATTTTGAAACTTAATGTTTTGAATTATTTATGCATATTTTTCCACATATTTGACCTATTAGTGCTAGTATGATTGTATAGAATGTGTCTTATACATTCTCAAAAAAATGGCATGTTTCTATGTGTTTTTGTTGTGTTAGCTTTTGGGCATGACACTGCATCCCACTCATGCATGCCTTTAAAATTATCTATATAAAAAATAGATATGTAATATACTATGTATATGATAAAAAAACATAAATAAATCATATAACTAGAAAATCATGTCATGCATAGGTTCTTATTTTGAATTTTTTGAAAAAAATATTTTTTCGAATTTTATAAAAAAATTTAAGATCTTTCTAACCAATGATCCCATGAATTTGATATGCATAAATATGTCCTATATCAATTTCATTCATGTTAGTTTCACCAAAATGTTTTAACTTATTTTAGATCTAAATAAGCTATAATTATCAAAATTTAAATTGCATATGATAGGGCATAAACTATATGAATCTAAATTTTTAAAGAGAGATTCATTGCACTTAAATAATATATAAATAATAAAATAAATAGATGGGGAAGGAGCTTATCTATATTTTATTATATATTACTCGTTGTGTATGTCACAGTCCTCTTTAATGTTATATAATAAATTTATAATTGCTTGGCTCAATAAATAGAAAGTCAAAACTTATGTAGACACTTCTAGAAAAGCTTAAACAATTGTGAAAATTGGTAATGTCCACTATCTACCAATTTTTTCCATATTTATTTCATTAGTATGTTATGCCATAGATTTTTATGTCTAGTTATGTTGGTGTGTGTCATTTTCACACTTGATGTGAAGTCCTCTTTAGCTTATGTGTTACCTAGGTGTGACTTATTATGTGAATTGATTATGCGCACAACATTAGTTAAGTGGTAATTATCTTCAAATGTGTGATAAGGGTGAGTTGTAACTTGGGAAATGATTATATCCCACCTTTCACTCAACCAATAAAAATATAACACTTTCCTCTTATTTTTTATATATAAGGACCCTTTGTGTCCTTATAAAAAGTTAGATTGGAGCTTAGAGTCATCTCTAGAGATTGTGAAGATGTAGTCTGCTAGAGAGTAATATTATGGTGCAACCATTACTAGTTGCACATATATACATTTTATATGTCGTTAGCGTAATACAAGGTGTTTGTTTTTTTGTGAATCTCTTTATATGATCTAAGCATTGTTATGTGGATGGATGTTCATTGTGGAATTTTCCTAATACCTTCTTAATTATTATATGGTATTATACCCATATCTATTATATCATCTCAAAAAAAATTCCAGACTAACTTTATTTTAAATCTATTTGCATCATTGGTTACAGATCTAAATGGAGAAGATATTTTATGAAGAGATTTATACCTTTTTCAATTTTTGAGAGTTTTTTATCGATATAAATTCCATTTGAAGTCATTTTGAATTGTCTATTTATGTATCTTCATCATTTATATTATGTATACTACCTCCCAAGCCTCTAATCAAGTTTTGAGTCAATCCATGTTGTGAGTTTTCAAAATTACCTAATGGATATTTTTTCTATGTTAAAACTATTATTTTAGGGTCATTTTTTAGGTTTTCTTAATTTTTTGAAAAAATATAGAAATTTTGGATATAATCTAATTTTTTTTATAAATTTTACCTATAATAATACAAATTTAAAAAAATATTTTTTTTTTAAGCTTCTAGTTATTTTTTGTGAATTTTTTAAGATTTAGATTTATAGGACAAACAAGAAGTAAAGAATATAGTGGAGTTTTTTTTTTTTTTTTTTTAAATCATGGATCAAGTTTCATACCATAAAATTCCTTTCTTTGATATATTTCTAAAAATTCTTGGTTTTCAAAAAATGTAGCACCAAGGCACCTATGACATGTGTTTGAAGTTGTTGTTTTGTGCAATAGAGTACCAAAGAGATCACACTAAATGTTTCCTTGATAACCACCATGTAGACTAAAACATGTGACCATTATTATTAACCACTAGTAGCTAACCATTATTAGTTTAATGTATTAACAACCCAAGTCCACCATGTAACTACTTGTTAGGTGAATTTAGCTCCCAGGGGTTAACCCTACAACATTTAGCCTAGCTTTTTAAATTCTATAATCTAAATTTTGTGTTTGCTTGCACATGTCCTAATTTCATCATTAAAATCATTGAACTTATTTTTTCTCTAGATTTTGGATTATACCCTTAGGAGTTCTAGGTGGTTTTTTCTTGTTAAAATTATTTTTTCTATCTGAAAGTCTTAGATGCATAATCTAAATCTTAATCATGCTTCATTGTTTTTTATCCAAGTCTGAATTACAAATGATTATCATAAACACTTGGTCTTAAATTTACATCTAGGACTTATTTGAATTTTCATAATTATATTAAGTCTTGGTTTATCATGTACTTGTATTGGAAATGCATTAAATTTCTCTTGTAGGCCATTTCACCTCAGATCTATGCAATTTATCCAACCATCTTAGAGTTTTTATGCTTCTTCTCTTGAGTAATTTGATCTATTTCTTCTTCATTTCATTTTAAAATGACTAAGAATTCATAATAATTTTATTAATTTACTTACTTATTCTTCATACAAATGGATGTAATTGGCTTTAGGATTGAGAAAATGACTAATTCTTTACATAGGTTTATTTAGGACTTATTCACTTTTGTTTATTTCAGACATATCCACTTTATTAAAAATTTCATATTAACATATATTGTATTTTTTTGAAAATCAATAATCACTTCATCTCTTGCAAGTCCCCACATAGGCCTAAATCCACCAAGTGTCAATTACTCACTTCTCCAATCCTCTTTGATACTTAATCACTTCTTGTTAAGTCTTCAAGCTCCTGAGTAAGTAATATGAGGATGCATGGCACAATTTTACATCCCCACTTCTTTAAACCCTTCTAATATTTTAGATCTATAATCCTAAGCCTTTAACCTTATGGATACACAAGATCATGCCACATGGCATAATACCACTTCACCATGGCTCTAAGACTCTTTGTATACTTATGATCAATAGTCAAGCTCCTAGATTCCTAGGATTTCACCATGTGGTATAATCCTGTCACTACTCCTTAGGATGGTTCATTTATTTATAGGCCCTTAATGAGTCCCCAAGTAAGTGAGATCTTTACACTTGTCAAGATCTCACCTAACCAAGACTATAGATGGAAATAGTCTAATTAAACACTTAATTAGACCCTAGAAGAATGAATGGTTACAATGTGTCATGAACCTACCACCTAGAGAACATATTGGCATCCATATCAGTATTACACAAGCTTAAATTTGATGGTCATATAGCCCATCATGGCCATCAAAAATTAAGATACTCTCTTATTGGAATAAAGTGTTTAAATTTGCTTAAGTCTTTTGATTTTGGCTCCAATTCATCTCTTAATTAGTTCAAAATTGACTATGTTTATACTATTTATTTTTATACTTAGTCATTTTATCTTCAAAATGGGTCATGTTGGTTATCTTTAGCAAAATGACCCTTTTTAATTACTAATTTGTAAGTTTTTTTCTTCTCCTTTAAAGTTTTTAGACTTAGAATTTTTTATCCAAAATTGAGAATAAAAGGTCTAATAATTATCTCTTTTATTTTTAGCCCCAAATTATTGAAAAGATACCACCTATCAAGATCTTAGATCTCTACTTCTCCAGAGCACTTTGGACAAAGAACTCACCCTTAAACCCTCTAGGTGCTTGGGATGATGCTAAGTAGCATAATCCCACTTTCTTAGGCCCTTAAGATGATCAATACATAGTGATCAAATAGAATATCTTTCAAGTGAATAAGATTTTTCCACATGGTATCATCCCACTTCTCCATGTCCTTAGGTTGATTGAGGTAGTTATATGAATGAATTATAAATTAAGTCCCTGAGATGATATCATGTGGCATAATCTTAGGGATTTATGGTAGTTAAGACATTCAACATCGATCAAGGACATATAGATCTTTGGATAGGAAAGATATTTTAATTTTTCAAGCTCTCACTATGCCCTAGTTTAAATAAAAGTCAAGACCTAAGACCCTTAACCAAGCTATGAGTTAATAAAAAACCACCATGTAGTAGGACCTTGATATATTATAGACATGTTGGATTTTTCAAGTATCAAAAATTGAACACATGGAGTGACATTTCTAAGGATAATACATGGGCCTCTTAAAAAATAACCAGATCCCAAATTTAATGACCATCTTACCTATCTAGGTGGCCAAGGCCAAGAAATTAGACTATGAATCCAATCATATTTATGTAATCATGAATGGTATATTATCTTCTAGTGGTAAGGGGAACTATGTAACACAAATTCATAATTAAGTCCATAGTGGGTTAAGTCATATAATGGTATGCATATCAAGATTAGGTAGGTAAAGGCCACAAAAAGACAAAACTTTGTCTTGATCCAACTTTAGTACCTCTCCATAGAATGTGGTCCAAGGACTATCCCAAGGATATTTACTCAACCTTTAGCCACCCAAAATTTAATTCCAAATCAATTAGCATGGACCTAATCCTAATTTTATTAGAATTTGGCATGATTTTATTATGATTTGGCCTTAAGAGGACACATCCATTAATTCTTGTGACCACCCCATAGTGGGCTTATTGATGATTATATAGGCTAGCATTGCCTATAAAATACTAGGTATGTGTTGTAAGGGGCTAGTCCATTTATAATTAGATCTAGAGTAAAATTGGCTATGACATTTTCATTTCTTATAATTCATGCTTTCTTACTCTTATTTTTATTTTTTGCATGAGCTCAAGTAATTTGAAAACTTTTTATAATTCATCTGAGAATTGATAAATCTTTGATTAATGTTTCATAAATCATATTTTATATGAAATATTTGTGAATGATATTCATTATTTTTGCATGTCTATGGAAACTTTGTTTCCCTCTTCTACATATCCACTTGGTCATCAGACTCCTACACCATTTTTGCTTTCTAGTTATGTTATGCTAGCCAAACAAAGACTAGTTTCCTAGGATATTTATCTGATCAACAAAGTGAGATTTATCCTCATTAGAAATCAAGATCATATTTTCTTTCTCCAGAACCTCTCTCTTTTTCTCTTATTTTTATCTCTCTAGTAGGTTAGCCTTAGAATAGTCTAAATTACAGTTAGTTGTTCAAGTTTTATCTAGATTGCATGTTCTTCCTTTCACTTGTCTTCTTTTATGCATTGTTAAAACTAGTAAACTAAAGACAAGTGCCAACCAGTAATGAGTTCATTGATAAATCAAAATGACCTAGTTCTTACAAGAATACAAACTAAATTTTATTTTGTAAGTCTTAGAATGTACTCCAAACGGACCCCTTATATGGAATAACTTACATCAGCTAATTGAGGTATCTATTTTACCATGACTTGGTAGATAAATCCCTTGATAAAATTTATACTTGGCCTATGTTTTTTTAGGAAAGACAAAAAAGAAGGTGGAATCCTCACCAATTTAGCCTTTCATCTCCTCTTTTCCTCTTAGAGTTTGTGCATTGTTCCAAATAGACCATCAATAGATTGGTATTAGGAGGGTTTGACTAAGATATTATCTAATGTTTATGTCTAATTTTTCTCTTTTTCCCTACTTTTGAACCCACTTATGGCCTTGGCTTGGTTGGGTATAAGTTTCTACCCTATGATCATTCCAATGCCTACTCATGACTTGTCTAAGAATATTGATAAATTATGTTCAAAGTATACACATGATAGGATTCAAACCATTGAAGAGCACATACAAGCATTTAAAGAGGCCATCATCTAAACCTAGATTGAACATGAGGATCTAGCTTGCCACTTAGTTCCCTATTCTCTTAATGAATATGCTTACCATTAGTACCTAAGTTTCCAAATGGCTACATCACCTCATAGGCTATCTTTGAAAATATTTTTGTTAACCATGTTAGTGTGTCTATTGACATTACTAACTT
Source organism: Torreya grandis (assembly GCA_037957365.1). Lineage (NCBI taxonomy): Eukaryota > Viridiplantae > Streptophyta > Pinopsida > Cupressales > Taxaceae > Torreya > Torreya grandis. The sequence continues at coordinate 4,657,722 of JARHVA010000693.1, read as the reverse complement.
ATAATATTAGTTTTATATAGCCTACAGGGATCTGAATGAACCCATGAGTTCATTCACTAGTCATTTTTACCATTTGTATAGGACATTGAAATACCTATTTCTAAAAATAGAGGTAGTGGCTATTGAGGTTTATCTTATACAATTAGATCCCCTGACTACAATCCTTATTCAAAAGACCCCATCTTCACTCACATCCTTGGCATCCACTTATTAAAAGGTATTCATCATTAAACAAAAAAATATTCCACATGGTTATGGTGCTTTTCATATTTTCTCATCAAGACATTTAGGTGTTCACACCAAAAATACATTGACTTACCTACCTATAATTCAACCTACAAACCATTTTATCCTTAATAATCAAGCATTGCCTTAGACTTAGAATCAATCCAACCTTCTTGTAATGAATTAAAACAATATTATTGATTTTAATGCATATAATTGTGATAATTATATATATGATTAATAGGTTATTTTTCCTTATATTAGTGATCAACCATATTTTGGGGATTTTACTGCTCAAGTGTCATTTTTATAGGAGGTACTTCACAAGTAATGTAAATATAAGCCTATGGGACTGTATCCCTAGGATCACAATGTGGCATTTATGGATGTGGAAATGGGATAAGTGTTGAAGTAGTCATGTTGACCTAGAATGTCTCATTCCCTAGGTAGGATCTACTCCCTAAGAGTAGCTATAAGGATGAGTTTAATAATAAATAAACATCGATCATCTCAGGTGAGTTCCCCTATAAATATCTAAGTATCAAAGAGTTGTGTACATAAGAGGAAGAATCAGATGCTTCATATAATTAGCCTAAAGATGAAATTGAAGATTTGAAGTATATGGATGAAGAAAATACATGTTATGAATTTGAAATACCCATATCATATGTTGTATTTCTTATGGTTATAAATTTGTCTCCATAATATCAATATCTTGGTGGTATAAAATTGACCCCCTTCTCCTCATTAGAGATGGATGAATTGGAAGATATCCAAGTGGTTGTCCCTACATCTAGAGACAAGGATTCTATGAAGTAACTTATACAGTGTGAATACAAAAGCCAAGATATCCCCTCATTAGTGTACATTATCAAGTATGAAATGAGAAACCATAATCATAGTGTCTTGAATAAAGGAATGAAGCCAAGGGGAGTTGAATTTGAAAGTAACTTGAACTAATGTAATTCTCCACAAACCTCGATCACTGATGATAACTCTATAAGTTCATTAACTTTGGAAGAACCAAGTCTACATCTTATAGATGATGAAAATGACAACATGTATATTACCAAAGTGTCCATGTTAGCTTAAGATTATCCAATAGTAGATTCACCACTAAGTTGTCACAAATAAATTATATCTACCAAGATGAGTATACAAGTTACTCTAGTATGTATTTATGCCCACCCTTATCCCTCACCATAATTTAATGTTTGGGTAGAGGTATATCACAAACTCTATCTTAAATGTTTCATGTTAATGGAATGTAAGTACATGCCTAAGTTTTATAACATAAATTTTCTTACTTTGCATGAATATATTATTGATATGAGTCTTTAGGATAGTGTTTTTCAATGTAAAGTAAAACACAGATGTAAGTACATGTCTTCTCTTGGTAATATTCCTACCAACCTTCTCAAAATCTTAAATATGAATAGTTTTTGTTCTAGGTGTCTAAATGGTGAGGATGTCATGTTACTTGTTAAAAATCATCTCCTCAACCCTTATTTATAAGTTTGAGATAGCTTGGAATGATCCTTTAAATATTTTGCTTTGATTCTTTGCTTTCCCTTCATTTCCTATCTTGTTTTCCTATTTTTATTGTTTTGTTTTAGTTTATTTCCTTATTTTATCTTTAAACTTTCCTTACTCAATCTATCCCAACTATTATGTCTTATGGTTCCATATTTTTAAATTAAAAGTTATGATTTATAAATTTTTGAAAATAGGTAACATATATGACATTATTTGTTAAGGGTGTCTCTTGAGTTGTTTTATGTCTTTAGATTTTGTTATTGGGTGATTTTTGATGGCTTATACTAATGCATGTGTTCTATACTTGTTCTAATTTGGCTAAGTTTAGGTAGGTTTATTTGTCTATTGGAAGTATCCTCCTGAAACCAAGTAAAATTTTCACATATTAAAAGGTTTATTTATTTGGTTGGTTGAACCTATTGTGGTAAAAATCTAGGGTGAAAAATATATAGTTCTACCTTTTTTTTTGCCATAGTGGTCCCCAACCTTGAACTGAGACAAAAAAATAGAGAGAAAAAAAGAGTTAAAAATAAAATCAATTTCAGAAAGACTCAATCCTAGTTGATTCAATAAATCTCTATCAGGGCTATGGATGCCTAGTTGGTAGTAGATTAAACCCTTGAGTGTGATCAAAGGTAACTCTATCATGGATATAAAAACTAACTAGAAATGGAGTAATGTCCAAGCAAACATCTCCAACGTAAGACCCACTAGCCTGATGGTTGGAGACATAACATTTAATTCTTGTAAGTACTATGAAATGGTAAATTGAATCATTTTACACACACCAAGTCAATGGGTATAATATATTTGGTCACTTAATTACTCTTATCTTATCCCTTTTTTTTTTGTTCATGTTCCATACACTATTTTAACCAAAAATGTTGGGTTCTTTGATTATTTTAGTGTTTCAAAATACTCAAGAGTATTTGCACATAGAGTTGTCATTTTTTATTTCTTTCACAACACACCATAATTTCATCATTGAAATCATGAACCTCTTTTTGCTTTGAAATCTGGGCTTATATCCTTAAGAATTTCAAATGGTTTTTCCCTGTTAAAATGTCTTTTTATGATGACTAAAAGTCTTAGATGGAGAATATGAATCTTAATCATGATTTATTATTTTTTAGCCAAGTCTAAATTACAAATGATTATCATAAGAACTTGGTCTCAAATTTACATCTAGGACTGCTTTGAATTTGCATTATTTTATTAAGTCCTGGTCTATCTTCTACTTATTTTGGAAATGCATTAAGTTTCCCCTTTTAGGCCATTTTACCTTATATATATTCAAGTTTTCTAACTATTTTAGAGTTTTTTTGCTTCTTTTCCTAAAAAAATTTATATATTTCTACTTCATTTCATTTTAAAATGATTAAGCATTCATATAATTGTATTCTTTTACTTAGTTGTTCTTCATAAAATGGACTTACTTGGCTTTAGGATTGAGTAAATTGCTAGGTATTTACAAAGGTTTATTTGAGACTTAGTCATTTTTGTTTATTTTAGACTTATTTTTTTTATTTCATATTTCATATTTAAATTTTAATGGATATGGTCCTTTTTATAGATCAATGATCACTTCATCTCCTATGAGTCCTTGAATAAGCCTAAAGATGCCAAGTGTTAGTTGATCACTTTCTTGGGCCTATTCAAGACTTATTCAATTCATGTTAAGGTATTGATCTCCCAAGTAGGATGAGGATGTATGACACAATCTCATCTCCCCACTTCCCTAGGCCCTTTCAAGCTTCTATATCTATGAGCCTAGGCCTTTGACCTTTTAGATGTATGAGATCATGCCACATGGTGTGATCTTGCTTCATTATGGCCCTAGGACTCTCCATATACTTCTAATCAATAGTTGATCTCCCAAATACCCAAGATTACATTTATGGAATAATCATGTGTCCCTACTCCCTAAGATGGTTTAGATGTTTATAGGCCCTTGATGAGGCCCCAGGTGAGCTATCTCTTGACACATGTCAAGATATCACCTCACTAAGATTGTAGAGGTAAATAGTCTAGGTGGACACTAAATTAGACCCCATATGAGCTAATGTCTACCATAAGTCATAACCCTACCAACTAGAAGATGTGTTGTCATCCACATTAGCATTTCATGAGATTAAATTTGATGGTCATCTAGCCTATCAAAACCATCAAAAATTAGGATTGTCTCTTTTTGTGATAAAGTGTTTAAATATTATTAAGAATTTCAATTTTTTCTCTAATTCATCCCTTAATTAACTTAGAATTGACTATGTTTATACTATTTTGTCTTTGTATATAGTCATTTTATCTTCAAAATGGGTCATTTTGGCTATGTTTTTGGCAAAAGGCTCTTTTTTAATCATTAATTCATAAGTTTTTTGAATTTATTTTGAAATTATTAGACTTGGACATTTTCACCCAAAATTTAGAAATTCAAGAGGTCTAATAGCTATTTATTTTGTTTGTATCCCCATATTCTTTGATAATCTACCACATGTTAAGATCTTAGAGCTCCGCTTCTTTAGAGCACTTCAAACAAAGAGCTCACCCTTGAACCTTCCAAGTGATCAAGATGATTCTAAATGGCATAATCCTACTTTATTGAGACACATGATGATCAAGACATAGTGATTAGATGGTAGACCTTTTGGGTGAATGAGATGTTACCACATGGTATCATTCAACTTCTTTGTATCCCTAGATCAATTAAGGCATTAAAATGGATAGCTTATCAGTTGATTCCCTAAGATGATGTCACATGCCATAGCATCAAGACTCAGAGGTATTCAAGACATTAAACATCAATATAGGACTTATATATCTTTGAGTGAGTGAGATCTTACCACTTTTCAAGATCTTGTTGTGCCCTAGTCAAAATAAATGTTAAGACATTGGGACCCTCAACCAAGATACAAGTTAATAGAAAATCACCACATAGAAGGACCTTAATATATTATGGATACAATATATTTTTCCAGCAAAAAAATGTGGACATATGGAGTAACCTTTCCAATATTGATACATGTTCCTCCATAAAAAAAAATAGATCCTAAATTGGATGGTCATCTTGCTTGTCTAGGCCATCAAGACCCTAAAATTAGACTGAGTCCTATCAGATCTATGTAATCATTAATGTTATATTATATTATAAAAATTATGAGGACCATATGACACATATTCCTTATAAATTTCATAGTGGTATAAGTCATAATTTTATGCATATCAAGATCAGATAGGTAATGGCCACAAAAAGATAAAACTTTGTCTAAATCTAGCTTTGATACCTCTACATAGAATGTAGTCCAACGACCATCCCAAGGAGATTTTCTCAACATTCATCCACCTAAAATTGAATTATAAATCAATTTTCATGATATTAATCTTGATTTCATTAGGATTGTGCATGATTAAATTTTGATTTGGTTTAAGTGGGCACATCCCATTCAATGCTTGTAAACATCCTATTGTGGTCTTATCGATGATTTTATAAGCTAGCATTGCCTAAAAATGACTATTTATCCATTTTAATAGGGGCTGATCCATTTATAATTCAAGATAGAGTTAAAAAGGATATGCCATTTTCATTTCCTATAATTCCTACTTTCTTAGTTTAGTTTTTTATTTTTGAATGAAATGAGGTTGTTTGAATACTTTTAAGTAACTCCTCTGAGTATTGATAAATCTTCAATTTTTGTTTCATGAATAATATTATATGAAATATTTGTAAATCATATTCATTTTTTTTTCATGTCTATAGTGACTTTATTTCCTTATTCTACATATCCACTTGGTCTTTAGACTCCTATATCATCTATGCTCTATAGTTATGTTATGCTAGCCAAATATAGACTAGTTTCTTGAGAGATTTGTTTTCTCAATAGAGCCAAAGCTATCCTCATTATAAAATGAGATCATAATTTTATCTCCCCATCATCTCTCTCTTGTGATATTATTTTTATATCTTTAATAGGTTAGCTTTAGAAAAATCTAAATTACGATCAGTTGTTTAAGCTTTACTTATATTGCATGTTCTTCCTTTCACTTGTCTTCTTCTATGAATTTTTAAAACTAGTAGACTAAAGATAAGTGACAAAAAATAGTGAGTTCATTTATAAATCAAAACAAGCTAGTTTTTATAGTCATACAATCTAGATTTCATTTCATAAGTATTATTATCAAAACAAGCTAGTTCTTCTAGGCATACATGCTAGATTTCATTTCATAAGATTTAACTTAGTGTAGAAGTAGTCTCTACCCATTTGGTAAAGTAATCAGTCACAATAATTATGCATCTATAATTATTATGCTTAATTTTTAGGTTAATGGGGCCAACAAATTCAATCCCCCATTGCTCAAATGGTTGCTACACTAATATGGGTTGAAGAGGCATCTCATCCCTCTGAGTGGGTTTACCCATTCATTGGTAAACATCACATTGTTTGGTAACCTATTGTGCATCCTCAAAATATGTGGCCACAAAATAACACTTTATAATATTTTTCATATGGTAGCTTCTCCTACAAACTATCCACTGGCAATACCCTGATATGCCTCTTATAGAACTTGTGGTCATTCATTCTCTAGTGCGACTCATCGTAAAACCTCATCTTTCCCTATGTGATACAAAAATCCATTTATAATGAAAAAGGAAGAGCCTTGGTCAAGAGGTGCTTCTTTTATTTTTTAATGTAATGTGTGGGTAATATCCCCTATTCCAAGTATTATGTAATTTCATCCAACTATTTAGGAATCATAGAAACTCTAAACAAATGAGAATCAAGAGACTCATCTATGATATCCACAAGATCCTCTCCATTATGCAATCTACTAAGATGATCAGGGCCAACATTTCCCCTCCCTAGTTTAACATTGATCCAAAAATGAAACTCTTGAAAAATCTTCAACTGACAAGATATCCTTCTACCCAACAATGGTTTGTTTATGAGATATCTTAAAGCTTGATGATATGTAAAAAAATTGAATGGGGTATCCAACAAATAATGTCTAAATTTTTGTAGGGAAAACATAATTGTTAATGCTTCCCTTTTAATTGTGGTATATTTCTTCTCGACCAAAGATAGTTTTTGTCTTGAAAAATGGATTAGATGGTCCAAGCCTCCTTTTCTCTATTGTGCCAACACTTTTCCAACGATAGTGCCAAATGCATCCACATGTACATGAAACAATTTACCCTAGTCAAGAAAAATAAGGATTGGTATACTAATCAGTTGGTGTTTTAGATCAACAAAAGTTGTTTGGCAATCTTTTGTCCATACAAAAGGAACACCTTTATGCAGCAGTTTCTCCATGGGAGCTAAAATAGTGGCATATCCATGTATGATTTTTTGGTAATATCCCATGTCCTAAAAAGGAACACACCTCTATTGATGAATTAGGTGGTGGCATACTCATTATTACTACAATCTTCACTTGGTCCACCAGAATTCATTTACTACACACTACATGGCCTAAAAGAACAACAAACAGTGTGAAAAATAAACATTTTTTTAAATTAAGTGCAATCCTGAGTGTTCTACACCTCTCCAACATGAGTGTTAATTTTGATAAATGTTCTCAAAATAATGATAACACTACCCAATCATCAAAATATACCTCTAAAATTAATAAAATCCTTGGATGTAGTCACTACGGCCATAGAGAAAATTGTAGGTGAATTTTTTAAACCAAATGGCATTACCTTGTATGCAAGTGACCCCCATTCAGTATCAAATGTCATCTTATTTATATCCTCTATTGTGATGGGTATTTAGTGGAATCCACTAAATGATACACCTCATGTCCAGCTACAATTTCCAACACTTCAACAATAAATGGTATTGGAAATGGGTCATTAACACAATCATTGTTTAAGATGTGATAGTCTTCACAACTATAAATCTCACCTATTTTCTTTGGTTGTATAACCATCAAACTTACCCAATCTACTTTTTCAATAGGAAATATTATTCCTACATTTTGCATATGATCCAATTCAGCTTTAACCTTCATCTTTATATTATGATTGAGATGATGAAGCCTTTTCTTAATAAGTCATGCACTTTCCTTGAGTTTTATATGCATTTATCCTAAATAACGATCCACCCCTTTGACTTCTAAAAAATTAGTTGGAAATACATTTGTGTAGTCTTGAAGAAGTTTCAATGCTTTGAAAATGTCTTGTTGTTCCCAATAGTCACCAGCATGTGCCAATTTTGGAGATGTTTCAGATCCTATATTCATAATTTGTTCTTTTAGAGGTTCCTAATATATTTTTCATGCATCTTTTATAATGGATTTTATAATGACCTACTCACCTTCTTGTTCTGGGAATTGTATCTATCATAAGAAGTCTTCTTTAGCTTCATCATCTAAAGGTTTAGGTAATGTTTCATAGTTTGACTCAGGTTCAAAAAACTCTATGAGTTCTAAATAATACTCACTAACTAAATTAGGATCATCAGTAGGATATTCTTGAATATGATGACAAGGTTAGATTTCCATCTTATCTTTTCCTTTATGTAGAATCTCCATAGTCATAGCATCAATGAGATCCTGAGCATCTTTTTTATTGTGTTTGACTTCCATGGTGATAGCATCAATAAGTTCATGAGCCTCCATTTCATCAAGTTATTAATCTTGGTCATTACGTAGATCTTCCACTCTCCCATGGTATAAAAATATTTTCATATTTTGTAATGCATTACTTATAAGAGGATTGTCACTTTAAAATATAAAGGTTTAAATAAAATCATTATGCAATTGGATCTAGTTTTGTGTCTCTCTATAGCATTCTTGATTAATGTACCAAGTAGTAGGCAAAACCCACAATGTGTAAACAATACAATGCAGCCAATACTTTGAATTAATCTCTTTGGTCATCCATATTTAAATGCACTATTGAACATGGTTTTGGGGACATTTTCCTCCATGTAACATGATTCATTATTTTTGTACTTCCTCAAGTAATTGAAACCATGCAATCAATAACTTGCACACTTCTACCCATGTTTTACTACCACTATGATGTGTTTCCCACTAGTTAGTTATTATTCCCTTAAATTCATAATTAAGGGCACTACCCTTTGATTATCCTTTGGTACATGCATTTGGAACCACACTATAAAATCACCAATGTCTTCAGTGGTAAAGTTTTGAGGAATTTATCGATCAGTCGCATACACCATGCATAAAGCTTTAAGCTCATGATCATTTTGAGCCAAATTAAGCATATTAGTATCAAAATCACCACTGATAGAAGAAGCTCAATCCCATGGAATTATATCATTAGGGTTGGGTTCAATATAGTCATGCTCCATAGAATCAACTTGATATAAAATTTCTATATCAGACTATGTAGGTGAGTGAATAAACAGAGATCATACTTCATCTTCTTATCCTACAAAATTATTTAAAGATTTTAAGTAATACTAACCACATACTTTGTTAGCTAATAGATCCTCTACAAAAGATCTATCTAATTCATTGGTATATGTAATTGTATATAAGGTACATTATACATCACAATTTGCATCCAGCTATTGCCTTTGGCTACATAGGGAGATCATTTTCCATGGGAATTATATAAGATTTGGCATCTCTATTAAGAGGAATGATGATTATATGGTCATCTTGTTGGGACTCTATTTGATTCATGACTATGTTGATGATCATCTATCCATTATAGGCCCACTTTTTCCCCAGTAAAGCTAGGTACTATGTTTCATCTATGTTCATGTCTATTACTTCCAAATCACCATGTAAAGTTAACTCTATAACTTCAATCTATGTATCTTCCAATCTCCCTATAGGTTCTACCTGACCATAGTCTTCTAGACTAAGAGTTACAGGGCTGTAACTCAAACCTAGTCTACTAATCACCTCCCAGGTAGATCGTGGGATCATATTCACTGTGCTTCCAAAATCAAACATAGCATTTGGTATTTCATACTCTATTATCTCAATATCAACCCTAACATCAACATGATATGGATTATTTGTATTAACATACCAAACCATCTTCTCAGGCTTTTCCTTTCCTTTTTACACACATCCTCAAATTATGGAAAATATTAGTGATATTCTATGATATATCCTCATTTTGTAGAGTATTAAGTAATTTCATCAAGTCTGTCAATGTTGTTATAACACCTTATTTCATGATTCACATAGTCTATCCATACATATGTGCATCAATTATGGCTTCATCTACTACAAATAAACTTTGTTGTTGAATATTCTTTAAAATTTGTATGGCTTCCTTCATGATTCCCTTCTACTTTATTGCTTTAGGATAGGTATCTGGTTTAGTTTTTCATATGCCAAAATTTGTTGGCATTTCTAAAGGAGGTAAACCTTGTGCATGTTATGTTTTTGTTACTTCTTGCATAAATGCATTGTATTTGGGCATAAAACTAACTCAATTTACATTTTACATAGCTTGATCTCTGAATTATGTTCCTAAAATAAGGTAATCATGAGTATCATGTTATTTATATACTCTATAATATGCATAATAAGTTTACCATTATGGATTAGTGGGGAAATTCCATTGTACGTGATTAGGTTCCCCACACAAATAGAATCTAATGGGGTCTCTAGGACCATTATCACATCCTCACTATGCACCACCATGGTATCCACCTCTATTTCCTTGATATCCCCAACCATCTACCTATTGTGCCCCAAAGTTTGTAGTAGTCTATGGTAAATTCCACCCCTACTGGTACCAGTGATTATGATAACCACCATATGGGGGTTGATTTATTAGAGTATTCCATCCATCTTGTTATGACTAAGGAATCATAAGATTCTAGGTATATTTATAAGCATATTATAGTGGTTGTGCATCTTGAACTCTAGTAGCTAATCCTTGTGGTTGGAATGGTTGTGCATTCTACACCCATGCTAACCTAGCCTATGTTACATTGGAAGGATTGGTTTCTACTCTTGTAGTGTTTTCTTATGTCATTGGTGCTTATCATGTGGCTACTATAAAGACATTCCTAGTAATGTCTTCCTTCAATTCTTTTAGAGCCCTACAATCCTTGTCATCATGATTAGTAGATTTGCAAAATTTATAGTACATACTCTAGGAGTTTCTTATATATTATTTTAATAAATGATAATGAGCAGTTGAGTGTCCCACTATGCAATAGATGTCACAAAACTTGATACATACTTTTGGACATGTATTCCTATGGTGGCTTTCTTTGCCATACTCAATACATCATAAACCCATTCTAGGTCATTCAATAGTATTTTTTGGAGTTTCCAACATCTACAATATAGCTTGAAGTGTACTTTTTAGCTATGTTTTTCTCTCTATTAGAGTCCCATATTATTCTATCTACTTCAATCTTATTGTAGTTATTATAGCTTCTACTTTATTAGTGAACTCAGTGTGTGCTATTACAAACTAGATATTTGGTCTAAATCCTTCAACAAACCAAGTAAACTTATCTTTATCTTCTAGAGTAAACTTGACATTATTAACAACATCAAAAAAATCTATGGTCATAATCATGAATAGTTTCCCTTAGACTTTGATGGATTTATTTGAGATCTTGTATGGTTTTTCCTATTTTTTTATTAACCTTGAACTCTATGACCAACCATTTTTACACATCATCTAAACTTGTTGTTCTTAATCCTCTACAGAACATGAACTTCAATGCTCTTCCAAACAAGGCACCAATAAGCTCATACTTCTTAATATTTTCATCTACAATGCCTTTAGCTTACCATTTCATGTCACATGTAAGCAAGTATTGTTTTAGATCCATAGTTCCATCATATGTAGCTAGTGTGATAAAAGCTCTTGGACGTAAATCCATACTCCTTAGGTTTGGTTGTAAAGGAAGCATTATTTGTGCTCCTCTAAAGGGTGGTAATGATACCATAATTTTTGGAATTAATACCTGAGAACTTTTTGGTGTGAAAATTGGTGTTGTCACTTAATGAGGAGTGATCACTAGTGGTATTTATGGTGATGATCTTACAGACCCAATGGGATTATCCCCAAGTACTAATGTGTTGGTCAGTAATGAAAACCCTTGCAAAGATAGAAAATATTCCTGAGAGCACAGAGGTGATGGAGACTCAGGATATGAAAATGCCTCTAACTCATCATTAGTCTCCATAATGGTGTCTATTCATGCTTTATTCTCCTCAAAAAAAAAATCAATCTATGATACCCAATCATCAAAATGTTTAATCAACAAAGGGTTAGTCAAATTGCTTGTTACCTCTCTTAAATAAATATTTTATGATTCAATGAATCCTTGTGTGGTATTTTCAAAATTGGACTCTACTAGTTAATTAATAGTCCTTATTGAGTCCTTGATCTCATTCTCTCTCTAACTTCTAAATATTTAAGGATGAATGTAAATAGGGGCATTTATATAAAATATGGGCTTGGGGGATGTGTGTTACAGTGGTGCAACTTCTCTTTGTTAGATTCATCTTGTACAAAAAGTCAAGCCAGTACTATGTCTTTTTTTAACCAGACATCCAAAGTTAGTCAATTTTCCTATAAATAATAAAGGTGTCTCCTTGAGTGACTATGATCTACTACCATCTACTAAGCTACCTTTCTTTATTCTCTTTCCTTTATCAACATCCTCTAGTTGGGGTTATACTTGCTTCTCAATCTCACTAATCCCAAGTCCTTCTCACTCATCAACTCTTTCCTCTACTATCCTTTCATCAACTTAATATTCCTCCTTTTTATCTCCTATAATTATTTAGCCTCTACTCTTACTTCTATCTCTACATCTACTCGTAGTCACTCATGAAATCCCTGATATATTCCACCTCTTTTGTTGTCATAGTTCTCATTTTATATCCACAAGCTTCTTCTAGTCCTTTTCATCTGGCCTCCTCATTTATTTGTTACTAGACAACTTTCTTGATCAACTTTGCACCATTTCACATCTGATTGCACACATCACCATAGCACCTGAAAGACTACTCCATCATGAACAGGTAGGGCACTATAGATTTTTCAATAACTAACATCTTAATAAGATTTGGTATTCATTGTAGAAACTTTCCTCTAGTCCCCCATACAAATAAGTCTTATGTAGCTTTAAAATCAATATAACCTAAGACTAAAAATTCCATTATATATCCTTATATAGTGGTTTGTCTCCAGTGATCGATCACACAGGTCCAAACTATCTCTAAGTCTATAATCTTTTAATTAGATCATCAGTTCACTAAATTTATCATGCAAATCTAGTTTGGAAATAAAAAATTTCTCATCTCACCATTTATGTATCAAGTAGGCTCAAAAATTTTCACTAGAATATTTAATGTACATCACCATACAAATGATGCTCTGTGAGTTCCTTTTCAATACACCCTATCTTTCTTACCTCTTTTTGTTTGAACTCAGATATTTTTTGATCCCACCATTCTTCTAAATCCCTCTAACTTGTTAGCCACTAGATTATATCCTTTCTTTAACAACATGCTCACCATACCATTATTAGAAAAGGTTCCTAGTTTCCCATAACTTGCTAATTACAAGGATAATTTTGGGAGAGATGATGTCTTTATATTAGAGGAATTATAAATTCCTAAGGATCTACATAAAATTTACCTATGCCATAGACATTTGAGTGCGTACAATTTTGTATGATTAAATTTAATTTAACAAGATAGATTCACCATTTAATTCTATAAATTAACTAACCATATACATATAATATATAGAGAGAGAGTCATTAACTATACAAAAGTATACAGAAGTAATTTAGAACTAGTTTGATAACTCAATCATATATTTTTTTAAATCACACAGGGATCAATTATTTACATAGTATTGATGCATTACTCTCTTCCATACATGATCCATAATCAATTATCCCATGTTTAACCTCTTCTCCTCCTTTGCATTTTACATATGTACCCATTTTACTATCTTTATCTTAAATGAATGGTTGAAACAGACCACGAAAGGAATCTTTAACAATTCTAACCTTGATATAGACTTCCTTAGTTAAAACAACCCAAATCCACACAATACATTCAAAATGAAATATAGTTACTGACTCATACTCCCATGCATCTTGACTAAGCATATGGATGACATGTCATAACAATATGATAACTATTTTCATCATATTGTCCCACTAACATTTAAAATTTAAAAATAGTTGTTATAAGTCTTGGGACACTACCAAAGAATAAAAACACTTATGGTAACCACCAACTTTTAACCATTGTTGGCACTTTCCAGATAGGGAAAATTAAGGATTTATAATATGTTGACAATCTACTTATGATTATGGATAATTATGGAATATAATAGGTAAATATTAAACATGAATGGTAGTAGATTACATTTTTTAGGATAATTGATAGATAAATATATTGGAGAATGTGAGAAAGATTCAAATGTGTATGTAAAAGTTATGTATGTAAAATATAAGTCAAATTTTATGTTGTCAAATGTCTAATTATGTATTTAGGTGTCTACAATGGTAAATTCATGTCTCAAAGGATTATGTGAAATAAATCATATTAGTAGCATGCCTCCAATGGGTAATATTCTTTGTTTAAATATCATAATATGTATAGTCATAAAATATATGTGATCTTCTACACTAAATGTGCACCATGACAAAAGAAAACATAGACAGTCATTTTTGAGAGGTGGGTAAGTGGTATGTCAAATCGATATGTAACATGCCCCAAATAATATGCATTAAGATCATATTGTTGTAAAATGGTGTGTTCACATGTCATCATGAAATATTTAGTGTGAAAGTTTCGATCAGGATAAGCAATCAAAATGCAAGGGCCAATAAAACACTATTCAAATCAAAACCAAGGGATAGAATAATGGCCAATGTAAAAGCATATGTACACATCCATGTCAAAATATAAGAATAAAGAAATAAAACATTTGCATCAATAGAGAGTGATCAAGAAATGAATCAATAATAAATTATGTACAATAAGTTGAGTCGAAGCTAACATATTATCCCATCAAGGGGATGATCAAATGTAGGTATTGGATAGATTGGTGCAAGCTTCAAATGTCATGGGCGAGTAGTAGTATGTTTATTGCTATCTAAATCATAAAACTCATTAGGAGTTTTAGCATCTATATATAATCATTATTATGTTCAATTTGTGTATGTATTACATATCTCTAGTAGTCATGGTAACCTACAGACTTTATTGTATATCGAGAGAATGCATTGGTGTTATTTATGGAACATACTCACAAATTTATTTAAATACTATCATAAGAAATGATGGACTAGATAAGTTATGTTAAACTCAAATAAGCCTTTCAAATAGAGGATGCTGGATAATTGGTCAACGAGGAAGATTAATCATTTGTCATTGTAATGAAATTTGAATTATTTGTAGAAGCAGAACTTGTGTGGGTTACATAATAGGTTGATGTGTAATCACAGGTGTATATTTTTGAGGCTAGATAAGGTACTCATAAAGAACATCAAGAATTATAAAAAAAAAAATACTATGGATATTATTCAAACATGAATGTAATGAATATGGGATTTTTGTATCTTATGTATCCATGTTCTTTATAATAACATGTAAAACTCACTAATGTTGTAAAAAACTAAAAACCCATAGTAATAATGTTATATCTTACCATCAGTGGTAACACGATGACCCCAAGAGGATTTTAATGTTTTTCATTTTATCCTTTATTGTGCCAGTTTTACTAATAAAGTCTCTATGTGTGTGCCCAAGGCTAGTAACTAATATCATAATGCTTATGTTTTCACTTGACATGTTATCCACCATAACACTCTATATAGTATGTTAGACATTAAAAACACTTATAAACAAATTCACATTGGTAAAATCATCATCTATAATCTTATAGTCATCAAATGTAATAAAAGGTCATGTTATTTATTCATTTGTAAGTGAACCAATAAGGCCATATATAGGATGAGCCATCATAGCTTTAGAAGCATAAGAAGCCAAAGGAGAGTACACAATGTAAGTCATATGTACCTTAGAATTAGTCTTAGTTTATTGTGCCTCATGTTTTGAAAATAGATTCGTAATATTTTTAGTTTTGTATTAGTTTTTACAATAAAATCAATGTTAGGTGTGTTAAGATCATTAATCTCAATATTTATGTCCCCAATTATATTTTATATCTTATGTCTTAAACCATAGCATCTACTAGTTAAATCTCATGTGCATATATGCTAATCACAATATACATTGATATAAAAATTATTAGGTTGGTATTTTGTCATGTCTACTTCCAAAGGTGGATAGATGAATATGAGGTTGCACTCAAGTAACCTTTGCAACACCTTATGAGAATATTCTGATAATCATGTAAATTGTATTCATTGAGGAGTAATAAGTAAAAACTTATTAATAGGTTTTTAAACCACATTAACTATTTTTCTAGCTTCATTATTAGTACATTGGCCTTAGATTTGAAATTTAGCATTAAAATAAATGAGATAGTTATTCTTGTACCTTAACTCATTCATGTCAAGAAGTTTGACCTTGCGATCTTTGACCATATGGCACATCATAAAAATATTGAAAATGTTTAAATACAATAGACTCATGAATGGTCAGAAGTGGGGTTTTCTTGAAAATATATTATGATTCATTGTTGACTATAAGGTTTTTCATTTTTGAAAGCATATTCTTATAGCGAATCACATAGTCACTAATAGTCATTATGTCTTTGTTTTAGTTAGAAAGTTTGAGGATAGGAAATTTTATCTCTAATGTTGATAGAGGAATGAGATAATAACTAATCATCAAAATGGTTGAAATTAAATTCTAATATAATAATAAGGTCATAAAATCATTTTAAAACACAATCCTTAAGTCTCCCAAGAAAAATCTTGGTTAGTAACCTATAACTAATCGCATAATCTAAACAATTACATAGAAGGGTCTAATATTTTGTTATAAATCACCTTTACCATCAAATGGTGTAAACTTAGGTATTAAAAAACATATAGTTAGGGGATAAGTGGAAATATGTGAGCCCAAAGGATTATGTAATAATGTGTAAGAGTTTTTTATATGTCCTACTTTATGATAACCTTGTTCTATTTGATTAACCTTGGATTGAAGATCTAAAGAATTATTGTATAAATATTTGGTTTCTAGGATTGGTAACCATGTTAGATATATTATATATAGATGGTTTAACATGATTTTTAGTCCTAGAGGGTATGAAATAGGTATTATGTTGTATAGGGATACTCATATATATGTGGGTATTAAACTTTGGTGCCTAAATAATGGGTAAACTAGAAGTAGGAATCACTTGTGTGACCAAAGGTGTAGATGCATGAATATAAGTACTGAGATTAGTTATCTAAACACTTGATGTAGGATTTGACCTTATAGAAAGAAATTTTGTATAATTTAAAGGTTCATCATGTGGTTCCTCATATGTGGTCTCCTTACCATTTTTTTAATTTTTAACCTTAAAGATAATACCCAAGATATCATATATGTCCTTTTGTTGTTTATTAATTATTTTTTGAAAAATGGAAAGTTCTCTACTTATTCAGGATCTCCATTGTTAAGTTCATCAAGATGTATTTTACCATTATATTCAATGTGGTATTCAACATGATCTTCATAATTATTTTCAATTGTAGGAATTTAATTATTAACATGTACATATGCATCCATATGTTCACTATCAATGTTTGTATCACAGAAGAAGTTACCTCTAATCCATTAATTTTCACCATTTTAGTTGGTAGATAAATGTGTGATTGACTCAAAGTGATAAGAATATAATCAATTTTAATACCACTTAATTTATCACTTCTTTATGTAGGTATAAGGGAGTTATCCTTATTATATGGCATATAATATACTTATCAAAGCAGTAAGAAAGCTAGGGCAAAAAATGAAAAGTGGTATTGTGCTTATGTAGTATGGAGAAATCAAAATTTATCCTTGAAATGTGAACCCTGGTAAGGGATAATATGAAACCCTAAGAAAATAATTTTAAAACCCTAATGTATAAATAAACCTATGGTTTTACAATCAATTCAATAGTAGGTTTCATCAAAAAAATGATAATTTTAGACCTAATAGTTATTAAATAATTGAAACTATGCACTAATTCATATTACAATAAATATAAGAATAAACTCAATAATATGAATTTGAAGAAGGCTAATTGAGATTGTAACCACTTGACCTAGAATTGATAAGACAAGATAAGGATGATATACTTAGCTATGTGATTAAATATTGCTCACACATGGTGTCACATGATCTAAAAGAAATCAATAGGTGTCTCATCATTTGATCATATTAGAAATATGTGATGTCAAATTTACTATATGCTTCTATAAAATTCAAACACCTATAGTGACCTAAAATGTTAGGTTTATTAAAATAATCTATGTGTATAATGGGGGTCTAAAATTTTTGGGACCCCTTTGCCTATGCCTACAATCTTTTTTTGGATGTGCACCATTTGGTTTTTTGTGATAATACCTATTTTTTTATATTTTGTCCAAAACCCTAATTATGATTAATTGACCACAAAATTTTATAAAAATGGGTTAGTACTTTAGGATGGACTACCCTAGCCACTCTCCATTAAATGGTTGAGTATTTCCTACAATATAATACTCTAAAGAGGGATCAAACTACATGTAATTATCCCACTTAGGTTAGTATGTGAATGTGTAACATCATGAAAAAAATTAAATGTAGTCCCATCTTTGATCTTTAAAATTTGATACCTTACACTTTGACATATTTTTTTTTATATTTGGATATATGGACTTCTTTAAGGATAGTCCTTGAAGATTTGAAATGTGTGTATTATTTTTTAATATTTTTTTAAGATATTGAGAGGTCAAAGGTCTTGTTACATGATTCCAAGATGGTTATTCAATACTTTCCCACCACCACCGACCCAAAAAAAATTCTAGGTTAACCTAATGGAGATTTACCAATTTGAAAAATAGCTTTTGAGGGAACCTAGACATTACTAGGAGAGGGTGACACCTATGGTAGCTAGCATTATCCAAGTTTACCAGTAGGGTCTTGAGAGTGAAAATAAGGCTATGAGATATGGAGAGTGTATGTTTAGGATTCTTAAGGTGTTCTAATATAAATTAAGTTGATCTTTAAAAAAATATGCCTAGAAAATAAAAGTGGCTAAGATAATGGATGGGTATAATAATAAAGGGAAAGTGTGCTCAAATTTTAAATATATATGCATTATTAAAGTATGTCAAATTGATATTTCAAAAGTGTTAGAGACAAAATTTAGGTGTCTATAATTGTGCATACGTATCAGAGGTCAAAATGTGAAATTTATATCCTTCTCTCAAGCAAAGAGATGTTCAACTAAATGTTACTATATGAATAGATAGGGAGGCCAAGGGAGGGTTTATCATAGTTTGGTTCTTTTTAACATTAGGATAAGGAAGGCTCCATGATTTTACAATTAACTATGAATATTATATACACACAATATTTTTAAAACTTTATCATTTACTGATGTTTTCTCACTTGTAGAAAATTATTGAGTTTCAATCTATCTAAGTGCACACCTCAAAGGGTGCACCAAGAAATAGGTAGGTAGACTAATGGTGTTTCACAAGAGACATTGTTATTTATATATCATACTTATAATCATTACACTTCCCCTAGACTTAATCCTCTAAGCAATACTCCTCCTAATATCCCCTAACTAAACCAATACCTCTATTTTTTTACTATATTAACCCAAGTCAATGTATTATTTTTTACTTCCCCTTAAAATACAAACTAGGTCAGCCTAGGTCAACATAATTTAAAAGTCACAGTGCATGCTTCACAACTATGTCACCCCAAGTTGACCTACTTTGAGGTTAAATGGTAAATTTTGAACTAAATCAAGGTTGGTTGAAGTTGTCATCTAAAATTATGTAAAGGGTTAGGATCATCCATCACTATAAATACAAATCCAATTTCAATCCAATAGAGATGAACATTTATTTATGCACTATTATTGCTCATAATTTTGCATAAGTCTACATTTGGAGAACCCATTGCTGAGATATTTCCTTCAAGAAAAAATATTATCTTTTGGAGTCTTGGATGCAATAAGAGGAGTCCTTTTAGCCTAGATCTTGATTCAACCATTTTTATCTTTACAACCATAATGTAATCTCTTGTAAATCACCATTGGTAATGGGGTAGATTGAAGCTCAACAGGTTTATTCAAGATAAGTATTTCTAACCCTATCTATTTCATTTGATAGATATATATTATATATTTAATATATTAAATGAATGTATAACTGAAAGATTTCTACCCAAGAATGCAAGTGATTGAGGGAAAGCAAAATAGAAATCACATATGAGCCAAATTAATTGTATTCAACTCAAGAGAATGCAAAGCAATACAATATAATGGGATACTCATATGAAAGTAAGAGGTGGGTATATATAAGATATTATACCTAAGAGACTCAAAACAAAACCAATGTGGGATAAATGTAAAAATACCTTAAGTAAACTTAACCTAGTGTGAAGAGAGCTAAAGTGGAGAATAAGTTAATAAATAGCTAGATAGCAAATTAAACCTATTCACATTAAACCCCCCTGCTTAAGTGCAACTTAGGGAGAAGATGACAAATGCAAGGATGTAATGATGGATGGGTCCTAACTACTACGCCATGTTAGGTACCTATGTACAAACAAGTCTCAACTAGAGTAAAGGAGAAACCCACATGGGAAAAAACTCCTCCCCAAAAATGAGAATACAAGAAGTGTGGAAAGGTATAGTCAACATGAATCATAGCTACTAGTTCCAACACATATATACAATGAATAATCCCCCCCAAAAGAGAGGAAAAGAAGAGAGAAAAATTATCCCCCCTTCAATGTAGAGTCACCTACACTGATGGTAGATGTTTGACAATGAATGTTAAATATGATCCATGATTGTCAAATAATATTCCTCCCCCTCAAAAGAAACAAGAATGTGTGTAGGAATTCGTCCCATTCCCAAAAGGAATATGAAGGAAGAAAACTCAAAATGTATGAAGTCTTTGAATTTTTCTTAGGTGTCACCATGTCGATGTCAAAATAATCCACAAACCAATCAGGAGTCACATGCCAAACTAAAGAATGTGACAATCCAAGATCTATGGGAAACTGATGTAGAACATGATCCAAAGAAAAAGTTGTCTTCTCTGAAGACAAAGGTGCCTCCTTTAAATGTTTCTCAATAAAATAGGGTCAAAAGGTTCACTCTCAACATCTAAATAAGATGAATAAACTTCATCAAATAGAATATGAATATCATCAATAGTGTCCTCTAAGTCTATAAGATAGGACTCACAAAACAATCATGTAATACTTGTCAAGTACTCATCCCAAATGGTTGAATCTGGAAGACTATGAATGTTCTGGTGTACTGAATCACTGGAAACCATGGATGTAGCAACATTAAAAATTATAGATACAATAAGGGATGAAGGAGGAGATGAAATGTCAACACATGTATCTAGAACCTTAGTTGATGAAAGAACACCAAGATGTAAATGACCATATTGAGTCTCCTCAAAAGTGTCCACATGAGTGTGAACCTCAGCCAAAGGAACAATAAGAGAAAAATGTGAGAAGGTGTACACTTGAGATTGATGATTTACTTCCCCAACTACAACTATATCTCTGTTATGCAAATCTTGAATAATCACAGAATCAGGTGCTAACTCAACACTCTTTCCTACTCCACCATGTGTAATTTGATAGATAGAATAGATATTGGTAGACAATAATGGTACACAAAGGACATCATTGAATGATCCTTCATAAATTTCAATTGATCCTTTCCCATAAACACTCATATATGTGTTATTGGCCATCATAATGGGTGGTGATGAACAAGTCTCATATGAAGAGAACATACTCTGTGATGAAGCCATATGATGTGAAGCTCCAAAATCAAGGATCCAATTGCCTAACTCAGAATCTACAACTATAAAAGGTGTTATCCCCTTTTATTTTTTTAACTTTGATGATGATGAAGAATAAGATGAACCTGCTTTGGATGAATTCAACTAAACCTTATTTAGTTGATGTTATAATTCATCAATTTTCTTTATGTAACATTTGTGTTCATCATGCCCTAATATCTTGCAATATGCACACTGAGGCTTCACCTTCTTAGATGATTCCATTTTGGAGGGAGAGGACTCAGATGATTTATGTGGCTTGTTTTCATTCTTCTTTTATTTCTTTTTAGGATTCCTTGATTATTTTTGTGCCTTAGGTTCACTAGCCACCAATGCTTGTGGCTTGGAAGACTTGATGATGCCAATTTTAATTAACGTTGCTTCTTCTTGGATAAGAATATTTGAAAAATCATCAAAACTAGGCTCAACATATGCAAATCCCATGGAAACTTGATGTGTTTGAAAGCTAAAAACAAATACTGAATACTCAAGACCAAGATTAGATAACACATTTAGAATCAATTGTAATTCTTCTTTAGTAATATTTCAATCCTTTAGTTGTGTTCTCAATTTCTTAATCTTGGAGATATAGTCTTGGATTTTGTCAAACTCCTTAGGATCAAGATTCATCAAATCATTATCAATTTGATAACCCCTAATCTTATCAGTTTTACCATATAATTTTTCAAAAGTCTCCCAAGCCTCCTTAGGTGTTGTACATTTTTCAACATGAAATTGCAAGTTAAAAGAGACAAATGAGCAAATATATCCAAGAGTTTTCTAATGATTAATCTCCCATATTACCTTTGCACTCACATCAGTAGGTTCAAGAATAGATTCTTTTACATATCATGTGTAACATTTTCCCATTAGATAATTCCATACTAATTTTTTCCATGATGCATAATTATATGGAGTTAGGAGTTTAATTTGATATTTCCCCATTGCAAAAACACACAACTAAGAAATAAAAGTAATCAACCACTACAAGATCACCCCCCCCCCCAAACTCACTCAATCAATGATCCCCCCTAGAAAAATATGATCTTGCCACATTATACTTAGTGTATTATAGTTGCCACAAGCCAAAATATCTAAGTTGTCTTTTAATTTGGTACATGCAAATGGCAAAATTAGGCCTTATACTAAAAGTAAATTTTATGAGCAAAACTAGACCATACTAATTATAGATCTAAGAATTAATTGGAAAATCATGCACTTTCAAAAAAAAAATTGCCTAAAAATATTTTTGTATGACCCCAAACAGAGTCTTAGAAGGTCTAAAAATAAGGACTGCTCACTAATAGTGACAAAAATTTACACTTTATAAAAAATATAGACACAAAAATCAAAAACCATTTACGCCAATATGAAGCCTATGAAATTCTACTCTAAATCAAAAAAAATTGCACCAAAATTGGATCTTGGATGACTAAGATAGAATCCTTGTAAAGTTTAGCTCTCAAAATAAAACTACTAATGGAGAAGGGGCCTACAAAAAAAATTTGATTACATTTTTGAATGATTCATTTTAGCATGCCTTTTATTATTGATGTACATAAAATGTAGATTTAGTACAAAAAAAATCTTTTAGTAGCAAAAAATGACTATAGTAATGAAAAAATAGCATTTAAAGGTTAAATGAGCTACCTAAGATAAGAAAATGTATGCTACAACCTATAAGATTGATTGAAATAGAAAATATGAAAGTTCAATGTCAAATCTAAGATTTAAAACCCTATAGATTTGGCTTTTGATGTCTAAATCAGATGAAAGGAAAACTTGACTATCTTGGTTGCTCTGGACTCAACCATCAGCTGAGAAAGTATCTAAGCAGCTCCAAAAAACTTGTAATTAGCAAGTCAAAATAAGAACCCCCTAGAAACTAGAGTTTTCTCCACATTTTTTTGATTCTCCAGATCATCCAAGGATGCAAGAGAAGAGCATACTCATGTGCTTTGAAAAATAGCCCTACACTCTCAGATTTCTAAAAAAATGATAACCCACAACTCACAACCACTCTGATACCATGAAAGATTTTTACTCAAGAATGTAAGTGATTGAGAGAAAGAAAAATAGAAATCACATATGGGACAAATTAATTGTATTCAACTCAATAGAATGAAAATCAATACAATAGAATGGGATACTCATATGAGAGTAAGAGGTGGGTATATATAGGATATTCCACCCAAGAGACTCAAAACACAACCAATGTGGGATAAATGTAAAAATCCCCTAAGTAAATTTAACCTAGTGTGAAGAGAGCTAAAGTGGAAAACAAGCTGAGAAATAGCTAGATAGCAAAGTAACCCTATTCACATTAACAATAACTTCTTGTTTGAATCTCCTCTACACTTATACTTACTATGGATATAGGGTTCTTATAACTTTCCATTTTCCACTTTAGGTAACCTAGGCCCCAATTTTCCTACTATGGTTCCTTACCCATTTTTAGTTTAATCATCCCCATTTATTTGTGTTTCTAGCTTGAAAATATTATATTAGATTAATATTAAAAGTCCTAGTTAGGGTTATTCCATTATATTGATTTCCTATACGCTTTGGAATCCTCTTCATTGATGTTTTGTTATAAGTGACCATCTAGCTAGGTTTAGCAGATCCATTTGGTCATGCCTCAATATAACTAAGTACCAATGGGATCTATTTGATTTACCTTATTTGATTTTGTATCTCTTAGATAAGATAAGTTATAGCTTAATCCTAGCTTGTTTCATACATTCTGGTGAACCTAACATGAACTAACCATTACTTTTTTCTTATAACAAACTATATTGATGTAGGTCGATATAGTTTTATTCCTCTATATTTTTAAGTAGACTACATCAAAGTGGGTTAATACAGTCTAATATTTATAAAAAAATTTACAAAAACTTCATTGGTGTGGGTTAATAACATTTTTAATTCTCTAATTTTTTCAACAGGCTACATCGACGTAAGTCGATCTAGTTTAATTTTTGCATTTTCAATCAGCCAACTATATCGATCAAGCTCAATCCAGATTTATTTATCTAGTTTATTTTTTAATATTTTCTACAAACTCCATCAACTTAAATCAATGTAGTTTAATTTCTATTCATTTTTCAATAAATTGAATTGATGCATGTCGATAAGTGTTAATTATATGTTTTTCTAATAGGTTACTATGATGTAGGATGATCCAAATTTTACTCTCAGATATGTAATATTTTTAGTCAAACAATTACATCAACCAAGGTCAATCTAGTTCTATATTTCAAATAACTTTCTACCATACCATATTGACCTAGTTTGATATAATTTTTGCTTTACATTCACTTTCATTAAGAAAACTTTATAGCAAATTTTACATTATATCAAAATTAATTTTACATAGACAACTATATTAAACCAGTCTAATATAATTATAAATTCATTTTCTTCCTTATAAAACTATATCAACCTTGGTTGATATAGTTTTATATTTATAATTTCTCAATAGATTGTATCAACCTTGGTCGATCTAGTTTACTTTGTATGTACTGTCTGAATGGCTACATCAACATGTGCCAATATAATTTTATATTATTTAATTTTCATCATAAGGCAAATTAACTTTCCTTTTTATTAATTAATCGATTTACTTTCAATTTTACTGCCTATTATTTATATTTCTTAAAAGATGTAAATTTATTTTTGACATTAATTTTTTTCTTTTATTTTATCTTTATTTGGTTTTCCCTAAAAACTTTGTTCTAGTAGTTTTCAAACTACTTAGCTATTATAGTGAAGGGTTACTTAGTATTCTATATACAGTCCTTGACTATTTTTTACATACATCATGGTATGAGGGAATTTTTTCAGTACTCATAGCTCTATTATAGAGATAAATATAGACTTTAGTTTCTATAAACTTTATGGTATTTAGGAAACACTTAGGATTACCTTTTTTATTTAACCTTAAGAATTCAGTGATCTATTTTATTTTGTAGTGCACCAATTAGTGGTTAGCACCAATAAGATACTAGTAACTTACCTTTGAAATTGAGTTTAGTGGTTTGTGGGTATTGCGCTTCCTCCATAGTTAGTTCTCTGAAATATTAGGTTAACACTATCCAATTGACAAGAAAGTATTTTTAGAAACTAAAAATCAATCATATTTAAAATAAATAGTTATAAAAAATAATTAAATTTATAATTTATTATTTACTATTGTATTTAGTATTATAAATTTTAATGGCCAATGTCGATATAATTCTATGTTGTGTGTTCCAAATATCGCAGTCAGTGCCAATATAGCTATTTATGTGTAAACAAACTACATTAACCAAGTTTAATATAGTCTACTAAGTTTGCTTTATTTTTATCTTTATTTATTAGATTATATTGACCAAGACCGACATAATATATTTAAAATATTGATATTTTTTCCTATTTCTAAATACATTGACCAAGCTCAAAATAGTCTATATTTTCACATTTTTTTAGCATTGTTTCTGATCACTATACCTTTAAAAACTACATCAACTAAGATAAATATAATTTTATCATTACCTATTAGTTTGTGTAACTACATTGACCAAGCTCGATATAGTACATTTCCTATTCTTGATACTATTGATTTTTCTCAAATTTAACTACATTAACTAGGCTCAATATAATTATATCCTTCCATTTTTGCATGTGTAACTCCATCAACCAGGAATGATATAATACATTTATTATTTCTAATCATTATACCTTTTATCAACTACATCAACTAGGATCGATATAGTTTATCTTTCACATTTTTGTCTACACAGCTCATTAACCAAAATGAACACAATACATTTTTTGTTTCACTGAGTTGGATGATAGCATTCCTTTCATGTAATCAATCACATACCCTATCAAATATCCACTCCACATCAACATCATGAAATCCCATATTAGAATCTTTCTTGATAATATTAACCCATTTATATTTTACATGGGTTTCTCTTTCCTCCTTATTTTGTCCACCAAATAAGACCACACTTCATTGTGCAATTATTCCCAATAAAAATCTAGATCTATCAATTGGAACATGACTTAAATCACTCAAAATGATAATCTATATCATTCCCATATCTTCAAAAACTTAGATGACAATACCATTTATACTCCTTACATGAATGGCACTTTATCCAAACTTCCCTACTTCAGCAATGGAGTAATTGATACTAACCTTGGAAACCCCCCTATATGTAATCCTCCTATCACTAATCTAGGGAATCTTCCTCTTACTAATACAGGGACCTCGCCCCCTCCTAATAATCAAAATCTACCTATTGATGCAACCAAATTCTTACACAAATAATTCAATTAATGAATATTATGCAAACAAATAATAGCTCCCAAATGCTCCAAATGCAAAATCATATATTACAAATGGAAAGTCATCCTCCCATCATCTTGCCTCAACATAACCAAAAAGAAATCCCCCTCCTCTTCAATATTCTAATGAGAATTTAATTCCTCAAACTCTTATGCATAAAAAATGCTTCAGCATCTTCAAAATGAACCTTTAGTTCCATTTATTGTATCTATAAATATTGGAAATATTTCTCTAATTATTGCATATGATGGGACTAAGGATTCATCCATTTTCCTTAAATATTTTGATAATATTTACAAGGAATGGGTCCAAACTAATACTTTCACTATTATTAAACTTTTTGTCAAAACATTTACTAGAGACGTTCTAGAATGGTATAAACAACACCCTCAACATTATATTTTACAACTAGAAGATTTAATCAATGTTCTAGTTAAAGAATTTCAACACAATGATCTCCCTACAAATATCCTTAAACATTTCATCAATTCTAAGCAATCACTTAATGAATCCGCTCATACTTTTATTAAATAATGGAAATCATTAGCTCACCAATCATATAATAACATGAGTGATGATAACCTTTTCAAAATCTTCATCAATACCCTTAACCTTCTCTTTAACATAAGGTTCATATTTTCTCTCCCCATAATCTATAAGATGGTTTTTGTAAAGACAAAAGACAAGATTTTGTCATGAATCAATTTAAACTTTATTATAATATCATCAAGGATTATTTCCAATCTTAAACTAATGCAATAACCATTACCAATTCTAACTCTAAGTCTCCTAAAACCAAAATAGGAGAAAACCAATAGATATTCAAACTCCCTCTGATTTACCATTGAACATGTATAAAATCAAGAAGTTATTACCTCCATCTAGACCTTTCATTCACACTACCAACACTCTTCCCTCATCGTATGATCCTAACAAAAAAAATTGGTTCCATGCTGATGTTGGTCATTCTCTTGAAACATGTTGCACTCTTACAAAAATAAATATTTCCTTCATGTTAGGATATGTTTTCAAACATGATATTATCATCCAGGCTCATCATATTGAGTATCTTAAAGCTTTTAAAAAGTAATTTTTTTCTAAATCTACCAATCATAAATATCAAAAATTATCTTTCAATCTTAATCCACAACATCCAAATGAAAAAATTTGTGTTATTGATGCTAACTACAATCAATATTATACTAATTATTAATATGTGAACATGGATAAATTCAATTATCATCATAATCCCACTCACGAGGATCCTTTCACCAAAACTAAAAAGCCTTCCACTAAGGAACAACTTTTAAAGATACTAAAACTACTACTCTAACATCTTCAAAACCAATCACTAGTGATGATTCATCCTCACATGTGGAACATTAACCTATTTCCTTCATTCCTAAAATACCACCATTTCTAATCATCATAGGCCTTGTGTTAATTCCTCTTCCAAACCTCACTAGAATTTTCTAGATGAACTTAACTCTATGATTTGCAAAATTCCACTCAAAATTAGTCATAACTTCTCCTTATCATCACAAGTTACTTATGCAAAAACTACAAGACATCAAAGAACCCTCATATGATCATTCTGAGATACCTAATTGATATTCTGATGGTCTCCCACCCACATAATATCACAATATTAAAATGATTTCTTATTCCACAAAACCCACCATTGAATTCTTTGAAGATGATATGATTAATGATGAAATTATTTTTTGAGTTGATGATCCACCACTCTTTATTAAAATTGGAAGCAACAATACCTTAATCAAAAAAATGTTAGTAGATAAAGGATCAGGCATTAATGTTACATCTCTTTAGCTCATCCAAAAAATTAGATACTCCAAATAAAACCATAAATAAACTCACCTTACTTTTCATGGATTTGATCAAACCAACCAAAAACCATTTGGTTATATTTGGCTTCCCCTCACAATTGGACCCAAAACAATTCAAACAAACTTATGGTCCTTGATCTGATTTTATCCTATAAGATGATTTTAATACATCCATGGACTCATCATATGAGAGATATTGCATATTCTGGTAGACAATGTATCAAATTTATCCATAATGGTAAACATTATAAAACATGAAGTAGATCCAAACCCTTAGAGAATCCAAATCCTAAATCTCAATACCACATTCCTAAGATTAGTCATATTAATAGTCCTTATAATTTACACATCATTATTATAGACTATGGTGATGGCAAACCAAATGAATTTCAAACCATTTGTAATACCAATCGATTACCTTTCTATGTAATGGAATGGCTCCCTCCTTTTTTGCTTTCATAAGATCACAACATTCCTTTAATTGATGATATTTGTGATAGTCCTCCCTGATGCAACATCTATGAATCATCTTACACATAATATGATTTCACTTGTAATGAATATGGATTGCAAAACTCTTTCAAGATCATTTAGCCATGTCCCCTCATACTTTTAATAATGTTAGTATATCCAATACCAATTTCCCTAATGAAATTGATACATGTACTATTTCTTCATCTTATGATAATTCTTATTCAATATCCTTTAGCCATGTCCCCTCATACTTTTAGTAACATCAGTATATCCACTAGTAATTTCCCTAATGAAACTGATACATGTATTATTTCTTCATATTATGATGATGCCTATATTATGTCCCAAGCACAATCATGAAACTTAGAGGTAATGCATTATCACAATACCTTAGCTAAAATACATGCCTTCAACTAGGATGTTCATGTCATTCATTTGTCATCCAATATTGAATTTGAATCTAAAGTTTATGTACTCCCTACCAATCCACCCTTAAGAGATAGTACATGGTTAATCCAATAAATATTTAAACCTATAAAATATGATGGTATTGATCATCTCAATACTTTTCAACCCACTTTATCAAACATAAACATTATTGACTAGCTTGATAATGTTCACATTGTTTCTCATCTCCTCAATGGTGTCAACCAACTTGGCATAGTTCAATTGTTAGTCTTTGATTGCATTAACCATAACCAATAGTTGACTAATACAATTATTTTTTATTCATCAATTATAGTAGCCTCTATTGATCAATTTGATATAATCAATTATGTTCTTATTATTTCTCAACCCACAAAAGTTTCTTCCAATACTATTATAGTTGACTGTAATGATTAGTCTAATATAGTCAACTTGGACTCTTTATCTTCTACTCAACATCATGACATTACCTTATATGTTAAGGCTACTACTATCAGAAAAATACATTATGAGTTTGATAGTCAAGGTAATAAAATTATGGATATTTAAGCATATTTTGAATACTATAGACTTCTACCAATGGTTCCTAGTGATGAATCTATATTATAATTACTTCATGATCATGAGACTCAACTCCCACAGAAACATCACAAGCTTGGCCATTTTCAAAAAAAGGCTCCTTGTTTCAATAATTTTGTTTATAGTATTAATCCTAAAACACATCATGTATCCAAGCTTCCCCTAGCTCCATATCATCTACAAGATGGAAATGGCATGCTTATTAAATAAATTATTGTAATTAATTATGGTGCCATGGACACTCTTCAACCTATTCCTATCTCTAAATAACTTTTTCCTAAATAATGTGATAAATATAGTCTCTTCTTTGACAAATATTATGAATATTTTGCTTGGTCATAAGAATATATGTTTGTTATTGATCCTAATATTGTGTTCCATAAAATCATCACCTATCCTAATATAAAACTTATGCATCAAAAGTAATCTAAATTCTAACCTGGTATTTCTACCCTGTGTCAAAAATAAATTATCAAGCTTCTAGATGTTAAGTTCATCAAACATGTAGATTACATCGAATGGGTTTTCAATGTTGAGTTCATGATCCAAAATCTTTTATTTTAATGCTTTAGTTAGTATTTGATTTAATGTTAGTTTACTCTTTTAAATAAAATTTGGTTACTTGGGAAAGTTGGTTTCTCCCTGTAACCACCCATGAAATCTCTATAATCTTTCACCTCTCTTTATAAATATTAATCCCAAAACAAAACAATTTAAATTTTTATCAAATGATTTACTCATTATTTAATTTCTTTTATTTATCATGGCCAACAGTGGTATCAGATCTATGACAATAATATGAATAATTCATGTACATGATAGTGGAAGGAGAGAAAGAGTGACTGCCATGCCCAATGCCCTAAGTCTTCATCAATTCATCGGGTTTCTAAATGTTGATTTCTATTGAAGAGTCAAGTTTTCATATTCTTCCTTATGGTGTTCATTATGAAACAGCTAGAGGTATTTGAGTGAGTCTTTTTTTTAATGAATTTGTTCAAAGAAAATCACAAAAAATGGTATGTTATTTTGAATTCATTTCCTAATCATTCACTACCTGTGTGTAAGGCGATGGCCTAAAAAAAATAGCATAATAAATTTATTTACAAATTTCTTGTGGAACACTTCAACAAAATTCATTGATATAGAATATAGATGATCAAATTTTTATGGTGGCCTATTATTTGTGAAAAAATTTGCATTATATAGTTGTAGTGCTTCAAATATACCCTATATGGCACCTATATATATATATATATATATATATATATATTTGGACAAATTATGTCAAAGTCTTCCTTACAGCCTCAAGTAGTGGGTCAAATGTTGGATTGAATTACATTGTAAAGGCATAATCAAATATGAATCCTTAAATGTGTGTTCCAAATCCAAATTTCATCATCATATTGAAATTTCCATTGGATATTTTTGGTAATGACATTCTTATTTTAAAAATCCACCAAGAGAGACACATAATAATATGGCACAACTATTCTGACATTAAACAATGATGCAACACTTATTTTTTTACTTAGTAGGTCTCTCAAGCACCAAAATCAAAACCTATCCAGCTACATCAATCCATAAAAAGGTTCCACCCAAAATCCCATGAAGGTGACTAACCCATACTATGTATAAAACATCTCCCTGGTGGCCAATAAATATTGATGACCTTTGTTTAACAATGAAGATGCTAAAAACCCATGTCAACTTGTACTATCATTGATGACTAATTAAATTCCAACCAAATACTATATCTTATAAACCTGACAGCTTGTTCTAAGTGATTAGTGATTCACCCATCTTATAAAAACTACTAGGATCAAGACTAGGATATATTGTAGTAGTATTTTTTAGCTTATGTTCTTGCTTTCAGCTCCATTTTTAGCTTTCTATACTTGATAATCATGACATGGATTATATAGTGTTAGTTTTATTTTATTTCTCTTGTTGCATAACTTCTCACCTCATAAGGAGAGAAGATATAGCATTTGGTTAGTCTTTAATCAATCATTGGTGATAGTACAAGTTGACAGGTGTTGTTATCACCTTCAATGTTAAGTAGAGGTCATCAGCATTTATTGGCCATCAGAGATATGTATCATACATAATATGGGTTAGTCACCTTGATGGTCTTCTAGGTGAAGCCTTATGTGAATCTATGTATTTGGATAGACTTTTATTGTGTTTTATTGTAGTAAGGTATGATGATCACAGAGGATGATCAAACCTTGATCATGTTCATCAACCTTTTATGCCATAACTCACAAGGTGGGATTTAGTATGGAGTTACATCAATTTTGGTCATTACCAATATGTAAATTACACCAATTATAGTTGCAATAGAGTTTATTTGATGAATTTAGAGTCATTACTCCTATTCTTTCATCTTTTTTACCCCTTTAGATCAAGGGGGAATTTGTTGAGTTTATGATCCAAAGTCTTTTATTTTAATGTTTTAGTTAGTAGTGGCTTTAATGTTAGTTTTTTTTGTTAATAAAATTTGGTTACTCAAGAAAGTTGGTTTGTCTCCATAACCACCCATGAAAGCTCTATAATCTTTTATATCTCTTTGTAAATATTAATCCCAAAATAATATAATTTAACTTTTTGTCAAATGATTTACTCGTAATGTAATTTCTTCACATTTCTTCCATTTACCTAGCCAACATTCAACATTATTCTTGTTTGCAAGAAAGTCACTATGATCATTTGCATATGTATAGACTTTCATAGGCTTAACTTAGCATGTCCCAAAGATAACTTTCCTTTACCATCAATTGATGCCATCATTGATTCTATGGTCGACTATGAAATGTTATCTCTCATGGATGGTTTTTTTATCTATAACCATATTCATATCACTTGATAAGATCAATATAAAACTAATTTCACTAGTAAATGGGGAACTTATTATTACATTTGCATGCCATTCAATCTCAAAAATGGTGTAGCTACTTATCAATGTGTAATGACTCATATTTTACATGACCTTATTCATAAAATAGTTGAAACTTATGTAGATTATCTTATTTCAAAATCAAAACATTGTACAAATAATCTTCATGGCCTTGCTATCATTTTTGATAGACTTGTCAAATACAAAGTTAGACTTAATCCTTACAAATGTGTATTCAATGTTACTTTTAGAAAAATCTTAGTATTTTTAGTCTCCCTCAAAGGGATTGATGTAGATCCCACTAAAATAAAAGATATAGTCAAAATTATTATCCCACATTCCATTCTAGATATACAAACATATCTTGGTAAACTTGGGGCAATACAATGATTTGTTCTTAAGATGGCTTACCACATCTATTCAAAAAATTTAATCCTTAAGAAGGGTATTACTCTTGAATAGACTAACACATGTTAAAAATATTTCAATCACATATAGGAATGATTAATTCATCCTAATACTCTTTGACCACATTCCAATGATCACCCACTCATCTTATACACTTCATCTACCCCTATATCATTTGGGTCCATGCTCACTCAACAAGATGAAACATGTCAAGAATATGCCATATACTACATCAATCAATCTTTAATATATTATAAAACACATTATACAAATTTTGAACATGATTGACTTACTATCTATTTTACCAATGAAAAACTTTAACATTACATGATTTATAGAATTGCTTATGTTATTATACTTTCTAATCTAGTTCACCATTCATTTTCTAAATCTTTCATACCATAAGATAGAATTGTAAAATGGATGGTTTTCTAATTGGAATTTGACTTAAGAATTGTCATGCAAAAATAGTTAAGAGCCAAGTGATAATTGTTAAAATGATTATTGCACCTACACTAGCTACTACTTACCTTAGGGAAATTATTCATGGTGAAGAGATTCTTTATATTGAAGGTCTAAATCAAGATATTTCACTTAAAGATAAATTTTAAAATTTTATTGTTAACCTTGAGACATAATCCCTAGAATAACCAAATACTTCTAAACCTAAATGCAAAGTTTTCATTGAATAATTACCTAAATTTATAATTGATTTTCATGAATAAACTTAGACACTTAATTTTTATGGTGTCAAATGTCTTCAAGGAGTTGGTGCAGGTTGGGTCTTAGCCAACCCCCATGGTAAAATCATATTTTATCTTTTTTATTAAAATTAGAAGTCATTAATAACATGGTTGAATATGAAGCTCACATCTTAGGGATGTAAGCAGCCATCAATTTAGACACCCATATTTATAAGCCCTAGGAGATTAACAACTCATATGTCATCAAGTCAGTGGTGATTACCAATGAAAAATAAAATTCTCATCACATATTATCAACTTTCTACTACTTTTGCCAAATAATTTGTATCATTTACTATTGAAACAATCCCACAAGAGCAAAATTTTATATCTAACTCTCTTGCTTCATCAATCATTGTCATTCACACTCACTAAACACTTCATGATTCACAATTTCTCATTCACATAAGGAATTCACCTTCCAATTTACAATCTAAAGATGATTATCTTATCTACCATATTGAGGTTGTCACTACTCAATAAAACTTGTGGTATAAATACATCATAGAATTCATTGAGCATCATACTTATCTTCCAAAGGTTGATTCATGTGAAAAGACTTGAATTCACAAACAAGCATGCAAATATGTCCTTCAATATGATATTATTTATTATCTCAATGATAAAGGTACCTTACTCTATTTTTTTACTCAATATAAATTTCTTGCCCTTCTTGAGCAAGCACGTGATGGTGGTCACTATAGTGGACACACTACAACCCACAAATGCCTATGCATAGAATACTTCTGGCCTACTCTTGAAAAATATGCCATTAAATTTTCTAAAAAGTGTAATCCTTGCCAAATTCATGATGATCTCATTAATTCTCCCCCATCTGAACTTCAAACCTAAGAGTCTCTATGGCCATTTTCTATGTGGGGATTAGATCTCATTGGAAAATTATCTAGATCATAAGATGGTCATGTCTTCATCATTACTACCATTGAATATTTTAACAAGTGGGTTGAAGTTATGCCTCTTGTAAATGTTATTGTCATTATTATTTAAAAATTCATTCTTAATGAAATAATATGTCATTTTGGTATTCTTCACACCATCATTTTTGATAGTGGTAGGAACTAAAAAAACAAATAAATGAAACAACTATGTGTAAAATTCAAAATCACACAGATTTTTCACTCCATAGCACCTTCAGTGTAATGGTTAATCTGAAATTAACTAAAAAATTATTAACAAAATTTTACAAAAGACTATTATAAATTCTCACTAATACTGGCACCTTAAGCTTTATCTTATACTTTGGACTTATAGTACTAGCATTTGTACTATCACTGGGGCAACTCCCTTCTCATTAGTATATGGTTTGGAAGTTATCTTACCACTAGAATTTGAGATACCTTCCTTGTTCATTTCTCTTCATGGCATCATTCTTGATGAATAATTTTGTTAATCTCATATTCATACCTTAGACTTCCTTGATGAGAGATTTATGAGTGAATTACAACATAACCACTAATACAAAGCTAGTATAGCGAAACAACATAGCAAAAAGGTCAAAGTTTGTACTTTAAATGTTGGATACTTAGTGCTTAAGTTAGATTGCACCCATGATAAAAAATTCAAGTACACCAAAAAGTTGTGGGGTCCTTACCTAATCAATGGCATTCTTGGACCTAGTACTTACAAATTATAAACTAATGGAGGACACATCTTCAAAGAATTGACCAGTGCTCAATTTTTTAATAAATATTTTACTTAATTAGATGTTATTTTTATATTTCTCTTATAGTATGTTTTAATTTCATTATTAGTACCTAGTATTATATATATTATAGAGCTAAAGTTTCTTCCATGTCTTACTCAAACTTTATATTATGAAAAATCATCTTTCATTCCTAGTTTTAGTCTTTTGCTCTCTTTTTCAATTTTCAACACCATTTGGTTTTTTAGGTTTGCCAAAACCATAGGTTCATTTATTATCACTTTTTTGGTGATGAGCTCAAAATATGGCTCATTATTGACATTTTATTTCCTTAAAATCATCTCTTGAAGGATATTATCTTATACACAAATCTTAGATTCTTAGATAACTATTACATGGAAAATAGATATTTGTCTTGTTTATATTAAACAAAAGACCGATTATTTACTTTGTCATTAATGTCTAATACATAACATGTTTTAGTGATATTTTTTGGGAAGAACACTCAAGAAGAAGACACATGCAATGTACAATGAACATTCCATTTTGATCTCCATCCAGCAGAACTACAGACTCCACAGGCTTGTTTCTACAGACTCTGCAGGCTTGTTTCTATGGACTCTGCAAGCTTTTTTCTGTGGACTCTGGAGGCTTATTTCTATGGACTCTATAGGCTTATTTATATAGACTCTGTAGGCTCATTTCTATAGACTCCATAGGGTCAATATCGATAATTTTGTAAGGACAACGGGAAGCTGGAGACCAAATAGGATAAGAAAGAACCATTCCAGCTAGAATCAAATAAGGAAAATAACCGCCTACTATTTTGAAGGACTTGCTTTTGATATATTTGTATATAATCAGATTTTAGGACTATTATAGGATAGGATATTTATTTCATCAAAATAATTGGATCTCTTGGAAATCCAATCTCCTATCTTTGGATGAAGGGATCGACCAGGAGTCCTATTCTTTTGCATCATATTTTGAGTTGATTATATTAGTATAAAGTGTAATAATTTTGACTATAAAAAGAAGAATAAAATAGAAGATATAGAGAAAATATAGGATCAAGAATTAGATAAGCATATAGGTTTCAATCAAATTGTAATTATTTCATTTCTATGAATTAATACTTCAAGTTTTTAGCACTGATTAATCTTTGTTCCTGAGTCCAAGAGGAGCAAGGGCCCACTCTCCTTGGAACCAGGAACTGTGTATGGTATTTATGTTCTATTTTATTAGTTAGAATCTTTTTACTATTTGCATTTATTTATAAAAACATCAAAACAAATTCATAGTTTAAAAAGAGCATTTCTTATTTCATTTCTTTTCTATGCAAAGTATGTTTTCTTTTATAGCAAAAGTGTGAAGTAAATTCTTTTTGTAAGTAGAATTACTTTCCCTTCAAACGTAAAATAGGAGTGTGATCTTTTATTTCCATCAAAAGAGTGGATTGATTTTATTTCTTTTTTTTTAGCAAAAGCATGAATCAAGTAGTTTAGTCAAATTTAGAATAGGATCAGCAAGCACCCCCATAAGCAGACTTCTAGATCTACCATCCCATACCTTACTACAGATAGCTTTGGACACTGGCCCTAGTTGATAAGGCACTAATTGAATATTGGTTAAATGAGTTAGATGACACTCGTCATTTGGTATAATTTACACCTCTTGGTTTTTCATTTTTAGTGTTGCATTATAAGACCTTGGATATGACTAGGCCTTCCTTTTATATGCTCATAACTTCACCTCATACATTGCTTTTTTCTTGATCTTAGCTACGTGTCTTCCCTGAAATGTAAGGCAATGAGTGAGAGTTATATTTCATATACTTAAATCTTGTAATATTATTTTTTTCTAAAACTCTAAGAGCCTATTCTCATGTCTTAATTCACATATGTCATTTCTCATGATGATGATTCATGCCTACCTATCATTATACCATATTTATTAAAATATTTTTTGTGCTTTGGTGAAATCTAATCATTCAATGATCATTTTCATAATTTCCCCTAAACCACATCACTCTAGGCATACCAATATTGGATTCAATATTACACTATATTATAATGTGCAAGTCTATGAATCTTAGACACCATGGTCTTTAATTTATCTTATCTATCCCCAAAGTGTAAGCTCTCTTATGATAGTCATTTTCATCACCTGTGCTTACAATTGTGAGTCTATATGGAGAAGGAACCGTAAGAGCCAAAATATTTCAAATCCATATCATAAAATAAAAGGTAATGATTAAAAGGTGGGAAAAAGGAATAATAATAATGATCTCAAAATTTATTATTGTCACTTGTATTTTTACCCTTTGAGGATATGTCTCAACTCTCCTCATCCAAATGACACAATTGAAACACCTATAGGTTGTGGGCAGCCCAAAAATGAGGTGAATCTCTAGATAGGGCTAGCTACCTTGATGTACCACTTTAAAATCACTAATAAACCTAAAATTGTGAGGGAAAAGGGAGAGAAAATTGAAATTAAACTATCCTAAGGGAGGTGATACACCAAATTAGATGATGACTACCAACCAGTTTCATGTTACACATAAGAACAAAGGACTAACTAAACATACACTTCTCTAATCTACATCTTATCACATAAATATTTCATTATGAGGTTGTGATGAATGTTTACACTAGGAGGACTAAAAAAGAGGCCTAGTATGGCATTTTTTTAATATAATAACTCATGCAACCTTGACACATCAATCACATGACCTGTAAGAAGAATCCTTCCAACTGCAAATAGGTGAGAGAATGAGACAACATGCTAAGAGAACAAGAATAATAACTAATCAAGATCATTCATACAAGTAAAAAACATTATTAATATTGATGAAAGATTTAAAAATTAGTAGTATTTATTGATCCATGGTATGAAAATAATTATGTTTTTTCCATACTCAAGTGGAGCATAGTTTACAAAGGCCAAAATGACTAGTTCTTATAGAACTTGAGAGAGAGGGGAGAAAAGAGGATTCCAAAGGTCACAAGGACACTTGTAAAGATGTTAAGATGATTTAATTATGAATTAAAAAGGATTTTTCAATTTATCATGCAAATTCAAGAAGCACAAGTGTCACCCCAAGTCATGAAACTTTTAAAATATGGCGTAGAATTCCCTTTGCTAGCTCAAAAAACTATCTTCTTGATTTATCCCTATTTGAACATCTCAAAACTAACTATGGATAGGTTTGATGATTGGAATGATAGGGAAGGATATTATTCATGCCTCTTCATGCATTTTTTTCAATTTTGGTCATCTATAATCTTTCCAAAATGAGCTATCACCATCTGTAGTTTAAGAAACTCCCTTTTCTATCACCCCTCACACTTGGCCTCTAAAAAGGCATTAATTTTCCATGAAAATTTATAAAATATATTTTATGACACTTTTAAATACCCTACATGGCTTTATAGGTAGCATACACACCTTAAAAAGACTCCCACTTGAACTTTTCACCCTTCTCACTACCATGTTCACTATGCCAGTTTTGACTAGCTGAGATGAGACCTATTATTTGAACACTTAAGAGTTTTTAAAAGGAATTAAATGTAAATGTGTAGTTATATTAAGTCTCAATATTCCTTTAAAATTTCATTTCATCTCTTGAAAACTCTTATAACCTATATAATGCACAAAATAATCATTAATACCTTGTTTTCTACCCCATCTATACAATTTTCTATAGCTAATCCTAATGGTAGGGAGAATTAATAAGTATTATACAACATAAAATCAATTTCATGGTCAAATTATTCCATTTATATGCATCTCCAACCTTGTTTCCTTCATAGGGTCTATAACTAGGGTTTATAAGAGTTTTTGTTTTACCTCTTAAGCTTTGTTCATGAAGCTTGGACATTGGAATTTCAAAAAAAATCCACAAAAATGATCTTCAATATCCCTTATAACACCTATAAATCTATTTTATCTCCATGTAATGCATCAAAATAGATATGAGATTCCAAACCTCTCTTATCAAGCTCTTTTCCCAAGTTTACATAGGTCTAAGTTGGTGTTTAGCTCAAAAATGGATTTATTTGTGCTTTCTCTACAAGTTTTAAGATTTTAAATGTCTAAAGTGACCCTTTAATCATGATCCAATAGGTTATAAATCATATATAATGCTATAATTATGAATGACTCCCCATTTGGACACTAGGCCTAAACCATGCTTGACAGGCATGCTTGCATACTTGAGGATCTAGGATACCTTATTGATATTATCCCTTATAAAAAAGTTTATCCATGATTTTTTATGTGTATTACATCTTACTACACCTTCTTGAAGGTTCAAATATATCCTATTCATCTCACTTCATCCCCTTTCTTAAAGATTGTAGAATTTGCACCTAAGGGGAATGCCCTCTATCTGAGACAAAATATAGGTAACTTCCCATATTTCCCCATACAAAATTAATGCTTGATGGGATTATTGAAGTCATATATATGTATTATACCAAATATAATCCTTTATCTTATCAATATAACCCCAAACTTCAATAAAACCCAAGATAAACTATGTAAAAATGGGTATGATGCATAGTGGTTTAAGGATGCAAATTGTGATGCTTGATATGAGTCATTTCTCTATTAAAAATCCATAATTATGGTTTCATGATACTATTATAATTATTATTAAGGTGTTATAACCTCCATTCATCCCTCCAACCTCTCACATGTTCCTCATACTCTCTATCTAGTCAGGACTGAGTGCTTCCTCTAACTATGTTTCCTATTTTCCTCACTCAAGAGTGACACCTGTAGGTTACTTTACATGTTTAAGCTTGGAAAAACATTTCATGAACTTCCCTTAATAAATTATGGTCATTTCATATTTTTTAGGTCTATTTTTTCCATACTCAATTTGTGTTAACATTGAAAGCACCATCTCTTGCTCACTATCTATAACAGTCAACTGACTATGTTTATTGTAGAATAAGGGTCCACTTGTAGATGAAACTTGTTTTTTGAAATTGTATCCATGACTTATACTTCATATATATCCATGAACTCATTTCACCTTATCTTTAAATCAATTCAATGTACTTTTAGGCTTGTTTGCTCACCTATCTAGTTAAGTTACTTGACTGTGTTTCTTGCACTTAGTTATAGGTGGTCTTTTAGACCAAGATATGCATGTAGGTAATATTCTATACCTGGTATGAAATGTGAACCCATTTTTTTGTCCTTATAGTATCATGGTGTCCCTTTTATTCATAAATATCCCCTTATCTATAAACAAGGCTCTCATTACATTTCAACACATTGAATAACTACTTGAATATATCATACTACAGAGAACACCACATATTCTATAGTAAAAAAATGTATGAAATGGGAAACTTCTATCAACATGATCCTATAACCAAATGATCCTTTTTCAATTCAAACCACTAATTTTAAAATTGGATTGAAACATAGCAAACTTATACCATTTAGCACTTCAAAAATAAGTCATCATGGAAAAGTCACAAGAATGGCTAGGCCTCTGTTCGGATAGATTAAAGTAATCAATCTCTAAAATTTCTCTTATGTGTGAATCATGAATCACCAAGCCCTTATGCAACTCAATATTC
This sequence comes from Torreya grandis, assembly GCA_037957365.1. Taxonomy (NCBI): domain Eukaryota; kingdom Viridiplantae; phylum Streptophyta; class Pinopsida; order Cupressales; family Taxaceae; genus Torreya; species Torreya grandis. The sequence goes on along the minus strand of JARHVA010000693.1, from coordinate 4,616,035 downwards.
TCATGGAAAATTATAACACTCTTCAACCTCTATAGTCCTTGAGAAATATTCAAACAACTCCCAAAATGATATTTCAACATTTCTTAGTCTCTATTCAACCACCTATAGGTGGACATTCTGATGTGTACAGGTAGTGAAGGAGAGTGTGAACAAGGTGCATGTTTCTTAACTTTTCATGAGTTATATACCATTATTAAATATTTAAAATAGACTCTATTACTTATCAATGACTTGGATTATCTCAAATGATAATTTTCAACATGTTTGGTTTCCAAGAGAGCACCTATCGGTGCAAGTTCTGAGTTGTATGTAGGCAGACAGTGAGTTTAGGTAGGCATCAATAAATAAATGAATATTATGATAAAATATAGGTATTCCAAAGGCCTAAATTATTTATGATGATATAAAATTTCTTGAGGCAAACCTCTATACCACATTTCAACATTTGAAACCTTTCAAGTACCTATAGGTACACATTCCAATGGTAGTTTGTATGCAAATTTTATACATGACTGTAATAGTTCCTTCCTCCTTGTGAAATTTTGAGAAAATTAGCTAATTTTAAATTTCAAAATTATATGTATAAACTTTTTTAAACTTTATACCACTCCATTAATGTGATTTATAACCTTGCATAGCTCACCTAGCTGACTGTGTATGATAGTCTTTAAGCAAACTGGCTACATAATGTTTTATGACTACACCCTCATGAAGTATGATTTTTAAAATGAGATTGGAATGGGAGGAGACCAAAATAACATTATAAACATGATAATTAACTTATTATCATCCCTTATAATCACTAACAAATCCTAGAGATTATAAAAATAGTGAAAATATGCCTACAACATAGAATGGTGCTTCTCTTATAGATTTCATATACTCGACTTATCCCAAAACTTTGAAACATGAAACCAATCATGGTGATCATTATAAGAGAGATTAAACATCATTTTGAAACAACATTAGCAAGTGAATTGTATGGACTTGTCTAAATTAAGGCAAAATCTATAGGGTACATAGATTAGTAAGTAAATTGGATATGTCAACTTCTTAGGAATGGTTCATAAAGTACAAGTAACCATTCCTATACAACCAAAAATAAAATGTAATATGAATAATTTTAGAAGACACATTTGGGAGCATTTTTTGTAAAACCTCTCCTATTGACTGTACCAAGTACAAACCTGATGACTAGTTCTATGTGAATGGAAGGGTGAAAAAGGATTAGAATAATTTTAGATAAATTTTGACACTTTCAAAATACTTAAAATTTTTAAATGTATTTTAATAATCTTAATATTCATCTCATGACCTTATCCCATGTGTCACACTCCCTTATTGGTTTTACAAGTGCTAAACTCTTATTTTTTTCAAGAAAATTAGTTATGAATAGTTTATTAAGACATAATATGACACATGTAATGTGACATCACCATTTTTACACATTCACACTTTCCAAGGGGTCCATATAACTCATTTAATACTCATTTTGACCCTCAAAATGACTCAAAAGGACATAAGGACTAAAATGGCTAATGACTAAGGCTAATATAACATGAAATGACAATCAATATATTATAATACACCATATGACATAATATTAAACCCCTTATAAACCTATAAAGACAAATATTTTACCTATAGGGGTCCCAAATTGACCTGTAGGATCAAATTTGGTCAACAAATTAGTGACTCATAGGGATAGCATATTTGTTATGCTAACCAGACTAGTAGCCTTATCAGTCCATTAGGATTAAGGATTCATCTGAAGTCTAAAATATAAAAATATGAATTTGACCACTTTACAACCATGCTTGATCAAGATAAGACTAATTGACTACCTCAACCACACAAAATAAAGGACACACATAAATAAATCAAACTAACTAACAAGACACCACACATATATGCTCAAGGAACTTAGGAAAATTAAAAAACAAACCACTATGTACAACTAAAAATTAATAATACCTCCCTTTCTAAGATCAAAATGAAATTTTAATGAATCTCCTTCTTCATGAGATGAATCATAGTGCCAAACATGTTGCTCTTTAAATTGGATACTTGATGGATCAGACCTATTTCTTGGCACTTCACTTTTTATGCTCTCAAGTAGACTATCTTTGAATAGGTCTCCAATGTAAATTTATTCCTCTTGGTCTTGTACACATACCTTATATTTTTTCCCACTCTTCATCTCATGATCAACTTGCATCTTCTTTGTAGGCATGATTTCAAGAGGAATTGTTTCTTGTTCCTTGGAATATTGAGGCCAATAGAAGCTCGTTTTGACCTCTAAAGGCTGAGGTGAACCTTTATCTATCTCATTTATGAAATTTTTAAAAATCTCATCTTGCTTACCATCACTTATAATCATATCTAAGGAAGTTGTAGACCCCTTAAGAGATTCAAACTCATTACAAATGTTTTCAAATTATTGCCACAAGTCCTCATCTTCTCTTTGATCAGCATCATGAAGGGGAAAAACAAGAAAATCTACTTCATCCTCTTCTTTAGATTCTAAAAGGACTTCACCCAATATTTCTTCTTTGATACAAGGAAAGCATTCTTCATCATCAACCAAACAAGAAGACTCAACACAAGGACTCACCTCTTCTTCAACTCTGAGGACATCTTGAGGGATCTCAAGTTGTATTTCAACTATCATAATCTGATTTTGGTTCTCAAGTGCTACAATATCTTCCATCTCTTTCTCCTTCTTGGTGATGTCAAGACCAGGCATCTTGAAATCAAGTGACTTAGCCCAATGAGGTTGCCAAGGAGATACACTTTCTTCAATCAAGAGTTCTAAATTTTCCTCAACCAAATGCTCCTCTTTAGGTTCTAACACCATAGGTCCATCAAGTCAAAGGGTGATGGGGTGAGGACAAGATGAACTAGTTGGTGGAGGTGGAACATAGGACTCAAAATCAGATTGAGAATGCATTGTAGGGGATTCTTTTGGGAGTTCTTGAGGAAGGGTAGGCAGATCTTAGGTTAAAATAGTTTGGGTATCTTCCTTCCACTTGACAATCACTTCAATTAAATCTTATCCAACTTGAGCTCTCTCTTGAGGGAGGTTAGATGGGGTGTGTTTAGGCATATGATCTTCTTTTGGGTTTAAACCTTCCATCACACCTTGACTTAGCAATTTCATCCTTGACTCTAATTCTTTAATTTGCTTATCTAGGTTCTCTTGGAAAAGTCTATCTTGAACTTGATAGGCATCATCATGAGCATAAGGAGTAAAAAAGGGCTAATATGTAATATAAGGAGTCTCTTGAGGAAGGGTGGGAAGGACTTACATAGGATCAAGATCTTTCTCAACTTCACACTCTTTATCAAGGCTTCTATCTTTTTTATTTCCCCATGATTCCACTATCTTATTATAGATTAGGATTTTAGGATTAGGAGTCTCTTCTTGAGGTGGTGATGTAATTTTAGGAGTGGATGAAGTGTTCAAAAAACTTGGAATCTCCTTAGGCTTGGATTTTCCACCTTATCTCCAACTTGGGATTTCATATCTAGAGGTCACTTCTTGAGGTGGTGATAATATTAGAGAGGGAAATGAGGGATTAAAATCCAATTCCTTTTCTGATAATATGGACTACTAAATTTTATTATTGGCCAACTCAATTTTCCTATCAATATTTGTTTTGAAAGCAAGGTTTCTCTTTCCAACTCTCTCTTCCAGTTGATTGGGAAAAGGATGACTTTGACATGCTTGATTGGGATCATGAATAGGAGTCAAGTAAGACTAATATAAATCTTTGGGAAATGGAGATGAAGGATAATAGTTTTGGTGAGGTTTATTCTCATGAATTTTTAGCCTATCTTCCAAGGATGAAACTAGGCCACTCACATCTAGCATCTCACTTGTGATCCTTTCCCAATTGGCTCTCTCAATAGGTGCCCACTCTCTTTTAACCAGCTCTAATGCATCTCTCACCTTATTAATAATATGATTTTGAACATCTTGACCATGTCCCCTTAGTGTATCAAGATCCAACATGTACTTCTCATAGCCCAAAAGAGTTTGCTTGAAGGTTGAAATGGACTGACTTGAGAAGTGACTAGGTTGACTAGGAGGAGCAAGATATTGAGAAGGATGGTTATAAGGTTGATACACTTCATAGATAGGTTGATAAGGGTCATATTAGAGTTGATAAGAATCATATTGGAATTGGTAAGGATCATGAAAAGGCTGATAGGGGATTCCATAAGCTTGATAAACCTCACCAACTTGTGTAAAATAGTACTCAACACCAAAGTCGGCCATGGAAATTCATTAGGAAGCAATAACACAAGGAATGATTATAAATAATCTTAAAAAGTAATACCTGAGATACTTAACTAGCTGATGTAATCTTGGATTTCCCACTGATGTTTAGGTAGATTCCCCCAAAGGTTGATGTGTTGAAAGATAACATTAAAAAACTTTCAACTTCTTTGACTAAGAGTCCAACCACCCGGAAGCACCATTGATTACCATGTACAAGAAACTTAATATACGGAAATTAACCAAAATGCACAAGTAACTAAAATTCAAAAATAACATAGAATATGAGAGACAATACCCAATTGTATTAATACTCTTCCAGAAAAGAATTACAAATGAAGAGACGCCACACTCTTCCCACCTTACAGGCTTCCCACACCAAGTGTTTAGTAATTCACCTTCAAGAGCTCACTCTCTCAATTACGGTCCCAACACACAACTCAAACATAGAGTTGGTGTTCACCTCCACCAGCCAGTAACAACACCACTAGTCAACCAGTTAGTAACAATACTACCAGTACACTAAGTATACATACATACTCAACTGAGTACACAACGCACTCCAAGTAGATCTCCCATGAACTTGCAACAACTTGCAACTCAACTAATCTTACTTTGGAAGGATCTACCTTGCCTTCCTCTTTGCTCTCTAATTTAGTACACACCGTACTCCAAGTAGATCCCCCTGATGTTGCTCCCTGTTGTGTTGCTAACACCTTGATCCTATTGCCACCTGTAGATCAACCTGGTTCTGTACACTTGCAAACCTAGACCTCGCACACACATACACCTACAGATCAATGATCTTACTTACCATGTAGATCTCCAAATGTGGCCTTGCACACCTATTGACCAAGATCCTACATACATGAAGAATCCTTCTGATTCTCCAAACCAGCACCCACACTTGGCATTGTGGCACTAGGAGGAACACACCATGCTCTCTTCTCTCTGAAGGAGCTAATTTTTTCTCTCTTACTCTCTAGCACAAATTACAATACAGCCCATGAGTCTATTATATAGATCTCATGTAAACAATAATTAGACACCTAATTAAAATAATTAGATCCACAGCTTCAAGTCTAAAATTGGCCTTCTACATGCAAACAACTGGTTTGTTAACTAACTGTTCATGCAACTGACAGTTCTAAAACTGCACAGGCGACCGACGTCGGTCCCTGTCTGCCTGGAGGTGACCGACATCAGCCAATCCCTGACCGATGTTAGTTGTTCTTCTCACTATATATGACCAATGTCGGTTGATCAAACCAACATCAGTTGCTCTGCCACTCAGCAACCTCTGAGCAACCTCCTTCCCTATTTGCATCAGTGAAGCTTTTATCTCCACAACCTAACAATCTCCCACTTGGAGATAAACAGCTACACTATACCTATACCTATACATCGTCTAATCTATTTTCTGGCTTGTATCCCTCTTCAAGATCAACCTTGAAGACCAACCACCACAACCCCTAGGGTGAACCTCCTGTCATCCAAGTAACCTGCTACATCCACATCTACAAACACATGTAGAAAATAACTTGACCCTACATAGCATGTGCACCTGCTGCTGGTCCCTCTCAGATACCTAATAATCCACTGAACTTCCTTCCAGTGCTTCTTTCCCATATCGGCTCCAAGATTCTAATAGCACCCACTACTTGGGCAACCTCAGGTCTAGTACGCATGTACTTAACCTCATCATGTGAATCAAGACCCTATTTTGTAAACTATCCAACCATCAGCATGCTAACCAATATCACACAATCATCCAGAGACAAAATCAACCTATGATCTTCCATGTCTCTAGAACACACTTATGCCAAAGAATTTCGCTCCTCCAAATTCTTCATGACACACCACTGAACTAACTTTACCTTTAGTTCAATAAAACCCTGCATGTGTAACCCTGCATCAAGCAAACACACAACATACAGTAACAAGATGATGTCATGACTCATCATCCACCTGGTAAATAAACCACAGTAGTTACAATGACATTGACTAAAGCCATGCTTTGTCATCCACCTGTCAAACCTGTACCACTGTCCTGGAGCTTCCACAAGACCATATGACGTGGCCTTCCATCTCACGTGTCCATTCTCTCTATTCTTTAACCAAGAAATCCATTCGTCTTTCAGTGCTTTCATACTGGTTGGCAACCCTACCAAATCTCCCATTTGGTTCTGCATCCTGTTCATGCCATGCTCCCACTATTTCTTGGATCCTTCCTGCTCTATAATGATCAATGAGTATAAAGAAGAAGAACAACAAATTTGAGGCTTACTTACCCTTTCAGTCCTCCATATGGGCGTTTGAGACTCCTTGATAGCTTGATGTCTGCCCAAAACCTATTTTAATGACTAACATTGGTCACCACACAATCTACATCTAACTGACATCGGTTCCATGCGACTGTCCTTTCTGTTGATGTCAGTTTCCTGACCGACATCAGTCTTACCTGGTCACCAATGTCGGTTCTCTGACCGATGTCGGTAGCCACCCTGCCTGACACCACTAGCTCTGGTTTGCACATGACCGACATCAGCACCTGCCTGTTCGATGTCGATTCCCCTTGACTGATGCTAGTAACTGTGTTCACCTGTGAGCGATGACTTTTTACCCACGAGCTCTCCATGGATCAAAACCCTATCCAAACCACCCTGCTCAAATATGTCTAGCCTTCTCCACTGATCTCTATCAATCATCTCCTATAGAAACACCAAGGCTTTCCAGTTCTTAAGTCTGTCAAATACATCTGACTTCTACTTAAGAACATGCATCTCCTTCTTGCTCATGTGACCAAGCCTACAAATCCATGTCTTCACAATAGAAGAAGAATCAGTAATACAAGCAAGTAGATAAAGAGTACCTCCTTTCTTACCACATGCTAATTCAAGTGCATCCGTTATGAGAGTTCTTGTGCATCTCTCATCACCCAACTTTCCTGAAGCAATTAGCCGCATCTTCAAAACTAGGACCTACATGACATCCTTCAACACCCATGTGTTGGCCGCCTGCAATTTCAGCTTCACTTCCCCTTTGCCAATACTTTGACAAGGCACACCAGCCCCTAAATAAATCTTTCCAAAGTCTCCAAAGACCTTAACATGGAAAAATACTCTATTTTGAGTTGCATGGAAAGAGGCAATAGAATATATAAGACAAGATTCTAATTTATCCAAGGAACATCCTAGAGCATCCTGTGCAACAACACCTGCAACATCTGCTTCTTCAGTTCTTTCATGTTGATCTTCTACCAACCAACAATTTCTCTTTACCTGCTCTTTCTTTCCATCACATCGTAATTGACCATTCATGCTTTTCAATTCCTCCATTCTTAGCTTACTTTCTTCTACCATTGCTATACTCCCACTCAATCAGAAACCCCTGAGAGTGACCTGTAATCAAACACAAACTTGCTCCCTGCAACTTTAGCTCTGATACCAACTGTTAGGACCCAGAAGCACCATTGATTACCATGTACAAGAAACTTAATATGCAAAAATTAACCAGAATGCACAAGTAACTAGAATTCAAAAATAACACAGAATATGAGAGACAATACCCAATTGTATTAATACTCTTCCAAAAAAGAATTACAAATGAAGAGACGCCACACTCTTCCCACCTTACAGGCTTCCCACACCAAGTGTTCAGTAATTCACCTTCAAGAGCTCACTCTCTCAATTATAGTCCCAACACACAACTCAAACACAGAGTTGGTGTTCACCTCCACCAGCCAATAACAACACCACCAGTCAACCAGTCAGTAACAATACTGCCAGTACACTGAGTATACACACATACTCAATAGAGTACACAATGCACTCCAAGTAGATCTCCCATGAACTTGCAACAACCTGAAACTCAACTGATCTTACTTTGGAAGGATCTACCTTGCCTTCCTCTTTGCTCTCCAATTGAGTACACATAGTACTCTAAGTAGATCCCCCTGATGTTGCTCCCTATTGTGTTGCTGACACCTTGATCCTACTTCCACCTGCAGATCAACCTAGTTTTGCACACCTGCAAACCTAGACCTCGCACACACATACACCTGTAGATCAATGATCTTACTTACCATGTAGATCTCCAAACGTGGCCTTGTACACCCGCTAACCAAGATCCTACATACATGAATAATCCTTCTAATTCTCCAAACTAGCACCCACACTTGGCACTGTGGCACTAGGAGGAACACACCATGCTCTCTTCTCTCTGAAGGAGCTAATTTTTTCTCTCTTACTCTCTAGCACAAATTACAATACAGCCCATGAGTCTATTATATAGATCTCATGCAAACAATAATTAGACACCTAATTACAATAATTAGATCCGCAACTTCAAGTCTAAAATTAGCCTTCTACATGCAAACAACCGGTTTGTTAACTAACTATTCATGCAACTGACAGTTTCAAAACCACACAGGCGACCGACGTCAGTCCCTATCTACCTGGAGGTGACCGACGTCAGCCGATCCCTAACTGACATCGGTTTCTCTTCTCACTATATATGACTGACGTCGGCTGCTCAAACTGACATCGGTTGCTCTGCCACTCAGCAACCTCCTTCCCTGTTTGCATCAGTGAAGCTTTTAGCTCCATAACCTAACAGGAAATTCATTAGGAATCAATAACACAAGGAATGATTATAAATAATCTTTAAAAGTAATACCTGAGATACTTAACTAGCTGATGTAATCTTGGATTTCCCACTGATGTTTAGGTAGATTCCCCCAAAGGTTGATGTGTTGAAAGATAACATTAAAAAACTTTCAAATTCTTTGACTAAGAGTCCAACAAAGTGTGTCAAAATCTATTGTCACTTGTATTTACACCCTTTGAGGAGATGTCTTAGCTCTCCTCATCCAACTTTCATAATTTAAACACCTCTAGGTTAAGGGTAGCCTACTAATGAGGTGAATCTCTAGATAGGGCTAACTCCCTTGATGTACCACTTGTAAATCACTATTACACCTAAACTTGTGAGGAAAAAAGGAGAGAAAAATGAAAGTAAACTATCCTAAAAGAGGTGATAAACCAAATTAAATGATGACTACCAACCAATTGCATATTTGATTTGAAAACTAAAAATGCAAGTGTAGCACATTCAAATAACACACTGTCGCATTTAAAAGATCTACTCTTTCTTGACTTTTCCATTTAATTTTTAATAATGAAATAAAAACCAAAATTAAAATGAAGATCAAAATTATAAAATAGTAGAGAAAATCAGAAGAATTCACGAGCAAATTAATAACAAATTCGGCTTCAATAGCCTACATCTCTGGGTCCATTCAAAGTGAGGACCATTTCCATTAATTTTGTGTAAAAAATGGCTTACAAAATCAATACAATTATTTAATTCCCCTTCTCTGGTCTTTTCCTGCTTATAAAAATATCTCTCATACCCAAAATTAATGGCCCAAGGCCATACAAGGCATAAATGAATTTATAACCTTCTTATTTTTCTTACACAGTCAGCCTCTTATCTTCCTTCAAATGAAATTTTGTTACTTAAATAATACTTCAACCCCCATAGCACAAGTGGTTAAATCTTAGCTCTTTTGCACAATAGGTGCATGGTTCAAAACGTCAGCCTTTCTTTTTGGTGCTTGAAACTTATCTCTTTATCCCACATTTGTTGTGGGAGAAGGGATTACATACTTTTTATAGATATGCGGCCTCCTTAATAAATGTCGACATCCATTTTGAAGGGGACTTAGGTGATAAGCTTATCTAAGCCTATACTTAGGCCGCCATTAGATAATGGTCAGTTAAGACTTGGTCTTTGCACAGTTTGTGTGGCAATGGTTTGATGGCATGGCAGCTAATGTGTGTTGGTTTGTGGCTCCTTATTACAAAGTATAAAATAATTATCCCACATTGGTGGGGTTTGATCAAACTTTGTGGCTTAAATACAATGTTACATATGATACAATATGAAGAATAGGAGGCCAAATCACCCCTCCACGAGAGTGTGCTGACCCTCACTAGGCCTCCAATGAGTAAATAGCGGGGGACCACGGATCCTCATATGACCACAAGTCAAAGACTGGAGGCTATCAATAAACCAAACACCAAACCAATTTTTTTTGCATAAATTCATATTTCCATGTGTCAAATGATTATTGGACCACTTGGCATATTTGAACAATGCCACATCACTTTTTGACACTCATTATTTGCTTGTCGCAAGAGTACTTCAACAAGCTATATCTCAAGCATCCAGACTCCATTTTGCATTTCAAAATAAGTTTCAAAAATATCTTGATGAATTCTTAGATGTGCAAGTGGTTCAACTATAAATTAAAGACTTAAAAAATGGAATGGTACATGGATCCACCTGGATCATTGATACACATGAGAACAAAGGACTAACCAAACATACACTTCTCCAATCTACATCTTCCCACATCAATATTTCATTATGAGGTTGTGATGAATGTTTAGGCTAGGAGGACTAAACAAGAGGCCTAAGATGGCACTATTTAAATACACTAACTCATTCAACCTTGATATATAAATATAACACTTTACATGACCTGAAATAAGAATCTTTCCAACTACAAACAGGTGAGAGAATGAGATAACATGCTATGGAAACAAGAGTCATCACTAAGAAAGATCAATCATCTAGGTAAAACACACTATGAATAGTCATGGAAGAGGTGAAAATCAATATTATTATTGATCCATGGTATGCAAATGAGTAGGGATTCTCCATACTCAGGTGGAGCATAATTTATAAAGGTCAAAATCACACTTAAGAGAGAAAGGAGAAAATATAATTCCAAAGGTCACAAGACCCTTGTCAAGATAATAAAATGAGTTACTTGTGCATGAGAAGGGAATGTGAAACTGATCATGCAAATTCAGGAAGCATAAGTGTCACCCCAAGTCATGAAACTTTTGAAATATGGCATAGAAGTCCCTTTGTTGGCTCAAAAAATTGCCTTCATGATTTAGCCTTGTTTGAATATCCCAAAACTAAATATGGATAGGTCTGAGGATTGGAATGATAGGTAATACTTTTATACATGCCTTTCTATGCATTGGTTACAATCTAGTCATCTAGAATCTTCCCAAAATGAGCTATCACTATTTGTAGTTTAAACAACTCCCTTTTATATTACCCCTCACACTTGGCCATCAAAAATGCATCATTTTTTATGAAAATTTTTAAAATATATTGGATGACACTTGGAAAGACCCTCCATGTCCTTAAAGGTAGCAGGCACCCATTGAAAAGACTCCCACTTGAAGTTTTCACCCTTCTCACTATTATGTTCACCATGTTAATTTTGATTGGCTGAGATGAGGGATTTTTTTGAAAACTTAAGAGTTTTTATAAGGCATTAAATTTACATGGGTAGTTATCTTAAGTCTCAATCTTCCCTCCAAAGTTGATTTCATCTCTTGAAACCTCCTAGAATCTGCATGAAGCAAAAAATAGTCATAAATACCTTATTTTATACCCCATCCATATAATTCCATATATCTAATCCTGATGGTAGGGATACTAAATAATTATTATACAACCTCTAATCACTTTCATGGTCAAACTAGTCCATTTGGATGCATCTCCAGCCTTGTTTCCTTCATTGCATCTAGAACTAGGGTTTGCAAGGGTTTAGGCTTGTTTTACCCTCTTAAGCTTTATTCATGAAGGTTGGGCATTGTAATTTCAAAAAAAATCCACAAAAATGATATTAAATACCCCTAATAACACATATAAACCTCTTGGATATCCATGTAAGGCATAAAAAGAGATATGAGCTTCCAAACCTCTCCTATTCAGCTCTTTTCTCTAATTTGTACAGGCTTGAGTTGGTTTTTAGCTCAAAAATGTCTTTATTTATGATTTATTTGAAATTTGTATGATTTTAAACATATAAAGTGACCATTTAATCATTCTCTAATATTTTATAAAACATATCTAATGTTATAAGTGTGAATGACTCCCCATTTTGACACTAGGCCTAAACCATGCTTGATAGGCCTGCTTACATACTTAAGGGTCTGGGATACCCTATTAATATTCCCCATTATTATAAATGTTATCCATGATTTTTTAGTTTTATTAAATATTAATACACCTTATTTAATGTCCAAATATCTCTTGGTCATCTCATTTCATACCCTTTCTTAAAGACTGTAAAATTTGCACCTAAGGGGAGTGCCCTCTATCTGAGACAAAATAGAGGGAACTTATCCCATTTATTCAAAATAAATTAATTATTTAGGTGATTATTAAAGCCCTATATATGTCCTATACAAAATTTTATCCTTTTATATTTTCAATAGACCCCAAAACTTCAATAAAACCCAAGACAGACTATGCCAAAAGGGGTACTATGCACAATGGTTTAAGGATGCAAACTATGACGCCTAATATGAGTCCTTTATCTATTAAAAATCCATAATGATGGTTTCATTAGAATTTTATAATTTATATTAATGTTTTCAAACCTCCATTAATCTCTCTAACCTCTCACATGTTCCTCGTACTCTCTATCTAGTCATGATTGAGTGCTTCCTCTGACTGTGTTTCCTATGTTCCTCACTCAAGAGTGACCCCTATAGGTTAATTTTCATGTTTGATCTTAGAAAAAAATTTAATTGACTTACCTTAATCCCTTATTTTAATTTTATATTTTTTATTTCTATCTATTCCATACTCAAGCTATGTTAACATTGAAAGCACCATCTCCATCTCACTAACTACAACAGTCAACTGACTGTGTTTCTTGTAGAACAGGGGTCCACCTGTAGATGAAACTTGAGTTTTAGAATTTTATCTATGATTTATAACTTATATATATATCCTTTAAATAATTTCACCTTATCTTTAAATCAATTAAATGTAATTATAGGCATGTCTGGCTCACCTATCTGGTTAAGTTACTTGATTGTGTTTCTTGCAATCAGTTATAGGTAGTCTTTTAAACCAAGATATGCCTATAGGTAATAGTCTATACCTGGTATTCAATGTGAACCCATTTTTTTATATTTATAGTACCATATTTTCCTTTTTATTCACAAATATCCCCTATCTAAAAACTAAGCTCTCATTACATTTCAACACATTGAAGAACTACTTTAATATATCATACTACAGAGAACACTTCATATATTCTACAGTACAAAAATGTATGAAATGGGAAAATTATATCAACATGATCCTCTGACCAAATGATCCTTTTTCAATTCAAACCATTTATTTTTCACTTGTATTGCAACATGGGAAACTTATATCAGTCAGCACTTCAAAAATACTTCATCATGGAAAAATCACAAGAATGGTTAGGCCTTTATTTAGATAGATTAAGGTAATCAGTCTTTGAACTTTCTCTTATATGTGAATCATAAATATTTTACAATTAAAGAGATTCCCATGGAAAAATATATCAATCTTCAACCTCTAAAATCCTTTAGAAATATTTAAGTAACTCCCAAAATGATATTTCAACATTTCTCAGTCTCTATTCAACCACCTATAGGTGGACATTTTGATGTGTACAGGCAATGAAGGGGAATGTGAACAATGTGCATGTTTCTTAACTTGTCATGATTTATAGACCCTTATTAAATATTTAAAAGAGACTCTATTAGTTATTAAGGACCCTGATTATCTCAAATGATCATTTTCAACATGTTTGGTTTCCAAGAAAGCACTTGTAAGTGCAAATTCTGAGTTGTATGTACACAGATAGTGAGTTTAGGCAAGCAGTGATCAAGACATGCATATTATGATAAAATCTAAGTATTAAAAATTACAAAATGATTTGTTATTATATAAAATGTCTTGATAACAACATGTTGCAATGTTTGAAACCTTTTAAGTACCTATAGGTACACATTCTAATGGTAGATTGTATGCAAATGTTGTACATGATTGTAATAGTTCCTTCCTCCTTGTAAAATTTGAGAAAAATTAGTTTATTTTAAATGTAAAAATGATATGTATCAAAATTTTAAAACTTTTTAACACTCTATGGACATGATTTATAACCTTGCATAACCCACCCAGTTGACTATGTATGACAATCTTTAAGCAAACTAGCTACATGATTTTTTATGACTACACCCTCATGGAGTATGATTTGAAAATTTAGATTGGAATGGGAGGAGATAAAATTAAAATTTTAAAAATTATAATTAACTTATTATCATCCCCTATAATCATTATTAAATCCTAGATATTTTTAAAATAGTGAAAATCTACCTATAACATAGAATGGTGCTTCTCTTGCAACTTTGATGTACTTGACTTATCCAAACACCTTGAAACATAAAAAAAAACATGTGTATCATGATAAAAGAGATTAAATATCATCTATAAACAATATAAATTATTTAATTGTATAGATTTATCGAAACCAAGGCAAAACCTTTAGGGTGCACAGATTTGCAAGCAAATTGGATAGATCAACTTCTTAGGAACGGTTAATAAAATAAAAGTCACAATTCATCTACAAAAAAATATTAAATTGACTAATATTGATTTTAGAAGACATTCCTAGGAGCATTTTTCTTGAAACCTCTCCTATTGACCATACCAAGTACAAACCTACTAACTAGTTTTATGTGCATAAAAGGGTGAAGAAGGAATATAATGGTTTTATCTAAATTTTTACACTTATAAAGTTATTAAATAATTTACATATATCTTAAGAATCTAAATATTCATCTCATAACCTTATCCCATTTATCAAACTCCCTTATGGGTCATGTAAGTGCCAAACTCTTCCCTTTTTCAAGAAAACTACCCTTTCTTTTGAAGAACCAACCACTTTTTAGTTATGAATAGTTTATTAAGGAATAATAGGACACATTTCACATTATATCACCCTTTTTACACCTTCACACTTCCCAAATTATCTATACAACTCATTTAATGCTCATTTTGACATCAAAATGACTCAAAAAGACATAAGGACTAAAATGACTAATGACTAAGGCTAATATAACATGAAATAACACTAAATATATTATAATAAACTTTATTACATTATATTAAACCCATATAAACCTATAAATACCATTTATTTACCTATAATGGTCCTAATTTGATCTACAGGGTCAAATTTGGTCAACAATTATATCACATCAAAAGATGTGATATTTATTTGGCACATATCTTATCCTTATTAAAGCTCAAACTCAACACTTAGCCTCATGATATATATTAAGTCCATTAGAGTGTGGTAGGTATATTAGGATATTATATTTCATTCTCATATATATTCATAGTGCCACCTACTTTCTCATGCAAGTACCCAATCTTCTTACTATATTGATGGCTCTGTAAGGGGTCCTAAAGAATGGAGAACATGTTGTGGGAAGGTAGGTATATTTTAATTTTTATCCATACCTTACTTCATGTGATGATACTTATACTTAACTATTTATCCTACACTTTCATGGTTCATTCAAGTTCTCTAAAGGTCAATGATGTCAAAAAAATTTGTGTCTCACTAGCTTGATGTGTCTTATCTCTGGTAAAGATTATGTTGTCACCTTGGAACTACCCTGTTTCTCCCACCACCCATTACATTTATCCCCTTGGTAGGAAGGTTTATTTATAAAATTTTCCCAATTTATTTACTTCCTATTCTCCATCACTTTTTTGACATGTTTAGAATTTGGCCAATTTTATTTATCCATCATTAGAATAGAAGTTACATATTTAAGTTATTACAATATGATCCCTTGGTTATTGCCTTATATTTCCTAGGTCTCCCTTAGCTATGTTTTGGACCTTTAGTTTTATATTCATATTTTTTGTGGGATATTTCATATTGTTTCTCTAATCACCTTATGTTCTTCCATCTTTGATTGAGTATGGATTGTTACTTCTCTTTTATCGATGTTGTTTGCATTTATATTTTTTTCCATCTTTTTTTAGTATGGTTTTTTACTTCTCTTAAATTAATGTTATTTTTTTTTCATGGTTCATTTGTTTGATCTATCTTGTTACTTTTATTACCTTGGAAACATGTTTGGGTCTTTCAGTCATTAGTATCCTTGGATTTTTTATTACCTGATATTCCATTTATTCTATCATTTATCTTGGTCTTTTGGTTCTAACCTAGCCTCTATCATCTTAGTTTACCAATTTTTATAACTACTTTAATATTTTTTTAGAAGTCTTCATTTATTTTGATTTTTTTGTAGTTGTTTATTGTGATCTCTAGCCTTGTATCCCTAGGGTTTTTCCAATGCATTTATTGTGTTCTCCATGATCAATATTATAAATACAATATGCGACCATTCAATGATAAAAGTAAGTTAGGGTATGCATATGGTAATTTTAGTTATTTCACTTATTTAATTTCATTTACTTTCCACTTTATATTATAATTTATTAGATTAGTTTGTGTGTTGCTATTATCTTCCTTGAAGCACCATGGCATGTTACACCTTGGTGACACGTGATGAGATTTGAGTGGGGCATATGTATACACACATTATTATTAAAACTTTATCATTTACTAAAATTTTCTCTCTTGTAGCAACCTATGGAGTTTTAATCTCTCTGAGTACATGCCTTATAGGATGCATCAATAAATGGGTGGGCATATGATGGTGCTTTGAGATAGACATCATTACTTATCTATCATATCTATATCCACTACACTTCCCCTAAACTTAATCCCCTAAACCATATTCCTCTTAATATCCCCTAACTAAACCAAAACCTATATTTTTCAACTATATCAGCTTGGGTAGA
Organism: Torreya grandis; assembly: GCA_037957365.1. Classification (NCBI taxonomy): domain Eukaryota; kingdom Viridiplantae; phylum Streptophyta; class Pinopsida; order Cupressales; family Taxaceae; genus Torreya; species Torreya grandis. The sequence goes on along the minus strand of JARHVA010000693.1, from coordinate 4,599,015 downwards.
TGTATTATTTTTTGCTTTCCACTAAAATTCAAACTAGGTCATCCCAAGTCTATGTAGCCTAACATTCATGGCACATGCTTCATAACTGATTTGGCCCACGCTGACCTAGTTCAAGGTTAAAAGGTAACTTTTGGATTATGTCAAGGTTGGATGATGTTATCAATTAAAATTATGGAAAGGGTTAAGATAATTTATCACTATAAATACAAGTCCCATTTCAATCCAATAAAGAGGAACATTCATTTTCTCACTATTATTGCTCATAATTCTGCTTAAGTCTACATTTGGAGAAGCCATTACTTATATTTTTTCTTGGAGAGAAAAAATTGTCTTATGGAATTTTGGATGCAATAGGAGGAGTCTTTTTAGCTTAGATCTTGATTCAACTATTTTGATATTTACAACCACAATAATATATTACAAATCACCATTGGCCAAGGGGAAGATTGGGGCTTGACAGGGTTCTTCAAGCTAAAGATTTATAACCCTAGCTCTTTTATTTGATAGATATTTCATAATTAATAGTTTAAATGAATGTATAACTCCTTGTTTGAATCTCCTCTACACTTATACTTAATGTGGATATAGGGTTTTTTGAACTTGCCATTTATCACTTTAGGTAACCTAGACCCCCATTTGCCTACTATAGTTCCTTAACCCCTTTTAGTTTAATCATCCCCATTATTTTATGTTGTTAGCTTGGTAATGCTATATTATATTAATATTAGAAGACCTAGTTATGGTTTTTCAATTATATTAATTGTCTATAGGTTTTGAAACCCTCTTAATTGATGTTTTATTATAATTGATCCTGTAGCTAGGTTTAATAGATCCATTTGATCATTTTCTAATATAGCCACTTAATTACCAATGATATATGTTTCATTTACCTTCTCTAAGTTTGTATCTCTTAGATAGGATAAGTTGTAGGTTAATAATAGCTCATTGCATACACATAGTGATTGTCATTTTTACTGTAATTGATACCATTAATTATGCTCATGTTTATGGCCTTTAACCTATCACTTAGGACATGGAGGAGCATGGCACTATATATATCTATGGCCAACCTATGCTCGATCATTTATATCCATTCACTACTGAGATATCCTTTATTGGTAATATATTCAAGACATTATTACAAATTTGGGCATATGAAAATGTTACATTCTTTTGACCACCAAAGAGTCATGTTGTGTATACATTAGTAGAGCCTTATGTTTGATGATGGGTGCACACACAGGCCTACAGGGTATATGGCCAAGTCATCATGATAAAGGCAAACATTTGATAAGTTGCATAAAAATAAAATAGTGTGAAGAACATACAAATTACATCCTAATTATCCCAAGGAGGCTCACATGATGCATCATACCAAAGTGAGTAGATGGTATATGAATTATCATGGTCATCTATAATCTTTCTAATTTTATCATATTACTCAAAAAATTTGTATTTTTTAAGTCATGTCACCGGTATGACGTGTGGAGGTGATATTTGAGATGTACAACATGAGTGGGAGAGATGCGGGCCTTTAGGCCCATGAGATTTAGCATTAGTTTTCAATAAGATAGACCCTCTATTTATTAATTTTGGATTGGATGATGTAGGATTATTGACCTATATATCACATGGTGGGAGAGAGATCAGACCATTCATGTGTTTCCATCTATAATAATAGTGGGTGACAGTGATAGCGATATAGGTGCCATAGGTAGTGATGGATTCATCTTTGATGCAACCCTAGACTTAGTGATAGATGTGAAAACATGAGGAGAGGGTGTAGGAGCAATGACTACGATGGAAATAAGACCCCAATGGATGTCACCCCTATAGATGATCATAATTATGTAGTATAATATTTTTTGTGTGTTTATATTTTTGATCATTCGAATGATAATGATTATTTTTGTATGTGTTATTGTAGTGTCAACCGATTATATTATTATTATTAATGTAGTAGTGGACTTATTTACTCAAGATATATTGTAGGTTGAGGGGCCACTTAAGAGGGCCATATATGCCTATTTTTTCAACCCTGTGGTGCGATTGAGGGTAAATTTATTTTTAGAGAAACAAAAAATTTATGATGATGAGGCCTTAGTGAGATAACTCTGTGAGCATCACAGCAAGCAACAAGTTAGATTAGAGGCCCTATGGGTACACTATGGGATGGTAATTTGTATAACATTATACTTTGGATACTAAAACTAAATATTTATAGCATCTTAGTCTTTTACATTTGACAAATATCAATCAAAACTCTACCTTTTAGTTATATACCTTCCTGTCATCAAAAGACGAACATTCGCCATCTCACTATGCCTAAATGTTTATCTTATAGTATGACCCATATGACTATAATGACCCAAAAAACTTGTACACTAAAGAAAGCTCAAAATTTGATATATGTCCTTCATTTTTAGTTATAAATTTGTACCTATTTACTAGCCTTTTAAACATTACTGGCCACATAGAAACACTAGAGTCGTTGCTAGTGTCTAAATCCTTATCTAGTGTCTAGTCCTCAAAATTTATTCAAATTAGAAGTTATTTGAAAATTTTGGGTCAACATATTTATTTTATTTAACCCTATCATGAGATATTTTTAAAATTTATGGTATAAATATAATTCTAATCCTTCTCATTGTTCATCTATTAAATACTAAGTAAACACCTAGCAAGGCTCATTCAATGAATCACACAACTAAGTTATTATGGCTTATTTGTCTTATTTCTTTATCATTCATAGGAGCATCCCATGATAGGTGTTTGTCAATTTACAAGCTAGATCATTGCATGCATCTACATATAGCATATTACATTATTATTCACAAACATTCCCACACAGGAGATAACTACTTAAGTTTTAGTCCCTCCTTGGATTATTAGTTATGTAGGTAGTACTCATTTATAGAGGGGTCTTTGAGGTCATCTCACACTATGAACCCACTAACCCATTTTTGGAAAATACATCCCAAGGGTGAAGAAGGATGAAGAGATAGGGTTTTATCTATAATAAAATATATGCATCTTATGTTCTATATCTAAATGCATCAATAGAAAGGAAATAAAAAACCTAGAACATTGAAGTTGGTCACATCCTAATCTAGTGCATATTTTGTACTAGATAATAGCATCACAGAAGGGATAATAACATTAGCATTAATGTCCCATGATCAATGGTAATGTCTGTAACTCTAGAAACAACATTCAGATTTTGACCAATGTCTGAGAATCTAATCATTTATACTTCTACATGTGCATGAATAAAATATGCATGTTCATAATAAATCTATTTAAGTATCATTTCTCCTTAACATTGTGATCAATAAAACATATTTTAAACTTGGTACTTTATATATTTAACATATCTCAATAGTTTAATTTAGAATATTCATTTATATGTGTTTGCAATTAATTGATCTACTATGAATAGTTTTATTCATCTTTGTGCATAATCTATTTTATCCCCTTAACCCTTAACAACTCATATCCAAAAAGGGTAAACATTTGGTGAACTCGACCACTATGTCTTTTCATGCATTCCCTAGCTTGTTCTAAGGGTTTTAGTTTTCTAGGGTTTCTAATTTCAGTAATTTATTGATCTCAGTTTTTCAATTTCCTTTGGAAACTATAATTTCATTTAGAAAATATAAAAAATGTTAACAAATATTATTTTCAAATGGAAGATAAAGAATCCTTAGTCAACCATCTAAATACAAACAAAGAATTTATTAATGCATTCTTACATGTTACCCAAGAAGAAATCACTAACTATGTTAAGGCTAGTGTATCCACATCCAATAATGGTAAACCCTTAGATGGAACAATTATTTCCACATCCTCCATGGGAAGAATTAATAATTAAACTCAATTACCAGTTTCAATGCCTACACTAATACAAGTGGTGTTTTCATCCCCATTGGTATCTTTTCAAATAACAAATCTTAATCCCAATGTGTCTACAGTGCAAACTCTCCTCCAAGTTATCAAAAAATTGGAAGCCAAGGTTACCAACATTGAAAAAACATGCTTTGAAATCAACTTATCCTATTGATTCACAAGATGTATTACATAATCTCCTAATACCTAAAATATATTTGCACAATTTTTCAACTAGTTTTTTGCACCTAAGTTCATATTTTATGATGGCAAGGATGATCATAAACAGCATCTCTAATATTTCTATTCAGCATGCCTTGATTATGTTTCAAATGATAAACTTTTGACTAAATTATTTTCAAGGATCCTAAAGGACTATGATTTAAGATGGTTCTATGACTTACCAATCCAATCAATGAAAGCATTCAAACCCCTAGTGGATCATTTTTTAGCACATTGGTCCATCAATTATTGGTTTGGTTGATCCAAATTATATTTACTTTATGTTTTGTTAGTATAAAATTATTAGTGTTAGTAAATAAATAAGTTAATTTGGGAGGAAACCGTTGGGGTCTCACAGAATAACCAACTAAAAAACATATTTAAAGCTTTCAACTTTAGTAAATATTCTTGATATAATCTAACATTACATTTTGTGAAAAGCTTTGGTAAATTTACAATGTAGTTTTTCATATTTACATGTATGTGCATGGTCCTATTAATGGTATCAGATCTGATTAAAAATAAATCATTGGTGAAAGATTTGAAGAGCCACATAAAGGTGAATGATGTGAAATAAAGAGAGATTGTTTTTTACCAAAGGTATGAGCATTTATTTTTTACCAAGAAAAATATGCTTGGTTTGCTTAGAAACCCTATTATTTCAAATTATATGACCTCAAGCTTCCCAATAACAATCAAAACTTATTCTATATGCCTTGAGAAAAATTTTAAGGCTAAGGTCAGCTTTGTATTAAGATTTCTATGTCCTAAATTCAAGTTTGAATTCTCTTTTGCTATTTGTACGGATTCTAAGATTCAAAAAATTTCTTGTACAATTTTTTTCTTCCAGCCACATATTTATTTGTATAGATTGATGTCTCATATAATTAAATTCAAATCCATTTTTCAGTGCTCAAACCCTCACTAGTATGGCGAGGATCAGTTTTTTATTGTATGTGATCAAAATATTTTTTTAAAATTCAAACAACCTGAAATCCAAGGTGTATGGCCATCTACAATCCAAAAATAAGTTTTACGTCCTCCATTTCAATATGGAATAGTAAAATTTTATATTATACAACCTACAAACCCTGGTTTCACTATTATATGGTATGTTAAAGCAAGTAATGCAGTTGTATGATCCTCCATATGTAGTAATGGCATCCTAATCTAATCTAAATATGTTTATTCCCTATTGCTAAGCTGAAATTTCATATAAATATCTACTTGTATAGCCTTAACCTTGATATGTGTCATTTGTATGGATTTATAGACATTTTTGGAGTGATTTTGGTTTAACTTTTAGTAGTAAAACGTCTTATAGAAGCCATAGTGTGATGTAGAAATGAAATATTTATGCTTGATTTTTTTTTCTATAAATTTAAGTGAGCCCTAAAATAAATAAGGCACATTTTTAACCTCAATCAATTCACAGATGAAAATATTTAGAATAAAAAATATTTTACATGCATGCATTTCTTTTTTTTGAAAAAAATAGAAAATACATTTAAATGAAATATTTTTCATGTGTTTCTAAAGTGATCATAGAGGAACTAGTTAGCACTATTTTGTATGTCACTTCCAAAAAGAGAGGTCAAGAGTTCAAAAATCCAAAACTTTCATTTTGGTCATAATTTTATCACGTTCATCATTGAATGCTTTGTATTGTAACACTTTTTTCAACTAGTCATTATCTTATACAAAATTGGTTGTGTGACCGATCAATTTGTAGGTTTTTGGACATTATAAACACATCTAAATGGTCAATTTTATGTTTTAAACTTATTTTTATGGTATTTAAAATAAATTTATTGAAAATGATGTATAAAGGTGCATTTTTTATGGAAACTGACACCTTCAAAATGTAAAATTTCATTATGTTCTCTCATGCTTGTATTATTAGTGAACATATCATCCATTATATGTCCATTAGGATCCCTATGATAGACAAAGTACAAGTGTCAAAATGGAGGTTGGAAGATTAATTGGAGGTTGGAGGATAATTTCCATTCTCTAGTTAGTTATTCACTTAGAGTTTGGGTAAGATGCTTGAATAGCATTTTTGGTAGTATTACTGTGATTTTATCAATTTTAACTTTAGTTTTCTTCACTTCATTAACATTATTGATGAGGAGAAGATAGAGTAGTTTTGATTTTTTTTTGTTGCAAGGGCCTTTCACCTCTCGCTTGATGGGGGAAGATATTTCATGGCCTTAGAATAATCATCAATGATTGTATGAGTTGACATAGGAGTTACTAGCACCATAGTTTTGAGAAAAGGTCCATCATCATTTCTTGGATATCAGGGAGATGTTTCATCCCCAGTAATGAATAATCACTTGGATGGGTTTTTATGTGAGACCTTATGTGGATCGATGTGGTTGAACAAGCCTTGATTATTTTCTACTAGAGTATGGTACAAAATGGTCAAAGAAGATAAACAGACCTTGATCATATTCATCATTCAAGCCACAACTCGTAGGGAAATATTTTTTATGGAGAGACATCAATTGATCAGTACCATGATGTATAGTGTGTCAGTTGTAGGTGTAGTGGATACTTTTGATGATTTCATAATCATTTCTCTAGGTCATTTACTATACCCCTTTGTGGATCAAGGGGGTTTGTTGGGTTTGTTGATCCAAGTTATATTTACTTATCTTTGTTAGTATAAATTTATTAATATTAGTAAATAAATAGGTTAGTTTGGGAGGAACCCATTAGGGTCATGTAGAATAATTATTTAAAAAGCTTATTTAAATCTTTCAACCTTTATAAATTTTGTCACTTGAACTTGCACCCAATGAAGAGATGGGAAAAGCTTATCCTCATTAAATTGAGACAATAGAACCACCTCAGGGTTATGGGTATCCCTATTAGGAGGTGGATCTCTAGATTAGGTGTTAGCTCCCCTTGATGTATCTATTATAGCTTAAATACTACTAATAAATTTGGGGAATGAAAATTGATAGGGATAACATGAAATTAAACCTATTATATTGGGTGATACACCAAAATATTTTTAATACTAATACATTATCATGCACTTTGAAACCAGGATATGTTGCATATCACTTCACTTAATGTCAATCTTCCCTCTCACATCAATTTTTCAACATGGGGTCTTAGAAATAGCATAGGATAGGAAGGAACTATAAAATAGGTATTCTAGGACACTCTATTGAGTATCCTAATCACTATACCTATAATCACACTAGGCACTTCTTGTTGACCTGTCAAAGAGATAACATAAAACACTAGGTACTAATAGGAGCAACATGTGAAAGTAAATGGAATTTACACTTGAAAAAGACTAACAACCATCATTTACACTTATTTAAATCCTTTAATAAGGTAAAACACTTATATTTATTGATTCAAGGCAAAAATTTGGCAAGGCTTCACCATACCCAGGTAGAGAGATCCATACAATAGCCAAGAAGGCTCAATTTATAGAAGATATGATAAGAGAGATAGATAAGGGGAGTCTAAGAGTCCTTTTACATGTTTAAACTTGAGACAATAAGTTAAAAATTTATTTATAATATATGTGAGATTATCCATTCCATGTTAGGAGGTACAATTGTCTAAACAAGTCATGAAAGTTGTGAAAAATGGCATAAAACTCCCTGTTTATGCACAGAAAACTATCTTCATCATTTGCTCCTATTTTAATGTCCCAAAACTAACTAGGGGCATGTTTATTGATTGGAATTATAGGGAGGGTCTCCATGCATGCAATTTAATGCATTGGTTCTTATCCTATTTATTTCAAAACTCTTAAAATGGAGCAATCACTACCTGTAGTCCAAGAAACTCCATTTTATACTACCCTTCACATTTGTCCTCAAATATGCCTTCAGTTACACATGAAAATAATTTTTAAGGGTTTAATTACACCTATAAACCTCTTCCATATCCTTGTATCTCTTAATTTTACCTTAAAAGGGGGCCTATTTAGAGTTTCCATGTTTTTCACCTTTATGTGCATCATGCCAGTTTGGACTGGATAAAATTTGAGCTTTAGTTTATACACTTATAGAAACATTCATATGACCAAATTACCATATGGATTTATAATAGGTATTTAACCTCCCATCAAACTTGGTTTTACCTTCTAAAACATTACAAACCCTATAAAACACAAAAAATAGTGAGAAAAACACTATTTTTCCCATAGTCCATATAGTTCCATACAATATAATCCTATGTATCTGATATTATTGGAGTTATAAACAACAATCATGGTCAAATTCATTCATATAGATGCACTTTCAGGCTCATTTTCACCATCAGGTCCTAAAATAGGGTTTAAGAGGGTTTTGGAGTGGTTAGCCCTCTTAGCCTTTGTTCATAAAGGTTAAACATTGAAATTCCATCTAAATTCCACTAAGGGATACTTAATGACCCCCTCAAACTTCCTTTAATAGTTCCATGTCCCATGTAAAGTCTCATGAAAGATATGAGTGTTTCAAGATGATCATTCGAGCTCCATTTTTGCTTTTTGGGAGGTTTCTAAACGTTCTAGGCCAAAAATGATCTCCTGGTAGATTTCCATAAAAACCAAAGGTTGGGAAACCTACTTATATAACCTATAAACATACTCCAACCATTTTAACAGATCCTCAAGAAATAAAAATGAGAACTTACCCCTATTTGGCATTAGATTTAGACCTTACCAATAGGTCTACCTGCCATTTGAGACTCCACCTAACCCTCAAATGGATTTATTTTCCTTTTTATTAATTAAAAACCTTAAATATACCATTTAAATAATGAATTAACCAAGGTTAAATCATGTACAAGGTCAAAAATTCACATGGCCCTCAGTTGGCTTTTAGGCCTAAGGGTTTCTCTCCCACATGACTACAAACCTGCTTGTGTAGGGTACCCTGTTTGTTTCCAAGGATTATATCAAGGTGTTTTAGATTTTTATATATGTATTCCATATTCTACAATCATCATCTGGTCCTTTCTTTCCCTCTGGTCATCAATTTCTTCATTTTCCCTTCAAATTGTCTCCTTATGCATGGCAAAACTGCCCCTGCTATGAGATAAAATAGAGAGGGTTTACACTATTTAACTTAGAAAATTTATGATTTTATCCTCTTCCATGACTCATAATTATTATTTTTACCAATTTTTATCTCTTAACTTCTCCATTTGACCATCCAAATCCTCAAGTTTGTTAGGCAAACTTTTGAATAGGCAGAATTTGAGGGTAGGTAGGGTATAGGTTGGGTTTGGAGATTTTATGGGTTCCATTGATATTTATCAATATATTTAATGATAATTTATTCCTACCATAATTTATTAAAACCATTTCATATCTATTTACCCCTTAAACCATTCCTCATGCTCTTGGAAACCTAGTTAGGTCTATGACTGCCCATAAGGAGATCCTTGTTTAGGCCTGGCTATAGGTTACTTGAGATAGGTTTGGTCTTTAGGAACACAATACACACCTTATATAATGTTTAAAATATCTTTAAAGTTTTCATCCACCATATTTATAATTCTAAACTCCATCTTTATAATTATTGATTTCTAAGACTAAGGCACCTGCCTCTTAAGGACTAAGACACCTTAAGGCCCTACTTGTAGGTCTTAGTTTGAGCGTAAGTTGGTGCCTGTGGACCTTATTTAAATGTTTCATTAGGTCATAAACCATATTCATGATTTTTATTCACCTATAAGCCTTCAAAACAACATTTCTTCATGTTTAGGTCCTTAACTAGTAAGTCACTGCCCTGACTATAACAATCACCATTCTACCCCTGTAGATGTGTCCTTGGGAAGAGTTAGGCCTTGTATATGGTTTATTTAGGTGTTATATTAGTTATTTAAGGTCAATTTCCCTCCATTTAACCAATTCATCCACTTTTTAAATTGTAAATGAGGTCCAAACTTCAAACCTCCTCCTCTGTCAACATGCCTTAACCGGCTGTGTTTTATGAGCTTAGGTGCTACATGTAGGTGTATCTAAGACTTTAATTCATGATTGGATAGAATAACTCTCCAATTTAATCCTAGTACAATAAAATTATCCAATTCAAACTAAACATTCAATTTTACCACTATATTCCTAATTTAGGTAGATACTTTGTGAATGCCTATTGTAAATGACCCTTCCTAGGCATGTGTACGAATAGGGGAGGGTTCTTAGGAGGTCAAAACATCAACCTTAACCTTTTATAAGTAACCTTAGTTCATTAATGTCATGTGGATAATTTTTAATTATTCCCCATTTATATCATGGTTTAGGACTATCAAATGGAAGTGCAAAGTCATTTTTTCCATCCAATGTCTTGTAGATATCACTATTTGGATTTAGTTATTTTTGTCAACTTTTAAGGGTCTCAAACTCCATATTCCACTCCTTTGATTCTAAAAATTATCATATTTTTTATATGAGGATATGGATACTATACCAAACAACTAATCTCATTTTAAAATCCTTCAATCATGGCATAGATTATTCCAAAAAGGGGTAAGGATCTCTGTTTGCAACTTTTAGGGACTATGAGCCCAATATAGCCAATCATTTTTTTGAAGGAAAAAATCCAATTGGCATATAATTATAACCTATATGACATTAAATATATTACTCTTTGTAAATTTTATCCCAAACATAAATTACACCATGTACTACATGACTCACACCTCCGTACAACCTATTGGAAACCCTGTGGAAGCTGATTGTGAGCACACTCTGCCAACAAGGTAGTGAATAAAGAAAGTTTGAAATTTGGCCTTGAAAAATTATGAATTATATTCACATAATTGAATTTAATGAAAACACATTGAAAAAAATTCCAATATTATTAACATCACCATGGATCCTTTTCCATGTTACAAAACTCAGGCTACCCATCCATGGTTGTAAACTTGGAAAACAATCACAATTTTGAAATATCCTTCAAGGTAATTAAGAGATAAGTGATATATGATGTAAACATCATTGTATATGGACTATTTATACCTTAAAATACTTCATCAAGATCATACAGCTCCATGGATCTCTGAAAACAAGAAACATATGCACAACCATACCCCTCTTGAATGCAAGTATATAAAAAATTATTTGAGGTGTAAATTATTGTTCATGAAGGAGTAACCACAAATATTAGATTTATTTTTATGGATTTTAATTTCACTTAGATTAATATCCTCCTATAGAAGCATTCTTATTGACTCCACCTGTATGAACCATAGTGAGTGCTTAAACTTGCCTTTCCTTAGTTTGTCAATGGAAAAAGAAGAGAAATGAGTTGCAAATGAAAAATTTTATGAAATATTTTCAATCCAAACATTTAAATGAATTAAGTTAAGTTTAATAGTCACACCACCATATTTTTCAAGTAGCACACTTCCCAAGGAGTTGTACAAGTGTCTTTTTCTCTTTAGTCAAGAAAACTACCCTTTTTCTGAACAACCTGCCATTTATTTAGTTATGTTAGATTATTAAGACTTATAAAGACACATGGGACATTAAATCATAATTTTAACTTGAAAAAATCTCAAAAAACCCATACAAAGCATTAAATCCACCATTTATACCCCTCAAAATGACTTAAAATGATAAATGGACCTAGAGAACACCTAACCAAAGCTAGTACAACATTAATTGACACTAATTGACCCATAAAACACATTATGACAAGATATTATACCCCTTATATGTCCAAAATTGAAGTTTTTTTATTAGGGGTGCCCTATTTTGTCCTAAAAGTTAAAATTGGTCAACAAATTGGTGACTCATAGGGGTAGTATGCCTGCTATACTAACTAGACCAGTAGCCTTATCAGTCCATTGAGGTTATGGATTCATCTAAGGAATAAGATAAACAAGATACCTTCACTATTTAATCAAACCTTTGATCAAAAAGATAACTAATTACTACCTCAACCACACAAAGGTAAAGGACATACACAACAAGATACAGACATGTGCATAAGCACTTAGAGGAAAAAAACACACAACTAAAACAAATTAGTATGTACATATAACCTAATATGTTTTTTACCTCCTAGGTCAAAGGGTAAAATTCTTAAGTCTCCTTCATGACAAGAAACCTCATGATGCCAAACAAGTGGTTTGTTGAAGTAGGAGCTTAGTGACTCATTCTTCTTGCCTGCCACCTTGATTAGCATGTATCTAAGTGGATCAGGTTCAAGCATGTCTCCAACATACATGTACTTATCTTGCTCTTTGAAACATGTCTCATGCTGGTCCTTCTTTCTAGTGTAGTCTATCAGTGCATCAAAGTCTGTAATTTCATCATTATAAGGCTCATTTTGTTCATATCCTTCTTGGTATGTGTCTTGGTTACTCTCTAACTACTCTATCTCATCAATGAGCCTGACAAAATGATCTCTAGCTTCATCATGACTCTCTAGAGGAAGGATGGCTGGTATGATGTTTGAGCTGAGACAAAATTCAAATAACTTATCCCAAAAATCATTGCTCTCTTGTTCAAAATCTTCCTCAAGGTCTTCTCCTCCCTCAATGTCAAAACCATATCAATCTAATTATTTCTCTTCTTGATCATAGACTAAGATAGTATCTTGCATATAAAAATTTACTTGGATTTATTCATCATCACCTACTGTGGATTGTTCACTATCTTCATCATAACCAAAATGAAATTCATCAAGTAGAGATAATGAAAACTCATCATGTCTACAAGGCTCTATACCTATTGCTTCCTTTCCACTTATATTATCTTCTTCACCCTTGAACTTTGCAATCTCATCTTCCACCTCACATAAGGCATTTTCTCCTTTATCCAAGGAGAGGGTGGGAGGATAAGAAACATCTTTGACTAGGTTGAAACACAATGGGACAACTTCATACTCTTCTTTACATCTTGTAATCACCATATCAAAGCTTGGAAAACTTACATCACTTGAACATATTTAAAATTTAGGAGTAGGATAAAGACTTACCAAATCATAATTTATATTCATATGAGTCTTATCAATATCTTATTTCTTCTCATCTTTAGATTGCATTTGAAGGACATCCTTCCAACATGTGAAGCTAATTGTCATAGCTTCCTCTTTCCTTTCTTCTTCAATATTTTGGACAAATTCATGATGAACACTCTTCCAACTTGGAATATTGACATCATATGTCTCCTCTTGATGATAGGTAGTAACTTCATTAACTTCCTCAAGGTCTTGAGCTGGTTCATGATGGACATTTCTCCAATTTGGGATCTTGACATCAGATTGAAGGACTTGAGGAGGTTGAGGGAGACTAAGAAAATTTTGCACATGCATTGGAGGAGTTTATTGAGAATGGATATGTTGGTTTCCATAGGAAATGGTATGGATTTCTTCAAATGAGTGTTTAAAATATAATAAATTAGATTATTTAGTTTCCATATAAGGTTATTCTAATCTCTTTTGGTGTTGGATTGCTAAGTGCAAAGGATTAATAATAGGAGTAGTTTGATATAAAGGATTTGGTGTACAAGGGGAGGGTTTATTTTTCATGGGATAAGGTTATCTTGGGATGGAAGAAGTTATAAAAGGTTTATTGCCTTGAGTGTATTGACTCCTCCATCTTATCAGTCTCTCCTTCATGGATTGCATGGTTTAAGTTTGCCTAAACAAGCACTCATCTTTGTACATTAGCTCTTGTTGATATCTATTATGTTCATTCAACCTATCTATCTCCAAAATTTGCTTCTCATATTCCAAAATTATCTCCCTACCACTCTTAGATTGACTAGGAGAATGACAATTAGGAGAGTTGCTTGAGGTGATTCCATGAACAACATGAGCTTGATCAAAACTATGTAAAAGAACACAAGGTCCATATTTCTCATAAATAGGATTATACATACCAAAATATTATTTCTTGATGAACTAGGTTGCTTGACCAGATAATTCAACTTAGAGTCACCATTGGTGTTGATTGAAATACCTCTAAAAGGCTAGTGGGTTGAAGAACAAACCAAGAATTCTTCAACTCCTTGAAAACATTGTCCCACCAGGTGTGCTAAAAACTATTGTCACTTAAACTTGCACCCAATGAGGAGATGGGACAAGCTTATCCTCGTTCAAGTGAGACAATGGAACCACCTCAAGGTTGTGGGCATCCCTATTAGGAGGTGGATCTCTTGATTAGGGGCTAGCTCCCCTTGATGTATCTATTATAGCTTAAATCCTACTACTAAACTTGGGGAATGAAAATGGATAGTGATAACATTAAATTAAACCTAGTCTATGGGGGTGATACACCAAAATATTTGCTCTACTCATACCTTATCATGCACTTTGAAATAAGGACAAGTTGCATATCACTTCACTCAATGTCAATCTTCCCTCTCACATCAGTGTTTCAACATGGGGTCTTGGAGATATCATAGGCTAGGAAGGACCTAGACAATAGGAATTCTAAGACACTCTATTGATTATCCTACTCACTATACCTACAATCACACTAGGCACTTCTTGTTGACCTATAAAAGAGATAAAACAAAGCACTAGGTACTAATAAGAGTAACATGTGAAGGTAAATGGAATTTACACTTGTACAAGACTAAAAACCATCATGTACACTTATTTAAATCCTTGAATGAGGTAAAAAACTTGTATTTATTTATTCAAGGCAAAAATTTGGTAGGGTTTCACCATACCCAGTTAGAGAGATCCATGCAATAGCCAAGAAGGCTCGATTTATAGAAGATATGATAAGGGAGAGAAGGGGAGTTCAAAAGTCCTTACACATGTGTCAACTTAAGATAATCAATTATAAATCCATGGATAATATATTTGGGATTATCCATGCCATGTTAGGAGGTAAAATTGTCTAAACAAGTCCTGAAAGTTGTGAAAAAATGGCATGAAACTCCATGTTTGTGCACAAAAAATTATCTTCATCATTTGCACCTGTTTGAACATCCACCACTGACTAGGGTCATTTATGGTGATTGGAATGATAGGGAGGGTCTTCATGCATGAAATTTCATGCATTTTTTCTTATTCTATTCATTTGAAAACTCTTATAATGGAGCAACCACTACCTGCAGTCTAAGAAACTCCCTTTTCTACTACCCTTCACATTTTTCCTCAATTATGCCTTTAGTTACACATGAAAATCCTTGGGAAGGGTTTAATTACAATTTTAAACATCATATATAGCCTTATATCTCTCAATTTCACCTTAAAATGGGGCCTACTTGGAGTTTCCATGCTTTTCACCTTTGTGTACATCATGCCAATTTTGACTGGCTAAAAGTTGAGCTTCAGTTTAGACACTTAGAAACTTTTTAATATGACCAAATGACCATATGAAGTTATAATAGGTCCTGAACCTCGCATCAAACTTGGTTTCACCTTTTGGAACATTATAGGTCCTGAAAAACACAAAATATGGTGATAAAAATACTATTCTGACCATAGTCCATATAGTTTCATAAAATCTAATCCCATGGATCTTATCCTTATGGAGTTTTAAAAAAATTATCTTCATCACTCATGGTCAAATTCATCCATCTAGATTCACTTTTAGGATCATTTTCACCATCATGTCCTAAAATAGGGTTTAAGAGGGTTTTAGAGTGGTTATCCCTCTTAGCCTTTGTTCATAAAGGTTCGACATTGAACTTCCCTCAAAATTCCATTGAGGCATCCTTAATTACCCCCTCCAACTTCCTTGAACATCTCCATGTCCCATGAAAATGCTCACGAAATATATGAGTGTTTCAAGATGATGATTCGAGCTCCATGATAGGACCTAGGTTCCCCAAAGCTCTGACATAACTTGTCAGATTTAAGAGCACATATGATTACCTTTGTATAAGCAACTTAAACATGCGAAAATAACCAGAAGTACAAGTAACTAGAAATAAGAAATAGCACAGAATATGAGAGGCAACACACAATTATATTCAACTCATTTTAGAAGGAAATACAATGAAGAAAAAATCACACTTTCTTCTCACACCTCTCAGATGTATAGATCTCTTTCCCTCAAGAGTTATCTTCTCTCAATACGGGTCATAACAAATGGCTAACACAGAGCTGTTGTTCACCTCAACCAGTCAGTATAATACTGCCAGTACAATCAAGTACAAATCGGTACTCTAAGTAGATCTTCCCTGATCTTGCTCCTTGATGTGTTGCTGTCACCTTGGATCTTGCTACCCCACAGATCTCCTTTTGACCCTCGCACACACACACCCCTGCAGATCAACCGACCTTACTTACCCATGTAGATCTCCGCCCTGATCTTGCACACCCTATAGATCAACCTGATCTTACATACCTGGAAGAACCCCTGTGATTCCACTAATGGAAGAAATCTTTTGGTTATACACTTTACAATACAGCCCCATGGGTCTATTATATAGATCCCATGCATACAATAATTTAGACAAGCGGCTCAAGACTCGAACTAGTCTTTAACATGCAAACAACCCATTCAACTAGCTAATTGTTCATCAACAACTAGTTTTGGAACTGCACAGGTGACCAATGTCGGTCCCTCTCTGCCTGGAGGTGACCGACGTCGGCTGACTGATGTTGATTGCTTTTTGTCGACCCCTGCCTGACGTCGGTGTGGCCTACCGACGTCGGTGACTGTGACACTCAGCAACCCTCCATGTTTGCATCTAGGTGAAGCTCTTAGCTCCACAACCTAACAATCTCCCACTTGGAGATAAATAGCTGCACCTGTACCTATACTAGTACATTGTCTAATCTTTATCCTGGCTTGTATTCCTCTTCAAGCTCAATCTTGAAGACCAACCACCACACATCTTGTGGTGCAACCCCTGTGTCTGAATTTCTCAATTCTCAACTTACCTTCTTCGGCCGTTGCTATACTCCCACTCAATCAAAAACCCCTGAGAGTGACCTGTAATCAAAAACCACTTAACACACTCTGGGACCAAGGTGTTAGTGAACCTCACTCTGAGAACCTCCAACCTCACTCTAATACCAATTGATAGGACCTAGGTTCCCCAAAGCTCTGACACAACTTGTCAGATTTAAGAGCACATATGATTACCTTTGTATAAGCAACTTAAACATGCAGAAATAACCAGAAGTACAAGTAACTAGAAATAAGAAATAGCATAGAATATGAGAGGCAACACACAATTGTATTCAACTCATTCCAGAAGGAAATACAATGAAAAAAAAATCACACTTTCTTCTCACACCTCTCAGATGTACAGATCTCTTTCCCTCAATAGTTATCTTCTCTCAATACAGGTCACAACAAACGGCTAACACAGAGCTGTTGTTCACCTCAACCAGTCAGTACAATACTGCCAGTACAATCGAGTACGAATCGGTACTCCAAGTAGATCTTCCCTGATCTTGCTCCTTGATGTGTTGTTGTCACCTTGGATCTTGCTACCCCACAAATCTCTTTTTGACCCTCGCACACACACACCCCTACAGATCAACCGACCTTACTTACCCATGTAGATCTCCACCCTAATCTTGCACACCCTGCAGATCAACCTGATCTTACATACCTGGAAGAACCCCTGTGATTCCACCAATGGAAGAACTCTTTTGGTTCTACACTTTACAATACAACCCCATGGGTCTATTATATAGATCCCATGCATACAATAATTTAGACAAGTGGTTCAAGACTCGAACTAGTCTTTAATATGCAAACAACCCGTTCAACTAACTGACTGTTCATCAACAACCAATTTTGGAACTGCACAGGTGATCGACGTCGGTCCCTGTCTGCCTGAAGGTGACTGACGTCAGCCAAATCCTGACCGATGTCGGTTGCTTTTTGTCGACCCTTGCCTGGCGTCGATGTGGCCTACCAACGTCGACAACTGTGACACTCAGCAACCCTCCATGTTTGCATCCAGGTGAAGCTTTTAGCTCCACAACCTAACAATCTCCCATTTGGAGATAAACAGCTGCACCTGTACCTATACCAGTACATTGTCTAATTTGTATCCTGGCTTGTATTCCTCTTCAAGCTCAATCTTGAAGACCAACCACCACACATCCTATGGTGCAACCCCTGTGTCTGAATTTATCCATTCTCAGCTTACCTCCTTCTGTCGTTGCTATACTCCCACTCAATCAGAAACCCCTGATAGTGACCTGTAATCAAAAACCACTTAACACACTCTGGGACTAAGGTGTTAGTGAACCTCGCTCTGAGAACCTCCAACCTCGCTTTGATACCAATTGATAGGACCTAGGTTCCCCAAAGCTCTGACACAACTTCTCAGATTTAAGAGCACATATGATTACCTTTGTATAAGCAACTTAAACATGTGGAAATAACCATAAGTACAAGTAACTAGAAATAAGAAATAGCACAGAATATGAGAGGCAACACACAATTGTATTCAACTCATTCCAAAAGGAAATACAATGAATAAAAAATCACACTTTCTTCTCACACCTCTCAGATGTACAGATCTCTTTCCCTTAAGATTTATCTTCTCTCAATATAGGTCACAACAAATGGCTAACACAGAGCTGTTGTTCACCTCAACCAGTCAGTATAATACTGCCAGTACAACTGAGTATGAACCAGTACTCCAAGTAGATCTTCCCTGATCTTGCTCCTTGATGTGTTGCTGTCACCTTGGATCTTGATACCCTGTAGATCTCCTTTTGACCCTCGCACACACACCCCTGCAGATCAATCGACCTTACTTATCCATGTAGATCTCCACCCTGATCTTGCACACCCTGCAAATCAACCTGATCTTACATACCTAGAAGAACCCCTGTGATTCCACCAATGGAAGAACTCTTCTGGTTCTACACTTTACAATATAGCCCCATGGGTCTATTATATAGATCCCATGCATACAATAATTTAGACAAGCAGCTCAAGACTCAAAGTAGTCTTTAACATGCAAACAACCCGTTCAACTAACTGACTATTCGTTAACAACCAGTTCTAGAACCGCATAGGCGACTGACGTCGGTCCCTATTTTCCTAGAGGTGACCGATGTCGGCCGATCCCTGACCGATGTTGGTTGCTATTCTCATTGTATATGACACCGCACAGGCGACCAACGTCAGTCCCTGTCTACCTGGAGGTGACCGACGTCGGCCGAATCCTGCCGATGTCAGTTTCTTTCTATCGACCCCTACCCAATGTCAGTTGTGGCCTGTCAATGTCGGCCACTATGACACTCAGCAACCTCCATGTTTGCATCTGGGTGAAGCTTTTAGCTCCACAACCTAACAATCTCCAAGTAGACCTCTCCTGATCTTGTTACCTGTTGTGTTGCTGACCTCCTCCCTAATCTTGCACACCTAAAAATCAATATGGTTATGCACACCTACAAACCTGGATCTCGCACGTGCACACACACACACACACACACACACACACACACACACACACACACACACACACACACACACACACACACACACACACACACGTGCAAATCAACTAATTTTACTTACCACATGTAGATCTCCAAACGTGGCCTTGCACACCTGCTGACCAAGATCATACATACCATGAAGAACCCTTGTCCTCCAAACTAGCACCCCTGTGGATCTTCTACCAGAACTTGTACAACCTGTAGCTCTATCTGATCATACACACTCGGCACTATGGTACTATGAGGAGCCAAACTTGCTCTCTCTATCTAGCACCCTGGGGAATCCCTGCTTTGATCCCTTACCCTTTACAATACAGCCCATGAGTCTCTTATATAGATCCCATGCAAACAATAATTAGACATCCAATTACAATAATTAGATCCACAGCTCAAGACTAAAATTAGCCTCTTAACATGCAAACAACCGGTTCATTAACTAATTGTTCGTCAACTAGCAGTTCTAGAACCGCACAGGCGATCAACGTCGGTCCCTGTCTGCCTAGAGGTGATCGACGCCGACCAATCCCTGACCGACGTCGGTTGCTATTATCACTGTATATGACCGACGTCAGCTGATCAGACTGACGTTGGTTTCTCTGTAACTCAGCAACCTCTCAATGACCTCCTCCATGTTTGCATCAGTGAAGCTTTTAGCTCCACAACCTAACACTCCATTTTTGCATTCTGAGAGGTTTGTGAATGTTTTAAGAAAAAAATGATATCATGATGCATTTCCTTGAAAACCAAAGGTTGTGACACCTTTGTATCTGAACTATAAACATACTCCAACCATTGGAACTCAAGAACTAAAAATGAGAACTTACCCTTGTTTGGCATTAGATTTAGACCTTGACAATAGGTTTGCCTACCATTTGAGACTCCAACTGACCCTCCAATGACTTCATTTGCCTATTTATGACTTAAACACATTAAATTTACCCCTAAAATAATTAATTAACCAAGTTTAAATCATGGACAAGGTAAAAAATTCACATGACCCTCAGTTGTCTTTTAGGCCTAAGGGTTTCTCTTCCACATGACTATAAACCTCCTTGTGTAGGGTACCCTATTTGTTTCCAAGGCTTCTAAAAAGGTGTTTTAGCTTTTTATATGTGTCATCCATCTTATCCAATAATCATCTGGTCCTTTATTTCCCTTTGGTCATCAATTTCATCATTTTCCCTTCAAATTATCTCCTTATGCATGGCAAAACTGCCCCTACTCTGAGACCAAATAGAGAGGTTTTTCACTATTTACCTTGAAAAATTGATGATTTTATCCTCTTCCATGACTCATAATTATTAGTTTTACCAAATTTTATCTCTTAACTCCTCCATTTGACCCTCCAACTCCTCAAGTTTGTTAGGCAGACTTTTGAATAGGCAGAATTTGAGGGTAGGTAGGGTATAGGTTGGGTTTGAGATTTTATGGGTTGCCTTGAGCTTGATTAGGATATGGAAGGATAAGTCATGACTCCAATAATTTATTCAAACCATTTCCTATCTATTTACCTCTTAAACCTTTCCTCATGCTCTTGGAAACCTAGCTAGGTTTATGACTGCCCATAAAGAGATCCCTGTTTAGGCCTAGCTATAGGTTACTTGAGCTAGGTTTGGTATTTAGGAACACAATACATACCTTATATAATGTTTAAAATCTCATTAAATTTTTTATCCACCATATTTATAAGGCTAAACTCCATCTTTATCATTCCTAATTTCCAAGACTAAGACACCTTAAGACCCTGCTTATAGATCTTAGTTTGAGCTTAAGTTGGTGTTTGTGGACATTATTTCAATGTTTCCTTAGGTCATAAAACATATTAATTATTTTTATTCACCTATAAGCCTTCAAACCAAAATTTCTTCATGTTTAGGTCCTTAACTATTAAGCCATTGCCCTGACTGTAACAGTCATCATTTTGCCCCTGTAGGTGGTCCTTGGGAAGAGTTAGGCCTTGTAGATGGTGTATTTATGTCTTCCATGAGTTATTTAATGTCAATTTCCTTTAATTTAACCAATTAATACACTTTAAAAACCCTAAATGAGGTCCAAACTTCAAACCTCCTCTATCAACATGCCTTAACTGACTATGTTTTATGAGCTTAGGTGTTGCCTATAGGTGTATTCGAGACTTTTTAGGCCATGTGATTAGCTAAAATCACTCTCCACTTTAATATTAGTACACTAAAAGTATCCAATTCACACTAAACCTTTAATTTCACTAGTATATGCCCAATTGAGGTAGAGACTTTGTTAAGGCCTGTTGTAGATGACCCTTCCCAGGCCTGTGTATGGACAAGGGAGGGTTCTTAAGAGGTCAAAACATCAACCTTCACCTTTTCTTAGTCACCTTAGTTCAAGAATGTCATTTGGATCATTTTTAATTATTCCCCCTTGATATAATGGTTTAGGACTATCAAATGGAAGTGAAAAGTCAATTTTTCCTTCCAATGTCTTGTGAATATCATTGTTTGGATTCAGTGATTTTTGGCAACTTTTAAGGGTCTCAAACTCCATCTTCCACTCCTCCTTTGCTTCTCAAAATTAGCTTAGTTGTTATAGGAGGATAAGGCTAATATACCAAAAAACTAAGCTCATTTTAAAATCCTTCAATCATGGCATAGATTATTCCAAAAAGGGTCAAGGATCTCTATTTGTAACTTTTAGGGACTGTGAGCCCAATACAATCAATCATTGTTTTGAAGGAAAAATTCCACTTGGCATAGTATTCTAACCTCCATTGCATGAAATCCATGAATATTTGTAAATTTTATTCCAAACATAAATTCCACCATGTACTACATGACTCACACCTCCGTACAACCTATTGGAAACCCTATGGAAGCTGACTATGAGCACACTCTGCCAACAAGGCAATGAACAAGGAAAATTGGCAATTTGACCTTAAAGAAGCATGACTGATCTTATCACAATTGAATTTAATAAAAATACCTTTAAAACATGATTCCAAGATCATTAACATCATCATGGATCCTTTTCCATGTTGTAAAACTCATGCTACCCATACATGGCTGTAAACTTGGAAAACAAGCACAATTTTGAAATCTCCTTCAAGGGCATTAAGAAAGAAGTGATAGATGATGTAAACACAATTATATATGTCATATTCCCACTTTAAAACACTTCATCAAGATCATACATCTCCATGGATCTCTAAAAACAATAAATAGATGCACAACCATACCCCTCTTGAATGCAAGTTTATAAAAAGATGTTTGAGGTGTAAGTGATTGTTCATGAAGGAGGAGCCACCAATATGAGAGTTATTGTTATGTATGTAAATTAAACTTATATTAATGTCTATTTTTAGAAGCATTCTTCTTGACTCCACCTGTATGGACCATAGTGAGTGTTTAAACTTGCCTTTCCTTAGCTTGCCAATGGAAAAAGAAGAGAAATGATTTACAGATGAAAATTTTTATGTGATATTTTCAATCTAAATATTTAAATAACCTATGGGAAGGTTAAGAGTCACACCACCACATTTTCCAAGTGTCACACTTCCCAAGGAGTTGTACAAGTATCCTTTTCACTCTCTTTGGTCAAGAAAACTATCCTTTTTCTGAACAACCTATCATTTATTCAGTTATGTCAGTTTTATAATACTTTTGAGGACACATGGGCCATGACATAAACATTTTTAACTAGCATAAATCCTAAAAAAACCTATACAAATCATTAAATGCACCATTTAAACCCCTCAAAATGACTTAAAATGATAAATAGACCTAGAAAACACCTAACCAAAGCTAGTAAAACATTAATTGAAACTAATTGACCCATAAAACACCTTATGACAATATATTATACCCCTTTATATGCCCAAAAGTGATGTTTTTTACTAGGGGTGCCCTTTTTTTATCTAAAAGTCAAAATTGGTCAATAGTAAATATTCTTGATATAATACAACATTACATTTTTTGGAAAGCTTTGGAAAATTTACAATGTAGTTTTTCATATTTACTTGTATGTGCATAGTCATATCATCAAAATCATTAAAAATATGTCATATGCACAAATTTCTAAGATCAAACGAAGAACCAATGAACCTATCAATGAATATATCTTGAGATATAAAATAATGTTAGCCAAAATGACAAATCCAATGGTAGATAAAGAGCTTCAATACATCTTTAAACAAATTTTATTTTCCCTATTACATGAGTCTATTATTTTCAATAAGTTCAAATGTTTTGATGACTTATGTCATACTATTTGATATTGAGAAATGAAACTTATTTCTTTGAACAAGCTTAATTATGTAGCAAACACACTAACTACATCTTCTACCAAGTTTAATATCAAACCAAGTTATAAGGTCCAACTTACAAAATCTAAAAATTAAATAACCACAATGGTTAATGTAGTATAAAAACAACTTAATTGCCTCATCTTATCTAATGCACCTAACAGAGAATTTACATGATTCCTTGAGTCTCTAGATTCGCTATTTAAGAATCTTGTGAAGTGTCATCTTATATCTCTCCATCCTCCTATAGAGGTGTATATGAGTCAAACTATACCGAAAGGATATGATGTTAATGCATATTGTGACTATCACAAAGGCCCTAGGCATTCTACAAATAGATGTCATACTTCAAAACACAAGATCCAGAACCTTATTGATAACTAACAAATCATCTTTGATGATCCTCCAAAGGATTCTGATTCACATTTTGGTGACCATCAAACCCAAAAGATATTTAACAATCCATTGCAAGATCATTCAAATAAAGACATGAAAGTGCAAATGGCATATCATGCACATCCTCCTCCACAACATTATGGGCACCCATTAGATGGGATTATTGGCACTTGTACACATACGACATCTCATATGGTTCAGAGGCCCTCTATTTCCTTTAATAATAGTGAAATTGTAGATGGTGACTCAAATATTCATTTATTATCTATTCGAGCATACCTTGATCATCAACTTATACATAGCATTATGATTTATAATGGTGCTAGTGAGAATGTAAGTACCATGATGTTACACATTTAAGATAAACACATGATGATTTATACCCTTCAACTAAAACAATCAAAGGATTTAATGGGACATCACATCATGTTATTGGTGAGAATTACTTTCCTTTAATGTTCGTCTAACACATGTGATTACTATATTTTTAGTTTTACCATACACGATTCTTTGATATGTTATTGGAATGACCTTCGATACATAAACTTCGTGTAGTACCTTACACAATGCTTGGGTGTATTAAATACATTTATATTAAAAAGGTAGTCGTAATTCTTAGAATTCAATATGAGCATCCATTTGAACAAGAGAATTTTATTCCTAGACAGCTACTTATTCAAATCTACTAAGTTTAATCATCCACAAAAGGGCAAGCTAAGAAACAGGGAGTCCCCTTTTCTAGGTGGCTTATACTCGAGATATCTTTGCACTAGAGATACATAGTAGATTCCATATAATCCTCATTTACTCCTATACAGCATACCTAGTTACATAGAAAAACTAAACATGTTCAAATTACTACTACTCAAAAGAAATCAAAGAGCACTCAACAATGGGTTCCACAAACCACTACTTTTGATACTACTAGTTCATGACCACATACTTCTATGAAGCATACGCAGAGTATTGTCGACTCTCCATATCCAGATATGACACCTATACATGCTCCTTGGTCATTTCACCAATATGATTCACCATATTTTGAGTATATATCACCTTCTGATCATCCCTTAGATGAGATAATCAGCTAGTCCTTGTTTTTATAAATTTCAAAAATACCAAAAAAAAAAGAAATATTCCAAAAGATCCAAAAAAAAAAAAAAAAAATCAAGAAAATATAAAAATATTCAGTGTTTTCATGATTACTAGCTCATTGGCACTTATGTTGTTTGCTTCATGTTAGTGTATATCATATAATTTTTATACACACATGTTCATACATATTTGAGTGTGATACATGCATAACAGAGACACATGATATATGCACATACATATGTTGGACCTCTCCTCTACCCGCAACATATAGTATGTGGAGGGCATTTGTTTCATTGATCATAATTGATACAGGTTATATATCCTTCATGATTATTTCTATATTATCATGTTTGATCTTCTATACTAATGCTTGCACATGTCTATATCCATACTCATATATTTCACAGTGTAATTGATATGTTATGTTACATGACATTTTTTGCTAACACATATATACAAGGACTAGTATGATATGATTATATTGGTTGCTTATACTTCATCTATTCACATTGTCACTTCCTTGAGTGTATTTCATTGCTTTCTATTGTCTTTCTTGTAGAGTATTTGAATATGTTCCTTGTCTTCTAGCCCCTGTGCCATTGTATGTTGTTGGGCATTTGAATATGTCATTTTATGATGATTAGACATTTGAATATGTCATTTTCTTTCAATTATGCAGCATTTAGACATGCCCATTGTGTAAGGTCTCTTTGGACCATTATCTTGCATTACATTGAGTAATCTTATGTGTGTGCTTGATTATTTTTTGAGTTTGTAGTGTTACTCCCTAGACGTTGCCATGATATATATCATGCATCTTAGAGCTTGATGTGATCACATACTGTGTGTTTCATTGACATATCTACTTAAGCATGCCACTTTTATATGTTACATGATTCATACATAGCTTATATAGTTACCTTATCCTTATGAGGTAAGGTACCTATCATATTATATTTCCCTCACCTCAAAAGGGGGCATATCAGTGGGGGCATGTCATAAAGGCATGACCTCCACATTTACACAGTTTCTAGATTTTAGTGGTAGCAAGTCATAAAGACATGACCTCCATACTTACTCAGTTCTCAGTATCTTCATAATTCGGTGGGGTAATGTCACAAAGGCATGTGTTACACACTTGCATAATCTTTAGTACAGTCACATGATTCAGATATACACTTGTGTCAAAATCATATACATTGCATCAATTTTTCACAGATTTGAAATAAAGATTTTTAAAATTGTGGCACATATATTATACACAATTACATATCAGAGGTTAAATTTTGACAAATACTTCAAATTGAGACATATTAGAAGTGTATATGCCATTTTAGTGCATTAAAAATTGTAAAATTTACCAATTATATCCCCAGATCACTATCACCATGAAGCACCATTTTATATCAAGAAGTATTGTTATCAAACCTTTTTTGTTTGTAGCAGTTGGTTATTTTTATAAGTTGAATTAGTTAAATCATTCAACCTCACCATATTTATAATTTGGATTGGTTAAATCACCCAACATCACCAGATTTATAGGATGATTTGAGTATAACTCACTCTCATTAGATTATATATTCACACTTGAGTTGTGCGATTGAGATTTAGTGATCTCGATGGTCGTGTCACAACTCATCCTTACACTAGATTGGGGGAATAATACATTCCAATCTCCCTCTTAAAATATCCAAGATTCAATTCTAAACCTCCCTCAACTCTAATGCTTCATAAGGAAACATCTTTAACAAGCAACATACAAGGGGGAAACATGGTTGCATCAACACATGGGTGTACTCCTCATTTGCTCTCTTTTCTTTCAATTATTTCAATAAATTTTAGATTATATGCACTAATTTATATTGTAACATGTTCTTATTTATAGGTCATACATCAACAAAACATTTAAATTCTGCTCAAGCAAAGGCAAGATGTGTTATACACACCTAGGTGCACATTTATTTCCTTTAACCTAGTAATTTCATCATTATATATTATTATATTAAAATAAAATATATATATACTAAAACTAAATATGTGTAGCATCTTAGTCTTATATATTTGACAAATACCAATTAAAACTCTATCCTTAAGTTTTGGGCCTTCCCATTGTCGAAAGGCTCACATTCGTCATTTCATTGTGCCTAAATGCTTATCTTAAAGTCTAACCCATATCATTATGATGACTCAGACAACTTGTACAGTACAAAAAAATTAAAATTGGATATATATTCTTCATTATCAGTTACAGATCCATATTTATTTTTTAGCCTTCTCGACACTACCCCCCACAAAGGGACACTAGTATCGATACTAGTGTTCAAATCCTTATCTAGTGTCTAGTCCTCAAAAGTCATCCAAATTAAAAATTATTTGAAACCTATGGCTTGGCCTATTTGTCTCATTAAACCTTATCATGACATATTTTTAAAATGTGTGGTATAAATACTAGTATAAGCCTTTTCATTGTTCATCTATAAAATACCAAGCAAGCACCTATTAAGGAGCATTCAATCAATCACAAAACTGAGTTATTTTACCCTATTTTCTCCTATTTATTTATTAGTCAAGGAGCAATCATACAAAAGGTCTGAAACGTCCAAAGAATAGCCCATGAGTAGTATTTGTCAAGTTACAAGCTAGATCATTGCATGCATCTACATGTATCATATTACACCATTGTTTACACACTCCCACATATAGGGGAGAACTACATAATTTTGAATTCTTCATTGGAGTATTGGCTATGTAGGTAACACTCATTGAGAGAGGGGTCTTTGAGTTCAACTCGACACCATGAATCTACTAACCCGTTTTTGACAAACACATCCCAAGGGTGAAGAAGGGTGAAGATCTAGGGTTTGATCTATAATAAGATATATACAGCGTATATTCCATATCTGAATACATCCATAGAAATGCGATAGAAAACCTAGAACAAGAAATTTGGTTGCATCGTGCTCTAATGCATATTTTGTATTGGACAGTAACATCATAGAATGGATAATAGTGTTGATGGTAGTGTCCCAAGGTCGATGGTAGTGTCTACAGCTCCAGAAATGGTAATCCCAGAACTTGATGACTATCTCAGAATCATAATCCTGCATACTTCTTGTGTTCAAATTAGATCCACTTATGCATTATAAAGCCAATTAAGTATCATTTTTATTTGATATTGTGATCAATAGAACATCTTTCAATTTCAGTATTTTCTATATTTAGCATATCTTAGTATTTTAATTTAAAATATTAATTTATCTAAGTTCGTCATTAATTGCCCTACTATAAAATAATTTTTTTCAACCTTGTGAATAGGCTATTCTATACCCTTAACAACACATTCAAAAAAGGGTTAAACATATACGTATGATGAGGTAGTTTAATGAGCTTCTCGCTTAGCCCATACAAATCTACCTTATTATCGAGTTGGGTTAGATATAGACGTAGGTCGCAATGTTAGAGCTTATAGCAAAGTGAGGACAATACCCTTGAACATGGCTAAGAGCAGTGTTATGGGTACATGTAGAACTAGAGATAGGGTCGATAAATGTGATGACCTCTCTCTAGTGCCTTGTAAAAGACACCTAGATGTATGAGATGCATTTGGGTCATACGACCCTATTTTTGGATTAGGTATGAGACACTTTATCGTTGTCGTTTATATATATGATGGGTTTTTTACTTGTATTTCCTATGTGTTGATGTATGTCTTTGATATCCATGATTTGAATTTGAATTTTATAGGTAATTTGTCTAAAGGCATGCATGATGTAAGTGAACATATGACAAAAAATAGCACGTAAATGTAGCATGTAACATAAAAATTAGTGAAAAAGTAAATATAAGATAAAAATACACTTATCTTGTAATAAATGATGTATGTGTTGAAGCTCATAGTAATTAGGGAATAATAATACCCAATGATATGAGTATAAGTAGATTCATGAAAATGTACAATACGGGCATGCATGTGTTCATAACTTGTAAAAACATGAGACAAATCCTTATCTATTAGATTTGTATATCCAGTACATTTAAATGTTACGTTAAAAGCAAACACGGTGGGAGATGGGATGTTAGGTGATGATGCCTTAGTTCCTTTTGATTTTTAAATGATATGATCAGTGATAAACATTTTCTTTGGCACTCACTTTAGTTGTTTTTAAGACGTAACCATCCACCTTTGGATGTTCTACTTTATTTTTAATTGTTCTATCTCTTAATATTGAAATTTTATTGCCTTAGAATTCGAACTATATGTGATCATGAGCATCATCAAGTGTCGCATTCATTGATTGTAGCCAATAAAAAAATAGTATAGCATTGTGCTTAAACAATATTGGCATGGCGTGAAATGTAATAAGACATGTTTGAGGACCAATAGATAAAGTCAATTGAATGTATCACATTGTTATAAGTTCTGGCAAAGAACTATTAGCCAAATGTTCAATGGCATATCCAAGTGAGTTAAGGATATATTTCACATATTAAATTGAGATTTATTATCAATCATAATCCATTTTCGTTGTTGTCCCTCAATATAAACATTAATGACCAAAGGTTCTATATTTGAAATATAAGTTTTGGTAAGATCATTAGAAACTGTAGTTGAACCATTGCTCTTCTTAAGAATGTTTCATTTAAGTACCTATTTCTTAGAAAATTCTTTCTTAGGTAGCTCTTTCTTAGTAGATTGAAAATCACGTGGAGTGGGTTGCTCAACTTTAAGAGATGTATTGGTGTCACTAGGATGTGTAAGAAGCTCAATGTCATCTTTCTCAATAAGATCATGTTTTTTTTTTTTGAGGCATGGCATCTATTAGTTGAATGTCCATGAGTTCTATGCTATGCACAATAATATATCAATAAGATCATGGTTTTTTTTTTTGAGGCACGGCATCTATTAGTTGAATGTCCATGAGTTCTATGCTATGCACAATAATATATAGATTTGTATGTGCATGACATGAGATGTGTCACAATCCCTAATAGGCAGAAGCACAATCAACTTCAAAATCAAACAACACTAAATATTTCACTTTGACTCTCTTGTAAATTAGGAAGTTGTCGTGACCCCACTAATGGAAGGCATAGGACTTGTGGTGGGTGCTACCTTTTTTTAGCATATAGGGAATGTGTGTTTGTTTTAGCCATTTGGAATTTAGGTAAGTAGAAACATGAGTGTGATCGTTATGATTATTCATTAGAGAGTGTGTAAGCTCATTTCCTAACATCATAGCTCATTACAAATATGTTTGAAATATTCATAAGTATGATAAAGCAATTTCTCTTTGAGATGAAAGATAAGGTCTCTATGAAAATGCATTGTTTCTCTATGTTTGCTTGTTGATATATCAATTGGTGCATACTAGGCTTAAATCACATAATATAGTCACAAGCAAGTTTGAATTTGCTTTGATGAAGAGATGTGACACATTAAAATATAGTATTTGGTCCCTTATTATCGATGTATTGTGATATAAATATCTCTTCCAACTCAAGGTATGTACGTAGAGAGACACTAAGAAGTTTGGGAACCAACTCAAAACATGACCCATTAAGTTTCCAAAAAATGTGTTGAGCAATATTCTATCATTGACATATTTCCCAAGAAGCAATAAAGTACTTAATATGCAAATAAGGATCACCATACGCATCAATCAAATAAAGAAAATGTAGGCATTGTAAAATCATAGGATAAAGGTGAGTCACGGATCTTGCACACTATGGGTTGGCCATATACAACATTAGAATCAGCACAAGAAGCATATGTAATAGATTCTAAAGATAAAATATGTACTTTGATTTATAATTAAACTATTGCATGTATCATAGCCACAATTTTATTAGGAAGGCACACTGAGACTATTAAGAGGTTCATTCAAGGGCTTAATCTTATTATTGATAGTAAACATGGGCACACTATTACAAATGGGTTTGGAAGACACAATGGTCACAAAGCCTAGAAGATGAAAGGAAAACAATCATAATCGCTATGTAAATCTACATGAAAAACATGGTCATTAAATACTCCATTAACAATATTCAAAGTGCCAACAATATTAGGATTTTTCGTAAGATGTGCTTTAAAAGTTTCCTAAATACATTAACTTTTTCTCTAGCACTACAATTAGAATTTGTATCATTCACATTTTGCATATTTGTCTTCAACAAAGACATCATTCAAATCCATTTCGTTAATATCAACCATGAAACTAAGCAAGGGCACCAACTATGAGCAAACAAGGGGGAAAAAACCCCAATGATGGAATTAGAGAATGAAACATTCAAATAAAAATTGAAAAAAACAACAAACCAAGGGGTAGGAGGGCAAGAAACCCTAGGTTAGATGTATGAGTATCCTATTCACGAAAATATTTTAATTATTTGTAGTTTTGGGTCAGATACCAAATACACAAATAATTAAATGGGATGCATGAAGAAGATCACTAAATATACAATCCAAAACAACAATTAGATCTACCTCATGGGCATACGCAGTAACAAACAGAACAAGACTATGCAAGTTAGGACAATGAAAGGAGAGAGAAAACACAGAAATCAAACACATGGTTGCTAGATAAACATTTTGAAACTAAGAGTAATCTGGAAGTGGTTGTCTTTTTGCTCTACAAGTCTATTTGTCCCCTACCATGGATAAATTTGACAATGCATCACACATGCCCAAGGTGGATTCGATGACCTACTAAACATGCACCTCTATAACCACCGAATATGTCCTTAGGTGTTGAATCTGTACTTCACTCAATTTTTTGATTTGTAACTTTCTAGACATGTACAGAGAGTGATGTCGTACAATGTTATGCAATCCTTTCCCAGAATTGGCAAGCAAAATGTCAAATTTTGTCTTCTCATTGTCTTCTTGACCTAGTTTTTCACAAACGCTTGCAAGAGGAAATAGAGAACAAGAAAAGGGTTAACTAACTCAAAAAACCTTCAAGAAGTTGCAACTACATTTTCCACACGTTAAAATCAAAGCCAATGTAGTTATAATGTAGTGCAAATGGGATTGTGATAGAAAAATGCTTCACTTTCTCT
Organism: Torreya grandis; assembly: GCA_037957365.1. NCBI lineage: Eukaryota > Viridiplantae > Streptophyta > Pinopsida > Cupressales > Taxaceae > Torreya > Torreya grandis. Next base: position 4,566,735 of record JARHVA010000693.1, on the reverse strand, counting down.
AAGTGAGATGCAACTATATGAACATTTGTTTATCTTTCTTTTAGTACAAGATCCAACTAAACCTTGATACAAATCCTTAAAAGCAAGAGTAAATCTTTTGTAAACCATACCAACACTTGAATGGTTGATGATTCCTCTTAATACTCGTCATTGAAATGCTTATAAGAGGCCTTGTGTATCTAGTATTTTCAAATTTGAATTAGGAACCTATTGGCATGCAAGCCGACACAAGGAAAGAGAAAGAAGTCGAGAAAAAAAGCACACAAACAAAATAAAGTGAAATGGAGCAAAGGGGCCATAAAAACAACAATAATAGATTTGACAGCATACTAAATCTATACAAGACATATTCAATGAACCATCGAATACATCCCAGGGAACAAAACAACAAAGAATGCAGAGAAGAGAGGAAAGAGGAGGGAGTCCCCAAAATCAAAAAGCACCTAAGAGAGATAAAAAAACAAGAAAGAAGAGAAAATTGTGCCACATAGAAAAAAAAGAGAGCCAACACCAAAAAACACCAATAAATATCTAAACTGAACTAATAGTTTGTATACACAAAACGACACTAAAAGCATTACAATAATTAACTTTATACCAAAATTAGGTGTCTACAAGTTAAAAGCAAAATGGGTATCAAATGATGCTCAATAGGGCATATGTGACTATCAAACATCTTGCCCTACTCAAAACACAAAGTACTTTGCAACTTAAGACGTAACCAATAACCCAAATTTTGTTTCTCTATTTTTAATTCATTTTGTGTGGGGAGCTCCCTCCCTTTCTTGGTTTCTCTTGCAGAAGTTATAATCTTAATTTCACTTCGTTATTCATGCCACTCTAGGGATTTGCCAACAACACTTTCTTGGTTGGCATTGCAAGCCTATAATTATCCCCTATGTACATAATCTAGGGCAATTGGAATTTTTCAAAAGAGAACAATGAGATTTCACGGGACTTTATTCATGCTCAATGGTATTATGACACTATTAACATTAGGCTTAATTAACATTCAAGCTTCTCGATTCTTTGAATGGGGAAGGGGGATGCTTCGTGCCCTTCTAAGATTAATGAGATGGTAGGAAGAGATGGGATGTTGAAAGCATTCAAAGTGCTTTCCTCGTATCATTATTACCAGCAATGTTGAAAAGCCCGTCTAAGATTTATGAAGAGATTGGTCAATGTCAACATTGAAGGGGTTTTTCTTGTATCATTATCACTGGAAATGATGCGAATCCCTTCTATTATTCATGAACAGATTGTATGTCATCAACATGGTGTTTAACTTGCAACTAGCAATGGTGGGAAGTAGTTCTCTCCTGCTCTTAATACTTTCATCTGTAAACTTAGTGGGAACGGACGTTGTAGACGTTTGAGTGTTATCCTTCCTCTTTGTATTTCTTGCTGTCAAGTTACTCGTAGCTCAATTAGTATTTCTTTGAGTGCGTATTTTTTCTCTTGGTATCTAATGGTGAAGAGAATAGGCAGGAACCAAGATACTGAATGAATTGATGGTATAAAAGGTCTGAAGCATTTTGTGAATTCCGGTCCGGGAGACAGCAGGAAGTAATCACTGTGGAAGACAATATTTTTCTTCGAATATATGTGGAAAGGGAAAAACAAAATAAACCTCCAGAAGCCATCACTAGTGAAGCTGTTAATTAGACAGTGCTGGTTGAACCACTCCACATGTAGGCCGCATTTTGATCTTCCAATCAGCTGCTTCTACAGATGATATGGCCAAATCTTTCACAAAGGGTGGTCTCTGTATCCTGGAAAATGGAATGAAATTCATGTAATGATGAGATGGTATTGGAACTCATGTGTGACATAAGGACATCATCAAGCATATGAATCTTCTCCATTCTCACTTCCACTAAGCAAAGTCTTTCCTGCTGTGAAAGAATCTGTTTGTAATAAAAGTATGGGCAAGGCGCCAATGAATGGAAATCTGTTTATCTTGGGATGGGTATTACGAATAATCCAGTGCAGGCAGGGGCAGAGGCTAAGTACTGCACTAATGTCAGCCCTATTTGTCCAAGACCGTGGTGATACTGATATTGTGAATTTGCTAAAAATGGTCAAGCTCAATATCAAGCCTAAAGTGATTATGGCCAAACTTCTCAAGCTGGAGAAGGAAGACACACACTGCTCGAGCCAATCTGACTGGGGAAGTAACGGTGATGAAAGATTGGCTTATCCATTACCGTGGCCTGGTGATTTGCTCAATTTTGGGGCAATAAAAAATTGATGTGAAGGATCAACAGTAATATGAAAAATATATCATGAAATTTGTCTTGCGCATACCAGAAGCACAACCCAGTGTTTGCCTTATACAAAAATAATAGTTAGCCCAATTTTATGAATTTTGCTTCCTCTGTCTATTCAGATGAATTATCACTCGATGATATAGCATTTCACTCTCATCTTAGCATAATGCTAGTTTCCAGTGCTGGATTTATGCAAAGAAGTATAGCAGTATATAAAACTATAAGCAGTTTAGTACTATAGGTTCTGCTAAATATTCCACCGCTCAAGAGTATGGTAGGGCTTCTTTGAACAATGGTTCCGGGTTCTATTTGACTTGGAATTAGAACGTATTTATGAAGACTAAACTGTACACTCAGGGATGTCATTTTTAATACAATCTATTAATTTTTTTTTTTTTTAATTGAACTCAGATAGATTATTAACAATCAAACTGACATTCGTTAGAAAATGCTGAGGTATAGAGAATATAAACATGCTGCTACACAAATATTTACTAAGCTAGATTCCTCCTATATTTCTTTCAAACCAGTGAGCAAAAAAACTTGGCAAAAACAAAACAATCACACAATCAATGAACACTGGGTATTAATAAAAGAACATACATACCTTTCCACTTTTTAATCCTGCAACAAAGAGAACATGACTTCATGCTAAATTTAGATAAATGTTGTCATTGTCTATCAAAAATATTTATTATGGAAAATATCTGGATGGAATCAAACGTTCAAATACGTTTTTCTAGTCTAGTGCTCTCTTCCATACATGTATTGTGGAGTTTCCATACGTGCATAAGAAACATAAGATCACTTCATGCAAAACATGCATAGAATTTTGACAATAAGCAAGAAAATCACATTCAACATGGATGAAGAGAATTAATAGAAGTTAAACGGTGACTTTCAAATTTAAATCTGACGATTCTAACACCAACCACGTACGAATTTTCAATTGTTCAAAAAACATCTATCATGAATTTCATTGGGAGAACCAGAAAATTCACTTGTAAATTATTTCCAAAGTTTTTGATTAAAAACCTCCAAATTACATACAAACGCAAACAAGAATTTATATACAATCCATTATTCTTGCTCATGGTTTCTTCTGATTAAACATTACATGTTTATCAAACCATAGGATACTTTCAAGGCACAAACTACTGAGAGTGACTAAATTTTAGCTGTATATATTTTAGCTCTTTAGTCCTTTGTTGAAAATGTTTGGATGCTAAATAATTGCTGTTAACTAATAGGAAATCCATCAGACTAGGAACACTAGTGCTGACAGCTTTCAATAGGAAATCCATCAGACTAGGAACACTAGTGCTGACAGCATTCAATAGGAAATCCATCACACCAGGAACACTAGTGCTGACAGCATTCAATGTGTTGAACGAATTGAAGCTTATCACCTAACTCCAGCAAGTGGCATTGCGTAACAAAATGCAATAGAACCATTTTACAAATCAAAGTACACCAATTTTGAGTGTACAAGAGAAGATGCATATTACCAAACTTGCCATTGCATGCGTGTCTTGAACCAAACGCCCTCAGTAGGATAGTGCAAGTAGATATGGGTAGCAAGTCAAGACACTTTGGAAAGGGAGGAAACTCTCCCCAGATCTTGTGTTTCAACATCATATAATACAATGTTCTTTGATTTCTCTGGTTCAACAAAAGAGATCGAGTTTCCTCTTCCTGTTGCTTGAAAAGATATTGACCCTAGTTTACTCGAACAAAATCCTATCCTGAATAGCAATAAAATCAGTCCACTTCATATGCACAGAATCAAGCTTAAACATCCAATCTCTCTTTTTAGCCACAGGGCGCACAACCTTAGGCTCCTCATCGTCTGGACCGTACCATCATGGGCCAACGATCCTCAAAACCTCGCCCAAGTACAGCCTCAGCATCTTCTTCAGATTTACATTGAAAATTTTAGGCCTCTTCACAATCAAATCCTTCCATGTGCTCTCCTTTGAATGGGTTTTGAAAATGGAAAAATTAAACTAAATCCCACTCGGTTCTAGTTACCTAAAGCTCAGCTTTGATGGAGCAGCAAAAGGTAATCCAAGCCCTGCAATTTTGGTATTGCAAAAGAGTTGGGGAGTGCCTAATAACTTGGTTGTGGCCAGCCTACGCTACTTAGAGGATAACTAATTGCAATCGTAATGTGATGGTTACTCTATCTACTCGGAGATTGAATTACCAGCCTCAGCAATTTCAGAGAATTATCAAATCCTGTACAGAGCTTTTGCGATCTTACAATATTCATCTCATTGGGAATATTAGGAGTGAGTGGAACAAAATTGCATCACCTAACATAGGGGTACGAGGAAAAAGAGGTCAAAACTCAATCCTACATATATGAACCTAGCCTATATAATATTCTAAAACAAGATGAAAAGACCCCTCATTGTGATTAGAAAAGGTTTTAAATACATTTGGGAAGGCTTAAAACACGACGCCTATGTAAGCGTATTGCATATCTCGCATTAAAAATGCCTTGAAGCCTACAACGAAATTATTATCCTAGACAGATGCATTGATACACACAAACATTATTATTTTTATGCACCTTCTCTGGTTTTCCACTACAAGGAGTATGAAGATTAAAAACGTGAAAGGTGGGGGGAGTAGTGGGGAATCACGGATGTCAGGATTAAAATCATAGACATTATAGAGGAGGAAGGAAACAAAGATCGGTTAATTAGGTGCACTGGATGAGCTGCAAGCATAACATATGAGTTTAAAATCAACTTAAGATGATGAATAGGGCTGCAAAAGAGATCGTTCCTCTTAAAGATCTGGATGAGGGATATGGGAGACTAATTCAGGAAGAGAGTGGTAGAATATGGAATAGTTGTGGGTGACTGAGCTCAAAAGCATGCTCGGGATGCTCTAATAGTGTGGAAAGAAGCTCTGAAAAACAAAATTGAGAGTAGTGAGGAACCAAAAATGTTGCTTCGCCTCTTGTGCCCTGCAAGCACAGCAGAGAGAGATGACAGATGAGACCAGTGCTGCTCACAAAAATGCTGCGGCGATGGACTCTGGCTGAAGTAGAACTCTATCCAATGTGCATAAGACAACACAGATTATTGGGTTGGAGGCAATTATGGCCTGCACAAGCACTAATCATTGTGTTCATGAAGAGGTAACTGACTTGGGAACCTGCATTGCTTTAATCACTCTTTTTGGAAGGTAAATTTCAATTTACGAATCCTCCTCTCATCTCCTCCCTTAGGTACTCCTAGCAACGTAAACCCCTCTTAACATTAATGATCTTATAACCTTTTTGCTTCACGTATAGTAAGAGTAAATTGACGAGATGATTACAAAGGGAAGAGAAAAACTCTGTCTTGATATTTTATGGAAATTTCTGCTAAAGCTTTTTTTTTTTAAATTGATTTATTTTCCTTAGTCTTTGGTTTATGTAGGAATTCTAGCAGTCAAATCATCTGTGTTATGTTCAGATGGATCCTCATGACAGATGACACATTCTGACTATCATTATTAAGGAATTTACGATTCCTATATCTTTTGTACTCATGCATCCCCGTAGTTTTGTTGCTTTCTAAATTCAACCCTTCTTAATCAGAAGTAACCTCACCTTTCCATTAAATTTAAACTTATATTATTATAACTACAGCGAGAAAAAAGACACAACCTAAGCATTGTCACATCGTACGTAAAAGAAATATACAACCTAAGCATTGTCATATCTTTTGTAAAAGAAACATACTGCGATTGTCCGTTGTCCTTCAACAATATAAGAATGTCAAGTATTTAAAAGAATTATGTCAATAGTGAATAGTCTCCCATTTATCATTTTTTAGGGTTATATGGTTGTGAGTTTAAAGATTTAGTTCGGTCCAATTAATTATTCTTTACTCTTCTTTTTCCCCAATTAACACAAGATAGAACATATATTAAACATGCAGACTAGGTTGTTTTGAATATCACCAGAAGCAACAGATGATAAGAATGCGAGTGCAATGTTTTTTGCCCATGAAATGGTTCCTAAATTCTTTAAAAACAACTACCATATGATATTCGTAATTACAATACATTGAAGAAGTAAGCTTGTTGACAGACCTCCATGTGATGAGAGCCCTTTATCTTGCCTCCAATCCCATGATTTTTTTTTCAATGATTTTGTTGACAAAGCAAATATGGCATGATGCTTAATGGTCATATGTGACAATGCCAAACATCTTATCCTGCTCAAACACCATAAGTACTTAGCAACATACAGGCAAGCATTAGATAGAACAAAACATAATAATTCATTTTCAACAATGTGTTGAAGTATCTTCATTAGCACCCAACTTCCTGCTTTGAGCAAGCCCATGATAGTTTGTAGTCAATTTCTAAACAATCTCCTATAACCATCTCTATTTTCTTCATTTTGTTTGTGGAGTTCCCTTCCTTTCATGGGTACTCTTGCAGGAACTATATTTTAATTTCAATTCAATAGTCCTCTCCGAAGCATAATGAATCGGAATATTATGTCCTAAAGCCTACACAGCAATTTATATGGAGGCAAAACCACAATTTATTGACTAACGTAGTCACACACATACCATACAAGGCCATCAGATGCACAAGGTCAAAAATGTGGCCAGTCGTGTTGGAAGACATCTCGAGTATTTATTTATTTGGATGCACAAATTTGCAGGATGAACTTTATAGGCATTTTAGTTTTTATCTATGGTGATTTACTTCCATAAAAATCATCAAGGCCAATAGCAAGCCCAATTTTCAGTCATAAAAGTGATTATGGCCAAACTTCTCAAGCTGGAGAAGGAAGATACAAAGGTCTTTGCTCAAAGAGTCAAAACAATGTGACTGGGGAAGTAACAGAGATGAACAATTGGCTTATAAACCTTTACCTGGGAATTTGCTCGGTTTTGGGGCAATGAAGCTTTGATGAGAATGATCAACAGTCATATCAACAAATATAATATCTTGAAGCTTTGATGAGAATGATCAACAGTCGTATCAACAAATATAATATCTTGAAATTTTTGTTTGAAGAAGGAATACCGGACAGACAGGCCAGTATTCACCTTCTGCAAGAATAACGGATATAGCCCAATTTTATGGGTTTACCTGCCCACCTATTATGATGAATGATCACTTGACCATATAAGCATTTCATTTTTGTCCTAGCATAATGCCAGTTGTCAGTGGTGGATTTGTGCCAAAAATCAGAGCAGTATAGTGGTGGATTTGTGCCAAAAATCAGAGCAGTATATACAACTGTAAAAGGTTTAGTGCTATAGATTCTGCTAAAAGTGCCACCACTCAGCGTACAGTAGCACTTATTTGAACATTGGTTCCAGGTTCTATTTGCCTCGGAAGGAGAACAGATTTATGAACCCTCAACTGTATTTCAAATATCCAAATGACTTTTTACAAAATCTACTGTTTTTTACCCAAAACACAACAGTTAAATTGAGTTTGCTTACAAACTGAGACTCTTTAGAAAATGCAAAGGTACAGAGAATATAAACATGCTGCTACACACAATTATTTGCTCAGCTGTATTCCCCCTATATTTCTTTGCAACCACTGAGCGAAAAATCTTAACAATAAACACAACAATCAAACACTCAATGGCCAGTGAGCATACAGATGACAGAACAAACTACAGAGGTTGTGCACTTTTTTATCCTGCACAAAGAGAACGCAACTTCTCGCTAAACTTAGATAGATGTTAGCACTATATATCAAACTATTTGTATGGATGATGTCAAAGGGAATTAAATGTTCACCGATATAAGTTCGTCTGGTGCTCTTTTCCATACATGTATAATAAACAGATGATCGCTTCATGCCAAAAATGCATACAATTTTTGACACTATCTATGAAAATCACATTCAAGATAGGATGAGAGAATCAAAATAGTTATGGATCAATTTCAATCATATTACTGAATGTTCTAACACCAACCATTGCCCGAATCTTTAATTGTCCAAGAAACGCATTTCGTGAATTTCATAAGGAGACCAGAAGATTTTCTTGTTATATTTTAGATATTTTGGAAAAAAAGCAACTTTGAGTTACATACAAATGTGAACAAGAATTTATATACAGTTCACTATTCTCATGGTTCCTTATAACTAAAAATTTCATATTTAGCAAAACATAGAATTCTTTGAGGCTTAAACTTCTCAGAGTGACTAAAGCTTAGCTGTAAATATTTCAGCTCTGTAATCCTTGTACATAGGCATTTCACGTTTATTAAAAGGTTGATGTCCAGGCACAGTTCACGACAAATTTGTTTACAATGAATTGTGAACATCGTCAACAAATAAAAAATATGAAATTGTTTGAAGTAAAAACCTTTCAAAAGAACAACAAAAAACAGTAAAAAAATTGAAGAGATTAATCACAGGTTTAACAACAATCTTTGGAAAGCATTGTTGACGACCTTATAAAAAGTTTCCTGTCCGCACCTTTGTTGGAAATGCTCAAATGATAAATAATTGCTGTTAATCACATTAGGAATCCATCAGGCTAGAGCACTAGTGCTGACAGCATTCAATGTGATGAACCAGTTCAAGCTTACCACCTAACACCAGCATGTGATATTGCATAACAAAATGCAATAGACCCATTTCACAAATCAAATTCCACCAATTTTGATTGTACAAGAGAGGACCCTTATCATCGAACCTGCTATTGCATGCGAGGTGTGAACCAAATGCCCTCAGTAGGACAGTGGGAGTAGAGATCTGGCAGCAAGCCAGGACACTTTGGAAGGGGAGGAAACTCTTCCCAACACTGTGTTTCAACATCATATAGTACAACGTTCTTTGATTTCTCTGATTCAACAAAATAGATCAAATTTCCTCTTCCTGTTGCTTGAATGGATTTTGACCCTAATCTACTCAAAAACAAAATCCTACCCTGAATGGTATTCAACTCAGTCCACTTTATATGCACAGAATCGAGTTTGAATATCCAAATCCTCTTTTTAACCACAGGGCACACATCCTTATGCTCCTGAAGATCTTCACTACAACTTTCTTCATCATCTGGACCATCCCACCATGGGCCAACAATCCTCAAAACCATCAAAAGCTCACCCTGAGACTCCACCAAGTACAACCTCGGTGTCTTCTTCAGATTCACGTTGAAAACTCTAGGCCTCTTCACAGTCAAATCCTTCCACACACTCTCCTTCAAATCAAACATCTTCAGAATACCCCAATTCTTGTGAGTTATGCAGTATAGCCGGTCATCACATAAGACAGCATCAGTAACACCCTTGAGCAACTTTGAAGAAGTATGAATATCTGATCCTGTCCACCTAATGCTATTAGGGTGGTGTGTCATCAATGTCAGACTGTTCCTCTCATGTACAACAACCAACAATCTGTAATCCATTGAATTAAGATTCATGGCAAATGTGGCCAATTTAACATGGCCTTGAAGGACAGGAAGCTTGGTTCGGTTTCCATTAATGGGATTAAAAAGATAAAGCTTCGTATAGTCAGGATTTTCTTTACAAAGGCACAATATGCCCCCAGATGCTGCAAGACAGAAAGTTCCCTGAAACGCTTCTGCCTCAATTTTGTGCCAACTGTTCAGTGAAAGATCAAAAAACCAGCGCCCAGCCCCACCATTTTCCTTGCACTGCACCATCAGCCATGGGGTATCCGTTTCATGGTAAGACAAAGAAAGCTTTCGCCATCGCTTGCAAACCGCCCGCGCCCTAATTACGCCTGTCAATGGTAAATGCCCTACAATATTGTCCAAGAGCTCATCAGGCAGAGCCTCCCAGATCTCTCCATCCATACTTACATTTAGGGGTTTTCTCCTCTTATTACTGATCTGAGAACCCTCATCACACCTTTCCTCTGATATAAAGTTCATGCAGTCCTCATCCAATTCAGAATTGTGATCATCCTGAATCTGCTGCTGAACTGCAGCAGAGCATGAAACCCAACGGTTCCGGATCTCATTTGAAACCCTATGCTTATAATTTTCTCTTATAGCCCTAAGATTAGGACATTTATTTGAAACCCTAGGTCTAGGGTTTTCATCGCCCATTCGAATTTCCGCTTCCTGAGACGAAGTGGGCATAATGGGTTCGCACCGCAAATCGATCATTACCGCCTTTGGGCGAAATGGGTCTTCGAAATTAGGCCTACCCATATTGGTATCCATTGCCGCGCCTCTACAACTGAAAAATGAATAGCCTATTAATCAATAAAAAACGATATTGACACAGAGTATACCTGATGGGAAAAACACCAGCTGCCCTCCCCGTCCTATTTGGAGCTGTATAAGCCTGGATCTGCTAAAATCGAATGGAGGGGCAAATAAATAAAAATAGTGTTTTTATGAGAAACTGGCCATGCCAACATATCAGATTCCAGTGAGTCCATGTGCTTATTATCCAAGTTGCACCGCCGTAACAAATTGGGGGTCAATGATAAATAGGTAAAATTGTATTTTTTATTCAAACTCGGGCCATCAAAGCGATCCAATGCTTAAATGTTTATTTCGAAAAATGTTTAAATTTGGGATCGGGGCTCAGCTTGGAAGTTGTGCCTTATTTTTTTCCGCGGAGATACCGTGTTTTGATTGAGTAAATTTGACGGTCGATGACGATTATTTATTCAATTGACTTTTGCTATCAATCAAGTGGGTTGTAGTCTAACGGTGACGTAAAATGTATTGTCTGGTCATCCATCAAGATATAAATCTCCATAGATATTAAAAAAGAATGAGATTGGGATCCTCTCGTAGACGAATTTAGTAGAATGGATACCCTTCAATCTTTAACACTAAGCCAAAAAAGTAGAATTTCAATCAAAAAATAAAAAAGACCTTGCATTTGATAAGATTTATCAAAAAAAATAGATAGTATTTTGTTTGAAAAAAAATTACATATGATTAGCTATTAAATTTATTTTTTAATTAAATACAAATTTTTTTTGAGTTTGTGTAAAATTTGTAACTTAAAATTGGTGATTGGATAAGTTAAATTTGGAGTCTAATATTAGTTATGTATACTAGATATTTCTATTAAGTTTAATTATATTAAGTCATGTTTATAAGACAATTCATATTCAAAATATCAAATCAAATATGTTACAGTGGCAAACTCAGTATTGAAGTGATTCGGACATCTTCATGGTGATAAAGTTAATAAGCTTCAACTCTTAAAATGGAAAGGTTTTTCATACATAGCAGAACTACCGCTATTTGTAGGGTGGCCATTGCATAACCGTCAATGTGTGACTGGTGATTGTACAACCGCGTCTGTAGTTGTATAACCTCTCCAATGGTTTTGAAACCACTAGTATACATACACTGGTGGTTTTGCCACCATACAGAATGCACAAAGTTGAATGGTTGCAAATGTTTCTTCTTCTCAATGATAGTTCATTTAAACTTCTTGGTGGACTCTAAGGTTGAGAGAGCATAAATACAAGTCTTGGCAAGGCAGAATACATCAAAAAATGCACTAAGAAATCTAGAAGTTTATTGATAGTAGACTTTGTAGTGTAAAAACACATAGTATGTATAAGTGACAAGTGTGTGATGTATAATTACTATATAACATTTTGAATGTATTTCGGCATATGTTTATATATCAAATGTTGTAAGGAGATTAAAATACTCCTTTGAATAAAAGTGAAAGGTTAAGAATGCGAAGCAACAGAGTATCCTTGAAGCTCTATAAATATTATATAATTGTAAAAGAAAGAGAGTTTTGATTTATGAAATATTAATGTAAAAATCAATTGATGGTTCCATTGATTGTTATTTGTGTTGTGTGTGTATTTATTTCCATATTTTGTTTGAGTCTGTGTATTCAAATGTAACAATATATGATCTAGATTTTCAAATTGCATATAAAGGAATATCCAACCAATATGAATGAATTGAATGAACTGACTTACCATATCTTCGTCTAAGTTTTTGAATCTGTAACCGAACTCGCACAACAAACCTTAGCATGTTCTGATGGGAATCTCTAAGAACCTCTACTAATAATAATTTGGTGAACATGAAATCTTAAACATGTGTAAATGGTTATCTAGTCAAAGAGATCTAGAATGATGGTTGGATGAAATAATTATGAAGTTAGAATCCAAATGAATTGGAAGCACTACAAAAGAAATCATAATTGAGCACATTTGTGGTGAAATATTTGAGATTTTTTGGTGTGAGTTGCTCGAACTATTGGCCGCTTAGTTGTCAAGAATTGAATATTTTAATTTCAAGCATAGGCAAACATAGCACTTTGTCTTGATTGAAGAAAAGTTAGAAAAATTGTGAACCTTGGACTCTAATTAGATGCATGAGATAGATCATTCACTAAAAATCATAATTGATAGATATGTCATTGAGTTTGTCATGCAAGGGTACATTATGTTTGAAGTTGAGCATAATTTATTTTTAAGAGGTATCAGAGGCAAATTTATACATCAGCTACCTATACTTCTAAAGATGTTGGTTGTGGATAAGGCTATGGTGCCAATCCTAACACACTGGAGTAGTCGTCTAGGGCGCTATGGGGATGTGGATCAAGAGAAGGTGAATGACAAAGCACTGAAGAATGAACTTGAACCCTAAACATAGAAGATGCATAAAAGCAAAAAGAGAAGATGATTTTAGGGCTTGAGAGAGAGAGAGTTGCGATAGTAAAAGTAATAAAATAAACAAATTGATCTTCATGTAACTACAAGTAGGAGTAGAATATGGACTTCAAAAACTACGGAAGGAGATAGACCTCTAAGAGAAGCTAGAGATGAAGAAGAGGAAATCAGAGTACTCAAAGGAATTAAAGGTGTCAAAGAGATCTAAGGGAATGTAAGAGATTGGGAAAGTGAATTAGAAAAAATTGAAGAAAGAGAATGAAGAAATTGAGGAAAGGTTGCAAAGAAGCAACTACAGTAGTTAGATGGTAGTTTTAGGAAGCAGTTTCAAGGGAGGACATTGTTTGGAGATGAGGAAGGGCAATCTCTTGAAGAAGTTATGTTCAATTGTAGAGTAAATTCAGGTTCACGTTCAAGTGAAGGAGATACTCCAAATAAGGATCATTCATTCTAAGAGGATGCATCCCCCGTGCCTAGTTTATTAATAGGAATAATCACTATAGAATTTGAGAGGCATACTAAGTGGTTTGAAAATTTCACAAAGAAATTTGGAAAGCTAAGTGCAGAAACTCATAAATTATTGGAAAAGAAGAATATTAGTACTCTAAAGATAGTTGTAGCAAATCTTAAGACACCTATGAAGTTCAGTCCAAAGTAGCCAGTTGCTTCTGGTGTGATCGTAGGAAACATTGCTCTCAATCTAGGAGTTTTTATAACCTCGACACCATATGATGGGTCTAATAACCTCAAATAGTATTTTTTGACTTATGAAATGAAATAGCACACTAAAGGTGTCACCACTGATGATGTCACCACTAATGATGTGAAGAAGTGCAAGCTCATAAGAGCCTTGGTAGGTAGGTCTCTAGAATTCATATACAAAAATAATCCAAATGTAATGGTCTTGCAAGATGTCAAGCCTAAAGTGATTGGGGAGTTCAAGATGCAGAAATGCACAAGCTAAACCATTTAGGAATTGAAGGAAATTCATGAGAAATTAGGATAATTAATCTAGGATTATGACCACAGATTCTTAGATGCTATAAACCAATTGAATTTCTAGTTTCAAAACACTAAAAAAAATACTTGGTTCATAAAAATATTGTGACATAGGATCTGGTTTGCTATCACACATACGCAGTTCTCTTATAATGTTGATGCTCAACCAATTACAATTTGATTTTAGCAGATATAAGACTATGGAGAAAGTTTACAACCTACTACAAAGATAAATGTTGTCTTGTGAAATATGGATGAATTGCATGAAAGCAATAGGCCCAAAATAGCTATATGGTTCATTGAGTGCAACAAGGAAGGACACCATATAAATGATCGTCCAGAAATCAAGATGGAGTTCTACAAGATTTGTTATATAGTTGGACATCCTACTACTAAATGTTATCTACTACAACAATACATACAACAATCGCATAACATGTATTTTAAGTTTTTTAAATCACATAATCATTATGAGAAGAATTGCATTACACTTTAGGGGATGAAGGAAGACATCACTAGGAATGTCTTCACAGTAGCTGAGCAATAGGTTCTAGTTTCAAAACTAGGAGTTTCAAGTTTTGATGTGGAGATGACCTCATCTACACATCTGCTCCTGGGTGGATGCACAATCTCCTTAATATCAGCCTCAGGGTCTCACAGGTTTAACATTATAGTCACCTCGATACCAATCTAGATGGACACCTCCATCCCCATAGTACCAACAAACTTGGAATTATCCATCTCCCCCATAACATTCAATATGGGTTCCACCTTCCCCTCAACGACAATTTAGGGAATATGATGGCTAACAACAACAAGGGTGGGGTTTTCCATAAAGACACAGAGGCAACCAAAATTACAGACATGAAGACAAACATAGCAGATAACCTATTGTCTACTACATGTGTAATAAATACAATCATATCACATAAAAATTTCCCTACAATCCGTAATGACAAATTTTTTGTGTATTGTACAGTTTCAAGAAATCACACTACAAAATATTTTCCTATATTGGAGAAGTAAAAAAAGAAAAAACCAATGTGTAATGTTAATATGGTAAACTCACACCTAAAGTATCTTACATTTATATAATCTATCACCCAAAACTAGTATAAAGAGCAAGAGTTACCACCCTTGGAGATACCACAGGAGCCTCTAATCAGAAAGGTTTGGCAGGATAGGTATTTAGATTATGTCAAGAAAAGGTTTTGATGTCTGAAGCAATGCAATTATTACATAACATATAAAATCAAAATGCTTATAAAAGGGATGTCACAATTGTAGATGCACAAATGTATGAGTAGATTGTTTGCATACTAAGATAAGACATAGTAGTTTCAACTTTGATGGATCTTCTTAAGTTGGTAAGTACTCTACGCAATGAGGACATATCACAAAATATCACTGTCTTGTTGCATAATTTTTTAGACTACATTAAAAGAGGATAAAATTGAACTGAAAGGGTAGTCTGATATGTGAAAAGCAAGAAGTCATGGAATGTTGATTCTTGAATGGATATTGAACTTGTGAGATATGAAGTCCCAAAAGTTTTCTTAAATTTTGGGAGCACAATTAATATGATTCCTTGGTCTACATGGGAGGCCATTAGATGGACTGCTCTTAGATACAACCAAGTTATTCTGAGTCTCACAAATTATGGAAGGGTGGACCCCATTGAGAGGTTGGAAAATGTATTAAATAAAAGTTGTTGATCTAAGTTTATGAGGAGATTTTGAAGGCATTAATATTAAGACTAATGAAACACATTACCCTATGTTACTTGGGAAAAAGTGGGCATATGATGGTCAAATGACCATCAATATAGTAGCTAATCCACTGGAGGCACATCAAGGGGATAAGATCATTATTATGCCCTTGAACAAGGTTGAAAGTAAGCCTTGCATCATTCCTAAAAAGCCTAAATCACCTTATGCTTATAGAGGAGATAGTTAGTTTAAAGTAGGCACAAAATTGAAGTTTCAAGCTCTGTGAACTAGAGGGTTTACTAATTTCACATAATAGACACAACTAGTTTTGTTGTTACAACATATAGAGTAGTTTGCATACTGGCCTATCAAAACCATAGAGTAAATCCCATAGTTCCACATAGAGGAATTCAAGTCTTTATCCTTGTGATCCTCCACAAGATTAGAAGTGGATCTATTATGCCATGTGACTCAGACAGATATGGACCACATAGTAACCACTCATGAGGTTACTCTACTATGGGAAGTTGTGCCTTTTGAAAGTGGTGCTTTAGATGCACATATGCTAAAATGGGTACAAGGAGACCATAAGGTAAGACTAATGAGAATAGTTTTTTCTACCAAGCAAAAATTGCCTCTATTCATTTCCAAGTTGGAACACCATATTCCTAATATAGATCTCTAGGTTAGTACACTAAACTATGCAATCAAAGGTGTTGCTACGGCATGGTGGGCAGTTCACCATTTCAATTAATTACACTAGGAATAATCTTACAAATTGATGAGTTCAGACATTTAATTCTCACCACTACCATGTCAAAATTGTAAGTCTAAGCGACTTCCTATAATAACACACAAATTGAACCAAAATCACCAAAATGCTTTGATTCATCTACACACGTCACATACAATTCTTGATTCACATCAATATGTTTTTAATTGGGGCATCACCCTATATGAAATCATTATCTTCTTCTAATTCATCTCCTGTCAAATTACAGCCTAGCAAATTGACATTTTCAACCAATAATGTATGACAATTAATCGAATTATAAAAATTGCAAAAAACTAATCAAATTCACTTAGCTAATTATATATAATTAAATGATTACATGAAAAATCAATATTAAATTAGCTAATATATAATTTTATAAAATGGAAATTCAACAAAAATTGACATCATCATGACATAAGCAGTCATAAAGTCAAAATGCAAGCTATGCCTAATCAATGTAACAAATATCTAAATTTGTGTAAACCATGCCTATTTGTAATGAAATTACTTTGATGATTCACAACAATAGAAATATACATCATATAATTAAGAGCAGAATAAACATATCCACAACAATAATGACTGAAAGAGTAGAATACTTGAATATTATGATTGAGCCACTTTGAGGGAGAAAACTCCATAACAATGCAATAATAACATAATTCACAATGTGATGATAAAATACTAATCACTACCTCATAAATATATATACTCTACTTATCCAAAGTTATTCCATAGGCCAACCATACTAAAAACATAGAGAAATGCAATAAGATAATATGAAGGTGTGTAAGCCACAAGTCAACCATACAAATCCCTAGACACACTATAGGTTAAAGGCATAACATGCCCTTCCCTTTCAAAACAACATTGTCCTCAACATTGAATCAAATGAGGATGTTGTTTCTAGAACACTTCATCTTTTCATGTTGCATCTTCAGAATGCAGGTTCTTCTATTTGATCAAATACTCCTTAATGGCTCTGGTCTGCAGTTACTTAGTGTGCATGTGAAGGATCTTTTTAGGCTCTAGAATGACTCAACCTTGTTTATCTAATTTAGGCAAATTACTTTGAGTGGAAAATCTATGTCTAGTTATCTTCTTCAAACAAGATACATGTAATGTCAAATGTATGTGAGTGGATAGAGGTAATTCTAGTTTGTAAGCCACACTACCAATTTTCTACAAGATATGATAAAGGCCATAATACTTAGGTAACAACTTGTTATCCTTTTTATTGCTTCAAAGACATCTGCTTATACGAATGAAAATGCACAAAGACCCAATCACCTATGACAAAATACCACTTACTACAATGTGGATCTGCTTGTTACTTCATTTTATTTTGTGCCATTGTTAAATTCTCTCATAAACTAACACCTATTGATGGTGAATGTGTTACTCAATAGCTCAAACCTTAGGATGACCTATCAAAAATGAAGTGATGGATGGGGTGA
Organism: Torreya grandis; assembly: GCA_037957365.1. Lineage (NCBI taxonomy): Eukaryota > Viridiplantae > Streptophyta > Pinopsida > Cupressales > Taxaceae > Torreya > Torreya grandis. The sequence continues at coordinate 4,548,905 of JARHVA010000693.1, read as the reverse complement.
TACCCATACAATTCCACAAAGGGAGACATCTTGGAAGAAGTGTGAATATAAGTGTTATACCATAATTCAACAAGTGGCAACCAATGAACCCATTTATCTTGTTCGTTAGAAACAAAACAATGAAGATATCCTTATAAACATTTGTTGACTACCTCTATTTGTACATTAGATTGAGGATGATATGACCAGCTATGAGCCAACTGGGTGCCCAAAATGCAAATAATTTAGTCAAAAAGTTACTAGTAAAAATGGGATCTCGATCATTTACAATGATCTTTGGAGTACCAGGCAATTTCTGAATTGCACTGAGAAAAGTAGAAACTATTGTACTGGCAATAAATGTTTGTGATAAGGAACAAAAATGAGCATACTTGGTGAGTTGATCCATAAATACCATGATAACATTTTAACCCTTAGACCATGGTAACCCTGTAATTAAATCCATAGAAACCTTCTAAGATTGCAAAAGACCTGGGATCTTAATGGTTTCACCTAAATTTTGTTGACATACCATGTATTCAGCCACATATTTCTTGACATCCCCCTTGATTCCATCCCAAAAGAAACCTTGCTTGATTCTATGATATGTTTTCAAAAATTTGGAATGGCCTCCAAGTGGAGAGACATGAAGTTCCTGAAGAATTTTATGTTTGAGGAGAGAATGCTTATAGAGGTATAATCCATCTTTATACCATAATGTGTTCTCTTTTCATGTAAAATTTTTAGATTCGGTAGAATTTTTTTGGAGATTTTGAATCAAATCCTTGGTATCACTATCATTCTCCCATTCAAATTTTACTTCCTCTAGACAATCTACCTGCCACATGGTCATGGTGCATAACAATGCCTCAATTGATTCATCCCATCATGAGAGGGCATCTACCACCACATTCTCTTTTCATTTCTTATACACTATTTAAAAACCATATCCTAACATTTTAATCACCCATTTCTATTATTCTTCAGATGACAATCATTGCTCCAAATAATATTTGAGGTTATCATGATCAGTCTTTACCTGAAAGTGATGAAACATCAGATAAAGTCTCCATTGTTTCATGACATATAAAATAGCCATCATATCTTTATCATAGATTGGTTTGAGCCTATTTTTTCCCTTCAGTTGGTCACTTTAAAATGCTAATGGTCTCCCTTATTACATGAGTACATCCCCCATGCCATATCTCAATGCATCACACTCTACAATAAAAGTTTTTGAAAAATTAGGAGTAACCAAAACTAGAGTTGTGAAAATGGCTATTTTAAACTATTCAAATGCCTTGGTATTTGAATCAGTCCACTAGAAGGAGTATTTATTCAAAAAAAAATTTAGTGGGACTGTAATGCTACCATAATTTTTGACAAACTTATGATAGTAACCAGTTAGCCTCATAAATTCTCGAAGGTTTTTGAAGGTCTTGGGAACCTACCACTCCATAATCATTTGGATTTTTTTAGGATCAACTTTCAATCCTTCATGTGAAACAATATGACCCAAGTACTCCACCTCTTGGATACAAAAATCACATTTGAAAGGTTGGCATAAAGCTAATGTTGTTCTAGAACTGAAAGTACCTGTTTCACATGCTTCAAATGGTCTTCCCAATTTTTACTATAGATAAGGATATCATATAAAAATACTAATATAAACTTTCTCAAAATGGCCTAAAAATAGTATTCATCAAACTCTGAAATGTAGATGATGCATTTGTGAGGCCAAAAGACATGACCATAAATTCATTAATGGCCTTTATGAGTTTTGAAAGTTGTTTTAGGTATGTCCTCATCACGGATGCAAATCTGATGATACCTAGAGTGAAGGTATAACTTGGTAAAAGAAACAATAACATGTAATTCATCTAGAAAATCATCACTTACTAGAGTAGGAAACTTATCTTTGATGGTGTACTTATTAATTTCTCTATATTCTGGGCACATCTTCCAACTGTCATTCTTATTCTACACCATGACTACTGGGGAGGAATATTCACTTTAACTATGTCAAATGATTCATGCCTCCAACATCTAATGTACCATCTTTTTAATTTCACTCTTTTGGGCATAGGGATACTTATAGGCTCTGATGTTGGGTGGTGTACTTCCTATAATGAGCCTAATGGTATGATCATGTGCACAACTAGAGGAAGTCCTTTTGGCATGTCACTAAAAACAACAAAATGTTCATATAGCACCCTTTGCAAATCAGGATGTGTAAACTCCTTGGTTGCTTGAACCTTTATGGAAAATAAGTGTGTCACAAATCAATTTGCACCTTTTCTAAGAATTTGCATCATTTTATGGGAACTAACCAGTTGTGGAGATTTAACCCATAATCCATGTAGTTTAAATGTCCTGCCTTCTGAATGGAACCTCATGAATAATTCTTGGAAATTCATCTCAATAGTGCCCAAAGTGGCGAACCACTGCACTCCCAAAATAATGTCAATTCCTCCCATGGGAATAACAAACATAGGGGAATCTAGCAAGTAGTATACCATAACAAGATTAATACTCCAAAATTTTATAGAATGGTTGACTATATTACCATCTGCAATCATGAACTAAAATTCTAGAGCTAGGTAAATGAAATAGTTCAAATGAGTAGCCAAATTATTATTGATGAAGTTATGTGTATTCATAAAGTTAATTAATATAGTTACCTTTTGTTTCTTCAAGAAACCCACCACCATAAGATTTTGAGGAGTACTAATGCCTGAAAGTGCATGATAGGGAATAGTAGGTTGAGAATCTTCATATTCATCCTCAAGTTCTTCCAAACCTGCCCCTAAAGGCTCATCATCTTCTTCCTCCTCATTGGTGCCTTCAATGTAAAATAACTTCTTTTCAACACATCAATGTATTTTTCTCCATTTGTTATCACATCCAAAACACAAACATTTTACACATTTTCCTTCAACTTGTTGAGGTGTCAATCTGGTAGGTTGTGGAAATGATGGTGTTGGGAAGGTTCATTCACATACATTAGTGAAAGGTCTTCATTTGATCAACTCTTTTTCCTCAGTCAAACATGCCCTTGGTATGGATTTAGATATATTATTAGGATAAAACATGCAAACCTCCAATTAGACGTTATCTTTGAGGCCAACAAAAAATAAGTTAGTCAAATTTTCCTCAGTGATGTCTACCACACATAAGGAGAGATTCTAAAACTGATGAATGTAATCCTTGACCGTCCTAGTTTGATGCAACTTGGCTAGTTGGTTGAAGTAGTTTTCCAAGACATTATTGTGATACTGAAACTATATCTCTTTATAAAATATAGACTAGGTAACCAAGAGACCCTTCTTTTTATTTTGAGCACATAACCAATGATACCAAATAAACTACGTAGGTTCCAGATATACAGAGGCCATGACTACCTTTTGTAAATAGGGAGTCTAATGTAGATCAAATAAATTTTCAATTTGAGTAATCCACATGAGTTGATCATTACCATCAAACTTGTGTAGGTTTTTTTTTAACAACAACGACTTCGTACCATGGTTGGCATTATGATTATTTATAAGAGAAGAACCAAATGAAGTGATAAGGGGTTATTTTGCAATTGCTAAGTTGAAAAGTTTGCCAATTACCTAGTTATTTTTTTTACTTGATCCAAAAAGCTATTTAGGTCCCCTCTCGGCCCTGTGAGGTCCCCTTTAACTACATTAAGATCATATTTTTGCACCATGCCCTACAACTATGATTGAAGTTGTTGAACTACATCCAAAATACTTAGATCAATTTTTTTTGACTCCATGTCATCCTTATGAGGATTTTTAGGTGTTTTCCCCCTTTCCCATGAAAACAAATGTTAGGCCCTACCATGTACAAAACTTAGGAGGGTTTTGACCCCAAAAAAGTGTATCGATAGATGATACCATTACGATCATCTCACCAAGATGAATTCAATGACTGCTAATGTGTATAAGGGTGAAAATTTTGAGCTCAAAAAAGTGTATCGTTAGAATATACTATTGTCTTGCAAAGACAAATCCAACAACTGCTAATTTGCATGAGGTAAAAAAATCTAGACTTATTTTTTTACCAAAAAAATGGTTTTTATTTTTTTGTAAAAAAACTCACGAATAAAACTGCGGTGACAAAAAAATTCAATTCCTCCCAGATCTAGGTTATGTTTTTTCAACCTTTTAGTGCTCATGATGAGAGATCCAAAAACAAAATTGCATCATAAAAACTTGCCCAAATCGAAGATCTGATACCACTTGTAATGAAATCACTTGAATGATTCATAATAATAGAATTATATATCACATAATTAAGAGTATAACAAATAGATCCATAATAATAATTATTGAAAGATCAAAATACATGAATATTATGACTGAGCCACTTTGAAGGGAAAACCTCCATAACAATTCAATACAAATAAAATTTGAAATATGATGATAAAAGACTAACCAATACCTCCTATATATACTGTACTTAGCCAAGATTATTCCATAAGCCAACCATACTAAGAACATAGAGAAATACGACAAGATAATATGAAGGTGTGTAAGTCACAAGTTAGCCACACATATCCCTAGATGCACTATAGGTTAAGGGTGTAACACTATCAATTACTCCATTCTTCCAAATATTAATTACAACATTTATTGTAATTGATCTCCAAAACTAAATTTATTTTGGACCACACATCTTGATCTTAAGATGGATGGTCCATATCATTTTAGTCAAGCTATACAAATAAGGGCCATGACCATTTTATATTAATCTTTTACGTGAAAATAATTAATGTCAAAATATTGCTAAGAAGCTTCACCATTCTTCATCTAAAGTAAACAAAGCCATAGTGGACAAGGGGAAATGTCAGTATATTTAATACACACATTGATAAAGACTCCTATATCCACAAACTGAACAAGAATTTGTATAACAATTGCTATACATAGTCTTTGAAGAAGATGAATGTATTGTTCATATTCTTATTTTGATTTCTTTACTTTAGTGATTATAGATCACCCTAGGGAGCAATCTTGAAGTGTTATGTTTCATGATTTTGTTTGTATTTGCATACTAACATAGAAACTAACCCATCTTATAATCTTGTTCTACATAATGGCATGTTTGGTGGAATTCCACATCTCACAAACCTCCTTTAGACCTCTTTAAGTCTTCTAGTTAAATAATAAAATCAACTTGTGGTGTTGATTTGCACCCTTTTCCTCTAATTTTCTTGTATTTGTATTTCTTGACAATCGATGAGGTCACTTTGTGAAATGATGAAGCCTCCCTATGTATCGATGATGTCACCCTGTGTATCAATGAGTTTGACCTATGGACCATTGAGGTTGCTTACATAATTGGTGAGGTCATTCTATATTATTCTATGTTCTTTTTGTTTTTTAGGAAATAACGAAGTTGTGAAAAAAATAATGAAGTTGACTTATGTTTCAACAAGGTCATGTTCTAATCAGTGAAGTCGCATTCATAGATTTCCATGAAAATAGTGAAGTTACCCTATGTTTTGGTGAACTTGCAAAACAAATAATGAAATTGCTCAAAGTAAAATTTGTGTTTTTTCTATTTTATTTGAAATCGATGAATTCACCTAATAATCGATGATGTAGACCTACTAATTGGTGAATTTACCAAAACTATGTTTCTAGTTTCCTATAAAATAATGAAGTTGACCAACAATCGGTGAGTTCGATCTACTAAATGATGAAGTCACCCTGTGGAAAATTTCTTGAGAGTTTAAAAGTTTTTAAAATTAACTTTTTTGGCTCAGTAAAACCTTTATTTGACAAACTAATTCTATGTTTTGGAGGTTTTGCTATCTATTTAAGTTGTTTTTTTTACTTTGACAACTAACCTACAAAGGTAAATTTCATCCACATTTGGAATTCAATGCTTAAAAGGAATAAATCACCATTGCCTTTGTATTCTTAAGAGCATTTACTTGCAGTATTTGCTTGAAGTTGTTTGTGTTTTAAATTTTTTTGTAAATCATTGTGTCTATGCTCTCCCCATAACCCCTTTAGGGAGCTTGGTTGACCAAAAGCACATTGGTTTACTTGTTTGTGTGCCTTATCCGAAGATTACATTTTTGGTGTATGCTCTTCTCTTGCCCATTCATGGGGTCCCGAGAATCAGAAGCAGAAATGTATTTTTCCTTGTATTTTATTTTTGACCTCATGGGGTGGATTTTATCACCTTTCCACTAGTCTTTACAGGTGTGTTAACCTAGGAAGTGACATCCTAGAATAATTCCAATCCCACTTATCTGGTGAGTTATATAAATTGGATCAACGCTAATAGTATCTTAGTCGTTATGCACTTTAGAGCCTAGTTATACTAGTAGCACTTCACTAAGACCCTAATGGCTAAAGTGGTCATGAAAGGACTAAACCCTTTGGTAAATGGCCCACAAGACCTCTCACATCCAATTGATGGATTATTCTAAAACACCCACATACTGCAAGGCATATTAGGACCATTTAGTTTTCCATTGAAAACTTAGGGGTAGAAAGCCAATTTACCACAAGTAAATCATTGATACAGGGGTGTAAATGTTAATAAATCCCAAATATTTCCTTTTACATAAAAAATTTTGATAGAAGGGGGATTAAAAACCTTGCCAATAATGTGTAATAATTAATTTATTTTAATGAACCTTAAATTTTATCCTCTCAACATTAAGTATATTAAAAGGATTCAGTGACTATCTCATAACCCGTGTTAGTTTCCACATGATTGTTGGGAGTGTTTTTGTTAAAACCCAAGTTGTGTTCACAAACTCATTTGAAAATGAGCACACCAAATTCTTAGACCAAATAAATTCAAACACATTGTCACCTATTTACATATTGAGGTGTTACACTACCCAATTCTATTCTAAATTTGGACTTAGGTTTTCTTGTATTAATTTACACCCTAAGTTTCAGTTGATACTATTACACTATCAACATTTCTAAACCAAACTTGGTCATTTTAGTAGTGTTTAATTACCACTTAAAACAATAGCCTTTGTTTCACTTGGTAAGGTTACACTACCCACTTAGTTTCTGGTTTAGACTTGTATTTTCCTTGTGCCAAAATAATTTCTAATTTTTGAACCATTTGAATCTATTCTGGTCTCATGATAAATTGAACTCAAAGATCAACCAAGGCCAATATCTTTTTTGAATAATTCCAAACCAAGACCATTTTTCCTTATTCTAGGTTTTTCTTTACATGTTGATTGTTGTTGAGCCAAATTGTTTATGAAGACCTAGACCATTTACTCTTGTTATAGACTTGCACTTATTGGGTCAAACACTTCTAAATCCATTTCTAAATTCTATATGCCATTTGACATTTTTCCACATTCCAAATTACCAAATCCAAACCAAAATAACATTTGCAACACTTTCAAAGACCAAAAACCATACCAATCATGCCTATATACACCCGTAGTGGGGCCTTGTAGGCCCTAACTTTGAAAAAGAACATTTTTATGATCCTTTGGGACATAGTAGAGGTTTTGAATATAACAAGGATAAAGATGAACACCCAGTTGTACTTGATGATAGCCATCCACTTTTGAGATCAAGTCAAAGTCAATTCAATAATCAACTCATATAAGACCAAGATGAAGCTCTCCTAAGGCTAATAGAATCCAGATCTAGGCTCCCACCCAATTTTTTGATAGAACATTTTCACACCCTAGTTTGAATAGAGGATAAACTACAATAACAACCTCACATTCTAATTCTAAAACTGACCATCACTTCATCTAACAAAGGAAAGGTCTATTGATTGATCCTTCCCAAATTGGTCACTTTATAACATCCACCATTCAATAAATTAATCAATGTTACAGAGATAAATTTGTCACTAAATGAATGACTTCTTTGGCTATGACCTCATTCAATAATTTTGTGTAAATAGAGTAAAACCAACCACTTGAATAGATGCAATGATACCTAGTCAATCCTACATTTTCTCCTTTGGCTCCTCTTGAATAACCCATACTGAGGAATGATTCACAACAAGTTTTTCTTGATGTATAACATACATTTTTAAACTATCAAGAGAATATTTCTAATGTAAGATGAATACCTAATGATTCAAAATAGTTTCTAGATCATTCATAACAAGTGCTAGACCCTTAACTATAGGTTATTAGTAATACACTACCTCAATAGGTAGTAGATCATTCGTAAAACATATTACCAACTTCTTTCAATTCATAACAACAATAAGTGCCTCTTATAAGACAATAAAGACTTCAAAATTAGTAATGGGTATTTATAAGAACCCCTTTCCCAAGCATATAAATTAACATCAATGCACCAATCAAAATCAAGGATAAGGCCAACATCAATAACAAGGATAAAGCCAAAACTAGAATCAGAATAACTATAGTTAGGATCATGATACCCAAGCCAACCAAGTCAACTATAGGAGTGTTCCTTATAATTAAAAAAATACCATGGAGCATATTACCAACAATCATGTCACCACTATTAAGGTTACACCTCATAGGCCAACTGACAATCATCAAAGGCCTAACTCTTCTTTTTTGGCACTACCACCTTTCATCATTGGTAATTCCACCATGGGTCAAAGCAATGAATTTACATTATGACCATCATGAATTACCATTCTTGGACCTCCACTAACTTCTTCTAGTTCAAGTAACCCTTTCCCAACTCAATATTATGCAGTCATAAGTAGATGACCAAGAGTTACTATCCAATGTCATTTGCCTTCTTCTAATGCTAATACTAATCCTAACCTTGTGCTAGATTCTACCCTACCAAAATCTAAACCATCCCATCCTTATACCAAGAAGCTATTTAATATTGGTGAATAATTAAGTAAAACCCCTGCATAAATATTTATCTTAGACCTTTTACACATGTCTAAAGTTCACATGACCATATTAAATGACTTTCTTAAACAATCCAAGGTGCCTAATGACATCGATCCAACTTAATTCCAAGTACTTGTGGGACATTTATCTCTAGGCCAATAACTCATATTTGACCAATAAGACATGACAACCCTTGGTCCCCTACATAATAACCCTCTTTATATTGAAGCTGACACTACCCATCACAGGTTAAGAAGGTCTTTATAGATAATGGTTTAAGTTTAAACATAGCCAATTAAAGTTTATCCAAACTTTGGGCTACAAAGATGTAGATATACAACCATACACAATTACAATCAAGGCCTATGATAATGCAGAGAGAGAGTCTTTAGGAATAATCTATTTACCTATCATTGTTGGGCCTATCACCCATGATACTCTATGTCATGTTCTTAACTTAGAAATTCCCTATAATATGCTTCTAGGTCATCCATAGATCCATGAAGTATGAGTTGTACCTTTTACCTTACATCAGTGCATGAAGTTCCCTCATTTTAGGTTGGAAGTCACTATCTATGCTGATCTTCAACCATATCAATATTGCAAGCACTTAGAGGTCAGGTATGGGAACTACAACTATTGCCCAATCACCAAGTTTGCAGATAAAAAGAAGAAAGTAGTAGTTACTTAATCTCTAAAATCTAATTATATTGATCCTCATGAACTTGCCTCCACTTCTTTCAATCCACCTTATGACAACATTTCTACTCATTTTTCATCAAAGATGAGGGCATTGCCACATACCACATTCAGGATGCTTTCCATATTGATAAGATACCCAAATATCTTAAGTCATATGGACAACCCAAACCTATTCCTAATAGGCCCAACTTGATTTGATAAAATAAATACAAATCCACTCTATAAGAGCCACTTAAATTTATACCAAATACCTCACCCCAATCAAGATCGAGCCATTACTGCTGAGTGAGATTGTTTTTATAATGACAATTTTGATAATTGCTTTCAGAGTGCTAAATGACCACACCAAATAGAACCATGGACATCTAGACTATAAAGTAAAATTATTGGGGTCAAGAGCCTAAGGCATTTTTGAGCTAGTACCCCTAACAAAACATATAGGAAGTTGAAGTATTTTTTTATACTGCTTTGGGGTGAACTCATCAAGTTCAAGAGTGATACTACTTCATCAACTGATGAAGAGACTCCTAATAATAACATAGCTTCCCACTGTAGTGCCTATAATGATCTTGTAAGCACCAATTTATTTGATACTAATGTTGTTCTTACTAGTGCACCATGTTATCCCCTTTCCCTTCATCATCTGAGTCTCATTGATTGGGACCAACAATAATATATTATACCATTGGATGAGTTTTAGAATGAAGAATCTATTATCAAATTCATGGGTATTCAAGATGGGTTGTCAACTGGTGACCAAAAACAAGGCTTTGACTTCCACTTCGATCCTACTACTTGGAGAGTAGATAAATTTCTTTGGTCATGAATAAATTGAAAAATCAAGATCTTTGGTGAAAACCTTTCAGAGGCACCTATAGGTTAGGGAAAAATTAAAAATAAAGACAAGTCCATAGGTGAAAACCTATTTTAGGCACCTTTGGATGGGTAATTTTCTCATCTCCTAAGGAAGCTCAGAGTCCTCTTAGTCCAATCATTACTGTTGGTTCTAGTATCAGTTTAAAAGAGCACTAAATCTTTACATAATTAGTTCAAGATTTCCCAGAATAATTTATCAATTGGCCACTCCCAGAAATGGCAAATTCAAATTCTTCTTACACGAGTGGGCATTGTAGTTCTCAAAATGATGAATAAGATCAATTCCATTCACTTCCAACTATTTTGGAGGATGGATCTACTCTCCTTGTAGAGGATACCATAGAAGTGAATATTAGTACCTATGATGATCCAATGATAGTTTATCTAGGCACATCCCTCACTTTCAAGAAGCATGATTTCATCATCACTATCATAAGAGACTTCATCGATATATTCACATGGTCCTATTTTGATATGCCAGACCTAGACCCTTATTTAGTGGTGCATCAACTTATGGTACACCCAAATGCTAATCCAATAAATCAAAAGTAGCATAAAATGCATCCATGCATCACTATACTAGTCAAGAAAGAGATAAAAAAGGTATTGGCAACCAAATTCATAAAACCACTAGATTATTCTAAATGGATATCAAACATTATACCAATCAATAAGAAACTTCAAGGCATTTGATTGTGTACTAATTTCAGAGACATCAACAAAGCATACCCAAAAGATGATTTCCCTCTGCCAAACATTGACATGATCACATATTCAATAATAGGATATGAGATGTTATCCCTCATGGATGGCTTCTCAGGCTACAATCAGATCAAAATTACACCCAAAGACTAGCATAAGATAACATTCACCACTCTGTGGGGGATATTTTTTATCAAGTCATGCCCTGTGGCTTGATTTTTTTTTTGATGCAACCTATCAGTGTGCCATGATTATCATCTTCCATGACATGATGTATGACATTGTTGAGTACTACATTGATGATATCTTGGCCAAATATAAAACATGATCAAGACATTCTGACATTCTAATGAGAATCTTTGACAGACTTCATGAATACAAGGCGCGTCTAAATCTAAAGAAGTGTGTCTTTGATGTAATTTCGAGTAAAATGATAGGGTCCATTATTTCATGCAGGGACATCAAAGTTTATACTTATAAATTCAAAGCCATTATGGAGATGCATCCACCATCAAATTTGAAACAACTTCATAGCCTACAGGACAAGATTTAGTTTATCAGTGGTTCATTTAGTAGTTGGCTGACAAATTCCATCCTTTCACTCACCTTATGAATAAATGTGTTACGTTTTAGTGGGATACCAGTTATTTTCAAACCTTCAAAATATTGAAGACCTACTGGGCTAATCCACCAGTTTTGATGTCACCTACACTAGGCCAACCTTTGTTTCTTTACTTATCAACAACAAAACATGCACTAGGGGTACTCTTGGCCTAGCATGACATTTAGGGTAAAGATCATGTCATATACTATCTAAGTTAGACACTTATTACTGATGAGAATAATTACTCACCAATTTATAAAGCTTGTTTAGCTATGGTGTTCACTTCCCAAAAGCTGTCACTATATTTTAAAAAATAAGACTATTATTATATCCAAGGTTAAATTTAATAGTTCACATGACCAAGTGGGTAATGATGTTGAGCAAGTTTGAAATCAAATACTATAATCAAAAGGCCATTAAGGGACAAGATCTCACAAACTGACTTGTCAATGCTCCTCTAATAGATACAAAACCACTCAACTTTGACTTCCCAAACGAGTCTATTTTGACTCTGGAGGTAGTTTCTATTGAGTCTAAATAGTGGATGATGTATTTTGATGTCTCATACATATCTGATAGATCTAGGGCTAGTATCTTGTTCATTACTTTGTAGGGGGATCTCATTCCCAAGTCGTTCCACATTGGTTTCTATTATACAAATAATATGGTCAAGTATGAAGCCCTCATTGTAGGACTTTGTCTCACCTATAGTGGAATATTCAATAGTATATGGTATATGGGGATTCCAAATTAATAATTAACAAGGCCATATACTAGTACCAAACAAAGGACAAAAAGTTTGTACCTCATAAGAATATGGTAGAAAATCTCATGTCACATTTTAAAGCTCTTTAGTTTGAGCATATACCAAGGGCTAATAACTAATCAGTTGATGTAATTGAAACTAATGGATCCATGTTAGTAGTGGTCAACAATATTAGAGAGTGTCAGTTCCTCATTGAGATCTTTCTTCAACTAACTCATGAACAAATGGATTAAAAAATGGTATGTGATATTGATGATGTCCCTTTGTACCAAGACATTTATAACTACCTTCATGACTATATAATTCCTCCAGTCCTATCATGGAACCAACATAAAGCCTTCATCCATAAGACCATCTGATATACATTACTTAAAAATATGCTCTATTATAGAGATTATGATGGAACACTCTTCATTTTTTATTTTTGAGATAATCTTAATTAGTGACGAAGGATGTGTATAAAGGAATTTGTAGGGCCCATACTAGTGGTTTAGTCCTTGACAAGAAACTCCTTCGAATTAGGTATTACTAGACCACCATGGAAACAAATACTTGTAGACATATGAAGAACTATGGTGCTTGTCAATAACATAACAATTTGATACATGTTCCTTCCTTGTCACTCTAATTAATCATAACACCATGGCTATTTTATACTTGGTGACTCGATCTCATAGGAAGAGTGAATCTTACTTCCTCATATGGCCACAAGCACATCTTGACTACCACCTATTACTTTACCAAGTGGATCAAAGCCATTCCTTTCACATATATAACTAGAAATTAGATTACCAACTTTATTCATTACCATCTCATCTACTACTATGGCAATCCCTCGACCATTGTCACTGATAATTGTGGCCCATTTAAAAATAAATATGTCAAGGCCCTCTGTTCTAAATTATAAATCAAACATAAAAAGTCCACAACCTTTTACCCTCAAGGTAATGGCTAAATTGAGGCATCAAACAAGATCATAATCAAAATCCTAAAAAATATTATCAATGACATTGGTCATGATTAACATATACAATTGTTCCCAACCTTATGGGCTTCCCGTAATAGTAGTTGCACACACACAAGTATTACTCCCTATTCCCTATTTTTTGGCTTTGAGGCCATTATTCCTATCGAGATCAAGTTGCCCTCCCTACACATTTATCTACATCATATCATTGATGATAAGAAGTATAGAGTGACCAAATTGTAAGAGTTGGAGCCCTTGGATGAGAAATGACAAGCTACATTAGATAATTTGAGAGCATACCAAAATCAACTTTGCCATAGTTATAACAAGTGTATTCTCCCTCGAGAATTCAAAATCAATGATTTGGTACTAAAAGAGAATAAAAAGAATACCAATGCTGAATTTAAGAAGGGTAAGTTTACAGCTAATTTTATTAGGCCCTTTATTGTGGTTACAAATTATGGCTCTAGGTCATATAGATTGGCTACACTATATGGGCAAGAGCTCAAGGAAACCATTAACATAATTCACTTGAAATGATACTATGTGTAGAGTAAGATTATGAGATACATTAGTCCATGCATTAGTCAAGAAAATATCTACAAAGAAGCATATAGAAACTAAAACATCAAGCTTACTCCCTCAAAGGGTGTTGCTAGTGAATTTTAAGAGCTATTTAAGAAAGGAATACCATCAAACCTTCTAAATACCATCCCTCCTTCCAAGAGTGGCCAAAAAGTGTGTTTTCCCCCATACTTGGTGCTCCAAGTTTGTATTAATGAAGATTAGCATGCTCCTCCATCATTTCCTAGTGCATCAAAGGCTTAGGCTCACAAGATTTGTCAATTTGTGCAAATAGGTGAAACTTTCCTATTGTAATTTTTGTATAGTAAGTTTATATAACTGAAGCTTAAAAATGGTGTTCTTGGCTCACTTATTTATATATTTTCAAGACTGTTCAGAATCAACCATGACCACCCAAATTGAGATCAAGATGTGTGGCCATGGATTAGTTCACTTTTGGAGGGATAAGCCATAAATATCTCAATTAATATTTAGAAGAATGGGGCATTGATGAGGCAAGAGAGGGCTTAAATATGATACTTATCTCATTAATGGTTTATGGATGCCATCCCATTGATGATGTCATGATATGATGTGAAATTGAATAATAAATTTCCAATAAATAAATACTCAACAACTTTCATGGAATTTTCACTTAGGCTCTTGATTTGATTTAATTTGCTTAAGTGATTTTGATTAATTTTTTGCATTTCTTTGGAACTCTATTGCATGCTTAATCAACCTAGTCCAAAATGTCATTTTAATGAGATATAATTTGACCAGAGTTTAATCATAAGAATGTTTCATTTGTGTATGAAATAATACCCCAGTTAGGGTATTATGGATGTGAAATAACACATGCACAAGCTATGTGCTACCAAATTAGAAGAATTTAGTGGTCTAGAGTGTCATTTTTCATGGTCATAATTTGATTCGAAGTGATTTAAGAAAAGATAATAATCACATAAAATGCATTGCCTCATTTAGGGATACATTAGCCTAAATCTACACCTATACACGAAAAGTTTGAATGTTTAAGTGTGTTTTAGTGATTTTGGCCTAGAATGTGCATTGTTGTAGGATATTGCTTAGATTGACAATTGCATCACAATAGTGATAAGAATTATATGTCTACATTTTCCCCCTATCTGAGAAGGCATGGTGAGATATTTGATTGAAGCAACGTCTTTTCAAAGAATGAAAATATCACTATAATCAAAATAAATAAACTTTGTTCCCATTTTTTGTGTAAATTTTCACGAGTTATAGAGAAACATGGTTACAAAAATTCCCAAAACATTGTTTGGGTGGCCCATGATGCCCCCTTGAGGGGAAGATGGAAAACTTGATAATATTTAATGGGTTGGCCCTTGATTAGAAGAAATAATAATCGCATTAATTTTAGAAAAAAGAGGATAAAAAATGGAGCAATTAGAAGAAAGTGAGAGGAAAAATAGATAAGAGGGGCTAAGATAATAGCCCAAGAGAGATAAAATGGGAAACTATAGGCTTAGGGGTGAAAATTTTGAAAATTTTACTATATTTTGACTCTTGGGGGTAAAAATAGGTCAATTGTACCCTAACTATAGTAAATTCAGAGCTCTAAGATTTTCACATGAGAGAGCTAAGAAGAATGGCCAACATCCCACACCACTGTCACTTTAGAAAGCACGTGAGAGAATATCATCAGCCACTAGGGATCAGAATAGGATAGGGGATAGTTCCCCTGGAAAGGACTATTTCATATAATTTGGACTCATACCCACTCAAGTGGAGTGGAGAAAATTTTCTCCAATTTTTTTTCTTATGTTCCAAATAAAATGGACCGTTTCAAACCATTTGGGCCATAGATCATTTTGAATGAATTGGATTGTTTTAAACAATTTAGACTTATACCACATAAAGTGGAGTAGAGAATTTTCTCCAAAAAATAAATTTCATATATACTAAATAAATTGGAGTGTTTAAAACCATTTGGAAATAGTTCATTTTGATAAAATTGGGTTATTTTAAATAAAATGGACTTATACCCATTGAAGTGGCGTGAAGAGAATTTTCTCCAAAAATAAATTTGTTATATTTGAAATAAATTGGATTGTTTCAAAGCATTTGTGCATGGACCATTTTGAGTAAATAGGGCTATTTTGAATAATTGAGGCCTATACTTATAAAATGGATTGATTCAAAAGAATATTTTCTCCAAAAATAAATTTTGTTTATTTCAAATAAATTAGACTATTTCAAACCATTTGAGCATAGATCATTTCAATTAAATTCAATGGGCTATTTTAAATAATTAAAAATTATACCCACTAAAGTGGAGTGGAGAATATTTTCTCCATAAATATGATTTTTATATTCCAAATAAATTGAATTATTTCAAACTATTTGGCAACAGATCATTTTGAATAGATTGGACTATTTCAAAATCCTGGCACCCTTCTGGGCCTTCATACCGATCATTGATCCTTTGAAGTAGCTTTCATTGCTAGGACATGTGGCACCGTTTGACTGGCCAAATTATGGATGACAACATATTAAGCAATCTAGTTTATCTACATAATAAATTATTCTGACAATTTTTTGTTGTTCATTGGGAAGATCTTTTGAATGGACAAGTGTCAATATACTAATTCAATAATTTTAAGGAATCTCCAACTATAAATAAAATTGCACTAATAACCAGAGCAAAGTAATTCTAAATTAGAATTGATTATTTTGAAATTAATTGAATTAATTTTAAAATAATTTAGAATTGATTTGTATGAAATTGATGATAATGATAAATACACTTAAAAGAATCAGGTGAAGTTACATCTTTCTAAACATTGGTTCACAACTGTTGGCATGGATTTTTTGCTTTCTCCCAAGAATGTGATGATTGATGTCATGTATATTCTCCAATCCTTTTCATCTTTTTGACTTCCATTTCCACTATATCTAATTGACATAACATAAATCATTTTTAATTTTTGACTTGTAACACAATTCCAAAAATTACAATCAATGAACAATGTGTTGGTAATTGAAAAATTATCTCTGAAGGCTCCTTTAAAAATAACTTCATCCAATATATTTATGTTTATATTGAACAACTTATAATATTTTCTCCCCAAAACAAACATGAAATTTAAACTTGTGTAACCCATGGCTTGAATGAGTATCCTCAAATGATTGTCCTCTATCATTAACCAAATGCCAACGTGAGAAAAAGGTTGCAGTGCTACCTTCAAATTTTCATTGGAATGATATCAAATGTAGTATGACATATTTTCAATTTTATAATCTTCTTTTTTTCTCGTATCATGCATTTTCATATCTTTTGTTTTGTTCACAACAAATAATATGTCATCCAACCCCAAAATCAATAGTTTTTTAGAAGTTAGTTTTAGCTTCTCCTTTGAAATGTCTAAAATTTGTTAAAAAAATGAATCATTTATTAACAATATTATATTATACTTATAGATAAAACATAAAAATTTTCTAAGAAAATGTTTTACATGTTACTAGACTGGTCATTGATGTGATTTTGATTTACATTTCTTATTATAACATAAAAACATAATGCATTTCATGTATATATATATATATATATATATATATATATCTTTAAATCTTATAAATATCCATATAAACACATATACAAATAAGTACATGCTCAGGTACATTATAATTATAATACTCATTATACATGGATGTATCATTTCTATTGCCAGTTTTGTAACACACATGCATATAAAAGTTCATATTGAATCCTTATAACTTGACCATGAATGTATCATAATCTGAATTAGTTTGGTTTTGCCATAACTCATTTCTCATAGATGTTGATAGGAATTTAACATTGATCAACCAATATCTATATTATTACAGTAATGAAATTATGAACAACTAACATCTATATTTATATGTTTATGCAACCCATCACAATAAACAAAACATGATTTACAGTAACTCTTCTAAGTTGTAGTTCACTATCACTAAATTAAAATGAATATAATACACCTAAATAATTGAACCCCCTTCATATATTTCCAATAAGACACATCAAATTAAAAGATGTTTGAATCAATAGCAATATAATTGTTTCTAGCACAATATACTTTATTATTATTTTTATTGATAACGAACACATGGATACTCTACATCAACATTTATTGTTTTAAAGATAGTGTGTATCACATATTGTGTTATTTTAAACTAGGTAAATTAAACATGTAAACAACATTGTAATAGGTAAATTAAATTTGTAAACAATATTTTAATGGGTAAATACAACCACATTTAGTCTACACAACAATAAAATGAACCACACTTCCAAATCCCAAGCTGATGTAAGTCTATATTTTATTGTCTTCTACAATCTCCTATCCATGAAGAAAAATTCAATTGTAATGTGTTTACATAAATAAATATAAATAATATATTCTAGACTTGTATGAAATTGTATAATTACGCATTTATTGAAAGGGGATTTCACTTTTTTTTTGCCTTTTTGTAATTTGTATGGATGCAATATTTCATTGAAGCTTTAGTTCTTTATTCCCTGCAAGGTATTATATAATTTAGTAACTAAAAATTCTAATTAATAATCAATTGATTTAATATTTGTACTTTAAAAATGTGTCTTGTTTTAAAATACTACCTTGTGTTATTTTCATGGAGGCACCAACCTATAGAGTTGTGTCATGGGTTGTTGTGTTGTAGACACAAAGTGCTCGAGCTATGTTGTGAACTATTTTAATTGAGACATAAACAGATGAAGAAATATTTTTTCATTAGTATGAATCGTTGATAAATAAAAAATTATATAATTGAAAAAATATGCATGATCTTAATATGTTACCTTCTTCAACTTGTGATGTGTTATGTTCATTTAAATGATTTTTCATTATTATTGTTTCTTCACTTACATGCAATGCCATTGGTGCTACACACCAAAATATTGTTACGCTATTAGGTTTGAAAAATAAAGCATACACACTGAAAGATTGTTCAGATATTATATTTGGAAAATGAAACATGATTATAAAATAAATTAAAAATATTATGCACCTGGTACTGATCGAAGTGGTTGTTATTGTATTGGTTGCTTTGAATTTGTTAAATAAATTTGAAATTAAACATTAAAAATTGTTTGTTCTTCAATTTTTGTAATGCAAGATAAATTTATTTTCAATTTTGTACAAGCAGGTACCAATCTAGCCCCTGTATATACCCCTAGCACATCAAATGCATCTGGATCATGGAAAGTAGAGATAAATGTCTCCCAAAATATGGTATCTAGTTCATTTTTGAATGGCCTTCCTATTTTGTGTGAACTAATCATTTGAAATTTTGGTATGTCTTTGTAGATGTCAAAACTATCCTCTAATCTACTTTTTTGTGAATGAAGGTAAAAATCTTATAACTAAAAATGAGCTAGATCCTGAAAAAAATTGATACCTATAATATGTGTCCAATAAAATCCATAACTATCTCAACCCCATAGTATGACACCCATATCTTAGGTGTAACAAAAATCACCAACATGCAAAATCTTGAAAGAGGTCTGAATGGCAGGATAATGTTCTAGTTTGTGGATGATGAATACATTAAAAGCCCCGACAATAAATTTTTCAATCAATGCCTAAAGAATGTTCTTCCTTAAAAATTACAGTGAGATTCAGAAGATCAATAATTATCAAGTCATCGTTTAGATCAAGAAAGAATGTTTCACTAAAATCTTCTAAAATGGATGGCCAAAGATAAGGGGGACCATAATGGTAGCTAAATCTATCTGTATCTGTATCAGGAAGCTGACCTCCATCATTATGTAGATAAATTTTCAATATGCTTAATGAATCTTGAGATAATGCTTCCCAACATTTTTTATTTTTTGAAATACCTTCATTCAGGACACACAAATCATCAAACCTTTTTACAAATTTTTTATAATGCTCCATTACCTCTTTAGGTGTGATTGTTTGGTCTAGTGGCAATGTCATATCATGGTTGCTAAAATAATCCACAATTTTTGATAATCTGTTACTTTTTAGCTTCACCTTTTTACACCAATTATCCATGCTATTGTACCCAAGGGTTTTCAAAAAGGAAATAGACCTTTTTTCCAATGAATCTACTAGTTCTACTTTTTATTTGTCTAAAAGCCCTAGAATATTTCTAAGTACTATTTTACCAATCATATCTAATTTTTTAAAATCTAAACCAGGTAAAATACCACTTTCAAACAAATCAAACTCCTTATCAAAACAATCTCAAATGGGTTGTTCCATGAAAATAAGGCATTTTATCTCCTGCATTGTTGTGCTAAACAATTCATTTGTGTGAACAAGTGTTTATCTTGTTCATGTATTTATTCCATCTTTTTCTTCTCTATTTCAAGATTCTTCCAACCTCTCAGTTTGATAAGGTCACGTGCAAATCAAACTCTTTCTACAAATGAAACCTTATAAATTATTTAATTGGCTTCATTATATCAATTACATATTTTGTGCACAATATGGAATGGAGTACAAGTTTTTAGAAATCTTGCCCTTCTAACACAACATTTATTTCTCATTGATTGTGAATTATATTCCTCCTCCAAAAGAATTCTTTGTTGTGATGTAATTATGTGTTATCCATCTGCAATTTTGAACATTAATATTTTTTTCTCCATCATATCTTCTAGGACTTCTTTTGATTCAATAAAATAGTCAGGGTTGCTTGGATCAAAAGGAATTAACAAAACATCCTTCATTGGAACCTCATTAATTTTTACAAATGAATGAATTATATCATTCACCCCTCTTTCATTGATATTTTTTATTTTGATATTTGCATCCCCTAATTCACAGAGTCCTATGAGAGTGTTCAAGGCATAGTTGCTAGAAGAAATATACCATGTAGAGAATTCAGGGTGTGTCTCATCAGAATTTTATGTCAACAAAAGTGTTCCAACATTTTATTCGATCTTATTTTTATCCACTGGTGTGAGTACTTGTATGGCCTCTTTCAAATCTGCATACAAATACGTTGCCCTTGCTTGTCTTGTTTTCTTCAATGTTTTTTCTATCATGTCTATAGGTTATCTTAAATACATGTTTGTATGGTGGAAACTAGAAGAAGTTGTTGCCCCTTGTTCATGTTTTTATTTCAACATGTTTTGTATTCTAATGACCAAAATTTCTCTATTTATCAACCCATATATTTGAAGGTTGTCATAGCTATTCAAATGAAACCCAAATGTTTCACAAGAAGGATAAAAATTAATTTTTGTCAACTCCATTTTAATAGGTGTAAATTTATTAAAATTAGTTGTAGCTCAACGGAGAATTCTTTCTTCTTTTTTTCATACTTCCAGTTAGAATTGAAGGGCATCTTCAAGTTTATCCTTGTCATAGGCTAAGATTATTCCAATCAGAGAAGATTTTTTTCTCGATGTAGTGCTAAACAAGTATATATCTGGATGCATATTTGGTAGACTAAATAATTCAAAATACCAATCAGCAAAAGGAATTTTATCAGCACCATAAAATGAAAGATGTTTATGTGGATTTAATTTTAGTTTTGGTATTTTATACTATATTCTATCTAAAATTTCTTGGAGTGAGGTATTCTTCTAGCTTTTATCTAAATTCTCTTTGAGTGAGGCCACCTTTTGCCTTTTAAGTGTGGTAATTCTTTTTTCACCTGAAGACATTCTACAAAGTAATTGAAATGATTTAAATATTGATGTTTTATAAAATGCAAGTTACATATTGTATCAGTGCATGATTTTTTTTGTGTTTGAGTAGTGATTAAATGTATGTTAATTATAAACTACAATACAAAATACATATATAATCTTTGTAATATATACATTAACTCATACTTTAATTAATAAGGTATGACCAAATCAAAAATAAATTATGTGCACCAATGAATATAATTTGATGGGCAAAGGAATCCACAAACATTTATTTCAAAGGAGAAATATGAGGGGAAGTATGTTTCTAATATGTGTCAAAACTCCCATCAACAGGTATATTCAAGGTATCTCCTAGGACATACCTTTCAATCATTAAAGAGTGATTTTTTCTTACAAGAGTGAATTTTATGTCCCCTTGTACACATGCTCTTTCCACCTCAATCTAGTTTAACAATTTTTCCCTTGATATTCCTTTTAATATCTTCAAAGTATCTCTTAGGAGATACCTCAAGTTACTCATGAAGGTATTAGAAGGCCCTCAAAGGAATCTCCTATTGGATACCTTGAGTATGAACTTGTTCAGAGTTATTGAGGTTTGTAATTTCTTTAATGTATTTCCTAGGAGATACTTCAAGTTAACCATGAAATAATCTCCTAGTCAATATTGTTGATGCCTGAAACTCTCACTCTCAGTGAATAGTTTCCTATAGAAAGCTTTACAAATGCAGGATGAAATTATGATTTCTAAGGTTACAAAATAGAAAAATGTTGACTGCTACTATCCTAATCTATTATAATAGTTGTCCATAAAAATGAGAATCCAAAGAAACAAAATGATTGCCAACCACCACTTACAAAATAAATGATCTCTAAATAAATAGGATTTCCCCTACTATAGAAGCAACAACATACAAATACAATTTCCCACTCCAAATAACATAGAACATCACATCCTCTTCATTGTAGATAGAGACTAAATATAGAAGGCCATAACGGGGCACATACAAAGCATCCTTTTGCAATCATGAGACATATAACTCCTTGGTAAGATCGAGTGTGGGGGTAGCATGTGTCAAACTAGCACTTTTTTGCAGTGAGATAGAAGTCTCTTTGAGCTAGATGAGCATTGGGTTACCACACATCAGAAGCTAGATGAGCATCGGGTTACCACACATCAGAAGCAGATGAGGGCTAGGAATTGGACAAAATTTGAAAGTGGGCCCAAAGAAGAAAGAGGCTAAAAGGGGGGCCATTAGAAGGTGACAAGGAACTTATAATTGCATAACAAGTTTGAAGATATAAACAAACTGCTCTAAAATAGAAAATGTGCATTTCTAATCCATAGTTTTTGGTGACTCATAGTTGTGTCCACAAAAAACTCTAACACTCAGACCATAAAATGAGAATGAAGTTTTCAAGAAAATGCTATTCTAGAGCGTGAATGAAAAATAGGAATGAAGATAGTGAGAATAGGTTGACACTTCACAAAAATAAAAATGAGGAAAGGGGCCCAAAGATGAAAAAGGGGCCAAAAGGGGGGAAAAGCTAAGAGGCACAAAATAACTACTTACTATCAAGTGAATCTAAGGTCATAACTCAAACTACTCCAACACGATCACTTTATGGATTTATGATCCATAGTTCTTGGTGACTCACAAGGGATCTTGCCTATAGACGAAAGAACCCAAAAAACTCTAGGTAGATTGACATTTATAGTTCTTACTCCTTTAGCTAAGTATTTTCATTGAGAGCCTCAAAGGTTCTATCCGAGTCAAATATCTCCTTATAAGAGATGTTCCCCAAGCATTCAACCATTACCAGTGTCTAAAATTCTATCTAGGTGAGTGGGTGTAAAATCTTCTCCACTTTGGAAGCATCAGACATTTGATCGAGGGTTCTAAAAATAGATTGGTCATTCTACTTTTGTTCTAGTATCACCTTGAACTAATCCTTGGGGAGAATGCTATTTTTGATCAAGAAAAGAGAGGGGAGCCCCAACTAGACCAATTTTTCTATGCATCCCTTCCTTTATTGGACCACTTGTTATAAGGCATTGAGGAATGCTTTACATTTATTTGCTACCTTATTACAACTTAGGAACTTGTTCACCATTTTCACCACCTACCTTTGATTAGCCATACTTACTATCTATAAAGCCTTAAGAGAGGTGCTATAAAGCTTCAAGACTAGGCTTTATGAGTCTGAGACCTTGGGGGTGATGAAGGTGATCAATTGGTTTACAAATGAGCTCATCTGGGTTGCACATCAGTGATGAAAACAAGTATCACTTTTAGTCTTGATGTCATGACCTTTATCTATTCTCAATAAGACCTATATAGTTGTTGGATTAGGGGAAGGATTTTTATGCCCTATGGGTGAGTAGTGAGGTCATTCTTTAGTCTCTCAATCTCCTGGTCCTTGACTAAAGAGTCTTATTATGTTGAGTTTTGAAGTGGTTAGGGCACCCACTCTACATCAGAGAGATTCTCATGAACTATAACCAATTTTGCCTTTGCCTCTTATAATTTGGTCTCATTAATCCTTTGCTTATTATCCTCAACCTAGAAGCTTTCCATTATGATGTGGCTTTAAAGGTCAGTTCTTCCCTGGTTGAGGTCATTATCTTTGGCTTTAGCCTCAACCTCGAGGCATTTAGTCATGGCCCTGACCTTGACAAGATCCTACTTAATTTTCTCCAACTGATGGGCTAACTTGATGTAGTCCATAATTACTGACCTCTACATTTATTCCATAAGCTTGACCTTGTTAGTGGGTCAAGCTTATTTGAGGTTAAGCCCAATGACTTGGATAGTGTAATCCCTTGGTTGCATCTATTTTTAGGGCTTAATTATATGAGGGGTCAGATGGATGACCTGGAGGGACTATTGTCTAGGGTCATAATATGACCACATGTGGGGTTGGGCTTTAACTTTGGCCCATTTTCCCCTCTTCTTTTCCATTTGGGCCACATGGGATACCCTCACTATATCAATCTATTGCTAAATTTGATCCAACAATTAGATGATTTCACCCACGAAAGGGGTTCCTTGAGTCAATGTGAATGGGATGGCTTTCTACTACTATGAAGCAGTGGAACCTACTCCTATAGGAGCAAGAAAATGAAAATAAGGGATGAAGGTAAAAATTGTGGGAGCCCATGAGGCAAGGAGAATGGTGACTATGTGATGAGTGAGGATGAGGTGGATGACAATGGTGGGGGAGTGAGAAAAGGCATGAGGGAAGACATGGGAAAGGCTGAAGAGAATGGGTTAGATATGATAGTGGGCTTAGGGGTTGAGGAGAAGATTGGGGCTAATAAAGTGTCAAGTTAGGTAGTGGGATTTTCAAAATCTATAGTGGGGTTGTCAAGGCTAAAAATGGGGTTATGAGAAGCATTAGAGTGTTTGATTGGGTGGTAGTTATCACTATAAATTATGCTAGAGCTATGGAGGGAAAGGAGTTAGAGGTATAAAGGAGAGGATCAACAAGTTGGGTCTTCTTCTATGGAGGGGCCATTAGTGGGTTGGAAACTGGTGCCTTGGTCTACTTGAGCTGAGATAACTTAGTCATGAGGTGTCTAAGGGGTGCTTGTTACTACAAACCCATGACATAAGGGGGTAGGGATAATGGCCATATCAGTGGTGGTTGGGCCACCATGTCTTCTATTTCTTCTAAGGTATCTTCCTTTTTATCATCCCTAGACACATAAATCTCTAGTTTGGACTCCCCTTCCATGATATATTCATTTTATTTTGGGTGGGCCTCGTCCAACAGCTCTTCAAATTTCTTATTCAAGACATCTTCATACAAAGCAATGTATGGTTGGACAAGCTCATATCTATATTTTAGGAAGGTAGACTTCTTATCTTTTCTCTAGCTTAAGGTATTTAGCCACTACTTCATCATCCTAGATAGCTTCTTTGTTGAGTCAAAATCTTGGACCTTATCATAAAAAGACTTCCACAGCTTGGGGATGTCTTGAGAGACCAGGACTAGGTCCACGTAATTTTGAGGAAGATATTTTGTGGACCTTCTTTGCTCCAAATATGGCTAAATTTTATGTTTGAGTGCACTGGTGGGATTTAATCCCACTATATATCCCATTGGGTCATTAACTTATCGGTCATCTATCAGGTCTAGGCCTAACTCTACCATCTTAGCTACAAGGAGATGTTTTTGGTGATTTTTTTACATCATGATGCCATCTATTGATAAAATAATGTCATATAGCCCCTTTTTCTTCTTTCCTATCCTATAGAGGGAGTCCACATTATCGAGCTATCACACCAACTCAAGGGTTAGGGTTCTATCAATTAGCATACAAGAAAGTCAAAAAGGCTCCCTCATAAACCCATGTACTTAGATGAATGAGAAATGGTCCCCCCAAAACTAATCAACTAGGACCCTACTACCTTTGATCCATGCTTGCTATTCATTTTTCATTTGGGGGATGACATCTTGTCTATTGAGATCTATGAAAACTAGAGCCATAAACTGCTCTGAGAATTCATAGTAGTCTATCATGATTGATAGGACATGTGTCCAGATAGTGATTGGGGAGATGATGTTGGGTAAAACATATATATTTATGGTGTTTAATTGAATATATTTGGAGAATAACTTGGAGTGATAGTAAAATAATAAGTGCATGAGATAAGATGGATACTAGAATGTACTTGTTACCAAAATAATTTTCAACTATTCTTTCATGGTGCAAGCAATAACTTCAGTGAAATCCATCTAAAACATTGTCACATTCTCTGATGTGGTCATGAGAAATATTTATCCCAGTTGGAATTATTTGATGTTGGTATCGTGATCTATGCCCAAGATGAACACTAGAATGGATAGGGTATCCTTTACATTTTGTGCCTAGAAAGCCAATAGGTATAGGAAGCACCTCTAGGATCTTCTAGTTGAGAAGGGATTTGAGGAAATGTGCCCTATCTTCCACTTTAGAGTCCCAAACACTTTGGAGGCTCTCAATGATATAGATGATAACATTGGGATCATGTGGGAGTCAAAGCATTTCTTTGATATTATTTGTATAAATCTTGACCCTAAGGTGAGTACCTCCTATGATTATATCGATTTGGGCATCATAATTTTTGGTGCATAGGGTGATGATCTTGGGGTAAGGGTACACATAGGGCACAATGTGCTATGCTAAGGCACAGTCTAAAATTTTGTATTTGAAGGAGGGATAATTCTTGTTGATTTTGTTGAACTTCTAGTCATAAGCACACTCCCTTAGATTTTTAGGGTTATGGGCCAAGTCTAGATCAAAAATCTCATCTATTGAGTCTATCACAAAAGCTTTATCTTTTTAGGATCTCTTCATGGCCAACAAGGTATTGGGGACTTTACCTTTTTCTTGGGTGAGGATCGAAGCATAGGATTTTCTCATGGTGTATGTAGGTGGAGGGGATCCTTCACTTCTTGAGCCGTGAGCTCTCTACTTTGATGGGTGCTTCCCACTTCTAGAAGAGGATGTAGAAGCTTCCATTACCTAAAAGGATGAAGACTGACTATCAAGATAATTATCTACGTTTTCTAGGAAAACTAAGTCGATGATTTTGTTAGTTCCCTTTAGTTTTGAGGTTACCTTCTGATTGATTCAATTATTTGATGCTCTCTTCAGACACAAAAAATGGCAAGTGATTGCTTCTAGGCAAAAAGGGGTGGATTTATTCACTGGTTCCATAAATAATAAGAGCATTACACATGTTTGAAGCATTTCCTTAGAATATTTATGGCAATATTTATGGGTAACCACAGACAATGGATCATCTTGACATTAATGATAGGATAAGCATGTAGATAACTACCTTTTAATGAGTGTTTTGAACATGTGGAAAAGATGTGTGGTGATCCCACCAGTCACTTGTTTTAAAAACACTTATTCAAAAAATAAATAATAAAGAAAAGGAGGGGAAACACAACAAAGGAGAAAGGAAACTACCTAACATGTACATGAAATGGTGGGAAGTCAAATGAAATGCTTCAGGTTGATCCCATTAATGGGGATCTCTAAGGCATTATCATCTAAATATTCTAGTTTGTAAGCGTTTCCCCACTAATCACTGATGATGCAAAAGGATCCTTTCCATGGAGAATAAAATTGTGCATGCTTCCCTAGTTTGGATACCATTTGGTCATATTTAAGGACTAGGTCCTCAGGTTTGAGACCTAGATCTAATGACTAGGTCCACAAAATCAGATACCAAAGTCTTATCCTTGTAAGGCCCCTTGGTTGACTTCTTCTTATTTGGTAGGGGCATAGTATTTTATCATATCATACTTAGATAAGGTATCTCATAGGATATACCTTATAAATAGGCACAAGAGTGGATTTCTCCTGCAGGGAACAAGCAAGATTTTCCTTTGCATCGAAGTGACTACTAAGTGATATTTTGGAAGACTCTCTAATAAATTTAAGGTATCTCTAAGGATATACCTTTAAAACATTCACAAGAGTGAATTTCCCCTTCAAGGTATCTCTTAGGAGATACATTTCAAACAGGGACAAAAGTGGATTTTTCTTTCAAAGAACAAGTGCAGTTTTCTAGTGAATGGAAGGCATGACTAGGTGATATTTTGAGGTATCTCATAAGAAATAACTTTCAAACATGCAAAAGAGTGGATTTCCCCTTCAAGAGATCTCATAATAGATACCTTTCAAATAGGCATAATAGTGGATTTCTCCTTCAAAGAACAAGTGAAATTTTCCTTTACATAGAAGGCACTACTAGGTGATATTTTGAAGGCCTTTGTAATACCTTTAGGTATCTCTTAGGGGATGATTTTTAAACATGCACAAGAGTGGAGATACTAACATTTAACTAGAGCAATTGGGTCCTTATTAGAAAAATGCTTTAGTTCAAACATGGGTTCGATAAAAAAATTTCATAATGGAAGAACTCATAGCGAGAAGATGGAAGTGTGGCCCTGGATGAAAGTGATGGATCGCACCTTCAATTTATTTTGATGATTGAGGTGAGGAATTTCCTAATGAACCAAATTAAGGACACATGTTTGTCTCAGGGGACTCTTATGAGCATTCTCGGGGGTCAAGAGGATATGACACCCTTCCCTATTTGAAGAAAAGTGGTACAAAGGTAAAAGGTGACTGAGAGTTCGAGCTTACATCTAGGGTTGGATATGTGACAGGGTCTTAGGGATTTCTAAATTTTTGGCCCCTTTTGAAGATTGCCACACTTATCTTTAAGTGGGAAAAGTGCAAAAAGTTTCCAAGGCTCGAGTATCTAAAGCTATAAAGTGATGATATGTGGTAGCTCCTCAAGATCTTTTAGATTTTGGCCCTTTTTGAAATTTACCTCACTTACCTCTCGATGGGAAAATCTCAAAAGGTCCCTAAAGACCTGAGTACCCTAATTTTAAAAGTTAAATAATGACACATGGTGTTCTTATGTCTTGTAAAGAGTTTAAAATATATTGCACTGTTGCACCAAAGGAAAAGTAATGAGTAAAAAAGGTACAAAAGTCCTCGAGGGCTTGAAAAGGTACCATGAGATATCCTTCACTCATATGTCTCTATGTATTACAAAGTGGATCACCTAATGTAAAATAAAGATTAGTAATTTCCCTCTCTTTTTTTGAATGAAGCTTAAGCAATTAATGAGAGTAGGTGGCAAATATATGTTGTACTTCAAAGTATTAATGGTAACCTTAATCTCAAAATACAAATGATTATAACTAAGCATTTTTTTAATTTACATCAATCCTTTGCATTTAGAGCTTAAATTTGTGCCTTCAAGTTATTTGTGTGCCCTAGCTACGTGCAGTGTGAGGACATGATTATGACTATTCCTTCATAAATTTTTAGCTTTTATTATGTGCTACCCTCCAAATTAATAGTAAGTGTTCTTTTAGCTCCCTGTGTTGTGATTTTTGAGAGGAGTTGAAAGGTTTTGTGAGGGTTGAGTGAAGAGTTCATCAAAATTTGAATTATTACATTAGAAATCTAAGGTAGAAATGGCAGTATCCTCAACTCCTGTGAAGGACATCATTGTCTCTATCTTGGATGGGATTAAGGATATAGATGTAATGAGACTAGATTTTGAGGTCCTGTTGAATGCCTTGTAGCAACTAAAACCTTCTCAAGTAGTATTTAATTTTGGCATGAACTACATCACACCTGTGGTAGCATTCCCTTTGGCTACCCCATACCTAGAATTAATTATTGCATGTGCTTAGGCATACCAACTAGACACCAGGACCATTGTCCATGATAGCCATTTAGTTGTCTAATCTTTCACCCCTATGTCCCTCATCACCATGCTCGAGATTCTTCCCTAGCTTGATGACATTACTCTCACAATGAAGGAATGCTAGGAATATGTGAAGAAGAATGAGAAGGCAATTTGGGACAATGTCAATACTTGTTGGCTGACCAAGAAGAGACAAAAGGCCTCCAGGATGTCTAAGAGTTTGAAGCTAGTTGAATTTAATGAATTAACCCAGTATGTTATTACCATGGCCACTAGGGTTTATGGGGTACCCATCACCAAAAAAATTGATCCATGGATGTTCCTAATCCTAGTATGCACATTGGAGAAGTAGAAGAAGTTGGACTTGGCCACTATCCTTAGTGATAATCTACATAGGTAGATAATGTAGATCCAAACTATAATTTTTTCAAAAGAGGCATTTATAGGTACATTATACATGTCCTCTTATTTAATGTATAACTTGGTACATAACAAAACATTCCAGTGGCTCACCAGGAAACCTAATGGAATGAGAATTTATGAAAAATATCCAAAAATCACTATGGATGGTTTCAAGAAGAATTTTTGTAGGGTGTACAATTGCTTCTTCAACATCATGATGAGTGTCTTCTTTCCTTTAATAAGCCTCAATAATTTTTTTGAAGTAACAAAAAACATAATTGAAATATATGGTGCCTCCTACATTCAATTCAAGACATTCAATTATATCTGGGTGAGTGATTACTCAGGGTGCCTGCACAAATTGCCAATGTACTTGGATGATAAATTGACAATAATGGAGCTAAGTTGACAGATGATGCCTCCACATGAAATGATAACAACCAAGAAGATAAATAATACCTTTAAGTTCTCAATCAAAATTGGATATTATTCATGCCCTTTTATTATTAGGGTGAAGGGATTAGAATAAGAAATGGACCAATACGTAATTGATAAGATGCCACCCCAGTCCAATTATGATATCAGATGGTTGGTGAATATGGTGAACAGTGTGATTTTGCATCAATCACACCATGAAGACATTTGTTCCAACATTAACATCAAGGAAGGTATCAAAAAATTGGACTACATGAGGTTGATAGTATAGGAGGTTATTGCGTACAATATCGCCCCCATCTCCAAAGATATGGTAGATGGAAAAAAGATATTATGTCCACTATATAGTGAAAACAACATTGAAGCCCAAGCCATCTTGCAGGTGGACTTTAGTAAGGATCATAATGATTCCATCCCCTTCAGAGCCTTTTAAATCTTGAAAATAACCTTCATGTGGCTAAAGGAAAAAGGACACCCCTACCCTCTAAGAGCTTAGGTGAGTTAAGGAGTTGAGAGGTTTCCTTCCCAAGTAGAATGGTGATCTTATGGATCCACCACTAGCAATGAAAGTTAAGGGCAAGTATAAGCTTAGTGATGTTGATTTCACTAAGCCATTTGATATCAAATCAATAACAATAGTGCAATATAAGGCTGGACTATCTTTTTCAAAGATAACAAGCCTACCAAAAAATTATGACAAAATTATTATTAGGGAGGTTACATGGGCTAGTGCCACCCCCATATCCATTTTAGGAGAGGGAGCCCCAATAATTCTAGCTATTCCAGTGGCCATCCCCATAGCTAATCCAATGAATGTTCCACCTGCTCCACCAATGCAACAAGTAGCAAATGTACCTCCCCCAAAGATACACTCAAGGGAGAGAGGAGGGGAGGAAGAAGGAGAGCATCCTAAACATAAGAGAGTAAATAAGGCTCTATAACTTCCAAGTGGGTTCCTAATGAAGAGGAAGGGTGACCAGACCTCATATGCCTAGAGAGTAAGGGATATGAGTGATGATGAGGATTTGGATGAAGGTAGGCTCATCATCAAGGTGATGAATAAGCATCATGCATTCACTCTTCTATAGGTAAAAACTAAGCAAAAAATTCCAAGGGAAAGCCCCTAAACCCTAGTGAAGGCCTCGATGATGGGCCTATTTGTAGAAGAGGGACCCTTAGTAGTATAAATCAAAGGTGATGAGGAAGACATCCGAACCTCAAATGATCCTTTATCTTTAGATAATGTTGTACAAGATGGTGTTGAGGTAGGTACACACATTTAGACCCCTCAAGAAAAAGAAGCAAGTTCATCAAACACAAAGACATTCATTGATAATGTCATCACCCAACCATCAGTCCAAGGTAATCATGGTGGAACTAAATAATTGAACAAATCTGGTGAAAGAGCTGAAGGACAACTAGATTAGAACATTCAAGGTGACACCATTTTTGAGGTAGTGGTTGAGTAAGGAGGCTCAAAGGTGGTTTCAAAATTACCATAAGATTTCCCTTCCCATCCAAAGGTGTCAAGTCCAACACC
Source organism: Torreya grandis (assembly GCA_037957365.1). Lineage (NCBI taxonomy): Eukaryota > Viridiplantae > Streptophyta > Pinopsida > Cupressales > Taxaceae > Torreya > Torreya grandis. Next base: position 4,516,620 of record JARHVA010000693.1, on the reverse strand, counting down.
AAAGGAAAAGGTGAGTATGAAGGAAGGTGGAGGAGCAAACCTACAAATGGGTAACCCCACCCATATAGAAGTAAATAAGGAATTGCATGATTCTAATAAAGATGTTGAGAAGGGTGCTTTAGGAGATATCACTTCAATTGAAGTACCACAAAGCTTTCTCCCTTGCATTAGGGTCCATGACCTAACACATAATGAAGGTCTTGAGGTTGTGATTGGTAAAGAGTTACCTGAAGGTAGCAAGGATGTCACCATAGCCTCATCCAATCCTGAGTCCCAAGCAAATAAAGAAGTTAAAGCAAACACATAGCCTTTTAACCAATAAATAGAATATGGAAGTTTGATTGAGAAGTTGCTCATGGAATCTCATCAGCTCAGGTCAAAGTTTGATGTTTTGAAGCACATAGAGTCAAGCTTGAAAAAGGAGCATGGAGAAAATAAGGGTGGTGAAGAGCAAGAGAGTGATGAAGAGATTGAAAAATTTGTGTTGAGCCCACCACTAAAACTAGTATCACTCTCTACATATATCACTCTAATGATAGCACCCTTCACTATCTCAAGGCTATCAACAATGTCTACCACTTCAATAGGATTCCAAAATAGACTATTTCTCTAGGTCAAAGAGAAAATCAAGGAAAAAAGAAGCATTATGAGAAAAATAGAGGAGATAGACATAATGAACATCACTTAGGTACATAGGGCCAATCCCCCTAAAAAGGGTCAAACACATTCTAGGACCACCTTCACCACTATAGGAGAAAAGAATGTAGAGATAGCCATCCATCCTCTTGATGCATTGAATAAAGATTCTCCCATTGAAAGTTACACCCTCTATAGCCATAGTTTGGGGGAGCCATCAAGAAATGAGCTGAAACATAGCTTGCAAGTTTTCGCTAGTATGGTGGCCCACAAGATGGATAAATACAAGGCCACCATGGAGGAGATGATGGTAGAGAACCAGGATATGATCCAATCCTTTTAAAAGTTTTTGAGTGAGCCAAAGGCTATAAATCCAACAGCCACCATAGCTCTAGGTCCTCTCCATCTCTCCTTTGCATCTCTCAACTCTAGATGAATCAATGATTTAAAGACCAAAGGAAGGGCAACTAAAGATTGACAACAAGATTTGGGCATCAGGGTGAAATAAATAATCCACTCAACATTTAAATGCTTGAGTGATATAGTAGAAATTAAAAGAGAGTGTGATGTCCAGATGTTTTCCTATCAGGCAGACATCAAGAAATGGGAGGAGGCTCAATGAAAAGTAGAAGAGATCTATAAGATGAGAATGGATACGTTGATTACAGAGAAGATCATTTCTCTAAATGATCATAAAAGGCCTAAGGAATATCAAATAATAATCAATCATCATCTGATGATGTTTAAAGATGGTATTTTCAATCTAAAAGGAGAAAAATAGTCTCTCAAGACTATGACAAGTGAGATAGATGCCATATTAAGGAAGATGGTGAACCTTGATGGTGCAAATGATATGGGGGAGGATACAATGTGAGCTACTCTAAAGAACCTCATTGATCTGCCATAAGAATCCTTTGATGCCCATAAGATAAAATAATTAGTGTCACTAGAGAAATCATGTGACCAAATTAAGGAACTCATTGGAGAGAAGTATACCATGATTCAACAAACTATTACCTGGCTTGAATAATATAGAGTCAAATTTAACTACCAAGTAGGTCTAGACTAAGGGAGTCTCACCTTGATGCTCAAGGAATATATCAAATACAAAAATAGGTTGGTGAAGGATTCTTTATTCAGATCAATTCTGTAACCTAATTGAATAATTTAGTTTCTTCTGAGCTGACACCATGTCTCCTTTCTTTTGACTTCCCTTTTCCCTTCTTTTCCCTTTTCTTTTTTCATTGCACATCCTTTTCGAGGTAGTTTTTGTAATCATGTACATAGGAAAGGGATGTTTTGTTTGTTGTGTAAGAAGAAAACGATTTGTTTTGTCTCTTACAGGGTTATCCTCCATGTAGATAATAAGAAACATTTTGCCTTAGTGGAGAATCAGTTTTGTCTTCATCATCGGATTACATGCATAATCCTAGGAATCATATTCATCACAAGGTCTAACAAAATCCAGGCCAATGAAAGAATCTTCAAGCTAGAACACCATTAGGAATATGCTAGGCTTAGCTCAATTGTATAAAAAAGTTGTGTGTCCCTTTAAAATGTTTGGTTAAATTTTTGAGTCATGAGATATAGCCTTGAAGAGTTCTCACTGTGTAACATTCCTGGAAAAAATCATTGGTAAGCTTTGAGAGCATCAAAAACGTCTCCCTTGTTACAAGATTTTCTTGCATAGCATATATTTGTTATGTTGTCAATTACACATCGTACACATTTTTAGTTTAATTGATAAATGAAATTTGTTGATGGTTTCCTTCCTCTTTCTATTGTTGAAGTATAATGCCATGTTTTAAATGCTTAGTTGATCAGTGATCTGATGTATTTATCTTTATGGTAGTCAATTAGATAATATATCTAGATTATAAAATCCTTTTTGCTTTGATATTTGGAAATAGGGTTTTGATAGAATTTTTAAGGGTAGTTATAGGCTCATAGATTCAACTAGGAGGTGTTCTGGAAGGATATCATTCACCCATGGTTTTAGTTTCATTTATTCTAAGTCAGTGTTGTATTTGTTGGTAGAGGTGATATGGCAATTTATTCAAACTTTTTTGTGCTCATATGTTAACCCTCCACTTCTAATCTCTATTAACTAATAGTTTTTTTCTTACCTTGTTTTACCTTGCATATAACACACCTTCTGTATATCTAAAGTATTCTTTGCCTATGAGTACATAAATATTGTATAATTGGCATGTGTTTGTATTTTGTACATTAAAGATTAGAATTGCAATCTCTTATTTAGCCCCTATTGTTGATGATTATTTAGATTATAAGTTGTAATAATATTCATATCTATCTTTAGTAACTTGTATCTGACCTAGAGCATTTGCTCATTCCATGTGACCACCCTTTCTAGGTGGATTGAGCAAGTTTGGTTGTGTTCCAATCAGATTTGTATTTCCTTGTGCCAATAATCCCCATGATTATTGAGTTAAAAAATACACTCTTGAAATCAAGATACCCCTTAGGTCCTCTCAACTTGGTTCAAGTAGAGCCAAAAGTAGTAAGGAACTGACCATACCCTTTGTAGGTGCCTCCCAATCATTTTTTACGTTCGGTCTAGTCTTGATGTCAAACCCATATCTAGATACAATGACATACTTAATGGGTTTTCCATCTTTGCTTGCCCCATTATAAAAGTGTGCAAGGCCACGTGATATAAGTGTACAATTGGGAACTAACATAAGCTATCTCCTAGGAGATACCTTTAAAGTAGGCACAAGAGTGGATTTCTCCTGCAAGGAACAAGTGGAATTTTACTTTGCATAGAAGGCACTATTGAGTGATATTTTAATTTTTTTTGTAATAACTTAAAGGTATCTCTTAGGAAATACATTTCAAACATTCACAAGAGTGGATTTACCTTTCAAGGAATCTCTTAGGAGATACACTTCAAATAGGGACAAAATTGTATTTCTCCTTCAAGGTACAAGTGCATTTTTCCTTTGCATGAAAGACACTATTGGTTGATATTTTGAAAGATTTTATAATACCTTAAAGGTATCTCTTAGGAGATACATTTCAAACATGCATAAGATTATATTTCCCCTTTAAGGTATCTCATAAGAGATACCTTTCAAAAAGGCACAAGAGTGGATTTCTCTTTCAAGGAACAAGTGGAATTTTCTTTTACACAGAAGCCACTACTAGGTGATATTTTGAAGGCCTTTGTAATACCTTCAAGGCATCTCCTTAAATATACCTTTCAAACATGCGAAAAAGTGGATTTACCCTTAAAGGTATCTCTTAGGATATACCTTTCAAATAGGCACAAGAGTGGATTTCTCTTGCAAGGAACAAGTGGAATTTCCTTTACGTAGAAGGCATTACTAGGTGATATTTTGAAGGCTCTTATAATACCTTCAAGGTATCTCCCAGGAGACACCTTTCAAGCACAATAGTGGATTTAATCTTCAAGATGTCTCCTAAGAGATACCTTTCAAATAGGCATAAGAGAGGATTTATCCTTCAAAGAACAAGTGGAATTTTCCTTTGCACAGAAGACACTACTAGGTGATATTTTGAAGGCCCATGTAATACCTTCTAGGTATCTCCTAGGTGATACCTTTAAAACATAAACAAAAGTGGATTTACCCTTAAAGGTGTCTCCTGATATACCTTTTAAATTAGCATAAGAGTGGATTCCCCATTCAAGGTATCAGAATTAAAAGGCACCACCTGAGAGCTCACTATGAATTAAGGGTCACCATGTCATGAGAAATAGATGAGTCATCATGTAAAACTGCATTCCAAGAATCCATGAGGCAATCAAAAGGTGCCACATGTCTTAATTTTGAGCCAACTAGACAACTTAGTCATATTCATGCCACTTGAGTACTTAGCTATATCTAAGATGGCAACCACATGTCAAAAAGTGGAAATCTTTAATTTTAATGCTAAAATTGACAACAAATCTACTTCAAATTAAAGCTAAATTAAATTCTAGAGTGATTAATTACTAAAATCAATAGATCAAAGTTTTATAAGTTTGCCCATTAATTAATCTTGCCCAAAAGGTCTTCTGCTTATTCATCCCCCATTAAGATAATATACGATCTCATCAATCAAAATTCAAAAGCCATGGCTAAAGTAGGAACATCTGTAACTACCAAGTTAGAATAGGTCCCATTTCTCTATTCATATGGGACAAAATCTAGCTCAACCATTTCCTCCATCAATAGATCCCCTAATTGGTTCTTTAGATAAAACAAAGATTAGGTAGATTCAATTGGCTACAAATACATACAGACAACACCATATGTAAGGTTATTTATTTATATATGTAGGGTGCTAAATATATACAATTTTTTTGTAATAAATTAGGTGCTTTATATGTATAAGGTGCTTTATACTTTTATATATAAACAAAGTCTGAATGGACTGTAGTTTTACTCTAAAGTCTTAAGGTTTAGCTCTAAAGACTAGTGACTTAGCTCCAAAGACTAATAGTTATACTCTTAAGATTAAAAATCATGAATGGGAAGAATCCACCTCCATCATTGAGAATCAAAACAATGCCATTAGACCAACAATGCCATAATCCACAGTTTTATGTGATGGTGTTTTCAAAAGATCTCCAAAAGAATTAATGTGATGGTATTTTGTGATAATGTTTCTAAATGGTCTTTCAAATAAGATTGATGTAACTATGTTTTAAATAGAGGGTATTTCAAAAATATTTGGTATGATGCTTGATTAATTACGATTATTGATCCTATTACTACCAATTATGACCATTATGACACACATGACTACTTGAATGGATAAAACACCTTCCCATTATATCTCACATGCTTCAAAGAGATAACCATAACTACAATCATCATTCTTGTCATAATCACATCATATAACCTTCTTTGTTATTCATTTTTGCATTATCACTTCCAACAATTGTTGGGTCATAACTCTAACCTATTGCTTCCACTATTCCCTATGTGAATTCAAGTTCTATGTTTTTATAGTATAGTCAAATTCATAATTAAATAGTGCTTGATTTGAGGATGGGTGGGAGAAATAAAAAAAGTGAACTGACATCCTCTGATGCATTGCTACAAGATGAAGTAACTGGCGACATCTTTGAAATAACAGGTTGGTTGAATTTCTTAAAAATGTTTTAGGGATTCCATGAAGAAATTGTGCAAGAATTCTATCATAATTTTGAAGAAGATCATGCTAATATCAAAGGGAAAAACATTCTAGTTAATCCCTCTATAATTAGTGCTCTATTTGGAATTCCTGAAGATGGAGTAGTTGATATTAAAAAGATCAATTTTTTGGACCTAATTTATATGTTTGTTGAAGGAAATAAACCACACTCTAGACTTGGTAAATCCCCTCAAGATCCCCTCAAGGAGTGGCCAATGGAATTTTGAGATAAAGTCTTCCTCAGCCTTGGCAAAATGTTGTTTTTTAAATAATGAAATATATCACTTGTGATGGTCAATTTACAGTAGTGGGTCGAGATGCTATGAGACTTCTTATTTATTTGAGGAAATTAGTTGTTTGAGAAGAATATATGATCAATCTTACCTCTTTCCTTCACAATGCTCTGATTAATGTTTCTCAAAAGATAAGATGAGGTAATGGGTCTACCTACGATCATGCACCGGTTACACTCATTTGTCACCATTATTTTCTTAGTAAACCATGGGGTGAAAAGGCTTGGTCCTCTTTCCTTTGAAAGATTTTTCCAATTCCTACCAAAAAGAAACCATGCTCTACCTCTCCTCCTTCCACTACAATCTATATTGAAGAACCCATAGTTAATATTGTAGACTGACCATCTTCATCACCACTGGTTCTAAAGATACTATACCAGAGATCAAAGTGACAAATGGGACTTTATTCAAGCACCCCTCTTCCTCCTCTAGCTAAACTCTGGTGCATTCACCAAATTATCTTATATGAAGAAGAAGAAGATGTGCATGTCATAGAAGAAGTTATATTTACAGAGGGAACCCTAGTAGGAGAAGTTATGCCTTAATAAGTAGAGCATCCTATTCCCTCTATTGTTGATAAGGGTAATGCACCCTTAACTAAAGAAGATCCATCTTCTCCACATTTTATCCATGAAGAAAAAGAATTGTGACATGTCATGGCTTTATCATGCCATGAGGAAAAAATCAGAGTGTAAAAAATAAAGTTAGATGTTCTTTGTTTAACTTTGAAAGGTAAGGACTTGATGATTTCTAATTTGAAACAAAGTTGGAAAGAATCTGTTACTAGAGTTAGTGACCAGGAAATAATTCTTCCAGGAATACAAGTTGAATAGACTATGGTCCACAATGTAATGTTTTCATAGACCCAATAATTGAGTAATTTGAAAAATTCTCTTGCTATCAAGGACACTCAAATTACTGATTTGAAAAATTCTCTTGCTATCAAAGACACTAATATTACTAATTTACAAAATGCCAATATTGATAAACATAATTTGATTAATAATATGAGAGAAAGTATTTATAATAGAAATATAATGATCACCTGACATACTAATATAATAATAGAGCTCACCACTTAGAATTCTAAGTTACAAGCCTCTATTCAGGCCATGCAAAGAGAAACATGAGAGATTGCAGTTCAGATAAAGGGTCCAACAAGAGTTGTTCCCTCTTTCCCTATTCCATTACATGAAATAATCTTTGCGTAGCATATCACCTAGAAGAAAATTCAAAAATTGAAGGATGAAAATGCCAAACTTAAGGAGGAATATCAGAAGCAATTGGTAGAATCCCAATTGTTATTGCATAAAACATAGTCTTATATCCAACACATTTGTGCTATTTTTGAGAAACTATTAGCATGTAGGCAACCTTGATCAATTTATGTTCTTTTCTTACATGATCAATTTAATAAATGGTAAATTAAGTTAATTTTCCTTGGTTTTTGACATATCATTAAAGATGAGCATGTATTTATGGAAAATTTTCTAAAGAACACTAAAGAAAGGTAGGATACCATTTGTGAGTTATATACTTTCAATTTGTTGTTAGGATATCTATCTAGTTTTTTGATAAATTTATTTGTTGGAGAGACATAATTGCATGCCTTTCTCTCCACTCTAAGGAACCAAATGGCATGGCAATAGACCAATAATAGATTTATATAATTACAAAGCACTATTGGGTTATGCATGAGACCATAATTTTTAGAAGCAAAGAAACTTATTTCTTGTTTTCAACCACTGTATCATATGCATATATGAACAAATATCATGATCTATTGAGATCTAATATTGCTACTTTTAGAGCTTTTCTAAACCACCATTATGCCAATGGTTTCAATGCAAGTCTTGTTAGGTGGGAGATATTACCTATTGTATTAAAGCCTAGGGAAGTCCTCATCCACACCAATATTAAATGGAATCTAAGAAGAGCCAAAGGAGTTTGCCATATAATCACTTGACGCTTATAAGAAAGAGGTTTAGATGTTTAGATTGGGATGAGGTTTAGGTCTCCTATCATTCTATGTCCTCTATCTCCATGGCGATGTTAGAATTCTCAAGTAAAAGTTAAATTTGAAGCCTAAGTGCATACATTTCTTAAAGATATTAGATTATTTTTAAGGGGCCACCATGACTGGGGTCATCATTTTGAAGTTTATGATCTGATTCAGAGTTTGAATCAAAAAATTTAGATTAAGGATCAGTCATCCCACTTATTTATGAGAGGACTTACAAAAGGTAAATTTTGGGGGAGAAATGATGAACATTTCATATAGCTCATTGTAGCTATATAAACTATCCCTAAAGTGTTATATTTGGTTATTTATTGTATTGCATTTAATAGTTAAAGTTTGATCTAAGTAGGATATGAATGCAATTTGTTCATTATTTGTATGTAATTTATTGCTAGTTATTTACCTTTATTATGTCTTACTTAGATGAATAGTGAAAATTTGAGTACAACAACACATCTCACATATTGGGTAATTTTGATTAGAAGAATACATCCAAAGGATGGGTAATTTTGAGTACAACAAAACATCCCAATGAGGGGTAATTTTGAGAAGACAACACATAGTTTTTACAACTCTTTTGGCTATAATTTTGAAGATTTGGAAAGCAAGCTCTGTTGAATGAATGCTCAGAGGAAAGTATAAAGATGCTCCAAAATTTCTCCAAATATGATCTGGGTGTCTTTCAAATATATACACAAGATGATTGGAATAAGTCTAAGAATGCACTAAAGATCTGTACAAGGTGATCAAAAGACCTATACCAAATGTTTCAAAGATATCTGGATGTGCTCCAAAGACTACAAAAATTATGTGTAATACATGATGCTGAGAGAAATTAGGAGCATTTTAATACAAAAATTTTCTTTGAAAAAAAATAAAAAATTGATTGGATGCAAATGATAGCTGGAAACCACAAAAAGAGGAGCATCCATACAAATCTTCAGCCCCCTGATGCTTCCCACCCCTTAAAAACTTCTTTCTAAATAATACCTACTCCTATATAATAGCTATAGATATTTTATAAGAATTTTTTTAATATAAAATGATGCATGAGACCCCTCTACCCAAGAATATCAATGCATGAGGGAAACGTTTGCCACCCCAAATAATAATGCTAGGTGTTATTTAATCATTCATTTATTAAATTTTATGATGTGGCATGAGGAAAAAGTTTGTCACCCCAAAATCTAACTTTTTAACTCAGTCTAAAATGGAAATAATTCAATGCAAATAATAATAACCCAGAACATGCCAAAAAATGACTTTTCAACTCAATCTAAAATAGAAATAATTTGCAGTATCCAAATAGAGCCAACAAATGAATGATGTGATGAGATAGAGATGGTGGAACCATTGAAACCCTCTCGCATCATAACACTTTTTTATTATGATTATTTGATTATAATTAATAAAAAAATGTTTGCTTTCCCCTCATATTCACCATTTGGGTCCCTATTGAAACAAGTAATCACTAAACAATCCTAATCTCCACCATTTCATTATCTTGGCCATTTCATAAGAAAAATCTAGGTCTATCCAAATCTCAATGATTTCATAACTTAAAGAAGTAAATAATGAATAAAAGGTTCATGTCAAGCCAAACAAATCACACATTTAAGATACAGTAAAACAATATATTACATAGATTAAATACCTGACAAGAAGCACTTACAAAAATGATATTGAAAAATGGGGTCAAAGCTTCCACCACTAACACCACCCCTGTAGAAATGATAGTGAAAAATGGGATCAATGCTTCCACCACTAACATCACAATTAATCTAACAGTCAATAATAGAATGTTTTTCAACCTTCAAAAGGGAGACAGAAAAATTGAGAGAAAAATAATGAAAAGAGAAAAAGATAAACTTAACCCTAATTTTGAAGTGCATGGGAAAAATATTTAAAAAAAATATTTATATATTTAAATATTTAAATAATTATGTTCATTATTTAATAAAAATATTTAATGATTTAAACATAAATAAAAATAAATAATAAAATTAGATAGTTTTTTAATATAATAATATTTACAAATTTTTATTGTTTATTATAATTATTCTAATTAAAATAGTTTATTCATATTTATTCATTAAATTATATGATTAAAATGTGTAATAGGGATTTGACTCCTTAATTTTTAGCCCCCATAGAATAACTTTGAGATAATTTAACTTATCAATTCAAATACCTGTGAGAGTGAGTCACCTTTCTAGAATTAACAAACTATTAATATTTGGAGATGAATTTGACCCCAAAATGGTAATTAAAATAAATGATGTAAAATCGTACCTAGTAAATCAAAACCTAGACTTGGGAAAGGATTTTGTGAGGTTATCTAAATTATGGTTATGTGAGGGCATAAGAAGTCTACACCATACCAATCTATAAACATTAACTTTTCATTCATGACAACAAGCCATGTGATATCTCAATGCTGAGTAGGGTTAAATATTTCAGCCAACAACACATTAAGTACTTCAACTTTGAAGCCCCATAATAGGGTCAAAACCAAGGGAGTTAGAATTTTGACGTAGAGATTGTGCTAACGATTTATAAATAATAGGTTATTGTATAATAAGTGGAGTTTCATCCACATTTTTTGAAGATGTAACATAAGTAAATTGTCTTAGATAGGTATTTGACTCAATTTTTATCCCTCACCCCCAGGAATTATACCTTTGAGATAATTTAATTCACCAATTCAAATACCTTTGAGGGTGAGTCACCTTTCTTGAACTTAAAAAATAATATTTGGAGAGGAATTCTACCCCATAAAGGTATTTAAAATAAGTGACACAACATCATACCTAGTAACTCAAATACCTCTTGGAAAAACATTTTGTGTGCTTATCTAAATTATGGTTATGTGAGGACATATTAAGCAGTCTACCTCATAACACTTACTATATATAGTATTTCTATATATATACTTTTAATCCACTTATAGATATCTAAATGTAGATTTGTATAATTTAGGGAATTTTATTCTAATAAAATAATGACAGACTTGTAATAAATTACACTTGATGGGTCTCCTACCATGGGTTTTTGAATCACATCTAGGAGATGATCAAATTCAATTAGAAAATGTTCAATATGTTAGGATCTTGCTCCTCAATAAGAGCACAATATGATTACCTTGTATAAGCAACTAATCACAAAATTAAACCAGAATTAACAAGTAAATAGAATTCACAAATGACACAGAATATGAGAGACAATACACAATCTTGTATTAATACTCATGCCAGAAGGAAATACAATGAAGATGCCACAATCTTCCATACCTCTCAGATGTACATATTTCTTTCCCTCAAGAGTTCACTCTCCTACCAAAAATGGTCCCAACACACAACTCAAACACAGAGTTGGTGTTCACCTCCAACCAGTCAGTAATAACCCTGCCAATACACAAGTACTCAAAGTACTTCAAGTAGATCTCCCATGAACCTGCAACAACCTACAACTCAAATGATCTTACTTACCATGTAGAACTTCTCCCTGATCTTGCTGCCACCTGCAGATCAGGGAGAAGTTCTACATGGTAAGTAAGATCATTTGAGTTGCAGGTTGTTGCATGCTAGTTTGCCTGTATAGTTTTTGGCTCTGATACCACTTGTTGGGGATCAACCAACAAGCTTGATTACTTTTATGTAAGCAAAACACAGAATTAAACCAAAATTGAAAGCAACTAGAATAAAAAATGGCAAAGAATAAGAGATACAAGAAACCACCCTAAAAACTTTTATTAAACTCTTCCAGCTGGCAACTCCACCAAAAACTCCCATTTGGTTCTTCTCCAAGGAATCACATCCTTCATCCATGCCAAGCTCCCACTATTTCCTGGATCTACCTGCTCTGCTTCTTTAATAACTTCCTGGTTCTTGACCATCAGTGAGCAACAAGTAGTGTAAAGAAGGGAAATGATGAATTTGAGGCTTACTTACCCTTTAAGTCCTCCATATGGGCGCTTGAGACTCCTTGACAGCTTGCTGTCTACCCAAAATCCATCTCAGTGATCGATGCTAGTCACATCTCAGTCTGCACCCGATCGATGTCAGTTCCATGTGACTGCCTCATCATTGATGTCAGTTCCCCCTGATCAATGCTGGTGTTTATTTGTCCTGAGTCACCGACGTTGGGCTACACATAGTCGATGTCGGTCCCTGTCTGGATGCCGACGTCGATTTTCTAACCGATGTTGGTCTCTATGTTTTACTTGTGAGCGATGACTTCTACCCATGAGCTCTTTTTGGATCAAACCCTTGTCCATATCAACCTTGCTCTGCTCAAAATTTTTTAGCCCCTTACGCTGATCTTTGTCTGTCATCTTCTTGTTGAAAACCAAGGCTTTCCTGTTCTTGTCACGAACATCAAATTTCTCAAGAAACGTCACTTTCTTCCTTTGCTTATAAAAATCTTGATCCATGATTTTCAAATCTAAAAGCATACCCTTTGACTCAAGAACATGCATCCCATTCTTATTCATGTGACCAAGCCTATTAAGCCACTTCTTTGAATCTACAGCTGAAGTAGATAAATCAGAAGGAGAATCAGTAATACAAGTAGATAGATAAAGCATACCTACTTTCTTACCTCTTGCTACAATAAGTGCACCCTTGGTAACCTTCCAAGAGTCCACTGTGAGAGTTATTGTGCAACCCTCATCACCCAACTTTTCAACAGATATCAAATTCCACTTCAGGACTGGAACATGCATGACCTCCTTCAACACCCATGTGTTGCCCGTCTACAATTTCAGCTTCACTTTCCCTTTGCCAACCATTTGACAAGGCTTACCATCCCCTAAATAAATTTCTCCAAAGTCTCCTTGGACATATTCATGAAAAAATTCCCTATTTGGGGATGCATGGAAAGAGGCACCATAATCTAAAACTCAAGATTTTACTTTATCCAAAGAACATACCAGAGCATCCTGTGCAACAATACCTGCAACATCTGCTTCTTCAGTTCCTTCTTACTAATCTTCAACTAACCAATAATCTTTCTTTTTGTGCCCTTTCTTTCCACATTTCCAGTAGGTTATTCTACCATACCTAGACTTGGATTTCCTGCCTATCTTTGACCTTGATCTCCCATGCTCAATCGTCTCTCTTTGCCTTCCCTTGCTTTCAACACTCAAAGCATTCCCTGATGATTCACCTGTGCTTTTCCTACAAATTTATTCATTCAAGATTACACTCACAACATCATCCACTTTTAAGATCTTAGAAACAGATGCAGTATTACTAACTACCATTACCAAACTCTCCCAACTTTCAGGTAATGAGCATAAGATTAAGAGAGCCTTAATTTCATCTTCAAAAACAATATTGACTGAATTTAACTAGTTTACCAAACCATGGAAATCACTAAGATGACTATGAACAGATCCACCTTCCAACATTTACAAATTAAATAATTGCTTCATAAGAAATACCTTATTCAAAGCTGAGGGTTTTTCATATAAATTTGCCAAATATTCCATCAACTCTACCATTGTCTTAGCCTGTGATAAGTTGGAAATCACAGACGATGCAAGGCTCAACCTTATAGATCCCAGAACCTTCCGATCAAGAACCTTCCATTCTTCATCCTTCATATCCAGGGGCTTGCATGCAACCCCACCCAACGGTAAGTACAAATCTTTTTGATATATATAATCTTTAATCTGCATCCTCCATAATTGATAGTTTTTGCCATTAAACTTCTCCATTCGTAGCTTACTTTCTTTTGCCATTGCTATACTCCCACTCAAATAGAAACCCCTGTGAGTATCTTGTAATCAACACACACTAACTAGATATGATACAACCTGTTAGTAACCCAACCAAAAGCTCTGATACCACTTGTCAGGATCTTGCTCCTCAATAAGAACACAATATGATTACCTTGTATAAGCAACTAATCACGAAATTAAACCAGAATTAACAAGTAAATAGAATTCACAAATGACACTGAATATGAGAGACAATACACAATCTTGTATTAATACTCATGCCAGAAGGAAATACAATGAAGATGCCAAAATATTCCACACCTCTCAGATGTACAGATCTCTTTCCCTCAAGAGTTCACACCCCTACCAAAAATGGTCCCAATACACAACTCAAACACAAAGTTGGTGTTCACCTCCAACCAGTCAGTAATAACCCTGCCAGTACACAAGTACTCAAAGTACTTCAAGTAGATCTCCCATGAACTTGCAACAACCTGCAACTCAAATGATCTTACTTACCATGTAGAACTTCTCCCTGATCTTGCTGCCACCTATAGATCAACTGTTCTTACAATTGGAAGGATCTCTTCCTTTCCTTAATCCTTGATCCATGATCCTTAATTACAATACATGCCAATGAGTCTATAAATAGATCTCATACTAAACAATAGCTTAGACTTCTAATTTACAATAATTAGACTCGCAACTCAAGACCAAAGATAGCCTTTACATGCAAACAACCGGTTCAACAAACTAACTGTTCATGTAACGAGTAGTTCTGGAACTGCACAGGCGACCGACATCGGTCCCTATCTGCCTGGAGGTGAGCGATGTTGGCCGACTCTTGCCGATGTCGATTGCCCTTCTGTTCACCCATGACCGACGTCGGTTGCACTGCCGATGCTGGTATCCTTGGAACTCAACAACCTCCTCCATGTTTGCAAACAATGAAGCTTTTAGCTCCACAACCTAACACAATAATCTTCTACAAGACCATAGTAAAATGAAAATTATATAAGTTTAAATATGAAAATAGAAGTATAATTATGGTTATGAAACTTTGGAACCAATTGTAATGATTTAAAAATAATTATTATATTCTTGCATAATAAGTGGAGTTTCATCCACATGTTTGGAAGATATAACATTATTAATTATTAGGAGAAATAAGTGGTGGTGGTATAATGGTAGGCATACACATTAGAATAGATGGTGTCTTTCTAACATATATGTCCACTTCAGATTTTTATCATATTTCTAAATCCAAAATTCTTCTTAGTCGCTTCTAATTTTTTTAACGTCATTGTATCAAAAGAAATTTCTCTATTGCAATCACCAAGACAAAACCTGATCACCCATAACTGTGCTTCTTATCTAGTGAATATAGATGCCCCTGATCAAAACCAAGGGAATTATAACTTTGACATAGAGATTTTGCTAATGAATTAGAAAAAATAGGCTCTTGCATGATAAGTGGAGTTTCAAACTTGATGTAATATAAGAAAATTGTCTAAATTTAAGGATTTGACTCCTTAATATTTATCCCCCCAAAAATTATACCTTTGAGATAATTTAATTCACCAATTCAAATACCTGTGAGAGTGAGTCACTTTTTTTAAACTTACAAACTAATATTTGGAGATGAATTCAACCCCAAAATGGTAATTAAAATAAGTGACACAAAATCATACCTAGTAACTCAAAGATATCTTGGGAAAGGATTTTGTGTGCTTATCTAAATTACACTTGATGGGTCTCCTACCATGGGTTTTTGGATCACATTCAGAAGATCACCAAAAATAGAAAATGTTCAATAATTTGCTACAAGACCATAGTACAATGAAAATTATAGAAGTTCAAATATGGAAATAGAAGTAAAATTATCATAATGGAACTTTAGAATTGATGGTAATGATTTAGAAATAATTATTAGGATCTTGCATGACAAGTGGAGTTTCATCCACATTTTTAGAAGATGTAACATTATTAATTATTAGGAGAATAAGTGGTGGTGGTATAATGGTAGGCATACACATTGGAATATATGGTGTATTTTGAACATATATGTGACACAAAATCATACCTAGTAACTCAAAGAACTCTTGGGAAAGGATTTTGTATGCTTATCTACATTACACTTGATGGGTCTCCTACCATGGGTTTTTAGATCACATCCAAAGGATCATCAGAATTAGAAAATGTCCAATAATCTGCTACAAGACCATAACATAATGAAAATTATAGAATTTCAAATATGTAAATAGAAGTAAAATTATTGTCATGAAACTTTGGAACCAATGGTAATGATTTAGAAATAGTTATTAGGCTCTTGCATAATAAGTGGAGTTTCATCCACATTTTTTGAAGATGTAACATTATTAATTATTAGGAGAAACAAGTGGTGGTGGTATAATGGTAGGCACACACATTGGAATAGATGGTGTCTTTCAAACATATATGTCCACTTCAAATTTTTATCATATTTCTAAACTCAAAATTCTTCTTGTTCATTTCTAATTTTTTTTACGTCATTGTAACAAAATTATTTTTTCTATTGCAATCACCAAGACAAAACTTGATCACCCACAACTATGCTCCTTATCTAGTGAATATAGATGCCCTTGATTGAAACCAAAGGAGTTACAATTTTGATATAGAGATTGTGCTAATGATTTAGAAAAAATAGGTTTTTACATAATAAGTGGAGTTTCATCTACATTTTTAAAACTTGATGTAGCATAAGCAAATTGTCTAAATTTAGGGATTTGAATCCTTAATATTTATCCCCCTTCGTAATTATACCTTTGAGATAATTTAATTCACCAATTGAAATACCTGTGAGGGTGAGTAGCCTTTCTTGAACTTACAAACTAATATTTGAAGATGAATTCAACCCCAAAATGGTAATTAAAACAAGTGACACAAAATCATACCTAGTAACTCAAAGACTTCTTGGGAAAGGATTTTGTGTGCTTATATAAATTACACTTGATGGGTCTCCTACCATGGGTTTTTGGATCACATCTAGGGGATCATCAAAATTAGAAAATGTTCAATAATCTTCTACAAGACCATAGTATAATGAAAATTATAGAAGTTCAAATATGGAAATAGAAGTAAAATTATCATCATGGAACTTTGAAACTGATGGTAATGATTTAGAAATAATTATTAGGCTCTTGTATAATAAGTGGAGTTTCATCCATATTTTTTGAAGATGTAACATTATTATTAGGAGAAACAAGTGGTGGTGGTATAATGGTAGGCATACACATTGGAATAGATGGTGTCTTTAGAACATATATGTACATATCAAATTTTTATCATATTTCTAAATCCAAAATTCTTCTTGGTCACTTCTAATTTTTTTAACGCCATTGTAACAAAAGTAATTTATCCATTGCAATCACTAAGACAAAACCTGATCACCCACAACTATGCTCCTTATATAGAGAATACAAATGCTCTGTGATTGAAACTAAGGGAGTTGTAATTTTGGCGTAGAGATTGTGCTAATGATTTATAAAAAATAGGCTCTTGCATAATAATTGGAGTTTCATCCACATTTTTTGAACTTGATGTAACATAAGCAAATTGTCTAAATTTAGAGATTTGACTCCTTACTATTTATCCCCCCCCCCCCCCCCCCCCATAATTATAACTTTGAGATAATTTAATTCACCAATTCAAATACCTGTAAGGGCGAGTCACCTTTCTTGAAATTACAAACTAATATTTGGAGACGAATTCAACCCCAAAATGGTAATCAAAATAAGTGACACAAAATCATACCTAGTAAATCAAAGACCTCTTGGGAAAGGATTTTGTGTGCTTATCTAAATTACACTTGATAGGTCTCCTACCATGGGTTTTTGGATCACATTTAGGGCATCATCAGAATTAGAAAATGTTCAATAATCCACTACAAGACTATAATACAATGAAAATTATAGAAGTTTAAATATGAAAATAGAAGTAAAATTATCATGATGGAACTTTGAAACTGATGGTAATGATTTAGAAATAATTAATAGGCTTTTGTATAATAAGTGGAGTTTCATCCAATTTTTTTGAAGATGTAACATTATTAATTATTAAGAGAAACAAGTGGTGGTGGTATAATGGTAAGCATACACATTGCAATAGATGGTATCTTTTGAACATATATGTTCATTTCAAATTTTTATCATATTTCTAAACCCAAAATTCTTCTTGGTCACTTCTAATTTTTTTAATGTCATTATAACAAAAGTAATTTCTCCATTGCAATCACCAAGATAAAACCTGATTACCCACAACTATGCTTTTTATCCAGTAAATACAGATGCACCCTTATCGAAACCAAGGGAGTTGAAATTTTGATGTAAAGATTGTGCTAATGATTTAGAAAAAATAGGCTCTTGTATAGTAAGTGGAGTTTCATCCATATTTTTTGAACTTGATGTAACATAAGCAAATTGTCTAAATTTCAGGATTTGACTAATTAATATTTAGCCCTCCCGCCCCCCCATAATTATACCTTTGAGATAATTTAATTCACCAATTCAAATACCTATGAGGGCAATTCACCTTTCTTGAACTTAAAAACTAATGTTTGAAGATGAATTCAACCCCAAAATGGTAATTAAAATAAGTGACACAAAATCATACCTAGTAACTCAAAGACCTCTTGGGAAATGATTTTGTGTGATTATCTAAATTACAATTGATGGGTCTCCTACTATGGGTTTTTGGATCACATTCAGGGGATCATCATAAATAGAAAATGTTTAATAATCTGCTACAAGACCATAGTACAATGAAAATTATAGAAGTTTAAATATGGAAATAAAAGTAAACTTATCATCATGGAGCTTTGGAATTGATGGTAATGATTTAGAAATAATTATTATGCTCTTGCATAATAAGTGGAGATTCATCCACATTTTTTGAAGATGTAACATTATTAATTATTAGGAGAAACAAGTGGTGGTGGTATAATGGTAGGCATATAATTTGGAATAGATGGTGTATTTTGAACATATATGTCCACTTCAAATTTTTATCATATTTTTAAACTCAAAATTCTTCTTGGTCGCTTCTTATATTTTTAATTCCAGTGTAACAAAAGTAATTTTTTCATGGCAATCACCAAGATGACACCTGATCACCCATAACTGTGCTCCTTATCCAGTGAATACAAATGCCCCTTGATCGAAACCAACGGAGTTACAAATTTGATATAGAGATTGTGATAATGATTTAGAAAAAATAGGCTCTTGTATAATAAGTGAAGTTTTATCCACATTTTTTGAAGATGTAACATAAACAAATTATCTAAATTTAGAGATTTGACTCCTTAATATTTATCCCCCCTAGGAATTATATCTTTGAGATAATTTAATTCACCAATTCAAATACCTATGAGGGCGAGTCAATATTATTGAACTTATAAATTTATTTGGAGATGAATTCAACCCAAAATGGTAATTAAAATAAGTGACACAAAATCATACCTAGTAACTCAAAGACCTCCTATGAAAGGATTTTGTGTGCTTATCTAAATTACGCTTGATGGGTCTCCTACCATGGGTTTTTGGATCATATCTAGGGGATCATCAAAATTAAAAAATGTTCAGTAATCCACTACAAGACCATACTAAAATGAAAATTATATAAGTTTAAATATGGAAATAGAAGTAAAATTATCATTATGGAACTTTGGAACTGATGGTAATGATTTAAAAATAATTTATAGGCTCTTGCATAATAAGTGGAGTTTCATCCACATTTTTTGAAGATGTAACATTATTAATTATTAGGAGAAATAAGTGGTGGTGGATTAATGGCATGCATACATATTAGAATAGATGGTGTCTTTTAAACATATATACCCACTTAAAAATTTTATCATATTTCTAAACCCAAAATTCTTATTAGTCGCTTCTATTTTTTTTTATGCCATTATAACAAAAGCAATTTCTCCATTGAAATCACCAAGACAAAACCTAATCACCCACAAATATGCTCCTTATCCAGTAAATACAGAAGCCCCTGATCAAAACCAAGGGAGTTAAAATTTTGACATAGAGATTGTGCCAATGATTTCGAAAAAATAGGCTCTTATATAATAATTTGAGTTTCATCCACATTTTTTGAATATATAACATAATAAAGTTGTCTGAATTTTGCGATTTGACTTCTTAATATTTACCCCCTAGGAATTATACCTTTGAGATAATTTAATTCACCAATTCAAATACCTGTGAGGGCAAGTCACCTTTTTTGAACTTACAAACTAATATTTAGAGATGAATTCAACCCCAAAATGGTAATTAAAATAAGTGACACAAATCATACCTAGTAACTCAAAGACCTCTTAGGAAAGGATTTTGTGTGCTTATCTAAATTACACTTGATGGGTTTCTTACCATGGGTTTTTAGATCACATATAGGGTATCATCAGAATTAGAAAATGTTCAATAATCCACTACAAGACCATAGTACAATAAAAAATATAGAAGTTCAAATATGGAAATAGAAGTAAAATTATCATCATGAAACTTTGGAACCGATGGTAATGATTTAGAAATAATTATTAGGCTCTTTCATAATAAGTGGAGTTTCATCCACATTTTTTGAAGAAGTAACATTATTAATTATTAGGAGAAATAAGTGGTGGTGGTATAATGGTAGGCATACACATTGGAATAGATGGTGTATTTTGAACATATATGTCCACTTCAAATTTTTATCATATTTCTAAACCCAAAATTATTCTTAGTCATTTCTATTTTTTTTAACGCCATTGTAACAAAAGTAATTTCTCTATTGCAATCACCAAGACAAAACTTGATCACCCACAACTATGCTCCTTATCTAGTGAATATAGATGCCCTTGATTGAAACCAAAGGAGTTATAATTTTGATATAGATATTGTGCTAATGATTTAGAAAAAATAGGTTCTTGAATAATAAGTGGAGTTTCATCCACATTTTTTGAATATGTAACATAAGTAAATTATCTAAATTTAGGAATTTGACTCTTTAAAAACTAATATTTGAAGACGAATTCAACCCCAAAATGGTAATTAAATTAAGTGACACAAAATCATACCTAGTAACTCAAAGACCTCTTGGGAAATGATTTTGTGTGATTATCTAAATTACACTTGATGGGTCTCCTACTATGGGTTTTTGGATCACATTCAGGGGATCATCAGAATTAGAAAATGTTCAATAATCTGCTACAAGACCATAATACAATGAAAATTATATAAGTGTAAATATGGAAATAAAAGTAAAATTATCATCATGGAGCTTTGGAACCGATGGTAATGATTTAGAAATAATTATTATGCTCTTGCATAATAAGTGGAGATTCATCCACATTTTTTGAAGATGTAACATTAGTAATTATTAGGAGAAACAAGTGGTCGTGGTATAATGGTAGGCATATAAATTGGAATAGATGGTGTATTTTGAACATATATGTCCAGTTCAAATTTTTATCATATTTTTAAACTCAAAATTCTTCTTGGTCGCTTCTTATTTTTTTAATGCCATTATAACAAAAGTAATTTTTTCATTGCAATCACCAAGACGAAACTTGATCACCCACAACTGTGCTCCTTATCCAGTAAATACAAATGCCCCTTGATTGAAACCAAAGGAGTTACAAATTTGATGTAGAGATTGTGATAATGATTTAGAAAAAATAGGCTCTTGTATAATAAGTGAAGTTTTATCCACATTTTTTGAAGACGTAACATAAACAAATTGTCTAAATTTAGGGATTTGACTCCTTAATATTTAGTCCCCCCAGGAATTATATCTTTGAGATAATTTAATTTACCAATTCAAATACCTATGAGGGTGAGTCAATTTTATTGAACTTATAAACTTATTTGGAGATGAATTCAACCCAAAATGGTAATTAAAATAAGTGACACAAAATCATACCTAGTAACTCAAAGACCACCTATGAAAGGATTTTGTGTGCTTATCTAAATTACACTTGATGGGTCTCCTACCATGGGTTTTTGGATCACATCTAGAGGATCATCAGAATTAAAAAATGTTTAGTAATCCAATACAAGACCATAGTAAAATGAAAATGATAGAAGTTTAAATATGGAAATAGAAGTAAAATTATCATCATGGAACTTTGGAATTGATGGTAATGATTTAAACATAATTATTAGGATCTTGCATAATAAGTGGAGTTTCATCCACATTTTTTGAAGATGTAACATTATTAATTATTAGGAGAAACAAATGGTGGTGGATTAATGGTATGCATACATATTGGAATAGATGGTGTCTTTCAAACATATAAACCCACTTAAAATTTTTATCATATTTCTAAACCCAAAATTCTTATTGGTCGCTTCTAATTTTTTTAATGCCATTATAACAAAAGCAATTTCTCCATTGAAATCACCAAGACAAAACCTAATCACCCACAACTATGCTTCTTATCCAGTGAATACAGAAGCCCCTAATCGAAACTAAGGGAAATACAATTTTGACATAGAGATTATGCCAATGATTTAGAAAAAATAGGCTCTTACATAATAAGTTGAGTTTCATCCACATTTTTTGAATATGTAACATAAGAAAGTTGTCTAAATTTTAGGATTTGACTCCTTAATATTTAACCCCCTAGGAATTATACCTTTGAGATAATTTAATTCACCAATTCAAATACCTGTGAGGGCAAGTCACCTTTTTTGAACTTATAAACTAATATTTAGAGATGAATTCAACCCCAAAATGGTAATTAAAATAAGTGACACAAAATCATACCTAGTAACTCAAAGACCTCTTAGGAAAGGATTTTGTGTGTTTATCTAAATTACACTTGATGGGTCTCTTACCATGGGGTTTTGGATCACATCCAGGGGATCGTCAGAATTAGAAAATGTTCAAAAATCCACTACAAGACCATAGTACAATTAAAATTATAGAAGGTCAAATATGGAAATAGAAGTAAAATTATCATCATGGAACTTTGGAACCGATGGTAATGATTTAGAAATAATTATTAAGATTTTGCATAATAAGTGGAGTTTCATCCACATTTATTGAAGAAGGAACATTATTAATTATTAGGAGAAATAAGTGGTGGTGGTATAATGGTAGGCATACACATTGGAATAGATGGTGTCTTTCAAACATATATGCCCACTTCAAATTTTTATCATATTTCTAAACTTGAAATTCTTCTTGGTCATTTCTTATTTTTTTAATGCCATTGTAACAAAAGTATTTTTTCTATTGCAATCACCAAGACAAAACCTGATCACCCACAACTATGCTCCTTATCTAGTGAATATAGATGCCCTTGATTGAAACCAAAGGAGTTACAATTTTGATATAGAGATTGTGCTAATGATTTAGAAAAAATAGGTTCTTACATAATAAGTGGAGTTTCATCCACATTTTTTGAATATGTATCATAAGTAAATTATCTAAATTTAGGGGTTTGACTCTTTAATATTTAGCCCCGTCCCCCTACCCCCCCACCCCCTCCCCTAAATTATACTTTTGAGATAATTTAATTTACCAATTCAAATACCTGTGAGGGTGAGTCACCTTTCTTGAACTTGCAAACTAATATTTGGAGATGAATTCAACTCCAAAATGGTAATGAAAAAAAGTGACACAAGATCATACCTAGTAACTCAAAGACCTCTTGTAAAATGATTTTGTGTGCTTATATAAATTAATATGGTTAGATGAGGGCATATTAAGTAGTCTACCTCAGAACACTTACTATATATAGTATTTCTATATATAGAATTTGAATCCACTTATAGATATCTAAATGTAGATTTGTATAATTTAGCTAATTTTATTCAAATAAAATAGAAATAGACCCATCATAACAAATTACACTTGATGGGTCTCCTACCATGGGTTTTTGGAGCACATCCAGGGGATCATTAGAATTAGAAAATGTTCAATAATACACTACCAAACCATAGTACAATGAAAATTTTAGAAGTTCCAATATGGAAATAGAAGTAAAATTATCATCATGGAATGTTGGAACCGATGGCAATGATTTAGAAATAATTATTAATAGGCTCTTCTGAATGCATTCTAAGTGGAGTTTCATACACATTTTTTTGAAGACGTAACATTATTAATTATAGGAAAAACAAGTGGTGGTGGTATAATAGTATGCATATACATCATTGGAATAAAATTAGTTTCTTTCGAACATATATGTCCATTACAAATTTTTATTGTATTGTTAAACCCATGATTCTTCTTGGTCGCTTCTAATTTTTTTAGCACCATTGTAACAAAATTAATTTCTCCATCGCATTCACCAAGATAAAACCTGATCAAAACCAAGGGAGTTGGAATGTTGACATAGTGATTATGCTAGGAGGTTATCTCTTTACATGAAGAATGCAAGCCATCATAAACTAAAGCATTGCAAGGTGATTCAGATTCTGATAAGTTTGCACCCATAATTATTTCTAAGATGAACTTATTTTGACATCAATGTCATGGGTTTGGAGTAACTAGTAGGTTTAATTATCGATTTACAATCTTTCACTTCGCATAACCCCTCTTAGTGAATACTGAGGTGGTAGTAAACTTATAGAGGTGTGAGGGAAGCCTCTAGGATCCCTCGTACCATGAGATGTCATCAATCTAGTCAATAATACCCTCCATAATTCATTAATGTCAATTTTCCATCTGAATCCCTTCATATATTTTAATATTAATCAATATTATTATATCATATAATATATATGTTAATATAGATTATAAATCAATATTATATGTGCAACAAATCTAATGAAAATCATGTGTGCAATAAATTACATCAAAGAGCAAATCTATCAAAAATTAATAAGCAATGGGCATTAAATTAAAATAATCATGTATTCATGAAGGTTAAATCTATTTGTGAAGGTTAAATCATGTATCCATGTGTCATTATCAATTGGATATGTAGTGAAGTGAGTTGAAAAGCATCATTTATAGGTCCAAATCACATCAATGTAGTAAAATTAAGAATCACAAAAACTTGATTTATTAAGATTATATAAATTATAATATATTTATATATTATTGTTAATGGTATAAAAATAATATTAAATTTTTAACAAAATTAAATGAATTTTTATGCCATATAATGCCACATAACATCATAAAATGGGTAAATATGATCAATGTATGGATTTAAAACTCTATGGCACTTCATCATGTGCACAATAGATGAGGGTGATTACTTCGAAGATCAAATCTATCAAACATTATTGTGTTTGTGAGGAATTAAATTAAAAGTTTCAATCACATATCACCATTGAAGTTGTCACAAGCATTAAATTTGATGTTGTAAATTGGCATTTAGGATAGTTGGCAGTAAAGCATGTGAATTATTAATTTTTAGTAGCCCTTCAAACTTGGTTATAAATTTTTTTTGAACTATTAGATTACATACAAATTATTCAAAGGAATCGAGTCTATTCTAATTTTATACAAAATGATCATCAAATTTCAGTTAACAATCAGGGCTTTTAACCTCCAATTTAAATTAGTGGTATGAAATTCTTCTATTCAAAAGAATCAAATTAAGATAAAGTGCAAATGAATATCTATCCCAGTGAGTTTATTTCTCCACTCCAATCCTTTTGTTTATTTCTTGAGTTTATAAAACTAGAATGATAATTTACTCACTAACTTCAATTTTGATGTTTGACTGTGAGATGTGTTTATTGGTGTTTCTGACTGTAGTTACTACAAAGTGAGTTGAAGATGTGTTCATAAGTTCCTACAGACAAGACTATTTGGAAAATTTTGACTCATGTATATTATGGCCTTATTCATAGTTTTTTTGTAACATATAGTTACTAAGATTCATGTATTAAATGCACCTATTTACAAAATTAGGAATACAAACAAATGATAACCAACCATTATCATAGACTAGGAGTAGTGATAATTAACATTTTTCATTTTGAAACTTTAGCAGGTGCATCTCATGGATGTGATTGGATGCTTTGTATGTGCCCTTATGGCCTTGTATATTCTGTTATCCATCTACTAGGATGTGATTCATGTTTTATGTTATTTGAAATGGAAAATTATCTCTGTCTACTAGATTTTATTTTCTTCTACTTCTATAGTTTTGGTCTTTGCTCACATAATAGATTATAGTTAATGCTTTATGCTCCTTTATGGTCTGTGATGCTTCAGGATCTAGTCTATTTTAAGAAATAAAAAATATTTTGACATGATAGGTTGGGTGAATATCTAATTATATTGGTGTTTCTAATTGGATTTAATGTAAACCAATTATGGTGCTTTATGTTCTAATAATGCATTAGAATAGATGGTGTTTTTGGAACATATATGTCCACTTTAGTTTTGACATAGACATTACATGCTAGGAGTCTCTCTCTTTACACGTAGAATGCAAGCCATCATAGACTAAATCATTGCATGGTGATTCAGATATTGATTGGTCTACACCCATAATTATCTATAAAGATGAACTTAATTAATATTTTGACATTGTCAAGGGTTTGGAATTACTAGGTTTAACTATCAATTATAATTTTACCCCTCTCACCAATACATATATCTATACATTATATGTCATGATATATGTGTGTGTGCATGTGTGAAGATATGTGCACATGGACAAGGGTGAGCACATAGTGAAGCAAAATAAATTTTGTAAAGCTATATATGTCTCCACTTTTTTGATCCTCTCCTACGCACATGAGAAAAATAAACCAAGTGAAACTTTGCACATTTCCTACTTAAGTTGAAAGCATAAAAATTGATTTGATTTTATTGAAATCTATGTGGTATGATGGAATATTAGGGTAATCTTGGGCCATAGTGAAGCCTACTAGGATGCTGAATATGGCTAAGCCTAGGGCACCCTCAAGTGTGCTCTGGGAATGCTTTTTGTAGCATGTGTGCAGGGTGTGAATGTGTGTGTGTGTGTGTGTGTGTGTATTAAATTGAGTAATATTATATATTTCATTTTATTTAGACTAGAGGAAAGGTCCCAATAGTTATGCATGTTCCAATTACCAAACAAGGCTTTTGTTAACATGTCCTCCATCGATGGATCATATTGGTTTGTATAAATATTAAAGTGCACCAGAAGCTGAACATGTAGTATCTAATACTTATTCAACATTTATTCTATAAAATTAAAAGTAACCAATCCCATCTTGGCAAGTAAGACTCAAGTATTGATATTCTTATACAAAACTATTAGTACTCTAAAGGTAAAGTTTTGGTCATATGTTTAAAAAATGCATTTCATGATGTCTCATGATAAAATTGGTTATATCATAAAAATTTGTATAATGTGTTAGACCTTGAAACCTTAGTTATGAGTAGTTAAGATGACATTAAAAATTAAAAAATATAATGTGATGTTATGGCATCTTAATTCGATGTCTAAAGTTAGGGTGCACGGCTACTGGGACCTTTCTCCTATACTAAAATATATAATATATCATTATAATTTGATTTATAAAATATATTATATAATATATAATATTATAATATTATATTATATTACATTATATAATATATATTTTAAATAAATATTATATATTTTAATATAATATATATAAATATCATTTTAATATATTAAAGATATCACTCACCTTTAATTCAACTTGACTACTCGAGGTGCATTTTTGTTCAGAAATAGGTGGGAGTCCCCAACGAATTTGGAATTCAAATTTACTTTACAAAATAAGGTCTTTATAATTTTCACACATTTTTAAGAGGAACAAAAACCACCAAACGTGTCTGACCACTGATATATTCCTATTTCTACATATTCTTAGTTTTTTCTAAACCTACACTAAAGAGTACTGACATATCAAAATAGAGCATGTTGTAGAGTGTCTAAAGCGTTGACCATATTTATTACTATTATTTTTGTAGATCCTTATTTTCAAGTATTTAATCTTAATAGTGTTAAATATATTTTTTTACTCTATCTAAAATGTGCAAAAATCCTTATTTTTAGGTATTTAATCTTAATAGTGTTTAATATTTTTTTTACTCTATCTAAAATGTGTGATTTATTTCTATTTACTTGGTCATTTTACTCATTATTTAACACCTTACTATGTTATGAAATCACTAATATTTGGATAATCTACCTAGATTATTGTAATATTTTTTGCCTTGCTGGAGTACTCCTAGCTGTGATGTCAGCAAGCTTTCTGCTAAAGGAGCATGCACATGTATATTTTTTGGGAAAACAAGGTTTTCAAATTATAACACTAAAATTTTATAAAACAATACAATTAATATTATTCCAAATGCTCTACCTGTATATATTTAATCAAGTTTTAATAAAAAATAGTATAATTTTTAAGAATGTGTGTCGAGCTCAGGGAGGCCTTGGGTTGGCCTAGGTAGCATTGAGCCCTGATGTAAAGCCCATTTCAAAAATAAAATAGGTCAAAGGAGTCAAGTGCGTGTATAAGACAAAAATGGGTAGACTCCAGTTATAATTAAATATGGGTAGACTTCTTGTTTGGATTAACTTCTATGGAAAATAGTCGCACAATAATTACTTTGCACATTTTTTTATCATCTTCATCATCTAGTGAAAACTAACTAATTCTATAGATTTAGCCAATAAACCATGTAGTTCAAATGTCTTTCATTCAAGACATGCAACCCAAAATTCAAAGAAACCATTCAAATTCAAGACATAAAACTAGCAATCGAGAGAAAAGCTATTTAGCAATTGACATATCAAATGTGGATAATCTTTGTAGAATTCCTTGATTATATTAATTGCTTCAAGCATACAAAATTTTCTCTCTTTTACAAATGATAATACATGCCTTTATAGAAAAGTTAGGCAATATACTAGTTAATTACACTGTATAGGTGTATAAAAGATGAGGACAACTATCCTTACAAGTTCTAGAATACACTTATTCTTCACATTTAGACTAACATAGGGGAAATATGCTAATAGACTAGCATATGCCCTACAAAATAATATTCCTATTCTAGATATTACAATGTTCTTTACAAGAGGGAATATTAGCCACTAGGTGGGCCTTGTTGATGCTTCTAAATGAACCATAGGTGCTCTTAATGTTCAAAGACCACTTCTCATTTTATAATTTAAGAAATTTAGGGTATGAGTAGTAGGTTTTAGCAATCTATTTACCTGTGGTGAAATAGTAGCAGAGCAAGATGAACGGTTCCATAATATTTGTAAGATTTGATGGTTGGGAGTCACCTTGGTTCATTACTTTGTGAGCTCGTGTTGATACTTGGTGAATTACCTCAGATTTAAACTAAAAACTAGACTAACTAGTTATGGATGATGTGTATTAGCTAAGATGAATTGTTTAAAGAAAAGAGCAAAAAGAAGGGTAAATCAGGAAATAAATAAGTGATTACTAGTCTTAATCATGAACATTATGAAAAAGTTTGAAGAACACTGAGCATATATTTAACTAGTATGTAATGTAAAGTAGCTTATGCTCACATTTCATTACACACTATGTAGAATTCTGAAGATGAGATAAAGATACAAGTAAGAACTAAATCCACTTTAAAATTTAGCTACCACATCTAAATAGCTAATGCACATCCTTGATGCAGATCAAATAAAATGAAGTAAATTCTTGATTCTTTTAACTAACATAGCATAACACAAGTTAGCAACCCTATAAATAATGATACAACCTAGTATTTGAAGAAACTATTCATATTCAAGACCTAGACAAGCAATTGAGAGACTAACTATCTTTGTAAACAATACATCAAAATGGAAAATCTTTGTATAATTTATTGATTGTATTAATTTCTTCACGTGTACAAAAATGGCTCAAAATCCCCCCTTTTATAAAATGGTAATACATGCCTTTATACAAGATCTAGGCAACATAATGACCGGTTACAAAATATAGGTGTACAAAGATAAAGACATTTATATTTATAAGTTATAGAATACACATTCTTTTCATAATTATGTTGAACTAGAGGCAACCATGATAACAAACTAGGATGTGCCTTTACTATAGAATATTCTATTACAATATGTTACAATATTTCTATTAGAATAGAATATTGCTTTAACTTGTTGGTGGGGCCCCTATTTATTATTGGAGGATGCCCATAGCCTTTTCATGTTGTTCATCAACTAGCTCAAGGTCTAAAATAGGATTCATGATGCACTCCTTTTCTTGGTCTAGTAGATCATTGAAATCCTTGTTGTTTGTGTCCAAGGCCTCCTTGATGCTCCTAACTTCATTTATCCTCTCACGTGCATTGAATATCATATTCAATATTTTGATATTATCCTACCTAGATTGACTTTTACTTTTCCCTTGGATCTCTTAAGTTACTAGAGTGGATCTATGCCTAAAATCCTCATCATTGATGACACCAAGGGTACTGGGCTGTATAGGATTGGCAAGCATGGTCTCAAGAAGTTTCTCAATTTTGTTGATGAACTTCTTGTAATATTCTAGGATGTCCTCCACCTTGGTGTGTCAGTCACTCAAGCTTTGAACCTTATCAATAACAATCCCTAAGATTACACCTAAGTGTCCCATACTTATGGTTCTAAAGTTTGGGATCTACTTCCTCACCTAAATGTTAAGGAGCTGAGCAATCTTATCCTCTGAGGCCTACTATTAGGTGACCAAGTCTTTAGATAATGAACTTTATTCCTCTAATGTATTTTGCCTCAAGTTTATTGACTTGATTTCCTTGAACATGTCATAAAATGATTCATTAAGCATCTTGATCATGGCATCTAGGATTGATAGAATAGCTTGCATTTGAAAATTCTCCCTTTCCCTCTATAAATTATGGATCCTTTGTTTTAAACCCTAGACTTCATACCTAGCCTATTGTGACTATGCTTATATTAAGATTTCCACATCCTTCTTATGTATATTAGCCCCATAATGTTGTTGTCTTGCAATAGGGGTCAACCCTTTAAAAGGTTCCACCTTTTGAAAGGTGAATTCTTCTATCCCAACCATTGTTTTCCTAGTTATAATCTTCTCTAAGCCTGCTATCTTAGGATTGAAGTGCACTATTGTAATAGGCTCTTCAAATTTAGGAGTCTTTGAGATCTCTATATCTATATTTCTTAATGCTCCTAGAACATCTATCCTTTTGGCCTCTAGGCATTGGGTGACTACACTTCTTCTCTCCTTTTGTTCCTTTACAATGTCCTTCATCCAAGGCTACATATCTTCATGAAGTCTAGGGTCAACAAATCTTGTTAAGGCCTAAGAGTGAGAAATAGATGGGATATTTTTCAATTTACCATAAATGAACCAGTCAAAAATGACTGGTCCATGGATTGGAAATTCATCACTAAAGAGATTGACTTCATTAGTGGGATGAGTGAAGGTCAACCTAGGCCTCTTTTTTGGCTGCACATAGATCAATGTTAATTTTGCCTTTTTCTTCTCTTGTGGTGCCATAGGGACAAGCTCATTTCTTAAATCCTTAGAGGGCTAATCCTCCTTATCTTAACCATAAGCATACATAAGATCCTTGAGGTCACCCTTAAGTGTTTCTTTAGGTCCCAAGGCAATCATGCCAATGTACTAAACTAGGTAAGGTGGCCTTTATGGGAGTACTGAAGGTGGTGGGCCCTTTTTAGGTCTCTCTTTTAGCTCTACCTCTCCAACCTTCTCCTTTTCTTTATACTATTCCTCTTAAACTTGCATTAAACCTTATTGATAGGGTTATAGATCAGATTGATTTTTTAGAGGTTTCTCATGAGCTGTTCAAGATGGACCAGGCAATAGGTGATATTGTAATGGATGCATCTACCATATTTCCCTAGATGGATTATTATCTTTAGTCAATCTATGTTCTAGTTTGATATTATGGTCCTAGATCCTAGCCATCACCTCCTTACATTTATTAGCTTTGATTTAGATGGTATCATGAACCCCAAGCTAATACACATAATCAATCTTTGGGAGCTTCTTGTCTTTTAAATAATCAACCACTTTATTCTTAAGATTTCACACTTAGAGTTCATCCAGTTGGAAACCAAATGAATCCCTATGTGTAGACATGATTTCCACTTATTTCCTTTCTTTGATCAATGTTTTCCCAATATTCAATGAGAAGGGGTGGAGTGAACCCTTCCTTTTTTCCTTGCAAATTTTATCAATTCCCCAAATGAGTTGAGAGGAAATCTTTTTCTCTACAAGCTTATTTGGGACATGCATTGACAACTTACAAGGTTGGGACATGATCCCCTCTATCCTTATAACTGTACAATCAGTATAGTACCATATAACCCTAATCATTTTAACATACCTCTTGATGAGGGGATGGAACCTAAGCATGGGAACAATTGTAATAACTTCTACTGAAAGCTAGATAAATGTAGTCACAAATGAACTGCATATGATTCCTATACTTGAAGATGTGTATCTTGAAATAGAAGTGTGAGATGGTTATCCTACCTTTTGAGGACCATTTCCTAATACCAAGGAGGGTAGTTGAAGTAATAAGTGCATTAAATAGGTATGATATCATGAATAAATGCTTGGAGGAGTTCCTCTTAATGGCATTGAATTGCTTGGCTAGGAAAATGTTGATTATATCTCCAATTAGAGGGGTAAGCTTCTCTTTAACCATGAAATGTATATAGGGGACCCAATTTTTGTTTACATAGGTGGTTTAAGAGGTTCTAGAGGCTTATTTCAATATGGTAATTATTATCTTAATACCCTCTTTAAATTAAACCAAAAGGATTTTACCATCAAGGGTTTTAAAGACATGGGGTCCTTGGATGAGCCAAGGTTTTAAGACAGAGACCAAGTCATGGTTATCAGCCTATTCCTTGATATTTGAAAGTTCCAAATGGGGAAGGAGTTTATAATATTTTTCAAAGACAATAGGGGAAATATATGCAATCCCTTTTGAACTTCTTTCCCTAATGATCCACTCGTTGTCAATCCTACAATCAACAAAAATTAGGGAAAGGAAAACAATACAATGTAGTACCTCTAGTTTTGCTATGGCATGATGGAGGCTAGTCATCTGGACTACAACTAGATTAGATTACCTCTTACTGATGGTGGTGATCCTCCATTCCTCCTTGGAGATGGGATATAGCTTATTTATCACGAAGAAGAGTTGTGACCAATTCTCAATGCCCTAAATGTTTAATGCTACCAGGTCTAATTTGGTGTCTTTGAAAATCCAACCTTCACTATATATAGACAAATAGATCTTGATCTCTTCTTTCAAATATTGCCTACTTGCCACCATGATTTCTATCTAAGTTGACTACTAACTTGATTGTTGATGACCTTTGTGAAATATCTTTCATGCTTAATAACATAATTGAGTTCTTCCTGGATCAAATTATAATGAAATGAATTTGATTGGATTGCTTTTATGAAGGGTTTAGGGTTTTGAGCTTTAATGGTGGACAATATCTAGATCTTAGCTTAATACATGCCTTAGATTTGATTTGGACCTTTACCTTTAGACTTTTACATTTTTGAGCCCATAAGATCTTGTATTTTGTCCTTTTTTACTTGCATGGTGCCTATGTGGCATTGTTTTGGACCTTTCATGGTATATTTCATAAATACCTTTGAACACTAGCCATTGGTATTTAAAATACCCTCTTTTATTTCACACCATCAAATCAAAATCTTGGATTAGCACAAGTCATTGATTGTAATTTGGGTCTTTTCCTATGATTGGCTCTTTCTATTTTAAGCCCCATGATTGTGACACTTAACATTTTTACATGCCTTCCCATGCTCTGTATCTTACATTAGTCATCTATTGAAAATTCATGGGCACCTTTGCATTATTGGATCATCTTTCAATAATAAAAGGTGAACTATCAGATCATCTATTAGCTCCCCTTTGAATGGGATTTTACCACACATTGAGCCTATGAGGTCTCAAGGATCCATTGAAAAGTATTCAAGTCCCTCACACTATTAGATCATCCTCTGATGATGAAGCACGTGCCATTGATCTGTAGAGATACCCCAACTTTAAGTTAGTATCTTCATGACCAAATGGTCATATGAGTGTCAATTTTAAGCTCATTAAATCTTTATGACCAAATGCAAGGGTATGAATTTATACTTATATGGGGCTTTTGAGGATCTTGGACTTAATTAACTCCATTAGATCAAAGTCCATGATGAAGTGAGGGCCATAGGATCATTATTTAAGAGCTTGCTCATGATTGGTTATTTCTATCAAATAGGCCCATTGCTTTTAATCATAAAATATGAGGGTGCCACTTGTTTATTATTCAAGCCTTTGGTAGTTCTTTGAGTTTTAAACTATGCCTTGTTCCATCTGATTGGGTCTTCATGATGAAGTGATAACCATCGAATGAAATCTAAGGATGTAGCTTTATCGGGGCCTTTACACCATTGGATCATCCTTTAGTGATGAAGTGTGAACCATTGGATCTTTCAAGATGCATGCTCTTTGGATCTTTTGAGGGATATCCTAGGAGATAAATTGAAATAAAATTCAAAATCATGTGCATGTTTAAGGTATCTCCTAAGAGATATCTTGAAAGAAAATTCCAATAGTGTACAATAGGGTTCTTTCCAAATAAAAAGTTGTCATGGTTATGTCAAATCCTTTACAAGGAAATTTAAAATCAACATGGAAGGTATTACAAGGCCCTTAAAGGTATATCCTAGGAGAGATACCTTGAAATAAAATTTCAATCATGTGCATGTTCAAGGTATCTCCTAGGAGATACCTCCAAAGAAAATTCCAATCATTTGCATCATGGTTCTTGTCAAATAAAAAGGTGTTATGGTTATATCAAATTAAAATGTGCTATGGTTATATCAAATCCATTATAAGGACCATTTTAATCAACATGAAAGGTATTCCAAGGCCCTTAGAGGTATGTCCTAGGAGATACCTTGAAAGAAAATTCTAATCGTGTGCATGTTCAAGGTATCTCCTAGAAAATTCCAATCATGTGCATGTTTAAGGTATCTCCTAGGAGATACCTCATGTGTGTCAGGGTTCTTTCCAAATAAAAAGGTGAAAATATTATATCAAATCCTTTTCAAATTCCCTTTGAGGTATCTCTTAGGAGATACCTTGAAAGAAAATTCCAAATCACGTGCATGTTTAAGGTATCTCCTAAGAGATATCTTGAAAGAAAATTTTGTTGGTTCCTAGTTGTACAACCCTATTGTTTAGCCTTGCATACTTTGGAAAGATTGGAAAACTAAGATAATAAACTAATAATATGTCATCATATCTAGGGAAAGGTTTAACATCTGAAATAGACTGAATGAAGAAAATGATTGGGAGGCACCTATAAAGGGTATGATTAATTCCCTGCTATTTTTGGCTCTGCCTAAACCAAGGTGAGAGGACATTTAGGGTAGCTTGATCACATGGAGGGGTTTTACACTTCAATCTCCATGAGGATTCTCTACACAAAAGGGGAAATATGGCCAAAACATAACCAAGCTTGTACACTTTACCCATGGAGGGTTGTCACACAAAATGCACAAATACTTTATGTCATACACAAGCTACTAAAGATAGATGATAAGATGAATGAAATATCCATTTTTATGAAATAATCAACAATATGGGTCAAATGAAAAAATGTAGAACTAGGATTTCAAGCACAAACTACAAGAACATTTCAAATACACAATATCTTATGTGTCTGTGATGCAAATAACAATTATGATATGCAAACAACATGTTATCTATAAGTTAAGATAGGGTGAAACCATATTTATTTGAATGATAGATAAAGATGTGGATGGATATTAAGTGAACATGAAGGAGTTCAAAAAATAGCTATACTATCTTCATTAACAAATATTTTTCAATTTAGAAACTGGTAAAAATAAAATCATGCACAAATGATCCTCAAAATTTTATAAGCAATACTGTAACTTGCCCTTGAAGAACTCCCTCCAGCTGAATTCATGAGCTCTTGACTACCCTTAAAAATTATATCAATTATTTTTTCCCAAATCTTGAATTAGAAAGGATTTTATATTCTAGTTGCAAACCCTAGATGACTACCATAAAGAAGAATACATTAGATAACTAATCTATTGAACATGTAAAATAGAACATTGTACTTCAAAAATAAGAAGGAATGATAAACCATGATAGATTTCATTTATCAACTAAATCAAAACTAAATACAATATGTCTTGAAAATTATATGATAAAACACTACAAAACAATTTTATAAGGGAAACATCTTGCATGTTCTCAAAGCTTGCCTATCATTTTATAATAGAAATCAATTTGGCAATAAAAAATCACACATGGAGGACTCTCCAAGTTATAATTTCCAACTCAAAAATTAACTAACCTTTGTAAAAGGACAAAACCTCTTTTCTTATACAATTTTATCTAAGCTTGGTATATTCTTAAAGATGCTCTAGTTAGAAAATTATTTCATAGGCCTAGAGTCTATTGTAACAAACATGATTCCTTAGATTTGTGCTCGTGCTTCCATGATGATGACAAACATGATAATACACTATGGAAAATATTTATAGTTATGCATGTGGAGAATAATTTTTCAAAGGACAAAATAACCTTTATCTCTTTGTGCAACAAACAAAAAACATTCCTTTATTATATACATGATTATTCAAATTAAATTTGAAAGGGACATGCCACTAACGGGTAGAGTACAATGGTTTCTGAATGAGAAACAAGAAGAAAAGAGACAGATGAAGAAGGGATAAGGAGAAAGAAAAGTAAGGAGTGGTGCCAGCTCAGAAGGAACTAAAATACCTAGTCATGCTCTATAATTGATGTTGATAACTGAGTCCCTTGCCAACCTGATCTTGTATTTGGTATATTCATCGATCATGGAGGCAAGGTCCTTTTGGTCTAGGATAGCTTGGTACTTGAATTTAATTTTGTATTCCTCAAGCCAAGTGGTGACCTTCTAGAGCATGAACTATTTCTGCCTCACTAATATTTTGACTTGGTCATAAAATTTGTCAAGTGATACCAACTACCTTATTTTGTTGGAATCAAAAGTTCCTTGTGGTGCATTGATGAGGATTTTTATGGAAATGGTTATTTAATCTTCCTTCAAGTCACCTACACCACCAAGGTTCACCATTTGTCTAAGGGTAACATCTATATCCTTTGTATCAATCTTAAGAGTCTACCCTTCTCCTTTCAAATCAAAGATGCCCTCTTTGAGCATCATCAACTGATGCTTTAACACCAACTAGTATACCCTAATCCTTTTGTGATCATCGAAGGGGATGATATTCTCTACCACTAAAGTTTTTGTTCCCATGTTGCATATTTCATCCAACTTGGGTTAGATCTTTTCCCAATTATTTATATCTACATCATAAATGAATATCTGGGCTTTACATTCTCCCTTTTTATCCACTATGTCATCCAAACATTCTAGTGATGAGTGGATTATATCTTTGGCTCTAGTGCTTAAATCCTTTTACCATTCTTCTATGGCACATCCTATAGCTTTCAAACCATCAAATAAACCAAGGTCTAGAAATATAACGGAGAGAAGAGGAATGTCTAGAGCCTTAATGGTAGTTGGAGTTACTGCCTAAGGCTCACTCAATAAATTTTGTAAGTACTAGATCATAGCCTAGTTTTCCACCTTCAATTCTTCCATGGTGGCTTTATCTTTATCCATACTTTGTGCCACCATGTTAGCCAGGACTTGTGAGCTATGCTTTAGCTCCTTTTGCTATGGCTCCCTAAGATTATAACTATAGATGGAGTAACTTTCTAGAAGAGCATATTTATTTAGTGCATTAGGTGGAGGGATAACTACCTTAACATTCCTTTCTCCCTTGTCAGTGTAGGTGATTTTGGAATGTGTTTTGGCATTCAGTAGGGGCTTATCCTTATGCTTCTAAATAATCTTCATTACATCAATGTCATCTACCTTGATCATAATATCTTCCTTCTTTTTTACTTGGTTTACAATCCAGAGAAGAGGCCTAGTTTGAAATGCCATCAAGTTGCAAACACTATGGATGACCTTGGCACAATGAGGGGTGGTGGTAATGATGAGATAACTATAGGGAGTGCCACAGGCTTGGTTTTTGGGCTCAATATAAATTTTTTAATGTCTTCATCACTCTTTTACTCTTTACCATCCCTCTTAGTTCCATTATTCTTCTCGAAATCTAGCTCTATCTATTCCAAAACTTTAAAATTTGACCTAGGTTGGTGGGACTCCATGCATAATTTATTGATGGAGCTTCCCTATTCTATGGGCTAACTAGAAGACCCTACAACTAATTCACTTTCCTTATTCAGATGAGTCCCCAAGTTAGAAGAAATTATGGTAACTTTTTTGTTGCACTTAGGAAGCTCTTCATCAATCATGGCCTCAAGACCTTTATTATGGGTTAGATCATGAATCATGATGAGAGGAAGGAAACCTTAGGGTACTTCAATGGGAGTAACATTCTTTGAAATACCTTCCTCAACATCTTTATTTGGGGGATCCAATTCCTTATTTGCTTTCAAATGGGTAGGGGTACCCTTTTGTAGGTTTGCTTCCCCACCTTCTATATTTACCCTCTCCTCTGGTGTTGAGATTGACACTTTTGGAGAGGAAGGAACATTTGACACCATTCTGACATTTGCCTATTCTTATTTTTATTTCTCCACTTCTGCATTACAAATGGAGACTTGGTCATCACACTCTAGCTCACCCCCATTTTTCCCATCAATTTTATGAATGTCCTCAACTTCATGAGCCTTGTTCCAAGTAGGTGATTGAGAAATGACATTTTGAATAAATACTTCTATATCTAGGGAAGTTGCCTCTTTCTCAAGAGGGACTTGAGCCTAAGTAGTCACGTCAACTCCAACCTGTATAACATCATTAAAATACAAAGGATTATTTGAGGTTGAGCACCTTCCTCATCACCTTTGCTTCTACCATCGAAGGACCTTCTTCTATAATGAAACCAAGTTTTAGGACTTTTAGTGGGGTTTGGGACCTCTCCCTATGAGTCCTTTCCCAATCATCATTTGAGGAGGAGTGAAGGTACATTGTTTATTCATCACTTTAGAAATAAATCTACCTTCATCTAAATCTTCCTCCTCACTCATATCCCTTATTATTTGGGAATGCATGGCTTGGTCCTCTCTTCTCTTCATAGGGATTTATTTGGCCATTGGGTCTCTAAATATAACATCCTCCTTCTCTATTGGTGACCTACTTGGAGATTATAGAGCCTTCTTAACTCTCTTCTATTTTCGTTTCTCCTCTTGTTCCTCATCTCCTCTCTTTCTTGAATTTATCATCAGGGGAGGATCAAATGCCACTTGTTGTGTGGGTGGAGCATGTGGGACTATGGTCAGGATAGCCATAGGAACAACTATTGGAATAACTGTTACTACTGGGGTTCCCTTTCTTAAAATGGATATGGGGGTGACACTAGCCAATGTGATCTACCCTGTAAGAATCTTATCCTAGTTTTCTACCAAGCTTGTTAATTTTGAAAAGGATAACTCAGCATTGGATTGTGCCACTATTATCTTCTCCACATCCATTAGCTTGGTGAAATTAGTATTCCCAAGCTTGTATTTTCCCTTACTTATTGTGGCTAATGGTGGAGTCACAGGGTCACCACTATATGATGAGAGGAAGGCCTTCATCTCTTTAAACTCCCTCAGCTCTTGAAGGGTAGGAGTATCATATACACCAAGGTCAAACCCATGCTCCTTAAGCCATCTAAAGGTTCTCTTCATGATTTGTAATAATATCCTAGGGATGAAATCATCTGCTTGAACACTAAAATCTGGCTAAACAATGGGTTGGGCTTCAATGTTGTTTGTGTTGTACAATAAAGATAATGTTAATTTATTATCCTCCATGTCTTTGGGGATGGGAGCAATGTTATATGCTGTAACTTCCTACACTATCAACCTCATGAATTCCATTTTTTGGACATCTTCCTTAGTGGTGTAATTGGACTAGAGGTCCTCATAATGTGATTGATGTAATACTATATTAGTAACCATATTTACCAACTACCTGATATCATAATTAGGTCAGGGTGGCATCTTATGAAGTGTATATAGGCCCAGTTCTTGCTTCAACCCCTTTGCCATTGTAACTAAAGGACATTAATAAAACCCTATTACCACAAGAAATTTGAAAGGATTATTCATCTTCTTGGCTATGATCATTTCATGTGGTGGCAATATTTATTAGTTTAGTTCCATGAATGCCAACTTATTATCCAGATACCTCAGTAACTTGTTTGAAGACCTTGAGTACCCATTGAACCTGATGTATGTAAATGTTCTAAATTATATGTATGTGGTTCCATACTTTTTAATTACTTATTTGGCTATTTTAGACATCCCATTGAGGTTCTTCAAGGGATAAAAGACACTCATCATGG
The DNA here is from genome assembly GCA_037957365.1 of Torreya grandis. Classification (NCBI taxonomy): domain Eukaryota; kingdom Viridiplantae; phylum Streptophyta; class Pinopsida; order Cupressales; family Taxaceae; genus Torreya; species Torreya grandis. The sequence continues at coordinate 4,476,381 of JARHVA010000693.1, read as the reverse complement.
GTTGAAGAGGAAATTATGAACTTTATAAATATTATTCTTTGACCCATCTAGGGTAACTTTTAGGTATACTTCATATATTCTCATTCCTGAAGGGTTTTTGGTGAGCCCTTGGAAAGTCCTATTATGCACTAGGCTATACATCATGTAAGAAGACATGTAGAAAGTACCTATGAATGCTTCTTTAGAAAGAATTGTATCTTGAAGTTGCATCATTTTCATATGCAAATTATCACTGAGTATGGTCACCCAGTGTAGCTTCTTCTTCCCTTCCAACATGTAGATCACAATCAGGAACATTCATGGTTAAAATTTTTCTATGGTAGGCATCTTATAGATCCTAGCTGCCATGACAATAATACACTTGGGTAGTTCATTAAACTCTACCAATTTTAAATTCTTGGACATTCTAGAGACCCTCTGTCTCTTCTTGGCAAGCCAATAAGAATTGAAAACATCCTAGATTACCTTATCATCCTTTTCAACATATGCCTAACATTCCTCTAAAGAGAGTGTAATGCTTTCTAGATAGGGGGAATTCTGAGCATGATAGTGAGGGTTGAATGGGTGAAGGAGCACAAAACTAAATGACTACCATCAACAACAGTCCTAGAATCTGGTTGGTATGCTTGAGCACATGTAATAATGAGTCTTAAGTATGGATCATCCAGGGGGAATGCTACCATAGGTGTGATATAGCTCATGCTAATGTTGGAAACTATTTAGAGAGGGCTCAGCTATTGTAAAACATTCAACAGGCCCCCAAAATCTAACCCCATAACATATATATCCCTAATCAAATCCAAAATTGAAACAACATTACCCTTTATTGGGGTTGAAGATGCTACCTTCTTTCTCTAAACCCTTTAGTGAAATACCTTAATACCAAATGAACTTTTTAACTTGAATAACCCTCAAGCTATCTCTTGACTCATCTCAAAGAACACAAAATAATTAGCAAATGGGAAACTTACTATTTATTCTGGAGGGTTATGCACACTAGAATTTGAAATTCTATTAAGAATTCATTGCAACCATGCTCTCACACTACACTCATCTAGGGCACACAAATAAATTAAAGGCATGAACACAAGCTCTGAATGCAAAGGGTAACTTTAGAATGAAGATAAGTACCTAAGTTATAATCCCTTGCATTTCAATATTAGGGTTACTATTAATGATCAAAAACCCAATAACTAATCACCATTTAATCTCTTTAATTATTTGTGCCTTATTCAAAAAATAGAGGGAAAACATGAATGTTTCCCTTTTATTATAGGTGATCTTTCTTATAACATGTGGACTGACATGAGTGGAAGATACATCATGATACTTTTTTGGGCCCTCAGGGAATTTTGCACTTTCTCACTTGTTACCTTCTACTAGTGCAATAGTGTAATAAGCCCTGGGCCCTTTCTGGGATGAAGAATGCCACATGTCATAATATTACTTTACAAGTCTGGGCATTTAGGCCTTCGAGGACCTTTTGGATTATGCCCACTGAGAGGTAAGAGGGGAAATTTTTAAAAAGGGGCCTAAATTAAGAAAATCCCAATGAACTACCATGTGAGATCACCTTTCTTATAAGTTTTGATATTTGGGCCTCAGGGAATTTAAGCACCTTTCCCACCAAAAGGTAAGTGGGGAATTTTTCATGAAAGGCCTGAAATTCTTGAAGCCTCAAAAATCTACCATGTGTCAAACTTAGATGCGAGTTTAGATTCCTGGCTACTTTTACCTTTTACAATGGTTCTCTTTATTTAAGGAAGGGTACAAGATCCTTCTAACCCCTGAAAACATTCATATAAGTACCTTGAGATAAACATATGTCCATTTGGTTTATTGAGCTATTTCTCACCTTAGTCATCAAAATACATCAATTGTAAACTAAAAATTTCATTTGGGGCCCTAGAAATCTCCCTTTCAAATAAAAAATAACAAATCCAAGCATAGAGAAAGGCTTGGCTATACCCTTATCTTCTCATTATGAGTTCTCTTGTCATGGGATCTTCAATCAAATTTTTTTGATTCCTTTGAAGCTATCGAGAATATCTTCTATCTTTAGATAGTACTCCTCCAGAACTCAACAAGGAGTGGAAGAACACATCCCACTTGGTAAAAGAAAGACAAAGGACATGATTAATTATGAACATGTATTTTGATCCTTCAAAGGACTGGGTCAAATTTCTAAAACATTGACACTCATTCAATTTGGCCACAAGAATTATGTTGATAGGGGCCCAATTTCTCTAGTGTAATTTTGGGCACTAACAAATTCCAATAGTGTGCATCAGGGTTATTGCTAAATAAAAATTTGTCATGGTTAAATCAAATCCTTTGTAGGGACCTTTTAAATAACCATGGAATGCATTTCAAGGCCCTTTAGGGTATCTCCTAGGAGAGATATTTTGAAAGAAAATTCAATTATGTGCATGTTCAAGTTATCTCCCAGGAGATACCTTGAAAGAAAATTCTAATCATGTGCACCAGGGTTTTTGTAAGATAAAAAGGTGTCATGGTTATATCAAATCCCTTGAGAGGACATTTATAATTAAAAAGGACCTATTATCTTTAAATAATTACAATCATGTGCATTTTCAAGGTATCTACTAGGATACCCATTTAAAGTACTACAAATGCATGTTTGAAAGTCTCTCCTACAAGATACCTAATATCTTACAAACATTCATTATGGTACACTCAAAGGTACGACAAAGGCCTTCAAGGTATCTCCTTAGAGATACCTTGAAATAAAATTCCAATCATTTGTATGTTGAAGGAATGTTAGCATATTATCATGGAAATTATAGGTATAACTTTCGTAGTAGGAAGCGAAAAAGAATCATAATAGCATGAGAGAATTTACACAATCTTAAATTTTATACACCAAAACAAATATATAGATAAAATAATATGGTGTTAAGAATTATAGATCATAAATAACATAATACAAGATAGAAGAAGCTAAAATAAAATAGAGTAAACACTACGCACCATGAAAATATAACATCGAAACAATATATAGATTTTTACATGACTCTATCTATTCACATTGTAACTTTCTAGCATACAAAAAGAAAAGAGACATGGAATTATTATATTTATCACTTTCATAACAAGGGCAAAGACATCCAGAAAAGACCCTGCACACATGTCTGTACTCCACATCTAAAAATTTCATGAACTTAAACTATTATTTCATCCCAAGATAAAATCTAAACTTTGATCTCAGCTAAAGCTGAAAAAGATTAACCTTTCACAAAAGTGGCAGTAATCACTCCAAGTTTTCTAGTTTTCTATACTTGCCTACCATCCTTTATAGTTCTTAAACTATAAAAATTGAAATACATATTAACCTATTATGTAGGTTGTGGTTGCTTAGACTGCACCTTTATATGTAGCTTTTTCTTTTACAAAATTACTTGGAGATCCTATGGTGGAATGAACTCAGGTTCATCTATGATATGCACAATAACTAGCTCAACCTATGAGAGTTCATGCTTGAGAATTTTCTAATTATCAAGTACTTCTCACACTATGGTAAGAAAAATGCACAGTGGAATCTAAATGACCATCAAATTATCCACATCTACTTCTTCTACGATGATAAGGAAGTCTCTAACATTTGATAGCTTAAGCTGGATATCTAAAATAATATCATCGAACCTGTTTGTAGTCCTTTGGGCTTGAATTGCCACAAATGTGTTGCACATTCTCTCATTCTACCAAAATTAGAGCTTTTTCATCATGGTATCCCTAGCTTGTAAAAACTATTGAAATGCACCATTCAATGTTTCCCTAGTAACCATTCGATCATTTAGTACAACTTTAGCTTTATACACTATTATGAAATCTAGATTAGTATAATCTAAGGATTTGTCAAGATGTTGCCTCCAATCAAGAATTACTTATGCAATCTACTTAGTATAATGTGTAACTATATCTAAGACCTACACATATTCCTTTAGAAGTTTGGAAATTCTTTCCATTTTAGTACATATAGCTTGTCTTTGGGTGCACAGTTTATGTGCACTCACCTAATCCATTGTTAACTAAGTCAACAACATAGTGAGTTTGTCCTCTAACTTACTTGCTCATCAAGGAATTACACAACCAGATTAGGATAAGATGCATTGATGAGCTACCTAGCCTTAATAATTTGATTTTATGCTTCCACTTTCTCCTTGTGTAGCCAAAAAACCATTTGTTCCATGTTTGAAGCCTTTAACGTAATGGATTTTTGGAATGCATCTACCCCTTCAATTTCCTTGGGTAATGGAAGCTATGAAACATCCAAAGATGTCTCCATGAAATTCAAAGAAAGTACAATAGATCTCATTTGGATAGTGGTATTTGGGGATGCCTCTATTATATATACATCATCTATTTCCATATCAAATTATGAGTGCTTCAAAGATTTATATTTGATAACTGTGACACCTTTATACATGAATTTTTTTTTTGACTCGATTGGAGGGATAAGTGTATCCTTATGTCTCATTATACCCCTATAATTCACATGATGGGTACTACTTGTCATTGCTGGTTCTCTGAAAGACACCAAACATTTGAGTATGGTGGTTGAAGAACTCACCTGATGAAGACTATGTATTTTGCATATTAGTGGCTGTACTAGGCTCCCTTCCTCTGCTAGATCTATAAACTATGTAGATGATAAACTAGATTATGGATTTTTCTCAAAAATTTCTATTGCACATTTGCACTGAGATTCTTCTTGACCTATAATATCTATAATAATAGTGGGAGGGGGTTGCGTAATGTCAAAAAAATAGTCATTGCTTACTTTATTCTATACTTGGAAAGTGTGCACTGCTTTTTAGAAAAAGAACTTCTCCTCTTTATCATAGACCTTTTTGACTGATGTCTTTAATCATGCATTGAATAACTTCCTATTCATCAAATCACAACATTTCTAGATGATACTCCCAAGCTATCCTTGGCACATATGGGTTACCTAACCAAGACTTGATTTGCCTTAATCTCCAAGGAGATGTGAACTATTGGGGTAAGGCTTGTGGTTGCACAACTAGCTATGGTTGTTCTTGCTCTTACCAACCTTGTTATATGACTAGGGCTCTCTACCTCCATACTTTGGATTTTTATTCAACTATTGTGATGAAAAAGGGCATTGGAGTCATTGTTCGAGTGGCCAACTCATGCACCTTGATTTGAATACCATTGTACAACTTGGTTACCGAAGCATGTTGCCCTAAATATTACGTGATATCCTATGGAATTCAAGGGTGAGACATGATATAAGCTATATCCTCAAGCCACCATGTGTTTAACCACCCCAATTTCTCATAAGATTACCTTGTCTTAGTCTAAGTTATGCCTACAAGGGTAGTAGTAGGCCAAAAGTCCACTGTAACATTAACTTGGCCTAATGAGGACTTTTATTGGGCGAAGCATAAAAATAAAACCAAAAATTGATATTGGAAATTTTATAAACTACCTAAAAGTACCTTCTCGATATTAGTGGTAAGATAGGATGTGAGAAACTCAAGCCAATTTAAGTTCTCATTCTATTTTATCATTTGATACACAATGTCAATTACTTTTTTTGTTGCTTGATTAGCCTACTTCATTGTCTGCCAAAACCTCTTTGTAATACACTTTACCAGAATGCACATTACAACATCATCAATGAAGTCGATTAGGGTTCCTCTACTTTCCCTAGTGGGAAACTTATTTTGAACACATGGATGAATTGGTGATGTAATGGAATTGTATCACAATAATGATTTTCCATGATTTGGGAGGCCTATGGCTCTCACCATAGGCTGTGCATTGATCCAAATGGTGATATCTTTGGACAAATGAATAGCCCCTTAATTATATCATTTAAAAAGGTATGCATGACCTCATCTAATTTCCTAAATATAGGTAGCTTTATAACTTCTTTGCATCAGAACCCCAAAGTGGATGTTGAAGTGCAAGATCTTTTGCTTGTGCACCTGGATGTGTTGATAAGGCAAAGAGAGTAACTTTAACCATTTTCAAAAAGTCAAAGGGATCCACATAATTGAATTTGGTTTGTTGAAGACCTAGCCCAATCCTCATTTATACCTTCTCTACATTTGTGAGTGATATCAATAACTTGCTCCTATTCATGACTAAACCTATAATCTAAACTATTTGATTATTTTGGCATCCACTTTTCTCTTTCCAACCTCTTTAAATGCACTGACTGCCTGTGCATGAGCTCTCTTCCTCATCTTTAATATTTTAGCTTTGATAGTGACCTTTTATGTCTCACAAATCTTAAAATTACCCCATATCCTATCAAATCCCAACTTGATCTACCTCAAACAAGATGAAATATTTCTAAATTACATGTCATTAATGGTCTTACATGACTGTTAGTAATCCATCTGCCATACATGCCTTGTCACCACTACTTTTTTTGAATTAATTCAAGATTGATGTACTTTTTTTACTAGATTGCTCCTTAATCTACTTTATTCAACAAAGTAAAAATAATGACATTTTACATTTTAGACTAACTTATTAAATGCATTCAATAAGTTGTATTATGCATACCCATAAGAGCCTCTTGGACTCTACAAGTGCATAGAAATAGATGCAACCATGAATGGAATAAGATTCCTCAACCAAGGACCAAAAAATATAGTAGTTGAAAAATGACCTCACCACCCACTTCCAGACCATAGGTATCCTATTTTGGAGAGAATAGAAAATATGGTCACAAACTTGAAGCCAACACTTGGGTTTTCTAGAGACTCATAGAGATTGAGCTCACAGGTGAGCACTGTAGCAAACTTGAAGCCTCAGTCCCTTCCACTAATGACATGTGTCATCATAGTGCTCCTCAAGAAAGAAGGGAGTTATTCTTTATAGAAAAGGTGCACCATTGGCCTAGGGAAGTGGGCCTCATTTTTAATAAGAATTTTAAAGACACTTTGAAGGGAGACATGTGTCACCACAATGCTTCTTATATATCCCTAAGAATTCATCCATGAAGTTCCATTTATCAGTCTTTAGGTAAATAGGATGGAGACACTTGGCATAATCATGGAGAGTCACTCGCTTAATGAAATTGAAATATTTTTTGAGTGTTGAAATGTCATGGGTTGGTGGGTACATGCCACATGCCCTTAAGCTTAATGTCATGGGTACCCTTGAAGGTATTACCCATTACTACCTTCAAACCTTAAAGGGTTATCATACACATGTATGAATGGTATCTCCTAAGAGACACCATTCAAAATTTAAAGTCCCTTCAAGGGTATCACCTAATACTACCTTCAAACCTTAAAGGGTACCCATATGCTTGTTTGAAAGGTATCTCCTAAGAGATACCTTCAAATTTTTGGGTCCACAATAGAAGTTAAAATCAAATATAGGATCCCAAAATATAAGAAGCTAATCATTTTCCATAATATCACTCAAAACCCCCATTGCTCATTATCATTTTGTATTGTAATAAAATACATGGTTGAATATTTACTTAATTAGCTATTTTTCTCTATGTAGCTATTCCACTCTGATGCATGTTTGAAATATATCTCGTAGGAGATACCTTTAAATTAGGATGAAACAAGAATTGAAGTATGCAATATATGATATTAAAAGCTATTATTTTATTGGATTGACATAAACCGTGCCATTATAAAAATGTTATATATTACCTTTTTAAGATTTTTAGGTTTTAACATATCTCCATGCTTATGTTATGGTATAAATATAACTTTATCTCTTACATACAGGTATAAATTGGATTGAGTTTATTAAATCACTTGATTAACAACTTTTCTCATGTCTTTTGCAAACATCCAGCTAAAAAATCATATGTCAATGGATTTATAATGTGGAGACTATGTTTCTCTGATAAATAATGGTAAGGTCATTGGTGAAGGAAGAATACACAAAGTGGTTAGCCTAGATGCTGAATCTTTAGAACCCATAGATCTCACTTCCACTTTCCATAATGAGGAAATACCTATTGGATGTGTAAGTTTTAATGTGATTAAAGCTTTTGATTGGACTCTACCATTTCCATTTACTACAAATTTTGTGGATAATTTAGGGGAGTAAGTTGATAGATTTACTATATGGAACACAAGAATGATGCAACATGACATAAACAAGTTTTCTATAGACAATGACATGAAACAAAGTCAAAATAATTTACATCCAGTTTTGCATATACAACCATTGCAACAATAAAAACCTTGCTTGGATTCATTTGTTTTATATATCAATGATCTTACCACATTTCAAAGCCTAAGAAAAACTTTTGTTTGGAAAAGGGTACATTTGTTACACAATTGTATAACTCTTGAAAATGATGAAAAAATTGCTTTTGGTTATGTTGAATTTGCAAAACCAAGGGAGATTTTTTATTGCATTCCTATCCCAATGTTAGAAAAGGAATTGGGAATTTACATAAGGCATGTTATAAAACATTGTGAGACTTTTAGTATAGAGGTAATTGAAACATATATTGTTAGATGGCCTTCCAACAAAATAGTGGACACTGAGACTTGTAAAGCAATAAATTTACCATACATGACACCAAAGGAGAAAGAAATTAGAAATTTTTAGGATGTAATGGATAATGAAGTCACTCCTTACCTGAAATTCCTAGCACAAAGCCATCCAAAAAAAATTGGTTGTTATTAAAAATACTTGGGCCAAAAAAGAAGTTAGCCAAATAATTCACTCAGCCAAGTGGAGTTTGATGAAAGCATAGATAGTGAGATTAAAACAATGTGTGCAAATAAATGTTGTACCAAAAAATGTTTTCAGTTAGGATTATCATTTGAGATTCTAAAAATTTCAAAGATGAAGTTTCTTGATTCCAAAACAATAGATAGGAGGCAACATGTCTTGGATGCCCTTTCTATTGGTTTGTTTAAGAAAAAAAAACTAGCAATGATTTTTAGGGTACATAGATCTATTTGGAAGCTTGGATTAAAACATATGGATTGAAGAGAAGTAAATTTTTTGACATTAAAAATTGTCACAAAAATGGGCAACAAAATTCATTCCATGCAAGGATATTTTGACAAAAGCCACACAAGAAGACAATGGCAAATAAATATTTGTTAGACCAATTAGTTGCTGATTTTGCAGATGTTTCTCCATGACTAACATGCTAGGTAGATATAGATGGATCATGATAAATTTTTTAACATATTCCAACATATTTCAATCAAGAATTTATGAGGTGCCACATCAATGCACAACTAGAAGATATGGAATATGAACCAATATCCTAGCCAAAATTTGATAACATGTGGAGAACTAATTTTCATGATGTGACTATTGCCATGTTTGATGACTTTACTAGGTGAAAAACATGCATCTTGTTAACTAATTTTTTTTTATCTAGGTCCCTCTCTAGAGATCAAGAAGACCAAATAAATAAAGAATTCATGATGCACTCAAATCAAATACTTTCTGAAAGATAAATGTATTACACATAAATAACTATCAGAGCAATACCCTGAAGAATGCCTCAGTGTCATTCATGACAAGGTAGAACATAAAATTTTTTGTGTTGAGGATAGTGAAAAAAAGCAAATTAGTTATTGACAAAACATTAGAGTTGTCAATGACATAGATTATAACACATGGTCATGGTGTAGGTGGATATGGGCATTTATTTTTACCATACATTCTTTTAGGGTCTAACTTTACTATCACCTCATTGAAGAAGTGCTTCAGGGATATGAAAACAATAATTCTAAATACTTATGGATCTTTAATATATAAACTTGTATCTTCAAAATATCCATTATATGATGTACTTTTGTCTAACAATTGCTACCCTAAATTCAAGACATACAGAGAAGAAGCACAATCAATTGGTGCCTTCAAGAAACTTCCTTCCAGGCTATACCTTGAACTAGATAACTATTGTGGGGATAATAAGAACAAGTAATTCCATCCATAATTATATTTAAAAAAAGTCAAACCTTATATGGAACTAATGTTACATTTACAAATTCACAAAATCATGTATTTTTGTATAGGTATGTATTATAATATTTATCTCTTCTTGTCTACAAAGGTGTTTTCCTTAATTTTGAGGTCATATTTTTGCCTGTAGGATGTAACCATGAGGACATCGATGAAACATTTAGAAACCTATCTAAATTTATAAAGAGGAAAGATGTATGGAGTGTGGTAGATATGATGGACACTTATAAGATGTGTGAAAATACAAGAAACTTCACCTGATATTTAATTGAAGAGGTAGCAAATTTCAAAGAGTATGTTAATAGTTACCAGCTGAAGGGAAGAAATGAAATAATAAGATTTATAAAAGTTAAATACTTTATTCTATGCATGGAGTAAGGTCAGTGCATTATGGGGTACAAAAACTTTATTAGAGATATAAATTGGCCCCCCCTTGATTACATTATGGGGAACAAACAAAAATGGTGAGCCAAATGTTTTAGAAGGTAATCTGACAAAAATGTATTTCATAGACTTGAAAAATAGAGACATGTCTCAAGATTCCATTGTTACTAAAGACTCAGATAGAAGTATAAAAAGAGAAAAAAAGAAATTAAATATAACTTGAATAAGTATATACAATAATTCAATAAATTTGGTTTGATCAAAAATAGTAAGTGAAAGGATCTAGCATATTACTTCTAAAACATCCATGACATAATGAAAAAAGACATGTTCCCTTCTGAATTTGAGTGCACAAGAGAGTTTTGGCCTAGAAATCATCACAACATACCCTTGCATAGAGATCTGCACAAAATGGTTCATAATAACACCCTTGATTTTAGAGTGGCATCTACAGATACATATGTTGGTCCAAGAAGCAAAAAAACAAGAATTGCATTTGATCTAGCTCAAGATGTGCAAATCAAAGATATATTATTTGTTAGACTTGATGATTCTATAGGAGTGGAATACATAATATGGGTTGCTAGAGATAAAATCAATATTGAGATACTACAAATAAATGGGGATATAGAATGAAGGGTTAATGTAGCTCGGTTCATCCCAGTTCATATAAGGAAAAAAGATGCAAAAGAAGAAAAATTTTATTCAGGCTACTTGGATAAGAAATGGAAGCAAAACCCAACTGACACATATTTACCATCCATACTCATAGATAGTATCATTTATGCTTGGAAACCAAATAAAAATTGGAGAGGTCATACACTTATTCTCACTAATTTTTTGAAAGGCATTATAATAGACTATTTGAATGCATCATCCCTCTACGCACTAACAAAAATATTGATAAAAGGATTGGGAAATTTGAAATGGTGTTTCCTTAATTTGGGAATGAGAAATATGAATGTTTTTTTTCAAAATTTAGTCCATTTTTTGAGAATGTATAATGTTTTATAGTTTTATTTATTTATATTTATTTCTAGTGGCACTTCACATTTTGGGTCTTGGAAAATACACCTCAAAATTTGAGTTTTATATTTTCTACTATGATAATTTAGTATTTTAGTAACTGTGCATCTATTTAATAACATTTGACTATTATAACATCCACTTCACATTTTTGCATCCTTCAAAATGGTCTTCGGTAAAAGGTCTTCATAATTTACATATTTAAGAATTTAGTGCACTACAGCTTTTATGTTTTTCAAAATACAATTTGACATTCCCATGTATATGAAAAGGTCTTCAGGGATTATGCCTTAGAATTTCCCACTTGCACATCAAAATTTGTTCTTCAGCTTTTGCATATCAACAAATGTTATTTGGCTTTTCACGTGGCACAATCTTGGTAATTTGGCTATGTAGAAGGATTACCAGTCTAAACAAAAGTCCAAAACAATGTGAACACCTGAGATTATAACATGCATCATAATCTTGATAACTTGACACAAATGCAAGATAATCTTTGACAATCATAAGGATGTTACTCAAATAAAATTAAATAGATAGCTCACAATCCAATCAATTGATGACATGTGGCATCCCAATCATCCTAGGTGTTCTAAATCACATATCGAATGAGTGCATGATTGATATATGAATTATTTTTCCTTAAGAAATATACTACCAAGTCTTATAATATTTGTAAATGCATGGTCTATGAACTAGTTTGAATGGTCACATAATTTGGACTTATTGAAAATATATAATATATATGCGATTTATTTGTTATAAGTCTAAATAATTATTGATGATGTCTAATTTATTTATGATAGTTTTCAACTACTAATATATAAATTATTTATGATCATTTTAAATAATTTTGAATTATCAAAAATACATTAGAAAGATATGAGTTATTTGAAATAAGTCCAACTTAATCTCAATATAGTCCAATTTAATTTAGATATTGTCTAATTTAATTCTAATAGTTTTTGAAAATTTGGATTGTTGATAAGTCCAAATTATACAAAATAGTATTTTGAAGGTGGTAGTTTTAATAGTTATTGTTAGCAACCTTTTTCTATCAGATAAAAGTGGATGGTTCTTCCCATTGGGTTTGACTGGTGTGGTGCAAGAGATGTTTGATCAGCTAACACTATTTTCTTGGGGACTAGTTAGCCTAGCTCAGTTATACAAAGACCTACATATGATAGCATATCAGGGAAGGTGCAACATAAGCCACAACACACTACTATAGGTATGGGCATGGGAGCACATAGCCATTACATGGACAGTGAGGATGAGCTACTAGAGGATCCTTTAGTTTGGGGATGGTATTTTATAGGACCAGGTATGCAAGGACACTTAGGGGATTTTCCTTATTATTTGTGAGCCATAGATGAGATGGAAGATAAATATTTTATTTGGTATCCCTATTTATGGACACAACGGCTTTGGATGGAGGACATGTTCATGATCAGGTATATGATCACTCCATGTTACATCATAAGTCACCATGACTATGTGGTAGAGAGGTACAAGCCAAATCAAGTCTAGTGGTAGTTTGAAATGTAGTAGGATGTCCCAAAGGGTCCATAATTTTTTTCTCATGTGACCAAGGAGATCAAAGAGTTGAGGACACTAGTGCCTAAGGCTGAGGTAATTATAGAATATGATAGGGTAATCCAAATATTATGGGATTATATTGGAGGGTTTTAGATGTAAAGTTTACATATGCTTATGCTACATGGTGGATTGGGGTGAGACCAATCCAATTAATGAACCCATTGCCTCAGTAACTAATCCTACATTAGAGGTGGGTTAGGATGAGGAAAGACTGGGGATAGGCCCTAACATAATGATAGGTTTAGGTGCCTATACAGGTAGGTATCCCATATGATATTACATTATAGGTAGTGTAGCTTTAGGAATAATAGGGTCTAGGAGATGATGTAGAGATGGTTGAGCTGGGTAAATAAGATGTGGATATAGGGATGCTCCAGGTGGCGATGGGGGCCCCAAGATAGGTACAAGAGAGGTAGGGCCCTCCAACATAGGTGCAAGTATATGTTTAGGAGAGGTAGGTGTTGGAGAGTTGTTAATGATATCATAGTGATGCCATGGAAGTGTCTAGGTGAGTGGATAAAGTGTCTTGATACTCTAAGTGATAATGATAAAGTGTGAAATATACTTATCCTAGTATGCTTGAAGTAGGCTTGGTTGATCTTCAACGTTTAACTATTTAGATATGACTAGGGATGAGTTTAAAGTATTGATAATGTGAAAGGGGTCCTATAAGGGGTTTTATATGCTTTGAGTGTTTGTGTACATGATTTTAATTCATCTAGTAGTATATAGTTTTCATCTAGATATTTTGGGTCTAATGGCAAAAAATATGAGTAGGAAGTTTGATGATGTCATAATTGCCATATATGGATGAATCAAGGGGAGTTGGTCATATGGTTGTGATCAAAATTTTGCCTAATTTTTGTGCACTCAATTTTATTTCATGCAATGAAGTGAGATAAAATATATGCAAGTGCAAAGTTGGGCTCCCAGGCAGTTTGATAGTCTTTTCCCATAGCCAAATTTGTTTGTGGCAAGAAAAGCTGAGTAGGCATTTTAATGTAGTTATATTTCACACATGTGGTATTTTAAGGATAATTTGATCATATATGATTTTTTAGTTTTGTTCCTAGTTGATATGTTTTAAAATTTAGGTCATGCAATGAAGTGCATCAAAATATATGTGTGTGCGAAGTTGGCCTTCCAGGCAGTTTTTGACATAATTGGCTCTATGCTAGAAAAATTTGAGTGAGTAGATTAATGGAATTATATCTCTCACACACAAAGGTTTTAGGATATATTTAATACATTTTTAAATTCTTATTTTAAAGGAGATCATATGGTTGAAGTTTTAGATCATGTGTCATAGCACAATAAAAGTTATTGAGGTCCAAAGTTAGCTTCTCAGATAGATTGCAATGGTCCCCATAGTCAATTTTGCAAAAGGTAAAGTTCAAGAAAATATCAAGTAGATTGATGGAGTGAATTTGATCCAATATTCGTAGATGTAGTGATATGAAAATAAGTACTTGATGTTTAACATTAAGTAAAGGTAAAGGATAAATATTGAACAATTCACGTGTAATTGTATAGATTGATCTAACGGTGTGAGTGGAGTCAAAGTGGTCAAAGTGATAATTGTTTAATGATGATAAAGGTTGAGAAAATTTATAGAAGATAAGTAGTGCATGTTTAATCTAATTAGTGAGAGCATGATATGATATAAAGATGATCGATGTTTAACTGTGATCATTTAAATTTACAAAGGGAAAAAACTAGTCTACAATATTTGAGCTATACCATTTGATCCAAGATGAATTTTATGGTGATGTAAAAGGAAAAATTGTAGAATAATCCATGGTACATCTAGAAAAGGTGATTTAAAGTTTTGAGTCTTTATATAGTCAAAGTTATTGAGCTCTAAATTTGACTGTGTGTTTGACTATGTTCTGCAAGTAACCCGAGAAAGATATTTGTGCTTGTTTTGATTATGTTCAGATGTTTTATGATGTCATATCTATTATAAATTATTATGTAATATTTTTGGATTATTTAAATTTTATTTTTAGGTTTGAATAATCAATATTCTATATGAACAAAGGCTTATAATTTGATTGTGTGTTTGTTCATGATGTTCCTATGCATTAAGGTTAGTGTTTGAGCAGATTCATCATATGTAGAGGTGAGTAGAGTTGACTATGATCATTTGAGTAAGTTTTAGGGGTCATGTAGAGTGAACCTATGTATTTTAAAGTGGTATTATGTTTTTTTTTTCTCGATGAAGTGCTAAATGGGTGAATAAGTTTCCATGAGACCTATAAGAGCTACAAG
Source organism: Torreya grandis (assembly GCA_037957365.1). NCBI lineage: Eukaryota > Viridiplantae > Streptophyta > Pinopsida > Cupressales > Taxaceae > Torreya > Torreya grandis. Next base: position 4,461,135 of record JARHVA010000693.1, on the reverse strand, counting down.
GGCCTAATTGAAAGGTGTAGTTGCTTAAGGGTGACCCATAGATTCTATGGATGACATATGAAGATTGTTTTGATCCATGTATTCATGTGATATAATAATAAATAGATAATGCAAGTTTAATGTCTGACTAATAATCTATTTATCATGAAGGCTCTATATATAGTTAAATCAAGAAGATGATTTCTAGGCTTGTGTGAGAGTAGTGAACATTGAAGTGAAGAAGAGATGATAGATAATATGCCCAGTGGATGGGATAATGAGAATATCAGATTGAGGACTATGTGTATGATGTATAGGTAATATTTTTGATGTTAGAATAGTGGTCTTGCAAGTTTAGGATGAGTGGAGAGGTCTAAGTTGATCCAAAATGATGTTTTGGATGCTTTGTGGATGAGTGAAGTATAGATGATGTTTGTGTGATCTTGGTGGTTTATCTAAGAGGAAAATCAAAGTGTGGTATATTTTAATGACCCCATGGTCATGTTATTATTGTTGTGATAGAGATGTTATAAGATTAGTGGCTGTATATGAGCTGAAGAAGAGTTGAGGAGTGGAATGATCTAAAAGGTGGTTTTGGATGCATTATAAGTGTGTGAAGAAGGCTATGTTATTATAGGCCCATCATCAGGTGTTGAAGACATAAATTATAAGGTGGAGATGTTCCTTTAAAAGGAGGTTATAAATGAATTGATCTTCCTTAGGGGAAGTTACTCCATGTGAAACTTGTGTTTCACTAAAGGCCTTTGGTCAAAAGGACTTTATCAAGGTTTTGGGTAAAAAAGACTTGACCATTAGGTGGTCAAAAAGACTTGATCATATTAGGGGCTAGTGTTGCTTGTGGAACTTTTGTTTTACTAAATTATGGTATAAAGGACTTAACTAGTCTCTAGTTTGTAATACCTTATAGGACAAGTAGTCCAAGTGTTTTTAGGCTTGAGAGTGGGTTTTATTCCCTAAGAGGGTTTCCCATGTAGATGACGTGTTAATGTGTTGTATGCTCTTGTTCATGATTTGGATGAATGTGCTTTCATTTTTATGTTGCTAGACCAAGTTGATTTATGATGGAATGGTTTTGAAATTGAACATGCATTATTGTATACTAATTCATCCCCCTCTTAGTAGTTACTTCCAAAAATTTGTATTAGAGTGGGTCCTTTGGAGAAAGCTTAAAATGTTGAAGGAGATCTTGAGTTGGTACAAATATGGCTAAATAGTTGAATAAAGAGAATCAATAGTGGAAGGCTATGATTAAGGCACTTGAAGATTATATATTTACTTTGAAGAAAGATTACAGAGAAGATGAGAATGTTATCAATGATCTCAAGGTTCAACTAGAAGATGATGTTGGCCATTTTGGCCCACATACCAAGCTTGTACCCATATGGATTAGGTTACTAATGGATGAGTAGATGGATAGGTTTTAAAGACCATTAAAAATGTCAAGAGTGATTTTAATGAGTATAGAAGTGCATGGTATTCATTTGGTTCTTCATTGTGTTCATCTTGACAATTGGGTCTAGTGGCAAAAATGTTTAGGTAGGTAGTTTTCTGACATCATCATTACCACATGTGGATGAGTTAGGGAGAATTGGTCATATGGTTGTGATCACATTAGTCCCAAGTTACTACACACCAAATCTTAGGCCATGAATCTAAGCATAATAGAAGATATGAGGGTTCAAAATTGGCCTCTCAAATAAAATTTGCTAATTTTCCATACTTAGCTAATTTGTGAAGGAGTTCAAATAGATCCAAGTGGGTAGTTTGATGATGACACATCTTACACATGTGGTAGTCTCAAGAAGAAATGATCACATGGGTCTATTTATCTTTGTATCAAGTTAATATGTGCTAAGTTTTAAGTTATGTGATGAAGCATGACAAAATTTATACAAGTGCAAAGTTGGGCTCCCGAGCATTGTGACAATGTTTTCCCATAGTTAAATTTTACATGTGGCAAGAAAAGTTGAGTAGGAATTTTGATAATGTAATATTCTACATGTGTTATAGTCTTAGGGATAAATGGTCATATAGGTATCTTCAGTTTAGTACTAGAAACTTATGTGCTAAAAGTTAGGTCATGAAATGAAATGCATTGAAAGTTATGCATGCTCAAAGTTGGCCTCCCATGCATCTTTTTGACGTAATGGGATCTATGGTAAGAAAATATGAGAGATAAGTAATGGATTTATATATTTCATGTGTAAAGGTTTTAAGATTAGTTTGATACATGGTTGGATTCCTCTTTGAAAGGAAAACATATGGTCTAAGTTTTAGGTCATTTGACTTAGTGTAGTAAAAGTTATTGAGGTTTAAAGTTGGGCTCTCAGGTATTTTTGCAATAGTTCCCATACTTAGTCAATTTAGCACTAATTAAAATTTTAGAAAATCTTAAGGAGATCAATGGAATGCATTAGATCTAAGATGTTAGGGAATAATGAGATGCTAAGAAGTGTTTGAGGTTTAATGTTAAGCAAAGGTGAAGGAGACATACACATAGACATCATGCATGAACACTCTAGTTAGCTCACTTAAGCAATTTTTAGACACATTTAGTAAGCTCTCAGAGCTAGTATATTAAGTGGGCACAATATTCTTGGTCTTAGGAACATCTCCAACAAAATTGGTCCCTCCATGATTCTTGCACTTCAAGAAATAAATCTTCAAAGTTGGTTAAATAATGGGATACATTCATACAAATGTCAACTTTAAGCCACTAAAAAAATCCATTAGAGTTTAAGTTTGATTGTATATGGGATGTCAAATATGTCTATGGGAATATCAAATAGAATTCACATGAATGTCAAATTTATGACTTGGTAAATAACCATTTATTTTTAAATTTAAGCATATCTAATAGTTGGTGAGTCGTCAATCCAAATCCAACAGTGTAAAGATGATCTGACAGTGTTAGTGTGTCCCCAAAAGATCAATGGAGCACATTTAATCATACTAAAGATATTTACGACATGCAATCAAGTCAAATGGGTCAATGAATCTTGAGTGTGAATGTGAAGGTGCCAAGTGTCTTAACCACATTAAACTAGCAAAAGATCCATGGCTCTAGCTTAATCATATAGAGAAGGATCAATAAAGCGAGCTAAGCCAATAAGTCAAGGATCTGATAGCTGAGATCCACTAAACCAATGGGGACAAAGATAGGATGGAATAATTTGATTAGTCTAATTTAGTTTTTGACGTTTGAAGTCAAACCCAAGAGCCTTTTTTGACTAAAGCAAGAACATGGAGTCAAGTTCGAGCATAACCCAAGATGAACCAAAGCCAACATCTCAAAGGATGACACAAAAGCACACATGTGGACTGTAATAGCTTCACCACTAAAAATAATGACTTGATCGTGCCCTTTTTCTCCACTCTCTCATGCCATGATGAACCTATAAAAGGTAATCAATACTAGAATAAGAGCATAATAGAATGATCTAGCTATTGTAATTGCATCAATTTTGGAACTTAACTTAAAAATGACCTGATCCTACCATTGTAATAAAAAAGAGAATCAATACACAGAGATGTGGGAGGAGAAATGAGTGACTATTTTAATGGTTTATTGAGGTGGCCATGATCAATTGAGCACTTTCAAGAACCTAAATGTAGGGTGGTTGTAACTACTATGAAGAGTGTAGTTAAGCTCAATAACGACCCTTTCAATTCCAAAAAATTCCTCTCTCTCATCCCATTTTGATATATATTGAGGCTTCTAAGACTTGATTTTCATTCCTCATGCTGGTACAATTAGACACTACTAAAATTATATTATGCACCTCTTGGAGTAATGAGAAAGACATTCTATAGTGTTTGTCAATCTATGCTTATTATGTTATGTTTGCTTGATATATAAAGTGGTCTAATCTTCCCTTTGTAGGTCTGAGTTCAACTTGAATGCTAAAAATATTCTTCGTAGGTCATATAGTGTGTCATAGAGTTGATATCTCAAGGGTAAGATGGAATGTTGTTTATAAGTATCTTCAACTAGACCTTATTTTCATTGTCCTCTAATTTTAGTACATCAAATTGACTTCTATGTGAAATAATGTTGCTTAGAAATCATAGTAAGCAATGTATTAGTTTTATTCATGGTCCATTAGTCTGCTAAGGGTTCAAGCTTATGAGTGGATATGATAAATTCATGGTGCATTACCACATGTTAGAATAGGTCTTATTTTATGTAACTTGTTTACTCTTTTCATCCCAAATTTCTTAGGTTTTAGAATGTGATATCCAAATTATCCTATCTAAGGAGCTAGACTCGTTAGAAATCCTAGAGGTCTGAACTAAATATAGGTAACCTATAGCCTAGGGTTAGTCTTATGTTAAACTAGGTTTGAGAGTAGGACTTGAACATTTTTAATTTTAGCTAGGGTAAAACTTGAGTCTAAAATAGTTTTTGCATGCCCAATGGGACCCTTTCTCTTTGGCATAACCAAAATTAGGAGTTGAGAAGAAGTATTTACAATAGAGGAGGAAACCCATCATCATCAGAAGCTAAAGATTCTCCAAGTTGTAGAGTTTATAACATCTATCAGATATCACCTCTTATGCCAAAGGTCATTAAAAGGTTAGTTAATAAGGGAATTCCCTTTAATTTTTTGAGCTATTTAATAATTCATAAAAGAGAGCAATATTCAATAGGATAGGTCCTTATTCCCAAAAGGAGTATTCATCTCTTGGACATCCTATTGTTTTAAATAGTACAATATCCACCATGCAAATGGCATAACCTAGATTTTAGCCTTTAGTACCCTTTAATGGTGGTAGACCTCTTAACCTTCAACAATATGATGACATCCTTACTACCTCCTTGAATAGTCTACCCTATTATACAAGATAAAACTCCACCACCCCTATAGAGCACATTGATGACATTGTAAATCTTTGTTTAGTACATCATATTACACAAGAAAATGTAGCCATGAGACTACTAGCCACATCCTTGAAAGGTAAAGCCTTGCAATGGTATAGAGGTTTGGATCCTACCTTGATTAATAATTAAGATGAATTTGGTGAATGCCTACATAAATTTTTTGAATATAGTAGTGATCATGTGTCACTTGTTGAGCAACTCACCTCAATCAAGAGGGCACCTCAAGAATCCATTATTGAATTCAACTATATATTCTAGAAGATGTGGGATAGGATCCCCATCATCATTAACACCACACCCAATTATGCCTTCCTTTACTATTTGAGATCATTGAATTTAGACATTACAATCATGATCTAATCTATGGGTGGCACAACCCTATGAGGAAGTTATGAAATATCTATAAGGGTAGAAAACTATTTGATACAAGCATGGAAGCTTATGGAAAGACCTCTCATTCCACTCTTCCTTTATATTTAGCCAACCCACCTACTATTTCTCTATTTCCCACCCCAAACAACCAATCCTAACCTAATGATGGTTAAGAGGATAAAATTTCAAGGATTAAAGGCTTGTTGAATGCTCAAAACAACAAGCTAGTGGCCCTAGATAGACAACAACAAACTTCATATAAGCCATACAAAGGTCCCTTTCAAACCTAATATCCTAATAAATCCTAAAATAAACCCCTTTATACACTAAAACAACAAATCCAAGGCCAAATTACCCAAGGGAGATCTTATAATAACTACAACCCTAAAACTAACAGTAGCTCCAGAGCCTTGGTCCCTGCACAAAACAATCTTGCACAAGAGGGTCAACGGTAGTCAGTAGGACATTCCAATGAGATATTAATGGCTAAAAGTAGAGAAATTTATTATGACCCTATTTGGAAACATGCTCATTCATTTCAAGGCCATGACATAATGCCTCCTCCACCACAAGGCCCTCTAATCAATCAAGGTAATATGCCTGCCATGACACCATTGAAGGCTTAAATTCAACAATAAAGAAACATGGGTAAGGCATCAACTGACACTATGTGTATAAAATTTCAATAAAGAGAGCATATATTTGAGTATATAACAATAAACATGGGGCATACTATAAAAAGGTTAGATGGACCAGTTGTAGCCAACACCAGGGCTAAGAGGAGGATGGTAGATGACAAAGTGGGGCGACCTATCACCTCTTCAACATCCCCACAAGTTAGTCAATAATCTACCACTTAAAATTTAATTTTTAAATCCCCTAAAACTCAACAAATACCTCAACATCATGGCTAATGGTAGAAGTATCCTTATATTCCACATTTCACACAAGTGTCAAGTAATGCTTCTACTTCCAAGATGTAGCCCAAAGGTACTAATATTCCTTTCAATATTCTAGCTCATATGAAGAAGGATAATGTTACTATGTATATGTATGATTCCTTATCTTTTCTAGGATAGAAAGAGATTCTTTAGCAATAACTCTCTAATCCTTTCTATATGAATGGGACAACTGATAAGGTTAACATTGTTTTTGCAAATAGTAATCAACCTAGTCCTAGTTAGGTTTCTAATCAAAGTCAAGTTCAAAATGTTATTCATTCCCCCAACATTATAAATCCCCCTCCATTATGTTTTTTATCCATCATAGGATATTTCTTGGTACATAATTGTATGATAAATTCAAGAGCTTCAACCTCAATTATGCCTAAGGCCATAGTATATTAGCTTAAGCTTAAGTATGTGCCTAATGAAAAAGGGGTTCTCTAGTTGAATGGCTCCCCCACTAAGATAATAGGCATAGTAAAAGACCTTAATATCACATTGGTAGCTTTCCCAAATTGTGTCATCACTTAGGATGTAATGGTTGTAGACCTACCTCCATATTTCTCCCTATGCCTATCTAGAGACTTTACTATAAAAAGTGGGGTCTATTTATCCTCTAACTGTTCATTCTTGGTTTTTAAGACCAGATACAAAAATAAAGTCACTATGAGGTCAAAACCTATTTCTATATTCCATCTAGAACCTTATATACCTAATATTACAAATACCAACTATGCCATATTTGAAGAGGTCGAAGAGGTTAATGAACAAGAACCCCATGATCATCTTACAAGCATCTTAGATCTATACTTAGATGAATGGGTAGCTGATAATCATGGATTTGATCCTTATAGAAACATTGTGGAGGTAGACTTAGGAGTGTACTGCATCCATGAGGAGGATGTTGTTATACATTTCTTAACTAATACTAGTCAAGAAGAGGATGGTCTATGGACCTTATGATTTGATAGCTCAAGGTAAAATAATGGTAGTGGAGTTGGAGCCATGTTAATATCACCCTCATGTAAAAATTACCATTCATCTACAAGGTTGTAATTAGGTTTCACTTCAAACATAGCTAAATATGAAGTTCTACATGGTTTGCAAGAGGTAAGAAGAAGAGGTGTCAAATTTCTTCAAGTTAAGGGTGATAGTGAGTTTGTGGTGAAACAAGTGAAAGGCCTAAGCGTAGTCAAGAATAGTCATTTTAAAGCTTATATGCACCATGTATGGGACCTTATAGAGGACTTTTTGGAATTTAACATCTAACCCATACCAAGAGAAGCAAACCAACATGCAGATAGGCTTGAAACCATTAGAGATCAATATGAGATTGCATAAGGATTCAAAGGTAATCAAAGTCAATATAAGATTAAGGTAATATGTAGGCTAGATATACATGACAATAAGATAAGTTGGTAAGTGTTTAATAATGATGATCAAATTATATGTTTCTTGATGCAAGAGGTAGAATTCTGCCATAATAATTAAGACAAGTTCCAACATTAATATAATGATTAGATAATACAATTGAGGTCTAATTAGCTACCTAAAGGTCTTGTGACATTAGAAAACATCTTCAATAAATATTACCAAGTGAGGAAAGGAAAAGCATGTATCTTAGCTAAAAAAGAACATTATAAAAGGATAGAGATCTTTAAGGATAATTTGTTGAAGTTAGGAAATGTCAATACAATAAAAGAGAGAAATGAATTTGTTGCCTTGTGCCAGTAATTTTTTGACATATTTGCATGGGGGCACAAATATTTGAAGGGATTTGATACTAAACTTGCACAACACATCATTGAACTAGAAGGAAATGTAAAGCTAGTTAGGTAGAAATAAAGGCTTGTCCATCCAAAAGTAGAGGACCTAATGAGAAGGGAATTATTCAAATTGATTAAGTCAAAGATCATATTCCCCATCAAATATTCCTCATGGTTGGAAAACCTTGTGCCAGTAAGGAAGAATAATTGGGAGATACATTTATGTGTTGAGTTTAGGGACCTCAATAAGGTGTCCCTAAAAGATCACTACCCACTACCCTCAATGGATTAGATTCTTCAAAAGGTGGAAGCTTCTCAAAGGTTTTCACTACTTGATGGCTACTCTAGCTATAATCAGATCATGGTCAAAGAAGAAGATAGACATAAGACTACATTCACCACAATGTGGGCACTTATGCATATATGAAGATACCCTTTAGACTATCCAATGCTAGGGTAACATTATAGAGGGAAATGGATGTTGATTTTGAGGGTTTGATTAATGATATGGTGCTCATCTACATAGATGATGTCCCTATTTTCTCAAAGGACCTAGTTGATCACATTTTCTACTTGAGTTAGTCTTTGAAAGGTGTAGAAATTTTGGTATGTCTTTAAATCCTAAAAAATGCATATTTGGTGTTCATGAAGGTAGATTATTGGGCCATGTAGTTTCTAAGTATGGTCTCTCCATAGAACTTGAAAGAGTTGAGTCTATCTTATCCTTAACCTTTCCCAAGCATAAGAAAGGTATATAGAGTTTCTTTGGGAATATCAATTTCATAAGGAGGTTCATTATAGGCTTTATAGAGATGGTCAAACATCTTACTCATATGCTGAGGAAGTGTAAAGAGTTTACATGGACTAGAAAAGGTAAGAGAAGTTTTTAATTCATCAAAGAGGCTATCTCTCATGCCCCCACATTGCTTAATCATGGTTTTAACAAAGAATTTTATTTTTATGCCTTCTCTACATTGGATACAATCTCTTCTATGTTGATGCAACATAATGACCAAGGTCAAAAACAACCTATTGCTTTCTTTAGTCAGGCCTTAGAGGGATATGAAGAAAGATACAACTTTTTATAGAAGTATGTTCTTTTAGTAACAAGAGTCCTAAAGAGGTTTAGACACATGGTGTCTAATAGTAAGATCATACTCATGGTGGCATATCCAAGTGTCAAGGAGTTCATACTCAACAAACACCTTAATGAGAAATGAGCCAGATGAGTGAAAAAGTTCATGGAGTATGACCTTAAATTTAGAGTTACAAAGATTGTAAAATGTATATGGATATGTGAACACCTTAAAACATAGGTAAAGCATAATAAGGATTAGGTGTTGTCATTCCATGATAGATAACAAGTGTTAAGTTGTGGAGCTAAAAGCTTCACTAATGCAAATGGAGGAGGTTACTGAGTTGCAAAGCAACTGACATCAGTCTGATCAACTGATGTTGGTCATCTTTAGTGTACATAGTAATCGACATCAGTTAGGGGTCAGCCGACATCAGTCAGATAGGAACTGACGTTGGCAACCTGTGTGTGCATGCATTTGCATGCACTTCTAGAACTGGTCTAATTTTAGACAGACAATCAGTTTGCATGTAAAAGACTAATTTTAGTCTTGAGTCTGTGTTTCTAATTATTGTAATTGGAAAGTCTAATTATTGTTTGTATGGGATCTATTTAAGAGACCCATGGGGCTGTATTGTAATTTGGAGAATCATAAGGACTTGGAAAGGCAAGGACAAGGGTTCTTCTCGAGTGTAAGATCTAGGTTTGTAGGTGTGCAAAACTAGGTTGATCTGTAGGTGTGCAAGATCAGGTGAGATCTACATGGTAAGTAAGGTTGGTTGATCTATAGGTGTGTGTGTGTGCAAGGTAAAAGGAGATTTGTGGGGTAGCAAGGTCAAAGGAGATCTGCAACACAACAAGGAGCAAGATCAAGGATATCTAATTGGAGTATGTGGTGTACTCAATGGTATTGGAAGTAGGCAACAATGGTTGAGTTGATTGTCACTTACTGGTTGGTGTTCTGGTAGTATTGTTACTAACTGGTTAAAACAACAACTCTGTGTTTGAGTTGATTGGTTTGTAATTGAGAGAGAGAACTCTTGAGGGAGAATTATTGGTATGCCCAAGAGGTGTGGGAAGAGTGTGATTTATTCATTGCATTTCCTTTTGGAAGAGTGTTAATACAAGATTGTATTGTCTCTCATATTCTGTGCTGTTTCTGAATTCTAGTTACATTTTACTTCTGGTTAAATTCTATGTTTAGTTGCTTATACAAAGGTAATCAATTGTGCTCTTAAGGAGCAGGGATCCTAAAAATTAGTATCAGAGCTTGGTTAGGTACACTAACAGGTGGTCAGAGCGTGTTAAGTGTTTGTTGATTACAGGTCACTCTCAGGGGTTTCTGATTGAGTGGGAGTAAAGCAATGGCAAAAGAAAGTACACTAAGAATGGAGGAATTCAATAGCAAGAATTCTCAATTATGGAATTATGGAAAGAAAGAGCAGGTAAAGAAAGATTGTTGGTTGGTAGAAGATCAGCATGAAGGAAATGAAGAAGCAGATGTTGCAGGTATTATTGCATAGAATGTTCTTGTATGTTCCTTGGATAAAGTAGAATCTTGGGTTATAGATTCTGTTGCCTCTTTCCATGCAACCCAAAATAGATTATTTTTCCATGATTATGTCTATGGAGACTTTGGAAAGATTTATTTAGGGGTTGGTGAGCCTTGTCAAATTATTGGCAAAGGGGAAGTGCGGCTGAAATTGCAGACGGGCAACACATGGGTGTTGAAGAAGGTCATGCAGGTCCCAGTCCTGAAGAGGAGTCTAATTTCTTCAAGAAATTTGGGTGATGAGAGATGCACAGTAACTCTCATAGTGGATGCACTTGAATTAGCATGTGGTAAGAAAATAGGTACTCTTTATCTATCTACTTATATTACTGATTCTCCTTCTAGTTTATCTACTTTAGATGTAGATGCGAAGATGTGGCTCTGTAGGCTTGGTCACATGAGTAAGAAGGGGATGCATGTTATTAAGAGGAAGTTAGATGTCTTTGACAAACTTAAGAACTGGAAAGCCTTGGTTTTCATAGAGGAGATGATGGATAGAGATCAGTCACAGGGGTTGAATAATTGTGAGCAGGGTAGTTTAGACAGGGTTTTGATCCAAAGTGAGCTCGCAGGTAAAAAGTCATCACTCATAGGAAAACATAGTTACCAACATCGATCAGGTGGAACCAATGTCAAACAGGTAGGTATCAATGTCGGTCATGTGTAGACCAGAGTCGATGGTGTTAGGTAGGTGGACACCAATGTCAGTCAGGGAACTAACATTGGTGATCAGGAGGCAATGACATCGATTGGGTGCAGACCAGGGTTGGCCAGAGGTGACCAACATCGGTCACTATTAAAATAGATTTTGGGTGGACAACAAGTTATCAAGGAGTCTCGAATGCCCATGAGGAGGACTGAAAGGGTAAGTAATCCTGAAATTCGTTATTCCCCTTCTTTATACTACTTGTTGCTCACTGATGGTCAAGAACCTGGAAGTTGTAAAGAGGCAGAGCAGGTATAATCCAGGAAATAGTGGGAGCATGGCATGAATGAGGAAATTGATTCCTTGGAAGAGAACCAAATAGGATATTTGGTAGAGTTTCCAGCCAAAAAGAAAGCACTAAAAGATGAATGGATTCTCAGGTTAAAGAAAGGAGAGAATGGACACGTGAGATAGAAGGCCAAGTTATATGGTCTTGAGTAGACTGTAGGACAATGGTGTTTAAGGTTTGATAGGTGTATGAAAAAGCATGGCTTTAGTCAATGTCAATGTGACCATTGTGTTTACTTTACCAGGTTGGATAATATTAGCTACATTATCCTATTACTATTTGTGGTGTATATGCTTATTGCAGGGTCACACATGCAGGGAGTTACTGAGCTAAAGGTAAAGTTAGTTTAGAGGAGTGCCATGAAGAATTTGGGAATAGAAAAATTATTTGGCATGAGTATTTTTAGAGATAGAGAAAATCATAGGTTGATGTTGTCTCAGGATGATTGTGTGAATAAGGTAGTGCAGGATGCAGAATCGGTTAACACACCTATGGATGGACAATTCACAGAACAGTGTCCCAAATCACATGATGAGGTTGAGTACATGTGTACTAGACCTGATATTACCCAAGCAGTGGGAGTTGTCAGCAAGTTTGTGGCCAATTCGAGAAAGGAACACTGGAAAGTAGTTCAGTGGATTCTCAGGTATCTGAGAGGGACCAACAGCAGGTATATATGCTATGCAGGGTCAAGCACTTCTCTACATGGGTATGTAGATTTGGATATGGCAGGTGACTTGGATGACAGGAGTAGCACCATAGGATATGTGGTGGTTGGTCTTCAAGATTGAACTTGAAGAGGGATACAAGCCAAGAAACAAAATTAGATGATGTACAAGTATAGGTATAGGTGCAGTTGTTTATCTCCAAGTGGGAGATTGTTAAGTTGTGGAGCTAAAAGCTTCACTGATGCAAATGGAGGAGGTTGTTGAGTTACAGAGCAACCAACATTAGTTTGATCAATCGACGTTGGTCATCTTTAGTGTACATAGTAACCAACATCGATTAGGGGTCGGCTGACATCGATCAGACAAGAACCAACATCGGCAACCTGTGTGTGCGTGCATTTGCATGCGCTTCTAGAACTGGTCTAATTTTAGATAGACAATCAGTTTGCATGGAAAAGACTAATTTTAGTCTTGACTATGTTTCTAATTATTGTAATTGGAAAGTCTAATTATTGTTTGTATGAGATCTATTTAAGAGACCCATGGGGCTGTATTGTAATTTGGAGAATCATAAGGACTTGGAAAGGCAAGGACAAGGGTTCTTCCCGAGTGTAAGATCTAGGTTTGCAGGTGTTCAAAACTAGGCTGATCTGTAGGTGTGCAAGATTAGGTGAGATATACATGGTAAGTAAGGTCAGTTGATCTACAAGTGTGTGTGTGTGTGTGTGTGTAAGGTCAAAGGAGATCTACGGGGTAGCAAGGTCAAAGGAGATCTACAACACAACAAGAAGCAAGATCAGGGAGATCTACTTGGAGTACGTGGTGTACTCGGTGGTATTGGAAGTAGGCAATAATGGTTGAGTTGATTGTCACTTACTGGTTGGTGTACTGGCAGTATTGTTATTGACTGGTTGAAACAACAACTCTGTGCTTGAGTTGATTGGTTTGTAATTAAGAGAGAGAACTCTTAAGGGAGAATTACTGGTACGCCCAAGAGGTGTGGGAAGAGTGTGATTTCTTCATTGTATTTCCTTCTGGAAGAGTGTTAATACAAGATTGTATTGTCTCTCATATTCTGTGCTATTTCTGAATTCTAGTTACATTTTACTTCTGGTTAAATTTTGTGTTTAGTTGCTTATACAAAGGTAATCAATTGTGCTCTTAAGGAGCAGGGATCCTAATAACAAGCAACTACAGACATCATACCTTTCAGTTAGACACATGATAGAATTAGATTTCTTGAGTTAGCCCAATGTCTTATGGGGATAGATAAAGGCAAAATAAGATATTTTAGGTTGAAAATTATACCCTATATCCTAATAAATAGAGTAATTTTCAATAGAGACATTGGGGGCATGTTTTTGAGGTGTATGGAATCAGGTCAGATAAACAAATAACTTGACCAATTCCATGATGGTCTAGATAGTGGGCACTTTGTTGTCAAGACCATATCGTCTAAGATCATAAGAGCTAGGTGATTTTGGCCCACTATGATTAGAGATGCATAATCTTAGGTAAGGAAATGCAAAAAATGTGTAATGTTTATTGGCAAATAGAGCTTAGCTACCCTCCCCTTACAACCAATACAAGTAGAGAAACCTTTCATGCAATGGGGCCTAGATTTCATAGGGATGATACACCCCTATTTGAGAAAAGGAAAAAATGTGGAACATTATAACTACAAACTACTTTACAATTTGGGTTGAAGCAACTACTCTCAAGGAGGCCAATGAAGTTTCTATTTTAGACTTTTATGATAGTCTTGTAACCAGATTTAGTGTGCCTTCTACAATAATTTCTAATAATGCATTGGATTTTAGTAGCAATCCTTCACATGGGATTTATCTGAAAGCATCCTCCAACTACTATCCACAGTGAAATGGACTATCATATTTCACAAATAAGAACTCGATGAAGATAATCAAGAGGACTCTGGAGGATAGCCAAAGGGAGTGACACACCAGATTGAGAACTACCCTATGGGTAGATAGAGTAAAACCTAAAAAATATATTGGAAAATCCCTATATCTTCTTATTTATGGGAAATAATCTAAGCTCCCTATATATCTTTAACTTCTTGTATTAGACATTTCACATCGACTTGAGCTTTTTGAGGATGCTACTATGCAGGTGAGGCTGAATGAATTGAGACAGTTGGATGAAATAAAAGGCATTTATATGCACATGATGTGGCCCAATAAACACCAAGGGAAGAATTAATTTGATAATTGATATTCCTTAATGAGTTTCTAGTAAGGTGATATAGTCCTCAAATGGGATGAATACTGTGTAAAACTAGGAAAACATTCCAAGTTTGACATCCTTTAGAGTGGACCTTATGTCATCACAAGTTACAAGGAGAGAAATGCCTTTGAGCTTGCCAAATTTAATGGAGAGAGCCTTAAATTCCCTATCAATGGGAGGTATCTAAAGTTTTTAATGATATTTGTACATAGTTAGATAAGTCTGTCTTTCCTCCAAGTGTTTTTGCACATGGTTCTTTTATTATTTAGTTAGTTGTCTATTTTATTTCATTATTTTTTTTATTTTTTGTGAGTGTCCCATTATTACAAAAGTTTTTCAAGAAAAAATTAGAGTCCTTATGCAATCATTATTTATTCATTCAAACATCATGAGTAAACTTGGTCAATGTCTAGGTTCCATGACCAGTAGACTGGTCAAGCCAACTAAATTTCTATAAATGTTGGCCATTTTAGCCCATATAATAAGCTTGTACCAATATGGATCAGGTTGATAAGGGATTAGTAGATAGACATGTTGTAAACACCCTTCAGAATGTCAAGAATGATTAGAATGAGTATGGAAGTGCATGGTTATTAATTTGGTTCTTCATTGTGTTCATCTTGACACTTGGGTCTAGTGGCAAAAAAATTTGGGTAGGAAGTTTACTGACATCATCATTGCCACATGTGGATGAGTCAGGGAGAATTGGTCATATGGTTATGATCACATTAGTACCAAATTGATATGTTATAAATCTCAGGCCATGCATCTAAATGTAGTAAAAGATATGAGGGTTCAAAATTGATCTTTCAATTAAAATTTGTTAAGTTTCCATACTTAGCCAATTTGTGGAGTTTAAATAGAGTTGAGTGGGTAGTTTGATGATGCTATATCTTATATGTGTGGAAGTATCAAGAATAAATGATCACATGTTTCTATTCATCTTTATATCAAGTTAATATGTACTAAGTTTTAGGTCATGCAACAAAGCACGACAAAATTTATGTAAGTACAAAGTTAGGCTCCCAAGCATTGTGACAATGTTTTCCCATACTTAGCTAATTTTGTATGTGGCAAGAATAGCTGAGTTGAAAATTTGATGGTGTAATATTTTTCACATGTTTTAGTGTTAGGGACAAATGGTCACATGGGTATCTTTAATTTACTTTAGGAACTTATGCACTAAAATTTAGGTCCTACGATGAAGTGCATCAAAATTTATGCATGCTCAAGTTGGCCTCTTAAGCATATTTTTGACATAATAGGCTATGTGGCAAGAACATATGAGAGATAAAATTAATGGCATTATATTTTTCATGAAAAAAGGTTCTAGGAGTAGTTTGATGCATGGTTGGCTTTTTTTTGAAAGGAGAACATATTGTCCAAGTTTTAGGTCATCCAACTAAGCATAGTAAAAGTTATTGAGGTTCAAAGTTGGGATCTCAAGCATTTTTAAAATAGTTCCCATACTTAGTAAATTTGGCACTAAGTAAAGTTTAAGAAAATCTTGAGGAGATCAATGGAGCGTGTTGGGTCCAAGATGTCAGGGAGCAACGAGATGCCAAGAAGTGTTTGAGGTTTAATGCTAAGAAAAGGTGAAGGAGATAGGCACACATACATCATACATGAACACATAGGTTAGCTCACTTGAACATTTTTTAGACACACTTAGAAAGCTATTGAATCTAGTAGATCAAGTGGGCAAATTTTTTTTTGTCTCAGGAACATCTCTATCAAAATTGGTCCCTCTATGATTCTTGCACTTTAAGAAATAAATCTTCAAAGCTGGTCAAATAATGGGATACATTCACATAGATGTCAACTTTAATCCACTACAAAAATCCATTGGAGTTTAATTTTGATGGTCTGTAGGATGTCAAATATGTTTACGAGGATGTCAAATGATGTTTGTGTTAATGCCAAATTTATGACCTAATAAATAGCCATGTGTTTTTAAATATAAGTAGATCCAATAGTTGGCATTAAGCCATACATATAGATCTGATAGTGTGAAGATGATATGATAGTGTCAGTGGGTCCCTAGAAGATCAATAGATCACATTTAATTGTATTGAGGAGATCAATAACATGTAATCAAATCAAAGGGATCAATGAATCTTGAGTATGAATGTGAAGGTGCCAAGTGTCTCAACCATGTTGAACTGGTAGAAGATCCATATCTCTTTCTCAATAATTTAAAGAAGAATCAATATAGTGAGCTAGGTCAATAAGTAAAGGATCTGATAGCAAGGATCTTTGGAACCAATGGGGACCAAGACATGATGGAATAATTTAATTATTTTGAGTTAGTTTTTGATGTCCAAAGTCAAACCCAGGAGACATTTTTAACCAAATCAAGAGTTTGGAGCTGAATTTGAGCATAACCCAAGCTAAACTAGAGCCAATATCTCAAAATATGCCATAGAGGCACACATGTGGACTATACTAGCTTCACCACCAAATCCAATGACATGATTATGCCCCTTTTCTCCACTCTCTCATGCCATTATGAATGAGTAAAATGCAATCAATGCTAGAACAAAAGCATAACAAACTGATCCAACTTTTACAACCATATCAACACTAGCACTCAATGTGAAAATGACCTGATCTTGCCATTGTAACTAAAAAGAGCATCAATACATACAGAGGTGGGAGGAGAAATGAGTGACTATTACAATGGTTTATCAAGGTGGTCATGATCAATTGAGCACTTTCAAGAACCTAAATGCAGGGTGATTGTAACTACTATAGAGAGTGGATTTAAACTCAATAATGACCTTTTTAGCATTAAAAAATTACTCTCTCTCATCCTATTCTACTATATATTTAGGCTTTTAGGCCTTGATTTTCATCCCTCAGGTTGGTATGACTAGACTCTACTAAAATTATATTCTACACCTCTTAGAGTAATGAGAAAGACATTCTACAATGTTTGTCAATCTATGCTTAGTATGTTATGTTTATTTGATATGTAAAGTGGTCTAGTCTTCCCTTTGTAGGTCATAGATCAACCTGAATGCTAAAAATCTTCTTCGTAGGTCATAGTGTGTCATAGAGTTGATATCTCAAGTGTAGGATGGAATACTATTTATAAGTGTCTTCAACTAGACCTTATCTCCATTTCCATCAAATCTTAGTACATTAAACTGACCTGTATGTGAAATACTATTGCTTATAAATCATAACAAGCATTATATTAGTTTTATTCTTGGTCCATTAGTGTGTTAAGGGTTCAAGCTTATGAGTGGGTATGTTAAATTCATGGTGCATCACCACATGTTATAATAGGTCTTATTTTATGCAACTTCTTTACTCTTTTCATCCTAACTTACTTAGGTTTTCGAAGGTGATATCTAAATTATCCTATTTGAGGAGCTATCCTCATTAAAAATCCTAGAGGTTTAACCCAAGTACAAGTAACCTGCAACCTAGAGTTAGTCCCATGTTGGACCAAGTTTGAGATGAGGGCTTGAATATTTTTAGTTTCAACTAGGGTGCAACCTGAGTCTACAATAGATGCCAAGATAAGTTTATGTTCAAAAGAAAAGGACATCATGTTTGATAAAGAAATTTTCCATAACAATAGAGAAGATGACAATGAGGAAGAGTAATTTGATCTAGAAGTTGAGCTCATGAGTGCACTTGGTGAACTAAAGGAGTAGAATAAGAGTAATCATAAAAATGAGGAATATGATCAAATGTTTTAAAGCAAAAGTTAGTTATCTTGAGGGAAGTTTGTTAGGCATGTCTAATAAACAAGAAAAGAAGTATCAAGAATAGATCAACTCTATTGAAGTACAAGCATATAGATTGAAAGACATGGCCAACAAGGCCAAAGTGGATGAAGAGAAGATAAATATTCTTGAGGATCAATTAAGAACTACAAATGCAAATCTAAAATAAAGAGAAGATGAGTACACTCAACTAAATATTGAGATGGGGTCCTTGAAGAGTCAACATTAACTTGTTGTATTCAAGTTGGATAAACTTGAAAATAAGCATGAGAAGCCTGAGTATGTCAAGGAGAATTTAAGATTTGAAATTAATGCAAGAAGGTCTGTTAGACAACCACATGCTTCAAGGTATGAAGACAACCAAATGCTTCAAGGTATGCTAGTTTATTCCATGGTTGTTGTTATAAATATAATAAGTATGGTCATAGAGCTAAGGACTATAGAAGGAAGTCAGTCAAGAATGAGCTCTCATGGAGCCTTGGAAGAACAAGCAATTGGTCTTGGAAAAATCATATCTCAGATCAATCAAGAGGTATATTGAATGATATTGTTTTCTATAATTTTAATAAAGTAGGACATATTTCCAAATTCTATAAGAATAGTTTGAAGATGAACTCAAGTTTTGAAAAGAATAAATATGCTCCTAAAAGTCACTCAATGGTATTGAGACCAAAGACTACAAAGGATAATCATGATCAGGGTGGACTTCCTATTATAGTACATAAGGAATCAGATATGAAGAAAATACAAAATTTGTTTTTTGTCCAGATAGAAAAGGAATATCGCAATCATCATCAAGAAAAAGGTATGAATTATCTTGTTTGTTTAAAATGTCATAAAGTTGGTCACATTGATAGATACTCCATGAGCATGATGAATAAGTTCTCAAAGTAAAACAAGGTGTATGGAGCTCCTAGTGTGCAAAGAAGAGGTCAAACATGGGTTTAGAAACTTAAGTCTATCAGGAGAGATTAGTTTGAAACCAAGGATTGTTTGTTTGTCATGATAGATAAAAAGGAAAATCAAGAGTTTATGTTATGAACATTTATTGACAAATCTGAAGCAAAGAATGAAGTCAAGCATCTATTCAAAATCAATTAGATGATGAGGTAGGATTGAAAGTCAGAGAAAGGTATGGAGACGTGGGAGTCTCCTCTTTTTTGGGACTTTTAGTCTTTCTATGTAAAAGGGGTGTACTATCCAGGCTTCATGGAGACACTTGTCAGTCATAGGAAGTTTGGTGGCTGTCAAATATTATTTAATGAGAAGGTATGAAAACAAGGTAAGTTTTAAATATCTATCTACATATTAGTTTGAGGTAGATTCTAGGTGAGCCTATAAGTTGAAGGATTCCCTTCTAGGCCTATGTCCTAGATCTTGCTAAGTCTGTCAAAGGATTGTTGAATAATTGTGTATGCCATGGAACATAGATGATGTGTCTCTATATAAGTATTGACTATGATTGGATTGTATTTGAAGACTTGTTGAATATGTCATGATCCAAGTGAAGCATGGAGTTGGGGGAGCATATGTGAGATGTTCTTGTCATAATAAAAGAGTGAAGATGTTTGCTATAGTTGTGAATTAAATAAGATTGATATGATTACTTGATCAAATGAAGTTATATGTTTTGACAAGGTACTAATTATTCATGCATGAGAAAAGAGAGCTTGTGAGTTATGTAGGAAGATAGTTCCAAGGGTCAAGAAGGCTTAAGAGTAAAGGAGCTTGTTGTATGTTCTTATCTTTCAATTCTATGGTATTCTTCAAGAGTTGGAGTAGGTATGTCCATGTGGAAGATATGATGTGGAGAGGTGGTTTTGTGTCTTGATGATCTTACTTGAGCCTTTTGGAGGTTTTTGTGTGTTCTCAATTTTATCTTTCTTGTTGTAGGTCAAAATCTATGGTATAGGAATTATAGGTTCCCAAAGTGGTGGAGGCTCATATCTTGGTCTAGAAGTGTGTGTTGGTTGTCTCTAGGTGTGCAAGAAAAGTTTTAAAAGTATATGTTAACTAGAAAGTAATGGGTTGACCTTGTTTATTTTAAGATACTAGGGTTTTGGGCCATGCTATAAAAGTGGGTTTCCTTATAAATTAATATCTAAGGCTTCTTAATAAGTTTAATGGGCCGAATGGGTTGTCAAATCAAGCTTCATAGAGATTTGAAGCTTTGTGGTTTTAAAATTATTCATGTTTTTGTCAAGATAGAGGCCTAAGGGAGAGTTTGTACTATATTTATAAGATGGTATTATCATATTGGTAGTATTTTTAAGTCCTTAGGTTTAGTTTTTTCCCATTTTGTCATTGTTTCAAAGGGGGAGAAAGTTCCTACTATGAGAGTGCTTGAAGAGAGATAAGGAAGATGAGCTATATATTGTTTTATGATGGGTGTTGACATCAATGACAAAGGATGATATTATTTGAGAGTTATAAATGATGTCATAGTGATGTTATGTATGTGTCCAAATGAGTGGGTTAATTTCTTTTATAGTCTAAGTGACTGACAAAGTGTGTAATATGCTTATCCTATTATACTTGAAGTAATGTTGGTTGATCTTCAGAGTTTGACTATTTAGAGATGATTAAAGATGAGTTTAAAGTATTAAAAATGTGAAATTGGTCATATAAGATTTTTTTATATGATTTTAGTGCTTGTGTGCATGAGTGGAATTCATCTGGTAGTCCATAATTTTCATCTAGACATTTTGGGTCCAATGGTATAAAATTTGAGTATGCAGTTTGATGATGTCATAATTAACACATGTGGATGAGTCAGGGGGAGTTGGTCATATGGTTGTGATAATATTTATGCCTTGTTTTTATGCACTAAATTTTATTTCATGTAATGAAGTTTGATAAAATATATGCAAGTGCAAATTTAGGCTCCCAGGTAGTTTGACAGTCTTTTCCCATAGCCAAATTTGCTTGTGGCAAGAAAAACTGAGTAGGCATTTTGATGTATTCATATTTTGTACATGTGGAATTTTAAGGATAATTTGATAATATTATGTTTTTTATTTTTTTTCCTAGTTTATATTCAGTAAATTTTATATCATGCGATGAAGCACATTAAAAGATATGCATGTGCAAAGTTGGCCTTCCAAACAGTTTTTGACATAGTTGGCTCTATGACAACAAAATTTGAGTGAGAAAATTAATGAAATTATAAATAAAATGTTTGAAGGTTTTAGGATATGATTAATACATTTTTTTATTCCTCTTTGAAAATAGATCATATGGTCTAAGTTTTATATCATGCATCTTAGCACAACAAAAGTTATTGAGGTTCAGAGTTGGCTTCTAAGATAGATAGTAATGGTCCCCATACTTAGTCAATTTTGCACAAGGTAAAGTTTGAGAAAATATCAAGGAGATATATAGAGTGAATTTAATCCAATATTAATCAATTAAGTGACATGGTAATAATACTTTATGTTTAACACTGAGCAAAGTTAAAAGATAAGGATCGAACAATCTGTGTGTAATCATACAGATTGATCTAACGATGTGATTAGAATCAAAGTGGTCAAAGTGATAGTTGTTTAACGATGTTAAAGGTTAAGAAAATTATAATAATATTTATGGTGTGTGTTTAATCTAAGCAGATAAATCATGAGATGATAACAAGATGATCAATGTTTAACTGTGATTGTTTAAATTTGAATATTCAAATTTACAAAGGGAAAAAACTAGTCTGTAATGTTTAGGCTATATATTTTGATCCAAGATGAATTTGATGGTGATTTAAAAGGAGAAATTATAGATGAATATATGGTTCATATATAAAATGTTATTTTAAGGTCTAATTTTCATACATTCAAAGTTATTGAGCTCCAAAGTTGACTGTGTTCTATAAGTAATTGGAGAAGGATATTTATGCTTATTTTAATGTTGTTCAGATGTTTTATGATGTCCTAGATATTGGAAAATATTTTTGAATCATGGATGATTTGTATGATATTTTGAGGTTTTACCAATTGATATTATATATGAACAAAGGCTTAGAAGTTGACTGTGTGTTTATTCATGATGTTCCTATGCACTAGGTCAGTGTTTGAGCAAATTGATCATATATAGAAGTGAGAAAAGTTGCCTATGATCATTTGAGGAAGTTTAAGGAGTAATTTTGAGTGGACCTATGCATTTGGAAGTGGTCTTATGTTCTTTTGTTTTTGATGAAATGATAAATGGGTGAATAAGTCTCTATGAGACTTATAAGAGCTATAAGGGCCTAATTAAAAGGTGTAGCTACTTAAGGGTGACCCATATATGCTATATATAACCTATGAAGATTGTTTTGAGACATGTATTGATGTGAGATAAGATTTAGGGGTTAAGTTATGTCTAATGGCTGACCAAGAAGCTATTTATCATGAAGGCTCTATATATAGTGAAATCAAGAAGATGATTTCTAGGCTTGTGTGAGAGTAGCGAGCATTGAAGTGAAGAATAAAGGAGAGATAATGTGCCTAAAGGATGGGTTGATGAGAAGAAAAGATTGAATACTATGTGTATGACCTATAGGTCATATTTTTAATGTTATAATAGTGCTCTTGCAGGTTGAGGATGAGTGAAGAGGTCTAGGTTGATCAAAATGGATGTTTTGGATGCTTTATGGATGAGTGAAAGATAAATGATGTTTGTGTGAGTTTAGTGGTTGATCCAAGAGGAAAATTAGAGTCTATTATATGTGGATGACCCCATGGTCATGTTACTATTATTGTGATAGAATTATTGTAGATTTGCTAGCTGTATATGAGTTAAAGAGGAGCTGAGGAGTGGAATGATCCAAAAGGTCATTTTGGATGCATTTTAATTGTGTGAAGAAGGCTATGTTATCATAGGTCCATCATCAAGTGTTTAAGACATTAGTTCTAAGGTGGAGGTGTTCATTTCAAAGGATGGTCAAAAGGACTTGATCTTCCTTAGGGGCAGTTACTCCTTGTGAAATAGGTGTTTCAATATTTTTTTAATTCAAAAAGACTTGATCAAGGTTTTGGGTTAAAAGGAATTGACCATTAGGTGGTAAAAATGACTTGATCATCTTAGGGGCTGGTACTCCTTGTGGAAATTTTATTTCACTAAATTCTGGTCTAAAGGACTTGACTAGTCTCTAGTTTGTAAAACCTTATAGGACAAGTAGTCCAAGTGTTTATAGGCTTGAGAGTGGGTTTTATTCCCCAAGAGGGTTTCCCATGTAGATGATGTGTTGTACACTCTTATTCATGCTTTGGATGAATGTAATTTCATGTTTATGTTGCTACATCACGTTGATGTATGATGGAATGGTTTTGAAATTGAACATGCATTATTTTATATTGATTCACCCCCTCTCAATAGCTAGTTACAATAAAATGGCCCTCCAATATAGAGAGGTCTATAAAGGACTAGGCTTTGATAGACAAACTCCAGAGGGAGTTTCTTACATGCCTCATAAATATTTATAGAATATATATTACTATGGCTAGGTTGTAGGCATAATTGGTGACTGATCAAGGAGAAATTACAAGGTTACAAGGTCTTATTATAGCCAAAGATGCAAATATTACTAATCTAAGAGGATAGGTGGTATATTTGATAGGGGTTAAGGCCCAATTAGCCACATGATACCTATAGCTATTAATAGTGGTTGGGGAGAGAGATAGATCTTAGGTGGATAGGGAGAGACTAATATCATAGGTGGAGAGGCTCATAAAGGAGCAAGACAAGGCTCATTGAGATAGGATAGACAATAGTTCAAGTGTAGATAAAGCGTTGACTAATGTGATTATGGCCAAGGATGTTGTTTTTCAGGTGAAGTATGATGTCTTACATGCCAAGGATGAGATATACTACTGGAGGTGGGCATATCAGTGACAATTATTTTAGAGAGGAGAGTGGATTCCTATAGGTAATATACAAGATCAAACAGACTAGCTAGACCTCTAGGTCTAAATAGGAGATTGAGTTAGAGTGGTCAGTGACACACTAGGTAGTCATGGGACCTCCACCACCACATCCACTAACAATTCTAGTTATAGGGATGGATTAGAGATTCCATTAGAGTCCCCCTAGGGATGGCCATGATCAAAGTTGATTTTATAGCTTTGATTTTTGTATTATGAGATGTATATATATTCTTACGATGTATAAAACATGATTTTGATAGATACATATGACATTTTTTTTTTGATTTTTTTACTTAAACATGGACTCTTAATATTCTTTTATTTTTCACATGATATTTACATTTATATTGCTCTTGTTATGATATGTTACTTTTATGAGATGCATGTCCTTAGTTAACATATGAATGTTGATGCATTTTTATTGTTTTGCTTAATGTATGAATAGATGCTAAAAAATAATTTAAGAGATGCACACCCCAAACTAATCATAAAAATAGTCCATTAGACTCACAATATATGTCAAGGGATGCACGTTTTGCATAGAGTCTTATTTGTTTCCAAAGTTGGCCTAGGATATATCTTTTGTTAGGTATTGGGTATGTTGTGTTTAGAAATGATCTTTAGTGCCACATTTGACCTTTGGATGTGGAACACTTGGTGTTTGATATTTAAAAATAAAATTATGCATCATAAGTATAAGTAACTTATAATAACATTGTATTTCTATTTTCACTTTGACCGGTTCAAATGTGAATATTTATAACTAAGGATAATGATAAAAATTACCAAACCCAAAGTTAAAAATATTTATATTTAAACAAAAAAAATAAAATAAAAAAATAACAATACAAAAATGTAACCTAATTTAAAATCAAGATATGAACAATCAATGTTTAAGTAGGAACAAGAATGTATTTAAAAACAAAGCAAGAACAAATTTTTAAATAGAGTGAAATCAAGATGTGAGTAATCAAGATGCATGTATATAAATAATGTGTACTTGAAAAACAAAAAAAGAAGAAAACAATCTAAAATACAAATGTAAAGAAGTCAAGCCCAAGTTAAGGCCAAATTCAAAATGTTTACGAGATGTATTCAAACACAACATAAAAAATAATATAATAAACAAGACAAAACAATAAAATAAAAGATTAAAAAAAAGGCACAACAAAATAAAAATAAAAAAATAACAAAATACTAATAAAAATGAATGAATAACAAAATAATAATAGATAAAATAAACAATCAACAAAATAACAATGAAAACACAATAAAACACCCACAAACAAAATAAAGACACAATACAATGTAAATATAAAATATTGAATGAACAAAAAAACACCAAAATAAATAAATATAGAGATAAAAAAATACAATAAAAAAATAATAAAAATCAAATAAACACACACAAACAATGGCTAATCACAATGTTAGTGCAAACATAGAATAAGTTGTTCATGCATGTGTAATAAAGGCATTACGCTCTATGGTAGGGTGACCCCTAAGCTAAGAAATAATGATACGAGTACAATGAGACAAGAACAATGTATACAAAGCTGCCCCCAAGTGATAGGGAAATGACATAAAAATGAAATGGGGGAAAAGATAAGTAAAGGAAGGGGTGATCGAGCTAACTCTAGATGTACTAGGCAAGTAGACGCTGCCTACATAGTTATATGGACACAAGATCCAATATAAACTTTAGGCCAAATGTAATTCTCCTAATAGATGGGATAAAAGAAAAATTATGATCAAGAAAACATGATTGATGAGGTAGAGGAATATGGGAATTGGCTCTCAAAATGGTGAGTGCGTGAGAAAAAAGGGTATGGTTTTAGGCTAAAACCACACTAAAATACAAGAGATGAGTAGGTGCAAAGGAACTAAATTGGAAATTCAGAGGGCCTAATACATCTAAGTTTAAAAAAGAGAAAAGGATCACAAAATGGTGAGAGTGTAAGAAAATCTAAGGGTGTAATAGTCTATTATCTTTAAATGAACAATGCACACAAAGGTCTCACAAAATGGCAAGAGCATGGGAAGAGGTTACTCTCAAAATGATGAGAGCACAAAAAAAGCCAAGGGTGAAATAATGGACCATGTTCAAAATAAAAATGTACACATGGGTCTCACAAAATGGTAAGAGTGTGGGAAAAGGTTACTCATAAAATAATGTGAGCACAAGATGAATCCAAGTGGGCATTAGTGTATCGAAGTTAAATACATAATATGCACAAATAGAAACTCATAAAATGATGAGTGTGTAAGGCTTAAGGCCAAGAATGATGGGGAAACTATATGATAAGTGGTTACTAATGAAATAGCCAGGGTTCTCAAGATCCTTAAGGAAAAGAAGTGGTCGACAAAGAAAAGAAAGCATAAATGTGGCTGAGCTAACCTGAGATACCCCATGTATCTAAGTATTGCCTACATAGTCTGTGCAGACCTCAGAACAATGTAGTTTTACTAAAAATGGGAGGAAAAATGCCCAAGTGGTTTAAAAATAAATTGAACAATCAAGATAACCCTACCCAAAAAATTATATGAATTTATATCTCTTTTGAAAATCATAAGCCAATTTTCATGATTTTATGCATTTTAAGGTTTTTATAGAACATTTAAAAATGTTTAGGGGTTTTATAAGTGTCTCAAATGAATTGAGAATTATGAGAGACTAATTGTTCCAACTCAAAAAAATTGCAAGAGCATGGTTCAAGTTGTTCACAAAATAACAAGAGTGCTTAGGATCATAATAAACAAAGGGTCAAGGCAAAGTTTTTATTCTTTTGTCATATAAGTTTTTAATGTTTTTGGGATAAGAAATAGAAACAATACATTAAGAAAAGGCACAAGGAACTACCTAAGTGAGGAGATGCACTTCTATAGGTAAGATTTCAAATAACAACTAAACCAACTATAACAAGGATCGAGAATATAAACAATGGTACATAAAACCACTTAACTAAAGAGTTGCACATCCATAGGCAAGCAAATAACTAAATTGGCTACAATGGTACTTGTGAGACTATCAAGGCACCAATATCTACCAAACAATATAAAAAAAATAATAGAATAGTATTTAGTGTTGAATAAATCTAACAAACCATTCAACAGGAAAAAACCATGTTCTGACATATCCTTGTACACTTGTCTACAAAAAAAAGTTGAAAAATGTTGTTCAGGATGAATTGTTTTATAGAATAGGCATTGAGTGCGTCTAAAGTGCCTAAGAATCATAATCATGATCATAATGGGTTATGGGATATAACGGTCTAGGTTATAATGGTCTAGAGTGGAAGGAAAATGAGTTCAATGGAATGTAAATGATCCAAGTGATAATGGTCTATGGGTACAATGGTCTAGATGTAGTAAAAGAATATTTTTAAAATTAGAATGGTTTAGGTTAAGACAATGATCTAGTATAGAATGATGAAAATGGTCTATAATAGGATGATCCAAAATATAAGGGTGGAATAGGTGATTTTGGCACAAACTACCCACAAATAAGAGTTTTTATAGATAAAAGTTCATAAAAGGTTGTCAAGTGTAGAACCAATTGAGATGTATAATATTCATGGGCTTTAAGAGCTCTTCACCATTTAGAGTATCCAATCAGTATGCCCCTGATCCATAATTTATTATGACTACATACGGCCCTAACCAATTAGGATAAAACTTACCCTTCTTGTGTTTATTATTATTTTTATTTTTATTCTCCTTCAATACCAAGTCACCAACTTTAAACTCCTGAGGAGAATGCGCTTGTTATATATTATACACAATCTATTTTGATATGCTTGTAAGTTATCTAGGGAAGATAAATGCTTTTCATCAAGGATTTTGAGCTCTTACAACCTAGAAACTCTATAATCTTCATCATCCATAATGTTATCCAAGGATACCCATAGTGAAGGTAGTTCAATCTCAATCGAGATAATAGCTTCCATGCTAAACACGTGAGTATGGAGTGGATCTTGTGGGGGTTCTATGACTAGTGTGATAAGCCTAGAGGGTAGGAAAAATTTGTAAGTGTCAATTACAGCTAGTGTCATTGATAATATGCTTTAGGATTATGACAATGGGTTTGTTATATGCCTCAACTTGACCATTTCCTTGTGGGTTATATGGTGTGGATTTATTAAGTTTGATTTTGAGCATGTTACAAAGAATTTTAACATCTTAGTTAACAAATGATATACCATTATCGGATATAATATGAGCTAGGATACCATATTGATAGATGATATGGTAATAGATAAATTTGGCAATCTACTTTGTAATGATGTACGTGAGAAGAATGGACTCAATATACTTAGTAAAATATTCGGTAGTAGTGAGAATGTGTCTGTGTCCATCAGAAGAGGTTGGGTTGATTTTCTCAATGAGATCGAGGCCTCATGTAGAGAATGACCATGGTGTAGTGATTGGATGGAGTGGTAAGGAAGGTGTGTGTATCAAATTATAATGTTATTAGCAAGAAACACACTTCTTAATGTGATTACAAGCACTTGTTTCCATCTTAGGCTAATAGTATCCTATTCTAAGGAGTTTCTTGGCTAAGACTACACCGTTGGTGGGCTCCAAACATTCCTCCGTGAACCTTCATAAGTACTAACTTGGATTATCTTGTAGATAAATAATGAAAAAAAATTCCATCATAGCTCTTATGACAAAGCATGTTTCTAAATAGGGTATAATGAGCTATGCAATGAAAGAAGATTTTTTTGTGATTATGTGAAAGGTTAATAGGAAAGAATTGGTTATATAAATAGTTACAAATGTATTAGAACTAAGGTAGTGCAGGTGGGGGATTGGGACCGACAATGGTGTATAGCCTCTCTAAATCTGGAAATAGATGAGCAAGTTATAGAATATTTTCAATGAAGAGTTAATACTCTTTAACATTGCTGGCAATTTGTATCATGGACCTAGTTTTTGCCATTAAATTGGTTGATCTATTATTGGCCTATGGTACCTTATCAAATTACAGGGATTTGAAGTGAGACTTGAAATTATATAGAATGTATTTTTTGGGTACAAGATTGTCATCTTTAGTCTAATATTGATTTGTGTTCTGATTAATAATCAATTGAGAATCCCCATAAACCATTAATAATTGGATATCCCAATATATTACAAGACAAAGTCCTATAATAAGGGCCTCATACTCAACCATATTGTTGGTATAATGAAAGCTAATATGAAAATCTTTGAGGATTAGATCCCCTTGTGGTGTAATCAACAAAATGTTGGCCCTAGATCCACAAGATGTAAAGAAGCCATCAAAGTATAATTTCCATTGTTCAAGTTCATGCAACACTTCTTTTATTATCATAATAGAATCATCTGGAAAATCAAATGTGAGTGGTTGAGTATCTATAATAGGAGCTTATGCAAGTTAATCTGTAATGACCTACCCCTTGATAGCCTTTTCAAATTAGTACTCAACATCAAATTCACTTAAGAGCATGAACCATTTAGCCATGCATCTTATAAGATTTGCTTTGGACAATAAATATTTGAGAGGGTCCAATTTAGCAATAATAATATTTTTATTATTCATCTTGTAGTGTCACAAATTTTGGGAGGCAAACACAATTACTAAATAATCTTTCTCTATAGTCATAATTATTTTCATATGCCAAAAGTGTGTGGTTCAAATAGTAGATTGCAAATTCCTTTCCTTGTTCATCATGTTGGGCCAAGAGTGCCCCCAATGCATGTTTTGTAGCTGAAATATAAAGAATTAATGGTTGTCCAAGTGTTGGAAATCTCAAAATGGGTAAGTTAGCCAAGTATTTTATGATATTTTCAAATGTTATTTGACATTAAAAATCACACTAAATAGTTACCCCTTTGTTTAAAAGGTGTGTAAAAGGATTACACATATCTACCAGTTTTGAAATGAACTTGTGAATAGATTAAATCTTTCCTTGTAGGTTATGGAGCTATTTTAGATCAAAAAGTGGAGGAATTTATATAATGGAATTGACCTTAGAATGATCCACTTCAATACCTATTTATGACATAATGAATCCTATAAAATTTATTGAAATGATGCCAAAGACACACTTCTTAGGATTCAGACAAACTTTGTACTCGTAAAGTCTCTCAAAGATTCTCTGTATAATATCAAGATGCTTGACATGTGTTGATTTTGATATGATGTCATCAACATAGTACTCAATAATATCAAGCATCATGTCATGGAAGATGACAATCATAGCATGCTAATAGGTGGCTGTAATGTTATTCAAGCCAAAAGGCATGACTTGGTAACAGAATGTTCCCCATGGTATGGTGAACATAGTTTTGTGTTGGTCTTCTTGAGCTATCTTGATCTAATTATATCCTGAGAATCCATCCATGAGGGACATCCCATACCCAATATTAGAGTAAAAAATCATGTCTATGTTGGGTAGAGGAAAATCATATTTAGGACATGCTTTATTGATATCTCTAAAATTAGTATAAATGTGTATACCTTGTGGCTTTTTGCTTACTAAGATTATATTTGATATCCATTTATAATAGTCCAGTGGTCTGATGAATCCAGCTCCCAATAGTTTCTCCATCTCCATTTTTACTAAAAGAGAAATGTGTGTATGCATCTTTCTCAATTTATGCTTGAATGGCTTGGCATTTGGTTGTACAACAAGGCATTATACAACCAAGTTAGGGTCTAGGCTTGACATGTCAGAATAAGCCCATGTAAAGGTATCAATAACATCCCATAGAATGGTGATAATGTAGTCATTATCTTCATAAATGAGGGAGGCTCTGAGATAAATAATTTTTGGATATTGATAAGTTCCTAGGTTTACTTTAGTGGTTTTTTTAATGAGGAGCATAGAATCATCTTCTAGAATAGTGGGTAATGTTTGATATTCATCCACCTCTTCTATTGATTATTCTTGTAGTTGTTCCTCTCAAAGATTCAAATAATTAGATGAATTAGATTCTATTAGTTTAGGTAATGACCAACTGGAAAATATATCTAGAAAGTCTATATCAAGATGCTAAAAGAATATATATTGTTCAGATGTAATATTGACACTAGTTATAGAGCTAAGGATTCTTGGACATTGCACTTCCTTTAGAGATGAGTAAACTTCCCCATCTAAGAGCACCTAAAATAGGTTTTCACTCAAGGGATTATATTTTTATTTACATTTTCCTTGATCAATGAGCACCTCAAAGAGGTTTTCACTCAAATATCTCAATGTTTTATCTTTTGTGTGACTAAGAAATTTTGCCTATTATCCAAAGTAGGTAGTAGAGTCCAAAAAGAAGTCAAAGCCTTATTTGTGATTTCAACTTGGTAATCCATATTTGAGGCCCATACACTTGGGAATGTATTCCTCATTTTAAATTTTTTTGAGGGTAATAGTAGAATTTTGATGGTCCTAATCAATGAGGTTGGGATGGCAAAGGCAAAGGGGACAATGGAATGTGATATTCATAATAAAATTAGAATCAAATAGATCAATGTCGATAAGCTCATTTTAAATGCTATAATGGGATAATGTATTACTACCAAGAGTCTCATTACTAGTCAATTCAAAATAATCACTATCAAAATACATTAGCTCACCCTATGTAGTATAAATTTGAGACCTTAACTCATATTAAGCTTGCCAATTGATAATGATGCTAGGATTCCTTGCTCTCATGGCCCTAAGCTTTTACCTATATAATATAAATTGTACATAATTTTATTAGGCATAGGTTACTTGGGATTTTGAAAATAATTAGCAAGACCATCAAAATATAACCAATCTCTTTTCATTCCTGGTTTGGTGAATTTATTGGTACAAATACCATTGGTGGTTTTTGTGTGTCTTTCTTCTTTTGCCAAATCATGTTGGGCCTATAAGGGCTTTGGAAAGGCTTGGGTTTGCTGAAATACTTAGGAGACTTGGGTAACTTAGTAATGTAAAAGGCATCTTTTAAATGGTATATGGAAATGCCTGTGTCCTCAATAGTGACATGTTGTGCAAGTGTTGTAGGGTATGGATCAACCAAAGTGGAAGCAAGATCATTTGGGTTGATATAATTGGACTTGGGTGGTTGTGAAACTATTTATTTGTTTTTATTCACTATGAATTCAAAACTAGGGTAATAGTTATAATTACAAAATTTAGCTTCTAGGTGTTTACAATATTGGTAGGGCTATAAATCAACATAGATGGTAACCTCAATTCCAACATTGGAGAACTTGAGGCACTAGTGTAAGGTGGATAGGATAACATGTAATTCATGGATCCAAGGATGACCTAGAAGTATATTATATGATAATTTAATGTCCATGACATGACACAAAGTATTATGAGATACAAACCTAATAATGTTTGGTAAATAGATAGTCCTGGAAGATTCCCTCTTGACGTTGTTGTATGCCTTGATTGTGATTGTCTTAGGTTGGATGTACTTATAAGTATAACCTAATCATTGCACTAAATTAAGCAACATTATATTTAACCCTGAACCATTGTCTATAAGAACCCACTTGATCTTATGATTTTTTATAATGACCTCAATGTACAAAGTGCTATTATGGCTAGGACCAAGAGTAGACATATCCCTCTGATCAAATATAATTTGTTGGATAGGATATAAATGCCCTACAAGTGTCTATAATTATTCAAGGTTGATGTCTTTGGGAATATTAAACATTAAAAGAAGCCATTTAAATTAGTTTGATAGAATTTTGACATATATAAAAGATCTAGGATAAAAATTTGTGTAAGGGTTTTATTTGGTTTAAGATACTATATAGCTTTTCAATGAAAGAATGAGAGGGTTTGACCTTGGCCAATATAGTGTTCAGTTTGGGATCTAAAGGCATAGTGTTAAGGTTTGGTCTAGTGTTAGAAGAAGGCAGAGGGCCTTGGAGGGTGACTCATGAGTGTCTAATTGTGATTGTGCAATATAGAGTTGGCAAGCAGCCATGATAATTATAAGAATAAGGAAAAAGGCCTTAGATAGTGATTCATGAGTGTCTAGTTGCATTTGTGCAATTTTGAATCAACAAGGAGTCATTATAATTAGAATAATGGGGTGGTAGTCCAAAAATAGTAACCTACAAAAATTGAGGTGCAATGGAATTTCTTGAACCTAATGTGGTGTTACTTGAGGAAGAGGTAGTTAACCCTATAATGGGGGGTTTAGTACCTAAAGAAGTATTCAATGGTTCATGCATTTTGATTGTGATAGTGGTAATGTGATTTTTAAGGATATATCCCATAATGATATTATAATCATATGGCATGT
The DNA here is from genome assembly GCA_037957365.1 of Torreya grandis. Taxonomy (NCBI): domain Eukaryota; kingdom Viridiplantae; phylum Streptophyta; class Pinopsida; order Cupressales; family Taxaceae; genus Torreya; species Torreya grandis. The sequence goes on along the minus strand of JARHVA010000693.1, from coordinate 4,427,739 downwards.
TATTACTACCTAGGTTATTGGCATGGGTATTATGATCCTGATTATAATCATACTGATTATGATTCTAGCTATGTGCTTGTTGACATTGGCCCTGACCTTGATTTTTATTGTTCATTGGTGGTTATTAATTGTGTTTAGGAAATGGATCCTTGTAAATGCCCATGTCTTGATTAGTGTTTCATGCCATATGTTTTATTTCAATTTTACCACTTTTGATCAAGTCCTCAATAAGATGCCTCAATTGAATACATTGATAAAGGGCATGGCCGATAACATGATGGAAATTACAAAACTCATATTCCTATTACCAATATATTTTGGGTTGATATTTAGGGAATGACCTTGGTACAGGCCACACAATCAGATTGGCTATTCCCAACTTTTGGAACATGACCTCAATAGAGTCTCCCAGTTTGTTGAATACCTTATATTTATTAAATTCCCTTCGGGGAGGATCCCTTTATAAAGTGGTCAATGGATTAGGTTGGGATAGCTGTACATTTGGAGCTAGAAGAGCCTGCACTATTTACAACTATATAGATTTTGTCACTCTATTTCCTACCATGTTCTTATTCTTGTTGAACCCCTTAGATTTATCTACATCGGTAATTTGAAAAGATGGTTTGGTCTAATTAGACATTTTAACCTATAAATAAATATTTACAAGGCCCTTGGTAATGATCACTTTCTCAATCTTTACACCCTTGTTTATGATATCCTCAAATGTGTTGGCATAAGCAAGTCATAAATTATGAGCCACCTCAGGGTGTAGGTTTTTGGAAAAAATATTATCCAATTATTTGTTTGGCAAGTTGTGTTGAAAGCATCCAACTAATGATCTCCATCATTATATGTATACTATGAAGCTTTCTCCATCTCATTATTTTGCTTTGCATAAGTCAAATACTGTTAACTCATGCTCAATGTTATAAGAGAAATGGTTGATAAATTTCTTGGATAAATCATTCCAATCTACCACTGATCCCTTCGGTAATTTAAGGAACCAATCTAAAGTTTGTATAGCTAAACTATGCGGAAATAAGCAAAGTAAATAAACACTGGTATAGTCTACCTCTTGGAATAGTATGGAAAAATCTTGGATATGTTCTCAAGGGTCACCATTCCCTTTGTATTTATCAAATTTGGGTACCTCAAAATGAGGTGGAAAGGGGACTTGGATAATACTTAAGTAAAATGGATATGGACATATCTTGTCAAAATTATACTTATTAACTTGTTTTCCTATCTCAAGTCTTGATAGTATTTATTTCATTGAATTCCACTCCTACATGTTTGGTACATTTTTGAGTGGAATATAATTTTGTTGGAGTGGTATGTGACCCTATTATGTATTTTTATTAGGGATATAAACCTTTTGATCAAACATTTTATTTTGGCTTGGTCCTTGATTTGAGTAGGTTAGTCATTGATTCCTAACTAGTTAAAGAACATTTCTTGGAACCTACCACTGTGAGCTATAAGTATAATACTAGTTTTGAGGAGTCTACGATTAGTTTTCCAAAGGAAATTATGGTTGGGAGGAACTTGATAAAGTGTTTTTCATATTCCCCTAATATGCATTGAGTTTTTTGTCCCTTGGTTTTGTGAAGGGACAAGAGTCTCCTGGTGGTTGAAGAATGTATGCTTTGTATCTGGTGAAACATGTTACGAAGCATCTCTAGGTTTGTTTTGTTTATAGGAAATACTGGGGTCTATCATACATGTAGGCTCCACTAGGGTATGCTGAGCTTGATCTATCACATTTTATTGCTCTTTATAAGCATTATTATTTATCAAAGTTGTAACCAAAGAGCCTGTTAAGTCTATGATAAATTGATCTATGTATCATTGAATAATTTTCTTGATCTTGGTAGCAAGATCCTAATCATTGAGAGTGGACTATATAAGTGTTTCTTTTCCCTTTATAGAAGAAGCAATGTTGGATTTTGTGATACAAGTGAGATATTATTCTTGTTGTTTCTCTTATACCCTAACAAGTGTCTGCAATTATTCCATTAATAAATATAGTGGCAACCTAACACCAAATTCTATCAATATTAAAAGGGATTCATCTTTGTCTTCTAAGGATTGATGCTCATAATAATCTTCCTCAGACCCTAGAATTGTTGGGATATCTTCAAAAATGATGAAATTCTCTTGTCTATCATAATAATGCTCTTCCTCATAACTAGGGCCATAAGATACCCCACTACGAGTATACCTTTGTGTCATGATTGAATATGGTTTTTATATGTTTTCTAAGATGTGAAATGTGGTTTAAATTTTTTAAAAAAGGGTGCTTGGATTTATACAAACAAAATACAAGGTAAGATGAGACTATAATAAAATAAAATGGCTTAGTACCACATAATTAGAAGAAAGTGGTTACAAATTTACTCAACTTTGGTGGGTTGAAATCATCAATTTAGAAGAGGGTAAGCTAATTTTGGAACCTAAAGTGTAGGTTAGCACAATAAACTTAAGTTAAAAATACATTAATATCATAAAAAATCTAGATACAAATGCAACAAGCCATGATTAGAGAAAATATAAAAGGGTTTTTCCAATTAAGGAGATAAAAATGAAAATTAAGAAGCCCAAAATATGAACTAACATAAGAAATCTTAAGTATAAATCTAAAATTAAATGGGAAACATAATGGTGCCACACGGAAAAAGGATACAGAATGGTCCAAGAACTTAGAGCATGAGTGAACACAAGATAATTTGAGAATAAAATAAGGAGAAGTCTAGGTAATGACCTTCAATCCAAATGGGAAATCGTACCTAAATTACTCAAACGAAGTGCAAAAGGTAAATCGATAACACCTTGGATCAAAACTTAGAAAAGCAAGATTTTGAATTTAGACAAAAATGAAGGACTGAGATTTTACAAAGTGGATGAGTGATCTAGACTCAAATGGATAATATAAAAATGTTGTTCAAAAAATACAAAAATAATGTTATGAATGATGATTTGAACAAGGCAAGAAGTGATTTGGATTTGACCAGTGTAATGCCTCTTTATTCAAATGAAATGGTGTATAAAGAGTGTTTGGTTTCTCAATGTGTTTTTGATTTCAAAAAAATAGTTTTAGACTCAAAAAGAACATGTAAGTAAAGGATAAAATCACAAAAACACCTAAGTGTAACGTCTTAAATCTTAAAACTGACAAGGTTACATCATACTATTAAATTCCATCTATATATGTGCTCTTTAGAGGATTTTAAATTGTTAATCCAAAAAGTAAAATCATATGAAAAGTAGGGGTTTTATGCCCCCTTTTCTCTCAAGAGTTTATATGAAAACATGGAACTTTGAGCTACTTACCCTGCATCAATAATATGTCTATATTAAATGGGGTTTATCTAAAACTAAATTTTTGCATATCTAGATGGTCCTAAGTGTGGATAACACTAGAGATGAAATAATGTCATTTGGATCTGCATCAACAAAATTGTTATGAAAAGGTTTTGTACTTTTCACAACCACTACATCCATCAGTTACTCAATGTAGTACAATGTTTGAGTTATGCCTACAGTTTGAGGCTTATTACCACCAACAGAGCTTGTTTAACCATTCAAAATAAGCATCCCAATGAGTCACCCTCCATTTATATACCCTTTATGGAGTGGGGTTGAAAATATGATGGGACATGAATTCTTGGGTTAATGATTCCCTAGAGAACATGTGAGGATGTGATGAACTCTTGATCACAAGACAAAATGCATGAAATGAAGACAAGTGAAAAGACTTTGGGGTCATTTAGGGTCACCCAAATCATATGGATTCAGGGAGGACCTTAATGAATTTATTTTCACACCTTTGGAAAAGGAAATAATTTCAAATATTGAGCATTTTTGATCACCTAAGTTCCCTAAAGGGGATTGGGGGAGAGTATACATGCAACATTCATCTTACTAAAATGAACACTTCAACAAATAAGCCTAAAAATATAACTCTTATGATTATTTAACTAAGGCTTGCATTCATTTTAGAGCACCAAAAAAAATATGTAATGAAGTTTGAATTTAAATTTCTATGAAATGGAGACTAAGTGACTTTAAATCCTATAAACAAGGTGTCAAAATTTTAAAACTAGGGTGTGATATTATTAGATAAAATTGTAGCTCATTATTTTAGTTCCTTATTTTTCCATACAGGTTGATCTTGCTATTCCTCAAGGTGATATCATTATTCCATAGAGTGATCTTACCATTTCTTAGTGCTTTATCATCATTCTACAATTCAATTCCATTAAAAGGTAGAGGCAAAACACACTGATTTGTGATCTCACCAATTACATGGTAATATCATTGTTTAGCAGGGCATTTCTGTTGAAGTGTAGTGCATTTACATAAAAGTGATAAAAATGATACAAATAAAAGAAAAATTAATTACTTTTTAGTTTCTATTCTAGGATGATATTACCATTTTGTAGTATGATCCTATCATTCCACAGTGTAATCCTGCCATTTGAGAAAGTGATTCCACCATTTCTTCTAGACACATAGGTAAATATATAATAGATAAAAATGATTTCACCATTCATAGATGTGATTACACCATTCCTCAATTCATTCTCATTGATGTTTAGGTCAATTCCACTAAATTCTAGAGTGATTATGCCATTTTACAAGTTGAATCCACCATTTTTATCAGAAGCCACAAAAACATAAAATGAGAGAAAAATAAGTGTAAAATAACCTCCAAAGAGGGTTTGAATTCAAAATTAGAAGCTATAAATACTTTTGTGAGGTGAGGGTCTCATTGGGCATGAAAAAATGTAGAGTAAGATTATAAGATGTGTTAGTCCATGTATTAGTCAAGAAAAGATATATAAAGAAGCATATAGAAACTAAAATATTAAGCTTACTCCCTCAAGGGGTGTTTCAAGTGAATTCTAAGAGTTATTTAAGAAAGGAATACCATCAAACCTTCCAAATAATGTCCCTCCTTCCAAGAAAATCCACAAAGATTGATTTTCCCTAGATTAGATGCTCTAAGTCTATGTCAATGAAGAGTAACATGCTCCCCCATCATTTCTTAGTGCATCAATGTCTTAGGCTCAAAAGATTTATCAATTTGTGCATATAGGTGAAGCTTTTCTATTGAAATTTATGCATAGTAAGTTTTTATAACTGAAGCTTAAAAATGGTGGTATTGACTCACTTATTTATAGCTTTTCAAGATTACTCAGAATCAACTATGACTGTCCATCTTGCGATCATAATGTGTGGCTATGGATTAATTTAATTTTGGAGGGACAAGTTATAGATATGTCCATTAATATTTAGAAGAATAGGGCATTGATGAGGCATGGGAGAGCTTGATTCTGATATTTATCCCATTAATGGTTTATGGATGTCACCCTATGGATGATGTCATGGGATGATGCTTAATTGAACAATGAATTTCTAATAAATAGATATTCAATAACTTTCATGGAATTTTTACTTAGGTTCTTGATTTGGTTTAATTTTCTTAAGTGAATTTGATTATTATTTTTTAATTATTTATAAATTTGTTACACACTTAATCAACCTAGTTAAAAATGTCATTTTATTGAGTTTTAATTTGACTGAAGTATAATCACAAGGTCTTAGTTACGTACCGAACAATACCCCAGTTAGGGTATTATAGACATGAAATACCACATGCACATGACATGTGCTACCAAATTAAAATAATTCAATGGTCTAGAGTGTCATTTTCCATGGTCAAAATTTGACTCAAAGTGATTTAAGAAAATATAATAATCACATAAAATGCATTTCCCCATTTAGGGATACATTAGTCTAAATCAACACCTATACGTGATAAGTTCAAATGATTTAGTGCATTTTAGTGATTTTGGCCTAGATTGTGAATTATCATAGGATATTGCTTAGATCAATAATTTTAGCACAATAGTGATAGGAATTGGATGTCTACACTATGCTTAACTAAAATGAACCATTATCTATAGGAACCCACACTTGGGGGCACCATTTTCACCTTTATTCCTTTACTGTACCATTCCCTAGACCATTCTTTATTAATTCCCTATACCATTCCTATTCCTCTTACTGTACCATTATTTGGACATTATTTACTCATTTCACATGCCATTCTTATTACCAATCATGATCCTGATTATGAATAGGTATTCTAGATAGATTCAATGAATATTTTTCAACAATGATTAACATCAATATATTCTTAGACAAGTGTTTCAGGGTATGTCAACAAGGGTGTTACCTAACTAATAGTTCCTTGAAAACATACTATAATAATTATCCTCATTTATTTCCACTTTATGTGTTTTTATTATTCCTATCTTATTGGTGCGTGATCTTTTTATATGCCTTGGATTTTGTTGTTGGTTTGTGGTCAACCACTATTGTATCCACTTTAGCTATTGTTTGGATATTATACCTAAAGAAAAGGGTCATTTTCTATATGATTCATTATACATTTAAACATATTACCTTGACTTCCTTATTCCAAGAACCCAAAAACATTGAAAAACTTAGAAAACCCTAAACATCATAAAATCATGAAAATTGGCTTAAAATTTCCACGTGAGATATAAGGCCTTGAAAGTTTTTAAGGATGGAACCTTTTATCTAGCATGCTTTATTTCAAATCCACTTGATTGTTACCATACCTTTATCCTCCCATTTTTTGGAAAGCCACATTGGCTTGAGGTCTGCACATACTATGTAGGTAGTGCTTGGATGCATGTGGTATCTCGGTTCAGCTAAGTCAATCTTCTTCATTTTTATTTCCTCATGCTCTCATAATTTTATGAGAATATTTCCATTACACTCTTACCATTTTTTGAGACATACTTGTGGGTATTGTGTATTTAAAATTGATTCCCTAATGAAAAATCATATTATTTTACACTCTCACCTTTTTTGTGAGTATCCATTACCTAACCACTGGGCATTCTGTAGTTGGTACACTCCACTTTATGTTTCCGTTGCTTGAACACTCATGTTATTTTATAAGTATAGCCATTCTTATTTATTATCTATTATCATATACCTATTTTTCATCACTTTTATTCTATCTCATACCCTAAGAGAGCTACATTTGGCCTGAATTCCATAGGACTATGTATGTAGTGTCCACTTATGTTTGGGGTATTTGGAGTCAGGTCAGCCACCTTTTTCTTTTTATTCTATTCCCCTTGTTACTGTAACTATTCATTTCCCCCTTATCCTAGAGGCATAACATCTAAATTGTAACACCTCTTTTTTTACACACACATAATTGTTGATTGATTACATTGAGTTCTTTCTCTTACTTTTATTGTGTTTTGTGTGTTTCACTTATTTGAGTTTATTGTTTGTTTGTTTTGAGTGTTGTGTGTTTAAGTAAAACTAGTTTATGTTTGAGTCTTGCATCAACTTGGGCTCAAGTTGTTTACCTTTGTATTTAGATTGTTTTTGCTTGTTTACATCAAGGTCAACTTGTTAGCACGTGAGTCTCGATTATCCATATCTTGATTTTAGGTGGTCTACAATTTATACTTGTGTTATTTATATTATTTTGTTTGTTTATTTATTTATGTTGTTCACTTTATTTTTTTATTTATAGTGTTGGTTTATTTTATTGTTTATTTTATGTTTGATACATTTTGTATTACACTTAAGTTTTGATATTTTATATCTCAATTCTAAGTTGATTTTTTATTTACTTGTTATGTTTAAGTATAATTTGTTAAACACTTGAGTCTTGCCTTTACTTGGGATTGATTCATTTACTTTTGTATTTAGACTATTTATATTATTTGAGTGTTTGTTTATATTATTTGTTTGTTTATTTCATTCATTTGTTTTCTTGATTGTTTGTGTGTGATTTAGTCTTGTTTCCACTTAAGTCTTGATTTTTAATTTTTTGATTCTAAGTTGGTTACAATTTTTTTTTGAACAATTTTATATTTTGTTTTGGTATATTTTGTTTTATAATTACATTTGGATATTTTATATGTTGTATTTAATCTATTTACATCTTGTATTTTTAACTCTTTTCTTTTTGTGTTTTGTGTTTAGATGTGTTTTATTTTCAACTTAGGTTTTGGTATTTTATCATTATCTAAAGTTGTAAATATTCACATTTGAAAAGGTCCATGAGCAATATGATATACAATGTTATTATAAGTTATTCATACATATGGTACATAATTTCATTTGAAAAATTAAATAAAACCAAGTGCTTAAGAGTGTGCATAAAAAAACATATCCAATACATAATCACACTAACATAACATACACACAACATGCCTATGATACCAAAGGATGTGCATCTCTTGAAGTAGGCATATACCATCTAGTCATACTACATATACATCCATGAGATAAACACAAGTGCAAAATGAAATAGTAAAGAAAAAAATAACATAATCATGGCAAACAAATATACATCAATATCCACATTCTAATCAACATCTAACATTACAGTGGTGTAAAATAAAAGAGAATAACAAAAAAATATTAAGAGTCTATCTATAATGATCCATGAGATAAAATGAATTCCATACATATTTATCAAAATAAACAAGTTTATACATCAAGGGCATATGTACATATCATATACAATGACAAAAATGTGGATCTACAAGATACAAAATCAACTCTAGCTCATCCCATTTCAAAGAGGAATATACTCAAATCTCTATCATGTAGCAGGTAACCAATGATGGTGGTGGTCATGGTGGTGGTGGACCCATCACTACCTATTATAGATCCAAATCTACTATTAAACACTCTAAAGCAGTAGTGTGCCCAGACTTGGAGGTCTTAGTAGTCAACTATCTATACGAATACCCCTTGTAATTAGATATGCTATTGTCCACTAGGATTGATACCTCATACAAAATAGATAATAAGCAATCTTATCCTTCACATGTAGGACATCATCCTTCACATAAAGGGCATCATCCTTGGCCATAATCACATCAACTAATGCTCTAGATGTATCCCCACCTGATGTAAGCTACCAAGCCCCATCTATCTCCCCATAGAGCCTTTATACATCTACTTAAGCTCTATCTCATTTGTTTATGATTGATAGTAACTATACATCTTGTACTTTCAATTGTGCATGGACCCCAGTCGATTAAGCTTATATGCTTATCATCTGAGCCACCTACCTTCTCAAACTGACAATATCTAAATCTCAAGATATGATAATACCTTGTAGCCTAGTGGTATCACCCTGGGCTATGGATAATTTAGCTCATATCCCACCTACATCCTGTTGTAGGCCTACAATATATAATAATCATGTTGAAATATCACTCTGTAGCCTATCAATAAGAGCATGATCCTCTATGGATCTCCCTAAGATAGAGGGCCCATCCTCCCCTGTATTTGTATCAATGTCCAAGCCTGAGTCAGGGTCCCATTGAGCATGCCATTATGTATAACAAGATTACAAGGTGGATTAATTTCTATGTCAGTATGCAAATACAAACAAAATTATGAAACATAACACTTCAAGCTTACTCCCTAGGGTGAGTTATAATTATTAAAGCAAATAAATCAAAATAAGAAGATGAACAATATATTTACCTTCCTCAAATACTTTGTTTAGTGATTTTAAGGAAAATGATTACTCATTTTATGGATACATGAGTCTTTACCAATGTCTGTATTCAATTTGATAGCATCTCCCCTTGTATACTATGGCTTTATTCACTTTAGACGAAAAATAGTGAAGATTATTATTAATATTTTAACATTAATTCTTTGATTTAGTGATTATATCTCACCCTATGGAGCAAGATTGAAGTTTTAAATTTCATGATTTTATTTGTATTTGCATACTAACATAGAAACTAACCCATCTTATAATCTTGTTTTGCAATGATAACCTAGTTCTAAGTAATGTTTGTGATCTCTAATTAATGGAAATTATTTTAAGAAGGTCAATGAATTGAATTTCACATTCATAGGTGTGTCAATATATGGTATTCATAGGGTTTAGAACCAAGATACTAGGTGCATATGTTCCAACATACTCTAACACTTATGTCATGAGTATGGTACATACACCAGGAGCATAGGCATGAGACCAAGAATTGGTCATAGGTATAGCATAATTTTATACAAACCTTTGTATTTGAGGATGAGAATCTCATAGTTTAGAAAGTTTTCCAAAATTTGAATTTGTTTATATATCATATATGGAAGAAGTACATGCTAATTACATAAGATCAAAGTTCGCATGAAGAAGTAGCTAGGGACTTGAGTAAAGCTATTAAAAATTACAATGCCAATAAATAAAAAGAAGTTTTTTTAAAATCATGTAATAGGATTTTGGATAATGAAAATTAGGCAAAATCTAGTGTAGTGAGGAGGATTTAGATTTTAAAGGGATTCTTTGACCCTGAATGTTAGATAAATGAACCTAAAGTTAACATCACATAACAAATAAAAGATATGTAGATGAAAAATATAAATATTCACGAGTAAGAAGGGGAAAGGACACTAAGAGACTCTCTTATAAATGTGAAAAATAAAATATATCAAGAACTAGAGCATACAGTAGTGGATAATATTGGTACAAAATTTATACCAAAGCTAGTGACCATAGGTGATTACTAGACACAACAACAAATTTTTTTAGAATTAAAGGGTATAGACCCTTCATTTGGGGAGATGAACATAAAAAAAAAGAATGGACATGAAATATAAAAAAATTACCATATAGACTAAATCCTAATATGAAACTCAAGTTCAAGGCTAACATTGACTAGATGTAGGAAGAAAGGATCATCTATCTGGTAGAAAAAACAAATTGGGTAAATCCAATGGTGGTTCAATCTAAGAAGTTAAGAGAAATAATATGTTGTGGTGAATGAAGGGCATTAAACAATGACTATGTAAATGACCCATTTATGATTCCTTCCACATATGAAGTTCTTAAGTTGGTTGTAGGGCATGAAGTATACTCATTTATAGATGGTTTTAGCTAATATCATCAAATTTTGATTGCAGTAGAAGACCAGACTAAGACCATTTTTTTAATAAAGTGGGGTTCATTTTCATATAAGGTAATATATTTTTTCCTTACAAATAATCCTATTGTTTTCTCTAGAGTTGTAGTCACTAATTTTAAATAATTTATAAATGATTTCATAGAGGTTTATCTAAATGATTATGTTGTGTTCTCACTATTCAAAGATCACATTTCAAATATGTGACTAATGTTGGAAATATTTTGAGCCCTATGTATAGATTTAAAGTTGAAAAGTGTTTATTATTTACACCCTTTAGTATTATCTTTAGACATGTAGTATGCAATGATGGTATTCTAGTTAGCCAAAATTGTAGTCATTATGCAATTACCACCTACAATAAGTTATTTTGAAGTATAATTGATCCTAGGACATACTAGGTATTATCATAAGTTTAAGTTTATCTATGGGTATAAAACTATATCCAATCCATTGGAGAGACTACTATGCTATGATATGAGATTTGAATGGAAATGTTAAGTAACCATTATAGATTTAAATCATATATTAGTAACAACCCCAATATTGGTATTTCTGGACTGGACTAAGTCCTTTCACGTCCATGTAGATGATTTTACAATCATATTAGGTGCTATGTTGGCTTAGCCTAGAGATGGGGGATCGTATCACCCTATCCACTTTATAATCCATAAGATTTCAATGGTTGAGAATAATTATACCACCATAGAATGAGAATCTCTAGCTATGGTATTTACTCTATAAAAATTTATGTAGTATATTTTAGATACACCTCTCAAATTATTTATAGATCACCAAGCTTTGTGATATTTAGTAAACAAACCCATGATAGGAGGATGGATATCTAGGTGGTTAATGTTATTTAAATAATTTTAGTTTAAGATCAATGTCAAGCCAAGAAGAAAAAATATGGGACCATATCATCTTAGTTTCATAATAAATGGTGAAGAATTATAATAACTATGTGATTAATCATGATATGATCACTTATTCTGAGTATCTATGATTCTAAAGAATATGGAAGACATAGATAACTCAATATAATAAGGGGTTTTTCTTACACACCATGTGGAAAGGGACAAAAATTATTTAGCTTCAAGATCATTTCCATTAAATATTATTAATGGGCTTATTTATAAGATGGGTAAGGATGATGTGTAATGTAGAGTAGCCCTAGATCATGAGCAACCTTAGTGGCTAGATGAATCACATTAGGGAGTTATGGTAGGACACTTTGTAGGAGAATCTACTACAAGGAAAATATTAAAAAGTGGTATGTGGTGGCCTAATATGTTTCTAGATGTGTATAAAGTCATAAAACAATACAATGTTTGTTAAAGAGTAGGAAGGTTGAATCAAAGGGATGAAATGCCTCTAGATCCAATACTAGTTGTGTAACCATTTGAATAATGGGGAATTGATATTATAGGGCGTATTAATCTACCTAGAAAATTTAGTCATGCTAGATATATAATTACTACAATGGATTACTTTAAAAAGTGGTAGAAGTTGCTTTGACACCAAGTTTTAGTGCAAAAAACATAGCTAAATTATTGTATGAAAAACATCATAGCCAGGTTTGGAGGTCCTATGAAGTTAGTCAGTGATATAAGAATGCACTTATTGAATAACACCATCAATAATATAAATGAATAATTCATGATATCACACCTTAAGATCACATCTTACCATCCTCAAGCCAATAATCAGGCATAAACATCAAATAACGTTCTTGAAAATATGATTACAACAATATGTAATGTGTAGAGGGTGAGTAGGAGGATAGAATACATATGATCTTATAAGCATTTAGGAAAAACTAAAAATGTGTAATGGGATTTAAACCCTTTTAATTAGTCTATGGGATGGAAGTAGTGATACCCATAGAATTCATAGTTATTAGTCTTAGAGTTGCACTAATAATGTGACTGGGAGATCAAGATTCACTTTGATAAAGGTTGTTAGATTTAACTTTCATAAAAGAAACTAGGAAAAGAATAATTTGGATGCATGAGGTAAACAAAAAGAGATAGAAGGCATGTCATGCTCATAACCTATGATCAAATTAATTTCACCTAGAATAAATAGTGTTGTTATATGATAATAGATTTTGAGTGCATCTAATAAAGTTGCATATTCGGTTGAAAAGACCATGTGTTATCCATGAAGTATCACAAAAAGGAATTATAGTGCTCAAAGACCTTCAAAGAAGCATCTTTTGAGGGTGAATAAATGGTTTTAGGATTAATCCATAGTTATAATTATATCTATAAATCTCATGTTAAAAATAGAGTGGGTGTTGAATAACACCACATAGTTAGGTTTTTTTTTATTTTATAGTTTTTCTTTGTATTTTTATAGGTTTTTAGTGTAAATGTGTGAAGTTTGATCTCTATATTACATTAATTCATAACATATACTAAATTAAAAGTTATATAGCACAAAAAATAAGAAAAAAATCATTATGCTTTTAATTAAAATCTAAATCTAAGCGATGTCAGAGGTGAAGGCAGGGTTGGGGGAGGAGCAGTGAGGAAGGTAGGAGCAGACATGTGCCAAGGGGAAAGAATAAATACATGGGATCTAAATAATATTTAGCTTAATTGGTCACAAGGGTGTAGTAAGTGAGTAGAAAATAATAGAGGAAGGAGATAGCACCATGGGTGAAGAAGAAAGAGATGCCAAGTATAGGGTTTGCCATATAGAGTGTAGGTCAGTAGTCAGGGACGATAGGGGTAGGGGTAGATGTAAATAATTAGATAATATAATATATTCACCTAAATTCTTGGGAATAGGTAAAGATTTAATAAATATGGGGCTATGGAAGTCTCATTTGGGTGCTCTTTTTGGCCTAGACAAAGGAGCCATAGGTCTGGGATAAAGAGAAATTGGAAAAGATAAAACTAGGGTTTCAAAGGCCCTATTTTGTTTGGTTGCTTTAATATTTTAAATCCCTTTCACAACTATGGGAATTTTTGTAAATAAAATATAATCGAGACCAATCTAGGATTTGAACCTATCCTAATTTCAAGAGAGTTAGTTTCTTTAAAATCTTCCCCAGTTAAGGTTACAACTACAGAGGAAGTTTTGAAGGAGGTGCCACAAGTAGAGAGTTCCCATTGTTATAATCTAGAAATAGCTCATCTAGGTGATGTTACTATAATATTTTTTCATGCCTCCCCTACACTTAATTTTTTAGATTTAGAGCTAGCTAAGGTTTGTTCAAATAAAGGCAACATCTCATTGATTGGGAGATGTGTCAAGAAAAGGCCATCATGGGAAGGGCTTCAACAATGGGTAGAGGGTTCTTAGCCAACATTGAAACCTCCTTCTATTTATTTTCTATTTAATGGTTTATTTTTGATGCCATTTCAGTTATTAGAAGATAGAGATTTTGTTTTGTCAAATAGCCCATGGTTTGTTGGTAATCAGGGGGTGTTTTTGTACCCTTGGGCTCCATTCTTTAATCCAAAATCTTTATTTATTACTCAATCCCTAGTTTGGTTAAAATTTTATAATTTAAATTTAACCATGAGAGAGCTTGGGATTTTTAATCAAATGGTGAGTAAACTAGGTGTCTTGGTCAAAATTGATGATTCCTTTGAAGTTCATAGGAATTTTATCTAGGTTTGTTTACTGGTTGATTTATCCAAATTGCTATTTCATTCTGTTAAAATTTCCTCTTCCCATGGAGTTTGGTATCAATTTTTAAATTTAAAGGTAATCCATTTAGATGCTTCAAATGTAATAAATTAGATCATATGATGGTTGCTTGGCTGGAGAAGGAGTTTTCAAGTTCCAAAGTCTTGATTGTTTAGAAATGGGTGAGAAAGATTGGGTGCCTGAATCATGTTCTAGTTCATAGTTTGTTTGGGTCAGCTAATTTAAAATAAGTTGAGGATCCAACTTTGGAAGTTTATAAAGAGGCTTATCTCTCCTCAAGAAATCAAAAGGATCTAAAGGTTGCTTAGATTATGGATGATTTAGAGTTAAGACAAGCTTCTCTCAACAAGCAGGATAAGAAAGCAAATGTTTTAGATTTCAATTTAGAGGTCTTGAACAATATTCTCCTATTAAATATATCCCTCTAGTGTAGGATAGTTTAGAGGATGAGGAATAAGAATGGAAGGAAGAAGAAGAAGAGCTAGTTAGTAAGGAAATTTTATCTATAGCTAAGTCAGAAAGTACTATTAAGACTCCTAATAGATTGAAAGGGAAGAGAGGTAGGAAGACAAAATCTGAAAGGATACATCTAGATGCATAAAATTATATTAATGGTGGAACTCAATGGACCATGGAATCACTGCTATCTAATAGAGGTTGATGTTTGCAAGTAGCTAATGGTTGATTTGAAGCCTGGTTTTGGATTGATTTTCACTTATTTTTGTAGAAGTTTTTTTTCTTGATTTTGTCTAAATACTAATTTTTTGAGTGATTTTTTTCCTTTTAGATCCTTATTATTTTTTAGGATTAAAATATTCACTCCATTTGTTATATTTATTTAGGTCTTGGGAGACTGGACCTCCTGTTATCTCTAGAACTGATTATGGCTCTGGTCAAAATCCAATTTGGCATTGGTAACCTTCTATCCCTAGGTTTGATCCAAAAAAAAGGAAATAAATCATTATAAAAACATAAATTGATTAGTGTGGGAGTCAAATAAATAAGTCTGGGAATGAGATGGTGATAACATATGGAAAAATGGTATAAAAATAATAACTACCAAGGTAGTTAATGGAAAATCACATTGAATATTACATCATTTATGAAATAGATAGATCTATCATAATAATTTAATGCACAATAAAATAAATTCTTTAGAATATAAAAGATAACACATCACATCATTTAAGGCTGATCATTAAAATTCAAGATAAAGAACATAACATTACAAAAATAACTTGACAGAACTAATGCAAAGTGGTAGAGAATATTGGGAAAGGAAAATATATAAATATCAGGGCATAGAGGGTAAATCACATTTGCAAAAATTGAAGAGAATAATAACTCTTTGTAATCCAACTTTCAACATTTTTTTGAGTAAATCTTTCAATGTGATTTCACTATAAAATAGAGAAAATGGATAGATCTTAGATTCTAGTTCCATTATCTAACTCTTAGATGGTAGATATGGGGATTGGATTGATACTCAAATACATGAAATATAAATACCTTTACCCATTCAAATTCATTTATTTAATGAAGGCTTAATGGTTCTCACAAGCACAAAACACATGTTCCCATCAAGATTTTCTAGCCATATCAGATAGGTTATGAGGTTTGGATATAGAATGAATTGTCAAGCTCCATACCTTTGGGTAGTTAGATGAAGGGGTAATGAATATCTTGAGTCATTATAATGAAGAGGCCATAAATTTTTCAAAATACATTATAATCTACATCAACACCATCAAAATTATGCAAGAAATTGAGGCTTCAACAAGGTGGGAATCATTAGCACAATAAAAAACCAAGATCCCTCTGATCTATGTAGACATCATAGAGAAACATGCATGAACATCTAGATGAATTTTTATTAATTCAGTAGAGATGCCTCTATGTGAGTACTCATAGAATGCATCACTAAGTGATACTAGAAAATGATGAAAAATGTGTTGGCAAGAAAGCAAGGGGGGTCATCGACATCACACATCACATGATCTGACTTAGGAAAGAGTTAAATTGGTTAGAGTTATTGATAACTGAGATAATCACTAATATTAAGAAGGTTATCAACAATGCATTGTAAAATTTCCAATAACAGTTTTAATATTGATACTTTTCTTCATGTAATGGAAATCCCCAAAAAACCTTATCACACTAAATGTTGACTATTGTCCTTGTATTGATTTTGTGAACATCACATGGAGAAAAATAGTACAACACCATACACATCTTGGGTGGATTAACCAATGGTGGGTTGAATTTTAGGGGATGATTACATTACACACACAGGTGCCTAAAAATGTCTTACAATACCTGAGACCACTTGCCATGGTCACCAAACTTCATAATGGGATTTAGATATAAATCCATGATCTTGTAAAGTCACCTATCACACCCATTTAATTATTCATCAACATGTTAGATTTATATTCATAATCCATGAGATAGAAACCCATGGTTGTAAGATTAGTGCTACCACTACAATCTATGTTCCCATGCATATAAAAACCATTGCTTTAATAATAAAGGGAAGTGTAGGCAAAAAAAAATCACAACTAGAACCATCTACATATTTATCATAAGTAGTTATAGGAAAGAGGAAATATTTAGGTCATAGAGCATCACCACTATCGAAGAAAAAATTACAATTTAAATTTGTGGCTAAGTGATAAGATCATGGTAAAGATTAATGCTGAATATGAATTGAATAACTTGGGGCTCACTATGGTGGAAGTGTAAAAATACATGATGAAAGACACTAAAAAAGATGTCTTTGACAAGGAGGATGAGAAAAATTTATTTTATAAGGTAGTGTGCACATGCCATTTGTGAAACAACATTCTAGTTATAATTTTACTTTAGATACCCACACCTATACAGTCTATCATTATGGACATGGTCATAGAGGAGGAAGAAATCAAATTTATATAGGAGTCCATTTTGAAGGAGCATCAGGCTCAAGATCTTTAGTTATAGTAATGACACCAATGTAGATGACCACATAGTAAATAGGGATAAAGAAAACAACACAATAAAGAAGTTTGTAATGACCACTAATGTTCAATCTATAAACTCACATAACTATGAGGTCATTTCATATAATAAAAAATACATGGAAACCTTTATCATGATGCAAAAAATTTCAAAGGAATAATTTGAAGAAGAACAAGCAAAAAATTAGCAACTAATTATCTAGACCCACACATCTAAGTGCAAGAAGTAAACATTGGTTCCACTTGATCACTCAAAGACACTAGTAAACAAACATGGAGTGGTAATTTCACCATCTCCTTCTCCTTTTCCACAACATTCCCTACTTCCTTCTCCACCACCCTCACCATTGATGTCTCCATATACCCCAAATTCACCATGCATGCCCCAAATAATTGAGTCTTAGGCAACTATTATGTAGTAACAAACTACAGTAGATCAAATCATAGTAAAACAATAACTAGAGTAAACTCAACCTCAAAGTAACATCGCACAATAATAAGTGAAAAAACTATAAAGGTTATAGAAGAAGCTACCAGGGCCAAGTAATAAAAATAAATGGATAAGCTAGAGAAGGCCCAAAGAGAAGAGGAAGAGAAAAAGAGGAAAGTAGAAGAAGAGAAAAATAAGAAGGAAGAAGCAAACACGAAAAGAAATAAGATGAAGAGAAAAAGGAGTAAGAAGAAAAGGATGTATATAAAATGAAAGTAGAGGTTGAGATGGAAACCAATGATGCATAAGAAAAATATAAAGAGACTCTATGACTATAACAAGAACAAAAAAATAAATATGAGGGAAACACAACATTTAATGAAGTTGAAGATAATGAGGAGGGATTACAAAAATAAGAATATCTAAGCAAGAAGGTCAAAAAAAATAAAAATAGTGAAGGATGTTGCAAAGTAAGCACAAAGATCTCAAAAAGTGGTAAAGGAACAAGATAAAAAGGAGGTAAAAGCATAGGAAAAGATTATTGCCAAATTAAAAGAGGAGTTGGACATAAATAAAAAGGCTAAAGTTGTAGCATAAACCCAAAAAGTTAAGGAAAACAAATAAGATACACAATATACAAAGAAGGTGAATAAGGACCTAATAACTGATACCCAATAGCCATCAAACACATATGTAATATTAGAATCAACTTAGGGATGGGTATAATAAGAAGTGTTATAGGATTGAACATAGATCATAAACCAATGGTTATGATATGTGCTAACCCCAACTTTATGATGAATGACATTCACACTCCCTATCGAATAGATTTGACACCAACCAATGCCATCCATAACTACTATGACTTCATTCACATTGGCTATGACAAGCCAAGAGGCATCATTAAATATGACCTAAATTATATTGTCTAAATAGATTTAAGGATTTAATACCTTCTATAGGTCTATTGCATTAAAAACATTTGAGATGAATTAGGACAACCTTCAACTATGAGAGGATAACATAGACCTACATGATCAATGCTTAACCATTTTTAGAAATAAAGAATTAAGGGAGAGATTAGCCTAATCAAGTGAGGAGTAAGTTACTCTAAAATCAAGACAATTAAAAATTTATATTCACAATATATTGATACAATGTTGAATTATGCAAATTTACTAAATATATAAAGTACAGTCCCAAATAGTAATTTTCATACTTAAACATGAAGAAAAGATAATAATTAGATTATTTATTAATGCATAGGTAGATATGAATGGTACAAGTATGAAAGGGATCTTTTTGATGATCTAGATCTTGTTGTTAGATTCTAAATATTTTCTCTTTACCTGTCTAAATACTTATGTCACCTTGTGGACACTAGCATCAATGCTAGTGTCATAATTTTTCCAATAGTGATTGGTACAAAATATTGACTCTTTTCTATAAATTCCACATGCTCGTATCAGGCTTGACTGATGCATTACATATTATCTATTTGGATCATGTGAACAAGTTCTCAATATTAATATTTTTGTCAAAACTCTAGATCCTCTAATTAGGGCACACCCCCTTGTAAAAATAGGGGTTAGTGGGCCCAAGTGAATTCAAGATGACCTCAAAGAACCCTTTATCAATGCACATTGCATACATAGCCATATACTCCAAAGAGGGCCTTAAACTAATGTATTTTCCCCCTTATATGGGTTTATGTGTGAACAATAGTGTAATACACTATATGTGAGTGCATGTAGTGATGTAGCTTACAACTTTATAAATACCACTTATGGATTGTTCTTTGAATGATTTAGACCTTTAATAAAATTGCTCCTATGACTAATTTAGAAATAGGAAAGAATATATTAGTTTTCTATACATGAAAGGTGATTTTTATTGGTAAGTGTTTGATATGTTCTTGAATAGTATTTGATGGTAATGAATGGTCTTTAACTTATATCTATACAACACCTTTTGAAAATATATCATGGGAGGGTTAATTAAGATAAATAGACCAACCCATTCATATCGAAATATTTTTAAATTTGAGTGTTTGTAAGGTATGAACGTGAATGTCAGACTTGGGACACTACATTGATGCTTATGTCTTAGAGAATAGAGAAATTTTGAAGTTCTATAAGTGTGTGTAATGTATAGGCACTAGTGTTATAATTGGGACACTAACATTTGGACATTAGTGTCTAGAAGAATAGAATTTTTTTGAAGCTCTATTCGTGACGATCAAAGACATATATAAGGTTTTAAGCATATTATGGGCTACATGTGATCTAAGTAATTAGAATATCAGGGTCAAGCCATAATATAATCATTTAGCACAATTATATGGAGGCTAAAATCCTTTTTATAGTGGTAAAGTCAAGAACTGAAGGGTAGATCCTTGAGTGGTATATTGTCAAGGGTGTAAGACTAGTTTATCATTTAAAATCTAGATTTAACATCTATATTTGCACCCCCCTTTAATCTAGTAATGCATAATGATGAAATTATTAGGTTAAAGGAAGGAAATGAATACCTTAGTGTGTAAAACACAACCTTGATTTGACTAAATCTTTATTTCAATTTGATGTATGTATATGAACTAAAACCAAAATCATGTTACAGGTGTAATTAGTGCATATAATCTAAAAATTGAAATTGATTGAAATAAAATAGAGAAATGAAGAGTACACCTTTGTGTTGATGAAACCATGTTTTCCCTTGGTAATTTTCTTTGGTAATAATGATTCCTAGATGAAGTAATAGAGAGGGGTTTAGGACTAAACTTTGGAGATGTGAAGATGTGAATTAGAGGGTGATCATGCCCCCAATCCAGTGTAAGGATGAGTTATGCCAAGGCCATAAAGATCATTAAATATAAATTACATATACTAAATGTAAACATAACCTAGACAATCTCACCTGAGTCAAATGGTGTATTCTATATAGGAAACCTATGGTAGGGTTAGACACCTATATTGATGCAATTGTCCAAATTTGATGTAAGCATTTGAGGCCACAAAAAATATTTCCATAATCTGATTTATGCCAATATCATCTTCCAATTCACTTCTATCCTATTCTATATTAGACCTGCATCAAAACAATAAACTATCATTTATTTCTAATTCATTGTAATATCTATCCATAACTATACTTTACTATTTTAACAATCTCAACTATATAAATTCAAAATACTATTTATCTAATTTTTATATAAATTGGCCTACTCATTAGATTAGTTCACCATATTTATGTTAAGTCTAATATAATATCTCTCTTAATCCTAGATATCCCATTATCTAAATTTATAGTTAAACATTTGGTGAACCCAATGTGAAATACCCTCATACCAAAGCAAATCTCATATTTTGCCTTGGACAATATTGGGCAACAAAAATGAAATCCAAAATTGATACCAATCATATGTGTCTTACTTAAAAATTCCAAAATAAATTAATCCACACACTACATGATAGACACAATGATAAATTTATAGCAATAACATATGGCATTCATCTACTAGATAATATAAAATCAATGGAAATGATGTGGCATAAAAACTAGTGGCAAAAATATGATCCTAGAAAACCATCAAATAGTACTTTATCTTACGAGTGGGATGGATAATATCCTTTAATTTAAATTAAGATTCACAATTTTAAAAAAAAACAAATATTGCAAAAATACCAAAAACATTCAAAAAATAAAAAAATACCAAAAAAATTAGCATATTGCTAGTTCTACTATTTCTTTTACATATGTCATTTGCTTCATGTTAGTAGATATCATATCATTTTATTCCTATATACATGTATGTTTCATGCTTCATTTGAGTATGATACAAGCATACCAAGATACATGATATATTTGTACACAAATGTTGGGACTTCCCTCTACTAACGTCTTAAGTATGTTGGGGGTATTTGCCTCTTTAATCATGATATACCTACATTACATTATTATATGATCACTTTACATTATCATGTTTGAGCTTATATAATTTAAAATGCCTCTATCTATGCTCATACCTTTTAGAGTGTACTTGATATGTTGTGTACTTAACATTTATTAAAAAAACATAAGTTTAGTAACTAGTATGCTAGGTTCATGCTGGTTGTTTATATTTGTCCTAAATGTCCATTTTATCACTTCATTAAGTGTGTTACTTGATTTTTATTGTCTTGCATTGTATTATTTATTTGATCATTGGAATATGCTCCATTGGTTATGGTCCCCATGCCTTTGCTTACATATTTATATATTTTAATACGTTAGTATTTATTGTATGGACATTTGACTATGTCATTTTGTGATTTATAGATATTTTACCAAGTTATGTCCCTTAAATTATGTGGTATTTGAACATGCCCCTTGATTTTTTGTTACTTTACTTTTAAGTGCTCTTGTGTGTGTGATTGATTACTTGCCAAGCTTGTAATATTACTCTCTAGATGTTGACATGATCTACATAATGAATCTTAGGACTTGGTGTGATCACATATTGTGTGCTTCATTTCTATATCTACCTAGACATGTTACTTGCATATGCTATATGATCCATACACAACTTATACAATTATCTTATCCTTTTGAGTCAAGGTAACTATTGACCAAATTTTGAATTTGAGTCAAAATTGGTCCACCCCTATAGGTTGAAACTTTAAAAAGGTGTAAGTTTTTTGTCATGGTCTTTTCATGGTCTCTAGTGGTACTAAATTGTTCCATGTGGTCATATTTTCTCTTGTTTATCATTGTCCAAATTTTGGTCTTAGGTTCACTTGTCTATTCCCATGGTCAAGTACAACGTATTGGAATGGTCAAACATGGTCAAAGGTTTAGTATAGTTCAAATTCATTATAAAAGGTTATTTGGATGTCATTTTTATCCTAATATCATGCTTTAACCTTTGTTTGACTCTCTTATGCAAAAATGTCATTTTGGCTACTTTTTGGCCTATTTAGAGGAGTTGGACGTACAAAATCAAGGAGAAAATGTTTTAAGAAGATAAAAAATGTCCATGGTGTCATAAAAATGATAGAAAAGGTTTAATAATAGTTAGAGTCTGAAAACATCTATAGTTTAATGCCTAATGTTGGCAAAAGGACATTTTATAAGCACTTGTATAGCCTTTCAAGATTAGTTTTCAGTTGAAAATGGTTTAGAAGTGTCCCTTGGTCTCTCTAAGATAATTTTACATCTCTATACCAATTTTCAAGTTGAACTAACACTCTATACACCTTTTCTCCTCCACCACTACCTTTATAAGCTAAGAAAGGCAAATTTGAATTGAATGGTATGACCAGAAGAAAGAGAGTTATGAGATAAAAATTTGGCCATTATTAAGGGTAATAGTAAGATTGAAATTAGTGTCATTGGTTTTCATATTGGTGGCCTATTATTTATGAATAATTGTTAAGAGTGAAAACATGTCACTATGGCCTATTCATTTGAGAGGCGTCTATTCTTACACCTGATTCTATATTCTAGAAGTTGATGGAGAGAAAGGATTTTGAGGGTGGATTTTAGAGGTCTTATATCTACTTTTCATGGTGGTTTAATCAGAAAAATAATCTCTATGATGTGCCTTCAATTGGAAGAAGAATGTCTTGGTGTACAAGGTCTTTCAATCAATCCTACTACAAGTTCTTATTTCCTTTTCATGATGGCATTTATCAGAGATTTATAGGGAATTTTCACTCATGGTAGATCAATAAATTCATGTAATTCATTATTATTATCTATATGTGTCTTTTGTATATCTTCTTCAAGTGTGATGCTCTTTGGGAACATGATCATGGTTTTCACAATCCAATGTATATTTGACTGTTAATATGGGATCAAATTATATTGATACATCATAATGTGAGGTTATGATATGATATTTCATAATTATAAGTGAAGAAAAGTGAAGATATGAGTCTAAATGCACACTTTAAATGATGATCATAAGTGTTTCCTTCATGTACAATTGTACTAGCTATAGAGTGTTTGGAAGATGTCCATTTCTCATAAAAGGACTAACACACTTATTCATGTGCTCACATAGACTTGATTATTTTACTACCACCATCAAGTGTTTCCAGCTAACTAAAGGCTCCAATTATCTATACATAGACTTCCTACATCACTTGACTATATATATAGTCTGTACAGTAGTTCAAAGGTGAGTTTGAGGTGATGTGAAACATTGTCATGAAGCTTTTTGGATCATTGAAGAATTAAAAATAATGGTGTGTAGAGGTTTGATAGTGACAAAAGTCTAATAACTCAAATAATGTCTTTGTGTAACCCTAAGATAGTCAAGTAGAGACCTACAAGCCTCAAGCCTACAGGTGCTCATTTTGGACCAAGACCATCATCAAATCCATATAAGAGAAATCTCAAGAATTATATAAACCTAAACTTCATTGCAGATAGATAGTGTCATAACCCTTGAAGAGATACTGAGCTACTTGGATAGTGAACATCAAGGATCGAGTTGAAAGTCTATAATCACCTCTATTACCTTGTATAAAAATGAAGAAGGACAAGTGGTTTGAAAATGACACAAATGGTGTTGGTAGATGTGTATAAGAGATATGTGAAACCTAATTGACATCTCAAACAAGTTCAAGTCCATTAAGGGATCAGTGACATGAAGAGAGGTTCAAAATATCCTATAAATAGTTAATACCCCAAAAATCCACCTACAGGATTATTTGAAAGACTATCTAGTTTCAAACTTGAAAACTAAGAAAAGTATGAAGATAGGTGATATGAAACTATTTTGAAACTTAAAACAAGTTTAAGGACTATTGGAGGCTAGTGGTGACAATGAAAAAACCTAAAGCACAAAGAACACAATCAAAAGGGAGAACCTACAGGTTACTCTAAGTGTAGACTAACCTTAATTATAGTTAAAGAAAGGGGTATATCAGTGTTTAAAGGTGTTTAAACCCATTTAATACTTCAACAAGCTCATACACCATTGGGAGGTTTGTATCATGGAAGTGAGTTCCCAGAATCACAAGGTATGAAACCAAATGTTCTAAAAAGGCACCTAAAATCCTACTTAGAGGGATATGTTGGAATAAAAACCAATAGGGGGGGTTAAACAATGTTTAAAAACTTTCTCTTAATTATACTTTAATAGTCCTTGAATCATGAAAGTAATATAGTGATATAGCAATGAATAAAGAACCATTCACATGAGCATAACACAAGAAAACACATTTATGAGTGGGAAACCATCAAGGGGAATAAAAAAAAATATGATATCTATAAATGGAATATAGTATTATAAAAAAAAGGACCAAATTTTAATGATCACCAACTTAAATTGGAATACCAACCCCAATGAAGTCAAACATCCACTTGACTAGGCTTTAACAAGCACCTACTTGCAAGGAAGCACCAAATCCCTAAGTGACTCAATACAAAATTAACCACCTCATGAATTTTTGATCACCACACATATAATATTTTACTATGGTCTCATTTTAATACCTACTTATACTCTACCAAGAAATATTTTATTTGCTTATGCTACAATCATACAATTAGGCCTAAACTTCATTGTATATATACTAGTCTCATGATCACTCACCACTTGGTTGGAAAAACACCTTAAAACTCTTAGGTATACCATATAATATGTCTTAAAACCTATTATGAACATTATTAAAATTTAATTTTAACCCATTTTAGTTTTCAACAACTCAATTAGGCCTCATTTCTCTTTTAGGTCTATCCTCTTAGAGGTCTATCCTCTTAGTGCCAAAAATTGATCCTCTTGGGCATAAATGGACTTATCCAATGAAAAAAACCATTTAATAACTTATCAAAAAATATAAACTGACCTCCTCTATGATTAATTATACCTATATCCTTTTTTCATACCATGAAAGCTTCTTTAGGACAAACTGCCCTATTATACTTGTGTACCTCAAAAGTCTGTCTTGAAAAAATGAAGCTTAAACACCATTAAAATACTCAATTATGAAAAAATAAACATTTATATAGACTATTAATTACCTCAAGGTCATCGAAAAATTCTTTTATCACTTTCACTTAAGAGATAATAACTCAAGAACATCTTTGCAACTTGCTTACTTAGAACTGCCAAATTACTTCAAAAACTAGTCATGATGAATCAAACCTCCAAAACTTGTGTTGACACTTATCATGAATATTGATGCATTTAAATGGTCCTATGAGATCTCAAAACATAATTATATATAAAATTCATATGGTCTAATGGAAAATATTTTTCTTTCATACTAATTTATTGAATTTATATCACACAGTCTTATCTAAACCAAACATGTCATTTTGTGAGCAACCTTTTCACCATATACACTGACCTCAAAATATTATACAAAGATTTAAAATGAATTAAAAGTAATTAAAAATTATTCATGCACTTTTTTTCAACAATCTATCATACACAAACCTTCAAATCTTTCTTTTCATCTCTACTTGGGTTTTACACTATTCTCACCATTAGGTCTGTCTATGACTGGCTAACTTGTATGACCAAATTAGAACACCTAAAGGATATAACCTATAAAAAAATTATCATGGACATGTCAAATTATTCTCTATCTTATTCTTCCATATATTTTCTCTTTTTGACTAATACACATTTTGAGAGCTATAATTTCTTGACAAATAAGCCTGTATCTATACATTTTCTCTCTCATCTAACTAACCACCACCACTTAGAGGTACTTGGAAGAGTTTAATACATTATATAATATATTTTATAGTAATTTGAATCAATTTTGAGCTAATTTGAATAATATTTTTCACATTGGGTCCTTATTAGGGATTTTAAGAGGTTTAACATAAGTTTTGGTGTTAACAACTATTCATAAAGGAATACCCCTTAAATCCAAAACTAATGCCTAAATATATTATATAGGCCCTTCCCCATCTATCCTTAACAACTCATATTCCCATGTAGAGGTTACATGTGCCAACAAACATCTGAAAGTGCTTTTTAGGTCTTGAGACCTCATTCTGTGAACTCAAGAAGGTCTAAAACACTGATTCATGTAATTTAATTCAAACAATGACTCCAAATTTTGTGAACATGCCTAAAAAAACTTATCTTACCTCTATCCATGCTCACATGTGCACACTTGCCTTAAAATTTGATCTTCATACCTCATTAGGCCAGGTAGGTCTAAGAGAGGTCTATATACAAACATAGACTGAAGCTCCTACCCCTGTAGGTTTACCTTAAAAATTGATTTAATGCCTTTCATACATGCTCAAATAGTTAAAAATAACCTTTACATGCATGTATTCATTCATTTTCCTTGCATATACCTCTTCATGTCATGATTAGGCTTTCTATGCACTTTGACATCAATGACCTTTACCTTCATGAAACCATAATACATTAGTTGCCTTTAAATTCTCTCTTTATTTTTCTTTCATGAAAACATCCTTACATGATAATACTATTCTATGCATTCTTGTCACATCACATACTACCAACTAGGCTTAGTCACCTTTGACATCAACCTTCACAAGATGTACTTTTGACATCAATGATAATACTCAGTAATTTCCCCCTTTATCATTAATGAAAAACACTCTTAGAAACTTCACTCAATAGGAAATTTCATCCTCATTCTAAACTTTCTCCCCCTTTGACATAAATGAGAAATATATGTCTACAACTTCTTGGATCACACCTCTTGTAACCAAAACACTCAACATAAAAGATTATGTTTCAATGAAGAATCATACACACATGCTCACCCTATCTCCATGCATACCTTCTTAACACTACTCACCTATTATTGTGTATAATGAATCACCTGATTAGCTCCCCCTAAGCACTTGACTTCCTTAATGACTTTTAGGGGTAGGAATTACACCCAATTCCTATCTTAGATATTTAAATGTTGCCTTTGGAATTGGCTTGGTCAAAATGTCTGAAATTTGATCCTTTATAGAAACATATTCAAGTTTAAAACTTTGTTCATTTACATACTCTATTAGGAAATGATACTTGATGGGAATGTACTTAGTTATTGAATGCATGATAAGATTATTTGAGATGCTTATGGCACTTGTATTTTCATAATAGATAGGGATAGGACTATCATACTCCACCTTGTAGTCTTTTAAGGTTTGTCTCATCCATAAAACTTGAGTGCAACATGAAGCTTCTAAAATTTACTCAATCTCACAAATAGATAATGCCAATGATGGTTGCTTCTTGCTTATCCATGAAACTAGGCACTCACCTAAGAAGAAAGCTCCTCCACTAGTGTTCTTCCTATCATCTAGACTCCCTACCCAATCAACATTTGTATAGGCTATCAAGTTAATCTCCTTACTATTTGGATACCATAACCCAAAATCTATAGTTCCCTTGAGATACCTAAGTATCCTTTTGACTACATGCAAATGATTTTCCTTTGGGTCTGCTTGAAATCTTCTCATAAGACATATTGCTTGTGTGATATCAGGTCTAGAGGCTAGTGTATAGAAAACTTCCAATCATTGAACTATATTATGTTTGATTGACATTTGGAGACTCATCTTCCTTTCTTAACTTACACCTTATGATCATGGGTGTGCTAATTTCCTTACAATCTTCCATCTTAAATTTGTCCAACATCTCTCTTATATACTTAGTTTGTGAAATGAATATGCATTTTGTTGATTGAACGATTTGTAACCCAAGAAAGAATGATATTTATCCTAGCATGGACATTTAAAACTCCTTATTCATCACATCTACAATGGCCTTAGTCATATTATCACTATTTTCACCAAATATGATGTCATCCATATAGACATATACTATCAATTGATGGTAATATTCTATCTTTATGTACATATTACTATCTAAAACTCCTCTTTTAAATCCTTGGTCAAATATATACCTATCCAATCTAGCATAACAAGATCTAGGAGCTTTATTTAGACCATAAAGAACCTTTTTCAATATACAAACATAGTCCTTGTTATCTAATAATGATAAACCCTTAGGTTGCTATATGTATACCTCCTCTTCCAATTTCTCATTTAGAAAATTAGATTTGACATCCATCTGATACAACTTTAATCCTTTGAATCATACATATGATAGAAACAATATGGTAGCCTCTAATATTGATAATGGAGAATGGTCTCCTCAAATTCTACCCTTTCTATTGGGCATACCCCTTGTATACCAATATAGCCTTGTTCCTAGTGACTTCTCCATCTTCATTCAACTTGTTCCTAAACACCCATTTTATGCCAATGACATTCTTATATTTAGGTGTAGGAAATAGTTCCCAAGTCTCATTATTTTCTATTTGATTTAACTCCTCATTCATATCACCTATCCAAAACTTGTCTTTGCTTGATTATACAAAGGTTTTTAGGTTAAATATTAGAAAATAGAGTAACATTCTCTTCATTTAGGTTACTTACCAGTCTTTTCCTTGTTTGAATACTTTCATCCTTGTTGTCAATGATTTATAATTTAGGATGGTCTCTCTGATTCTTGCTTGAAAGACCTTTTGAATCTTGTCTTTC
This sequence comes from Torreya grandis, assembly GCA_037957365.1. Classification (NCBI taxonomy): domain Eukaryota; kingdom Viridiplantae; phylum Streptophyta; class Pinopsida; order Cupressales; family Taxaceae; genus Torreya; species Torreya grandis. The sequence goes on along the minus strand of JARHVA010000693.1, from coordinate 4,398,136 downwards.
CTCAACTTCTTCTTCCTCATCAATCTCTATTGTTTCTTCTTCATTTTTGAAGTCTTGATTATCTGATGTATCCTTTGACTATGATTGTGACTTTCTAGAACTTGTCTTATCAATCTTCACATTGGTGATTTTCATTACATTTTATAAACTCTTATTGTAACATCTATAGGTTAAGCTCATTGATGAGTATCCCAAGAATATACCTTCATTGAACCCATAATCAAACTTACCTAAGTTTTATTCATCTATTTTGATGAAGCATTTTCTTCTAAATACTCTAAAGTGTTATACATTAGTCTGTCTACCTTTCCATAGTTCATAAGGAGTTTTATTGCCATTAGTCCTTATCTATCCTCTATTAAAAATGTAGATTGTAGTGCTCACTACCTCTCTCTAGTATCCATCGACTAACCTTGACTCATTTAGCATATTTTTTGCCATATATTGAACTATCCTATTCTTTCTTTCCACTATCCCATTTCACTAACGTGTTTTAGCTGATAAGAACTATCTCCTTATCCCATGGACTCATATAATTCATAAAATTCATTGAACCAAAAGTGTTCTCCTCTATAAAATATTAAGAATTTGATCTTTATAGTTTTATCATTCTCAACAAGATCCTTGAATTCATTAAAATTATTGAGAGCTTTTTACTTTTATTTTAAGAATACTACCCATGTCATTATTGTGTAGTCATCTATGAGTAACATGAAGTATCTATCTCCTTGAATAATTTAAATTCTTATAGGCCCACAGAGTTCAGTGTGTATTAACTCCAAAGGTATTGTATTAGTGTGCTCCTTAGACTTGAACCTCTTTCTAGTCTGCTTACCATGTTGATATGATTTGCAAAGTGTGTTTGTAGGTTTGGTAAATTTAGGTATGTTCTTCATAGACTTATTAGATCTTATCTTGACAAGATTTTAAAAGTTTAGGTGGCCCAAAATTTTGTGTCATAGACAACATTCATCCATATTGATCATAAATCATCTCTCCTTCTTGATCTAATTCAAGAATACATATTATTCTCAGCACTTTTAGCATTGGTAATTAGTCTTCCTAATTAGGCTCTCCTTATATCACACCCTCTATAATGAAAAGTTAGTGAGTCTTCCTAATTTGGTTGCACATTTGAATTACACTAATTAGATTATGTTTCTAACCTTCCACATACATCACATTATCTGTCTTGGTCTTCCCATTATCTAAACTCAAGATACCCTTGCCAACTGTATTAGAAGTTGTGTTATCTCCAAATCTCACTATTCTTATAACATTCTTCTTCAATGATATGAACTTGTTCTTATCCCCTACCATGTGTCTTGATCAACCAATATCTATATACCATTTCCTACCTTCATCTTGAATGTGAAAGGTAGTCTGAGCTATCATATATTCTTCTCCTTTAGTCTTATGCTACTCCTTCACCTTGTCCATAGGGTCTAACTTCTTAATCCACTTCTACATGGTATGACCATATAGCATTTTTTCTTGAATGATCTTACTCATATGCCTTATATTATAATCTATTACAATACATCCTCTCTGATCACAATTATAGCATAGAATTCTATTTATACAATTAAAATAGATATTCACGCTATTCCTCCATGATGAATTGATTCTAGTATGATGTCTAACATATATAGATCTATGTCCATATTGATTGCATGAGAAACAATAACCATTTAAAGGATTCATGTATCTTGTTTGTTTAATGTTGAATGATGATCCTCTACCTTTATTGTCTCTTGAAGGAGTCACATTATTCTTGACTTGTTGATGATCAATTTTAGTCTCAAATTTGAGAGTTTTTTCATAGGTATTTACTCTATTAGTACCATCACTTCTTGATAGTCCATTATACTTTGAGGTTTGACTCTCTTTGTTTTAATTTTAGTCTTCTTTGAATCCAAGACCTATTTTTTGATGTGGAAACCTTTGACTATTCAAAATATCACCAAGGAATTTAATTCTCTTTTCAAATTTTTGATGTGTCTTCAATTTGACTATTGACTGATCCAATTATGTATTTAAGGACTTTATTTCTACTCCAAACTTGATGCATTATTCCTCCTTGGTATTAAGACTTTCAGTGATAATCCCAATATGAGTTTCTAACTGTTTAATGATCTCTTCATGTTTAATTGTCTTGTTACTTTGTATCTCTTCAAAGAGATTGATTTTTTCCTCATGACTCTTAATGAATGATCTCAATTTATGATTCTTCCTTATTTGAAACTTCAACTCCTTTAAATCACTCACCAATTCTACCTCAAGGTTCACTTTAGCCTCTTCTTCATATGATCTTTCATCATTCATATGAATTTTCCCTTTTTAAAAACCCTTATTGTCTATTTCTATAGCCATGAATAGGGTTTCATTGCTATCATAATCATTATAATAATAATCACTATCAAATGTTCCTATGTAACTTACATCATATGAGCTACTGTCTTCTTTGATATAGAAATTTCTCTTAAACGTGAATGACCCTTTTTTGCCTTCATACTTCCTAAAACTCTTTTTGTTCTTGTTAGGCATATATAACTTCTTATCATCACCATGATGTTCATCATGCTCTCCATCACACTCATTCTTATCCTTGTTAGGAAATTTATATGTAAAATGACTAATCTTACCATAATTAAAGCACTTGAATGGAAACGTGCCCTTATACTTACCTGATCCTTTCCTTAGTTTTCTAAAAAACATGGATTCTATATTGTCATCATCAATATATGTATCAAATTCATCCTTGACCTTTTTACATTATGATTTTTTCTCAACTTTGAATGAAAATTCCTTATTGGAAGGTCTTCCATCACTTGTTCTCATTTTTAAGATAGTCAAGATGCCATGAAGCTTATCCATTTGTAGTATGTTAAGATCTTTGATCTCTTCCACAACAAATAATTTTGAATAAAACTTAGATGTTAAGGATCTTAATATCTTTTGTACTATTATTTATTATTCCAAATTATCTCCTAGACCTTTGATGACATTTACCACTTCATCTACTCTCAACAAATAAGATGTAATGTTTTCATCTTCCTTCATTCTTAGACTTTCAAACTGCCTTTGGTGGGTTTAAAAATTTTCAAACTTCACTTTGGTATCTCCTTCATAGATGGTTTAAAAATTTTCCCAATTTTTTTTGGTTTTATCACAATGCATTACCTTTACAAATTTTACCTCTGAAAGACCACATATAATGAAATTCATTACCTTAGAGTTGTTCTCACTTGCCTTCTTACTTGCTGTGTTAGTTGGTGGTGTAAAAGGTGGAGTGAATCGATAAACAATATATTTAAATATATAATATCTCAATAAAATTATATATGTATTCATTATGATGCTAAAAAATTTATAGTTCATCCCACTAAAGAGAGGAGCCTTATTGGTTAAGAAACCTCCTTGTACTTGATGAATAGACATGCTTGTGCTTCTAGGATCTCCTTTAAGCTATTAGGCCCACTTTAAAGGACTATGATATGATAGAAATTATTGGAATAACAACCAATGAGAGCAGGGGGGTGAATCAATTTTTAAAAACTTTATTTCAATTATACTTTAACAGTCCTTGAATCATGAAATCAATACAATGATATAACAATGCATAGATAACCATTCACATGAGCATAACATAATAAAACACATATATGAGTGGGAAAAACTTAAGGGGAAGAAAATAAATATGATATATAAAAATGGTATACATTAATATAAAACAAAATACCAAATTATGTTGAGCACCAACTCAACTTGGATCACCAACCCCAATATAGTCAAACATCCACTGGACTAGGTTTTAGCAAGCACCTACTTGTAAAGAAGCACCAAATCCCTAAGTGACTCAAAACTAAATTAGGAACCTCATGAATTTTTGATCACTAAAAATTTGATCTTATATTATGGTCTCATTTCAAGACCTCATTTTACTTAACCAATAAATATTTTATTTGCCTATGCTACATTCATACAATTAGGCATAAACTACCTTGTATATATACTAGTCTCATGATCACACACCATTTGGTCTAATACACACCTTAAAAATCTTAGGTAATACATAAAATATGTATTATAACATCTTATGAATATTATTAAAATTTAATTTTAACCCATTTTGGTTTGCAACAACTCAATTAGGCCTCATTTCTTTTTTAGGTCTCATGGAGACCTAATTGCATTAGGTCTATCCTCTTAGTGCCAAAACTTGATGCTATTAGGAATATATGGCATTCTAAAATGATAAAAAACCATTAAATTACTTATAAAACAAACTAAAATGAAATTATCCATTATTTATTAGACCTATATCCTTCATTCATACCATGAAATCTTCTTTAGGATAAATTACCCTATTAGGTCTGTGTACCTCAAAAATTTGTCATACAAAAATGAAGCTTAAACACCCTTAAGATAATAAATTATGAAAAAATAAAAATTTATATAGATTAATAATTATCTTATGGTCATAACCAAATTATTGGAATACTTTTACTCAGAAGATAAGAGCTCAAGAACATCTTTGCAACTTGATTACTCAAAACTGCCAATTTACCTCAAAAATTAGTCATGATGAATTATAACTCCAATACCTATTTAGACACTTTTCATGACTATTTATGTATGTAAATATATATATATATCATCCTAATATATAAAATTAATATGTTCTAATGGAAAATATTGGTCTTGCAGTCCAATTTCTTGACTTTATATCACACAGTCTTATCTGAACCAGATAAGCCATTTTGTGAGCACTTTTTCACCATATACACTAACATACAAAGCTTATAAAAATAATGAACATGAATTAAAATCCATGAATAACTTATGAATGTACTTTTTTTCATCACTCTATCATGTACAAGCCTTCAAATCTATCTTTTCATCTCTACCTAGGTTTTACACTATTCTCACCATTAGGTCTATCTACAACTGGCTAATTTGTATAACCAAATTAGAAAAATTTAAGGATTAAAAATATCCATAAATCATCATGGAAATGTAAAATGAGTCCCTATATTATTATTCCATCTATTTTCTCTTCTTGACCAGTATAACTTTTGAGAGATATAACAATTTCTTGATAAATAAGCTTGTATCTATGCATTTTTTCTATCATATGATTAACCACCACCACTTGGAGGTAATTTGGATATTTTAATACATTATAAAATATATTTTATAGGAATTTTAATTCCATTTTGAGCTGATTTTAACAATATTTTTCACATTAGGTCCTTATTAGTGTTTTAGGGAGGTTTACCATAGGTTTTGGTGTTAACGATTGTTCATAAAGGACTACCCCTTGAATCCAAAAATAATGCCTATATATATTATCTAAGACCCTTAAACATCTATCCTTAACAACTTATATTCCAATGTAGATGTTAGACATGCCAACGAATGTCTGAAATTGCTTCTCAGGTCTTGAGACCTCATTCTGTGAACTTGAGAAGGCCTAAACCATTGATTCATGTAATTTCCTTCAAACAATGACCTAAAACTTTGTGAAAATGCCTAAAAAATTTATCTAACCTATGTAAATTATCACATGGGCATACTTACCTTAAAATATGGTCTTCATACCTTATTAGGCTAAGCAGGGTCTAAGAGAGGTTTAGGTGCAGACATAAACTAAAGGTCTTACCCATGTAGGTTCACCCTGAAACTATCATGAATGATTAAATGAATTAAATACATGATAAAATAGTGAAAAACAACCTTCACATGCATGTTTTCATTCATTTTTACTTACACATACCTCTTTATATCATGATTAGGCTCATGACTAGGCTTCTTATGCACTTTGACATTAATGACCTGTACCTTCATGGAACCATAATACATTTATTGACTTAAAATTATCTATTTATATTTATCTCATGATAAAATCCTTATATTAAAAAACTCTTATATGCATTCATATCACATCACATACTACCAACTAGGCTTAGTCACCTTTGACATCAACCTTCACAAGATGTACCTTTGACATTAATAATAATACTCAAAAGGTTGGTCCATTATAAAGATTAAAGAGATGAAAGAGCACGTTGAGAAATGATATAAACCAATTTTATAACTTAAACCAAGTTAAATATCACTAAATAAAGGTTAGTGATGTGAATGGTGAGGTTATAGGTATAAAACATAGTTAAGACTACTCTAAACATCACCTACAAGCTATATGACATAGACTGATCTTAGGCCTAAAAAGTGAAGAAAAAAGGTGTAAATTGAGTTATAAGGCATAATATAAGATTTAAAAATAGGTAATAAGTTCACTCTGAGACCAAAAGGAAGCATAAATATTGACTAAAATAAGTTTAACTCCATATATAGTCAATGATAAGCTACAAACCTGCCTTAGGTGAGTTTTTGCTTGGATTGGAGAGTGAGGAATGTGAATAGGTATAAGATAGGGAAAGGGATTTTGGAAAAAATATATAATTTCATGGAGATAATATATAATCCACATACCTAATGGTAATATGAGAAAAGGATGAAAATTCTGTCTAGACTTAATGTTATGGTGCACATATGCCTACAGTCCAGTCTTAGGGAGTTTGGTATTTTGAGGTTTATTTAGGCATAATAATGATTTTAAAATTGGTAAATAACATGTTCATGAGTGTATTAAGACATTAATTATCCCCTTAAGGTCACATAGGTAGTGGAGATACCCACTATTTTGTCTCAGACTTGGCCCACTCCTTTGGCAAGGGACAACCATGAGACTAAGGGTTTTTTTGAGATAAAAAGCATAAACCAACTATTAAAAACCACATGAAAGGATTATTAGATATTAAAAAAATAATATAAAATGTATCCATACATTTTTATGGTGCACACAAACTTTAGTTTTCACTCTAAGGCCCTTGAGGGCTAGCAAAGAGAAGATATGCCTAAACCTCAAACACCTTGACTAGTACACCATGAGCATAAAAAGGGGTAAAAAGTAATATAATAACATGTGTAATAATTTTGGGGTTTTTAAAAATATTTATGAATTCTTAATAGTAATATAATTGAGTTTTGAGACCCAAAACTCAATGTAGACCTCTCTCGAAGCTCAGGAATGCTAAGCATACCACCTGAGGAGCAACTTCAAATGATCATACCATATACCAAAATTTTCATGGGAGGATGATACATTTTGGATAGTTTAGGAGGTTAATCAATAATTTTTTAAAAGTGGAAGGAGGTAAATTAATGATTTTTTGTTTATGAACAATTGTTAAGACCCCAAACAGGTCTTAAACCTCTCTTAAACCCTGATAGTGACTAGTCATGTAAAAAAGACCTTAAAGGCACATATAATGACATATTTTTATCCTAAAAAATATTTTATGTTGTTTATTAATCCAATGAGGTTACTAAAATTTACTTTGATGTAACTTGTATGGATTCCCACAAATGCCTTATTTTTGCATGTTTTTGGTGTTTTATAGGTGCTCTTAGAAGGGGAGAGATTAATAATAATGGGATGAGGTAATTTGGGAGTTTTAATATCCATTAAATATAATTTTTTTTCAAAATTTATCATGTAGGTGATCAAACCAAGCCCATTTTCCAAGGTAGTCTCAAACATGCTCAAAATGAGACTAGGTGAGAAGGCTATTTCTTGGTTTACATATTTCCATAGGGTCTTAGGACCTCAAAATTGACATGGAGTTTTGTGATGTCTTATGGAAAGTGATTAAAATTATTTTGGGTGATTTTACATGTGTGACATAAGTTTGGATCAATAAAATAGGGTCCTAAGCAAGAAAGCCTAATTGAGGCCTAATTCAATAGAGAGAAAGGTAGAAAAGATGGACTTCCACTTAGATTCAGGGGATGAAATTTGACATGGAGATATAAATACATAATGGGTCATATAATATTCCATAATTTTTAAAACTCCCTAAAAAATGAGGTTTATAGGTTTTTAAGGCTATAGGACAACTAGGCCTAATGAAGGCTTAAAGAGCAAAATGAGTTCTTCGGAGTTGTTACAAGAACCAAAATGGTTTTTTTATACCTAATAAAATATTTTAATACTATTCATGGAGTTTTGATGATATGAATAAGATGCACTAAATTTTTGAGCCACTTGGACCAAACTAGGTATGGGAAATGAAGAGTCTCGAGACACCTATGCACATGAATGATAAAATGGAAGGTCAAAAGAGTATATTAATGCATGTAAAATATTAAATGAGTTTTATGATATAATTTTAATTCTAATTCATTATTTTAAGGCCCATTTGTCACTCTTTTCATGCAAAGAAGGGTATTTTTCAAGGAGCTAGTCAAGGTGTCAAAGCCAAATTGTAACCCCTATGCCACATGAAGGGTCAGATCATATTCATGAGTGAGATAAATGGAATTGGAGGTATATTCATACTATCTAATAACTCTCTCTCTTGTTGTAAATATTTAAGACACTTATCAAGTTTTTCCTACTATGCCCTTCTCTCTTCACACTTCTCTATATAAGCAACCACTTTTGGCTAAGTTTTTAGAATCCAAACCTAGTATGGTGAAGCCATGATGGTTTGAGTAATTAATTTACTTTGAATAAATATTTAAATATGATTTTTAGGTCATAATTTATTTTCTAAGTTTGTGAAGTAGTGCATAGATGAATGAAAAGTGATAACAATCTATCCTTGTCTTCACCTTACTCTTTAATGGTTTAAGCAAGTAGTCAACTCTCTAACAAGTCACATGAAGTGTAGTTAGTATCATTGTTTACCTCTAAGTGTAAAGGAAAGAATTAGTGTCTATAGTTTTACCTCTTGTTTAATTACCTTGAATAAGTGCATTGCATATCACCTTCATGTTTGAAATACTTATGTTAGAGAAATCTAGAATGTTGAAGTTAGTTTTGTGAATCACCTTTCATGGTGCAAGTACATAGAAGCATAATGTAGATTAAATTGGTGAATCAACTCATCAAGATAGGTTTATCTCATGTTATCTCTATCTCTTTTCAACCTTAAATAAGCTATTAGTATAGGTGATGAACTCGAATGAACATATCAAGGGAGCTAACCCTCCAATCTAGAGGTATACCCCTACTATAGACAACCCATAGGTCTAGGGGTAATCCCCTGTTCCAATAAATTTAGATTAGGCTTTAACTACCTCTCTAAATGTGAAAAATTGAGTGACAACATTAAATACCATATTATATTTCCCCACACCATAAATTATGGGGGAATATTAGTGGGTGCATGTAATAGAGGCATGGATTCCACACTTTCATAGTTTCAGATTTTAGTGGGGACATGTCAAAAATGCATGACCTCTACACTTATTAAGTACTCAAAATTTACGAAGTATAGTGGGGGCAAGTTATAGAAACATGTTCTCCACATTTTACACTAATTTTTAGATTCTTAGATTCGGTGGAGGCATGTCATAGAAAATTGTCCTCCACACTTGTACCAATTTCATATTCCCCATATTTCACAATTATATGATTTATAGACATATTTTTGGCAACATTATATACATTAGTACTATTATTTTACCCATATTTTATCTTAATAAATATATGAGGTACATATGTCATGCAAAGGGTAGCTAAAATTATAAAATCAAATCATTTTATCAATTTCAAAAACTATTATAGACTATTATTATACTCAATATGGACTTGTATGGACTATATTATTGAGCCAATCTACGGTAGTAGTTATTTCATCTTTGAAAGGTTGAATTGATTAAATTGCTCAATCTTACCAAGCTTATAGGTTAGATTTGATTAAATTATCTAAATTTAATATAATTATAGGTTGGATTGGATTAAATCATTCACCCTCAATAGATATATATTAACAGTTGATTAAATTTATCACACTCACTAGATCATGCACATATTTGGGTTATATGATTGAGATAAAATAATCTCAATGGACATGTTGTAACTCACCTTTACATCAAATTTGGGGGCATTTGCCCTCTAATATCTCTATATGTATGCACTTTTATGTTTAAAATTATCTTGATCCCATATTCAATGATTCATAATGAGGCATCCTTTTAAAAATAATTATGGGATTGCTACCTACTATAATTTATTTAGAAGTGTGATCATTTCTGGGACACACTAGGTATTATCATAAATTCATCTAGGGTTTGCAACTATATCCACTCCATTAGAGAGACTATTGTGAAATGATATAAGGTTTGAATAGACCATTTAATGTCAAGCATCCTTTGTAAATTTTAATCAGAAATTAGTAACAACCCCAATTTTGCTATTTTTGGATTGGAGTAAGCCATTTCACATCTATGTAGATGTTTTGAGAACCGTAGTAGGAGATGTGTTGGCTCAACTTGGATATGGGGGCTTATATCACCCTATCCACTTCACAATATAAAATATTTTAATGACTGAGAAGAATTATACCACCATAGAATGAGAAGCTCTCACCATGGTGTTTGTAATAAAAAAATTAGGCATTATATTTTGGCTACACCTGTTGAATTATTTATAGATCACCAAGATCTATGATATTTGGTAAATAATACCATGTTAGGAGGATATATATATATATATATATATATATATATATATATAACTAGTTAATGTTATTTTAATAATTTTATTTTAAGATTAATGTTAAACCAATAAAATAAAATATGGGACCAGATAATTTGAGTTGCATAACGAATGGAAAAGAAATACAATATGAATCACCAAATGCTCACTTATTCTGAGTATCTATGATTCTATATATTAAAAAAAACACTTATTCCAAGTATCTATGATTTTATATAATATGGAAAATATAGCTAACTTTATGGAATAAGAGGTTTTTCTTGCACACTATGTGGAAAGGGACAAAAATTAGTTAGTTGCAATATCATTTCCATCTAATATTATCAATGGGCTTCTTTATAAGATGGGTAAGGATGATGTGTTATGTAGAGTAGCCTTAGATCATAAGTGACCTTAGTTTCTAGAAGATTCACATCAGGGATATATGGTAGGACACTTCACAAGAAAATATACTACAAGGAAAATACTACAAATTAGTTTGTGGCAGCCTACTCTATTTCAAGATGTGCATTGAATCACAAAACACTGTAAAATTTCTCAATGAGTAGGAAGGTCAGACTAAAGGGATGGAATGCCTCTAAACCAATGCTAGTTGTGTAACTATTTGAATAATGGGGAATTGATTTCATAGGGCCTATTAATCTACCTAAAAAACATAGTCATGATAGATATATAATTAATATGATGGATTAATTTAAAAAAAGGGTAGAAGATACTTCAAAACCAAGTTCCAATGCCAAAGTTGCAACCAAATTATTATTAAAAAAATTATAATTAAGTTTGGATGTCATATGAAGTTAGTCAATGAAAAAGGAACACACTTCCTAAATAATACCATAAAGAATCTAACTGAGGAATTCATGATATACCACCATAAAAGCATGTCTTATCATTCTTAAACCAATAAGTAAGAAAAATCATAAAATAAATTTATTGAAAGGATGATTATGAAAATATGTAATGTGTAGAGGGATGATTAGGAGGATAGATTACCTATGATAATATGGGCATACATGACCAAATACAAATGTGAAATAAGATTCACTCCATTTCATTTGGTCTATGGGATGGAATCAATTATGTCCATGGAATACATAGTTCCTAGTCCATGAATGGCACTAATAATGCGACTGGGAGATCATGATTCACTTTGGGGAATATTTTTGGATTTAACTGGCATGGAATAAACTAGGAAAAGAGAAAGTTAGATGTAGGAGATAAATGAAAAGAGCTAGAAGGTATGTCATGATCACAACCTATGATTAAAGGCATTTCACCCATAACAAATACTGTGTTATATGAAAATAGATTATGAGTGCATATAAGGAAGTTATGTATTCCATTGAAATGACCATGTGTTATCCATGAGGTATCACAATAAATAACTATAGTGCTCAGGGACCTTCAAGGAACCATTCTTCTAGGGTGAGTAAATCATTATAGGCTTAATCCCTACTACCAATGATATCTATAAGTCTTGTGTTGAAATAAAGTGGGTGTTTAGTAACACTATATAATTAGGATTTTTGTTTATTTTATAGTTTTTCTTTATAGTTTTGTAGGTTCTTAGTGTAGGTGTGTGAAGTGATATCTCTATATCATAGTCATTTAAACCATTTACTAAATTCAAAGTTGTAGAGCACAAAATGGAAACAACAAAACATTGAAAAAATACAAATTGATCAACATGGGAGTCAAATAAATAATTTTGGGAATGAGGTAATGAAAATATATGAAAAAGTGGTACAAAAATAGTAACTATCAAGGTAGTTAATGACAAATCACATTGAATATTATGTCATTTTATAAATAGATAGATATGTTAGAATAAGTTAATAAAAAATATTATAAATTCTTTATAAGAGAAAAGGTAACACATCATATCATTTAAGGTCAATTGACAAAATTCAAGATGAATAACATAACATTACAAAAACAAATCAATGAAACTAATGCAAAGTGTTAGAGAATATTGGGAAATAGAAATCTATAAATTTTAGGGAATAGAAGGGAAATCACATTTATATAAATTGAAGTAAACAAGAACTATATACAATCCAAATTTTAGTGGCTTATTTGAGTAAATATTTTGATGTAATTTCACTACACAATAAATAAAATGGATAGACCCTAGATTTTAGTGCTATTATCCAACTCTCAGATGGAATATATTTGGATTAGATTGATGCTCAAATAGACAAGATATCATGACCTTGATCCCTTCAAATTAATTTATTCAACTAAGTATAAATGGTTCTTGCAAGCATAAGTTATGGGTTCATAGCCAAGAGCCCTAGCCATATAGTGATAGTTAAAAAACACTAGGTTGAATCTTGTGCCCACTGAGACGGTTCTACACAAATTTTATTAATCAAAATGAAACAATACATAGAAAAGGGTGCTAATAATACATTAAACCTTTTACAAATCCAAACATGAAATAAATATCTTTACCTAGAATTGGTAACAAATAACAAACTCTTATAACTAACTATCTATAGGAATTTCACCTAAAAGGTGGTTTAAATATTAACTCTAAAACTCTAAGTAAAACTAACTTATTTATTGGGGTATATTTATAAAAGAAGCATGCCCCATTTAAATTTATTAATTAATCTAACATATAAAAATACTAAACTAAGTTAAGACTTTGGAACAAGTCCTAACAAACCCCCCTATGACCAAAGTCAGGTCTTTGGACACATGCCAAGCAATTTTCTAAATTTTTCAAATTTGATTATGTCAAGGGGTTTAGTAAAGATGTCAGCGATCTAATTAGCAGTCAGGTAATATATTGGATCAAGTGATTTCTTCACCACCATCATTCAAAAATAATGATATTTGACATCCATATGTTTTGTTTTGGCATGAAATACTAGATTCTTTGACATCTTGATTGCACTTTGATTATCAATGTATAACTGTGTAGGAGCTATCTAAGAAATCTAAATATCTTCAAAAATGCACTGTAAGTAAATAATTTATATAGAATAATCACATGATACAATGTACTCTAATTCTACTAATGAATTTTCCATTGTATCCTACTTCTTACAACACCAAGGAATGGTAGCTAAACCCATATGCATAGTGTATCTTGTTGTGGACACTCTGCCATCCACACATCTACCAAAATATGCATCACAATACCCAACAAGTTTTAAGTTCTTGTTATGGTAACACTCAAGGCCATATGTTTTCATTCCTTTAAGGTAATTAAGTACTCTTTTTATTACATGCCAATGAATTTATCTAGGCTCATGCATAAATATAGACACAATTCCAACTAAAAATGATATATTAGGCTTGATAGTCATCAAATATACCAAATTCCCACTAAATATCTATATTTGGTGCCATCAAAAAAGGTATTTATATCATCCTTAGACAATTTCAAGTTACTTTCCATGGGAGTGAGGGTAGGTTTGCAGTCACTCATGCCAAACCTATTTAATAACTTAGAAATATACTTAGTTTGTGAAATGAAAATACTATGCTCTTTTTGAGTTACTTCTATGCCAAGATAGTAGTGAAGAAGTCCAAGATCTATCATATCAAACCCATATTTTAATTCCTTCATAGACATTTTATGGTTTTCAACATTTCCTATGATAAACAAGTCATCGACATAGAGAACAAGAAACACCAATTTCTTACCCTGCACTCAAAAATAGAGATTATCATCATATTCACTACATTGAAAACCAATTGTCTTCAAGCATGAATCTATTTTCTAATACCAAGCCCTGGGTGCCTGTTTGAGCCCATATAAAGATTTTATTAATTTACACACTTTGTGTTCTACACCTACTTTCTCAAAAACTAAGGTTGTTTCATGTATACTTCTTGTAAATGACCATTAAAAAAAGTAGTTTTAACATCCATCTAATATAATTTCCAACCATTATGTGTAGCTAAGGAAAGTACCATATGAATAGTGTGCCATTTGGTAGTTGGTACAAATGTTTCCCCATAGTCAATACCTTCTTATTACACATAGACTTTCACAACAAGTCTTTCCTTATGTTTAACAATGGATCCATCTGATTTAAACTTAGTCCTATAAACACATTTTCATCCTATAGGTTGAACATGTGGAGGAGGATTAACTAAAATCCAAGTATTATTGTTAAGTATTACATCATACTCACTTAGCATTTCCTATTGCCAAACATGTTAAGTAGATGCCTCCTCAAAAGTAGATGGCTCAATGGAAGAAGTATTAATAACCATTACATAGTTTACCTTTTTACGATAAAGCCTAGGACTTGTTAAACTAACTTCATCTGATTTCAAGTTAGAAAAGGTACTTTGAGCCCATTTTGGATACTTGTTCAAATTAGTCAAATCAGGAACACCATAATTCTCATCATGTGCACCATTTGAAGGAAGACTTAGAGAATTTTCAACATTTTCTAAGTCATCAACCTATGAACTAGTAGATGAAGGAGAGGAAAGTCAAGGTAATGAGTATCATACCACAACCTCAGAGAATTGCCCTCATTATTCAATCCCCTATCACATTTTTCAATTTTCCTCTCTAACCTGTCAAATTAAGAATCAATCTCTACAATGTTCATAGTACCAAATTCATCAAATATTACATCCTGACTCACTATGAATTTGCCTATATCCTATGTAAGCAAATGATACCCCTTTTTATTTTTTGAATATCCAAGAAAGATGAAACCAACTTGGTTTTATGTTTAGTAGGAACTAAAGCAAAATAAAGGCATCCAAAAACTTTCAAGTGTTTAAATTTTGGTTTAAACCCATATCAAGCCTCATATCGAGTTTGTCCCAAAAGTGCAGTTATGGGGGATCTATTTCTAAAATACACTACAATTCCAATGGCTTCTACCCAAAACTTATCATCAAGATATTTATAGTGCAACATATCCTGTGCTATGCCCTCTAAAGTTCTATTCATTCATTCAGATACTCCATTCTGCTATGGAGTGTAAGCATTACTATATTGTTAATGAATGCCATATTCCTAATAATAATCTAAAAACTCATTCAAAATATACTCACCACCATTATTTGAATGAAGAGTAGCTAAGTGTGAACCTATTTATTTTTCAACTAAGTGTAACCAATCAAAAAACTTAGTGAAAACTTTTGATTTGTTTTTCATGAAAAACACCCAAGTCATCCTAGAAAAATCATCAATAAATAACACAAAATATCTACACCCTCTAATGGATGATTTTTTCATGTCACATACATCAATTTGAACTAACTGTAGACATCTAATATCTCTCCATGAAGAATTCTTAGGAAATTTTTCCTGATTCTATTTGTCCAAAATACATGATTCAAAAGAATACTATCTTTGCAAAAAATGGGCAACCCACTCACCATACCATATCTCTGCAAGTCCACTAAGGATTGAACATTCAAATGTCCATAGTAGATATGCCAGATATGCCGTAAACACTGTGTAGACATAGTACCCATACCTGAGTCAACAACTAATACAAGTTCCATTATGGGGGGAAGCACTTTACAATGCAATCTAACCAAATTTCCATCCTCATATCCTATATACATAGTTTTATATCCATCATTCACTGGATTGATATAAATGAGCCCATTTTCAATCATAATTTGATAACTTTTATTTTGAATAGTTACCAAGGAAAGAAGATATTTTTGCAATGTGGGAACAAAGTAAACATTCTCTAAGTATTTTATTGATCTATTAGGAAGGAGAATCCAAATTGAACCAAGAACTTGTGGAGTATGCAAAGACTTATCTCTCAAGGATATCGTAGAGAGAGAAGCTTATTTGAAAGTATAAAATAAGTCTCACCTAAGTGTCATGTGTTTGGTTGCTGTTGTATCTAAAACCCATACATTTTATGAGCTCATCTCCAACCTCATATTCCATATAATCAATGTGCCCTAAAACAGTGAATGCAGATTCATGAACAAAATTTTTAGACTCATCATAGTCATGATCATCATATTGAGTAAAGTTAGACTTAGTCACTTTTTGTGGCCTCTAAATTTTGTCAAAAGGAATCCTTCACTGAGAGGTAATGTGACCAAATTTCCTACATCTATGACATTGAATGCCTGATCTACCTTGACCTCTACCTCTATAAGAGTTGTGACCATGTCCTTTATCACATGTCTCATTTTAATGAGAATGGATAGATTGTTTTTGATGTGAATAATCTATACCTTAGTTTTGATATCTTCTTCCTCTATAACCTTGACCCCCTCTATTGTTTTGTTGACCAGAAGTAGATGAACTAGGCTTAGATTTTGAAACATGGGATTCTTTGGTTTTCTTGGATAGAGAGAGGTCATGTTGGATAATAAAATTAAATAAATTGTCAAAGTGATGCCTGTGATATTTTTAGAGACATGTAACATTTCTAAAAAGTTTCTATAGGACCCAGTAGTCCTTTCAATACAACAGTAACTATGAGATCATCATCTAGTTTTCCAAAACTAGACTTAGTGCACTCAGTAACAATATTCTTCAATTTAGACATGTATTCTCCAATATACCCATCTTCCTCTAATGACAAATTAAATAACTTAATATGAATTTCTATCTTCTTATGTTTAGGTTTATTATCATATAAATTAGATTATGTTTTCCATGCAATGTATCTATAAGGAGAATTTTCAATTTGTATATAAGTATCATGAGTACAAAAACATTTGATTAAAGATAAGGCCTTAGAATAATATATGTTAAATGCATCAAGTTTAGCTTATTCTATAGGAAATGTGGGATTTTCATTCTTAACAATATCCCATAACTCATTAAAAACTAAGGAAGGTTCCATCAAACATTTCCAATATGAATAATTAGAAATCATTAATCTATCACCATCTGAAAGCAAATTCTAAATATTTGACATCTTGAAAGAAATTTAAGTGTGAAAAATAAAATTAAGTGCACCACAATGCAAAATAAATTAAACAAAGTAAATAAACACCACACTCACCAATAACACTTTTCACAAGACATTGCTTCTATGGGGTTTTGCACTTAACCTCTACATAGAGCAAAAAATAAAATTTTGATGGGTTTTGCACTTAACCAAACTAAAAAATAAAAAATATTACACCCTTATGTCACCAAAATACAACCTTAAAATATACTAAAATATACATTTATATAGCCTTTTTAATCTAGATATTCCTATGAATGGCTGCAATGGTTTCTATTTGTATTACAATTCATTTCCTTAGTATTTGATTGTTATTTGAGTTATAAAGACCAAATTTACATTTAAAAATAAAATTATAAGCTATTAAATCTTATATTTGGAGTTTTACAGCCCAAAATTGATATTGTACGGCCTCCCAAGCCATCTCATATCCTCCAAATCAGATTTACTCAGGCAAAGCCTGATAGTTAAAAAACACTAGGTTGAATCTTGTGCCCACTGAGGTAGGTCCACAAGCATTTTATTAATCAAAATGAAAAATACATAGAAAAGGGTGCCAATAATATATTAACCTTTTTATAAAACCAAACATGAAATAAATAACTTTACCTAGAAATACTAAAAACCAACTAACTCCTATAACCATCTATGGGAATTTCACCTAAACGGTGGTTTAAATATTAACTCTAAAACTCTAAGTAAAACTAAATAAATTATTTATGGGGGTGTATTTATAAAATAAACATGCCCAATTTACATTTATTAATTAATATAACATATCAAAGTCCTAAACTAAGTTAAGACTTTGGAACAAGTCTTAACATATAGAATGACATTTCAAACTCGCTGCTTTTGGGAAGGTAGATGGAGGGGTAATGAGTCTCCTTAGTTTATATATCAAAGGGGCCATATATTTCTCAAAATATTTTAAAATATACATCGACACCACCAAAATATTTCAGGTGACCAAGCTTCTATCAAGGGGAAAATAATTAGCACAATACAAAACCAACAACCCTCCAATCCATTTAGACATCAAGGAAAAATATACATGAACATCTAAAGGAATTTTGATTGATTCAGTAAATGACACCTCTATGTGAGTACTCATATAATTAATCATAAAGTGATAGTATTAAATGATGAAAAGTGTGTTTACAAGAAACCAATGGGGTCATCGACATCACACATTGCATGATCTAACTCAAGGAAGAGTTTAATTGGCTAGATTTCCTGGTAACTATGCTAATCACTAATATTGAGAAGGTTATCACCAATGCATTGTATAATATCCAATACCAATTTTTTATTTTTAATTTAGTTCACATAATGGAAATACCTCGATACTCTAATGTACCAGATGTTGACTTTTAGCTTGCTAATGATTTTATGAACCTCACATGGATAAAAATAGGATAAAATTTTATGCAACTTAGGTGGTTTAAGAAATGGTGGGTTGACATTAAAGGGATGATTACCTCACACCCTTGAGTTCTTAAAAATATATTATAGTACTTGATACCACTCACCATGGTCTCCAATATTCATAATGGGATATAGATATGAATCCATGGGCTTGCAAAGTTGCCTATCACACCCATTTCATTATTCATCAACATGTTGTATGCATAGGTGGAGGTCATGAGATAGAAATCCATGGTTGAAATATTAGTGCCAACACTATGATCTATGCCCCCAGGAACAAAACAACCATTTCCAAAATAATAAGGGAAAGATACGCATAACAAAAAGCACAACAAGAACCATCTAAGTTTTTACCACCGAGTTCATAGAGCATCAAAACTATCAAAGAATAAAATTTGTAATGTAAATCTATGGATCAGTTATAAGAGCATGCCAAATATTACCACTGAGTATGACTTGAAGAACTTGGGGGTCACTATGGAGAAAGTGTAAAAATCCATGATTGAAGACATTGGCAAAGATGTCTGTGATAAGGATGATGAGAAATAATTTTTTTGAAAGGTAGTGCACACATGCTAGCTGTGAAATAATGTTCCAATTGTAATTTTAGTTTAGATACCCACATCTCTACATTCCATCATTATGGACATAGTTACAAAGGAGGAAGAAAACAAATGTAGAATGGAGTCCTTTTTTCAAGGAGCATCGGGCTTAGGGTCTTAAGTTATAGCAATGGCACTGATGTAAACAACGATACAATGTGTTCCTATATCACTGACTAACTTCATACAACATACAAACCTAGTTATGATGTTTTTGTATAAAAATTTGGCTGCATTTTGGTATTAGAACTTGGTGTCAAAGTATTTTCTACCATTTTCTAAATTAATCCATCACATTATATATATATATATATATATATATATATATATATATATATAACATGATTATGTTCACTAGGTAGATTAATAGGCAATATAAAATTAATTCCCTATTATTCAAATGGTTACATAACTAGCATTGGATTTAGAGGCATTTCATCCCTCTAGTTTTACCTTCATATCAATAACAAATATTATAACATTTTATGACTCTATGTAAATATTAAAACATAGTAGGCCACCATATACCACTTGCAATATTTTACTTGTAGTAGATTCTCCTGTGAAGTATCCTAACACAAATCCATGATGTGATTATTTTAGCAACTGAGGTTGCTCATGATTTAGGGATAATCCACATAACACATCATCCTTACCCATCTTATAAATAAGTGCATTGATAATATTAAATGGAAATGATCTTGTGACCAACTATTTTTTCCCCTTTCCACATAGTGCATAAGAAAACCCCTTATTCCATAAAATTAGATATATTTTCCATATTTTTTAGAATCATAGATACTTAGAGTAAGTGAGCATTTGGTGATTTATCTTGTACTTATTCTAGTTCTTCACCATTCATTATGCAATTGAGATGATTTGGTCTCACTTTTATTTTCTTGGCTTGATGAGTCCAAATATAAGTATTTAGGCATAGTGAGATGAAGACCACAAGCCTTTCAATAGTGGGGAAGTCAAGAAATGAACGGTAGAGCCTTGAGTGGTATATTGTTAAGGGTAAAAGACTAGTTTATCATGTAACATATAGATTTCCCCCACTTTAATATATTAATTCATAATGATGAAATTGTAGAGATGGTTAAAAAGTTAATTAGTATAAGCATTAGTCAAGAAATCCAAGAAAAATGTATAAAGAACTAATAAACTCGGCCAACGTATTCCAATAGGGTTTGCAAATGATAATGAAGAACAATTTAAAGAAATCAAATACAAATTACCTTCATAAGTGGTTCCACCATCCAAGAGTGGCTCCAAGCATGTTTTTCCCCTTGATATATTGTTCTTGTCTTTGTCAACAATGGATGCCAAGCTCCTCCATCATTTCAAGATCACCTTGTATAACCTAGGGTTAAGATAAAAAATATAATCTATGCCTATCAAATGAAGCTTGAAAATAAAACACAATTATAAAACAAAGAAAGGTTTTGGATATAATCATGCATTATAAGTTTACACAATTTTTGCTTAAAAATGATGTTCTATACCCTTCTATTTGTAGATTTTTCAAATGGTTTAAGATCAACCATGGCTGTCCATCTCAAGATTGAGATGTGTGGCTATGAATTAATCTAATATTTGCAATTAAATCCATAAATATCCTTATAAATATTTGAGATGAAGAATAATTAATGAGGTATGGGTACCCATAACCTTCTATTTATTGCATTTATGGCTTATAGATGCCACCCCATAGATCATGTCACTAGGTGATGCAGATATTGAGAATAAATTTCCAATAATGAAATAATAAATAACCTCCATGGAAAATCCACTTAATCTCTTGATTTTAATTAATTAACTTAAAAAATATTAATCAATTTTAATATAATTTTTTGAAAATTGGTGCACAATTAATCAAAATGGTCAGTAAGTCATATTATTGGGTTGTAGTTTGACTCAAGAGGAATTAGAAGGTGATGTTAGATGCGTATAGACCACGATCCCATTTAGGATGTTTCTAACATAAAATAACAAATCTAATTGATGTATACTAATGAATTATAAGAAAAGAGTGATCCAGAGCACAAAAAAGTGAAATTATCATTTTAACTCAAAATAAATTGATCAAAGTTAGGAATCACATAAAATACATTGCCCCATTTAGGGATACATTAGCCTAAATAATCTCTTTTATATGACAATATCAAACCATTTAGCATGTATTTAGTGATTTTGGCCTAAATTATGCATTTAAGTGCAATTTGAATAAGATTGACAATTTCAACACAAATGGTGTTAGGAATTGGATGTCTACATTTTCCCCTTGTTTGAGAAGTCATAGTGAGACATTCAAATGAAGCAATGTATTTTCAAAGAAACACATTGTCAAGAAGAACTTTGGGAATGACCATGATGCCCCCTTGAGAGGACATACTAGGATGAAAAAGAATGATGGACTCTAAAAAAAAAGGGAAGTGAGAGATTAACCCATAGAATATATCACATATAGATGAGTTAATACATGCACGCATGGTTACCACCAATGATAAAAATATTATTAGATTTATAATTGGCCCTAAGAATGGGGGGAATGGGTAGGATATAATCTAAAAATAGAAGCAACACACTTTGAACACACCCAATTTGAGCATGCAAGCTACACACTTAATAATTATTCAATCTTGAGATAAGTTACACACTAAAACATTTCCATCTCAAGTAAAAATGTGGGGAGCTTAGAATTAAAATAAAAAGAGAACGTTATCTCCAAAGATATAAGAAATAATAATGTACTCCCTTAAATAAAATATGATCGTGTAATAAATAGTCTACTCCAATAGGGCTGATTTTGATCACTGATAAAGAATGGTTTACCCTTATATGGCTGATTTGATTCTTATGGTAGGTTCAAATGTTATGCCCTAACATGGGAAAATTGGAAATCAATAACTTAGGACATAAGATAAAACATAGATTAAAGATGAGTAGGTGTAAATAAAGATGCAATGGTGTAATGGCCACACGAGCTACAAAACTAGGCATATGAGAATGTACAAAGTGATGATAGAGATGAAAATAAAAATGAAGACAACCAAACTGACCTAAAATATGTCTAGTATCTAAGTGATGTATACATAGTCCAAATGGACCTCAGGCCAATGTAGTTTACCAAGAAGTGGGAGATAATGGAGTGAGGGATGTGGGAAAACTGACCAAAGTTTGATAAGACTCATGATGTATGTCAAGGGATGAATGTCTAAGCATAGAGTCAGAGTGATAAACCTATTGAGCCTAGTTTATGCATAGTGATCTTGAGATCTATTTATTAGATCTGTGTTGATATTAAGACTTGAAACTAGAGCATAAAGTGCTTGTTATAGAAAAATAAATTAGGCATCATAAGTATGAGTTACTTAGAATGACATTGGATTTCAATTTCACATAGCCAATTCAAATATGAATGTTTATAACTAAGGATAATGGTAAAAATGACCAAGACCAGAGTAATAACCATTTACATTTAAACAAAAAAGGCAAAAAATAAATAAAAATAAGACAGAAATAAATCCAACTTGAAATCAAGATATGAACAATCAAGACTAACGTAGGAACAAGAATGTATAAAAACAAGTAATAACAACTTAATAACATGAGATCAAGATATGAATAATCAAGATCCATGTGGACCATCAAGTTGTACTTAGAAAATAAAGCAAGACCGAATAGAAACTCAAAAGAATAAACAAACAAACAAAAATCAAATAAAAACACAAAATATTTTTGAACTTTTGGTGTTTTATGAATGTTTTTGAAAATTTCTAATTATCTCAACTCAATTGAGAATTAAGAGATAAATAAATATCTAGTTTATGAAATGGCAAGAGTGCGCTAAATTAAAATGCTCATAAAATGGTGAGAGCATAATGAAAATGGGGACTGAGTTGACCTCAATGTGAATTGAGAAAAACCTACGTAATCCCATTAGGACCTCAAGTCACAATAATTTAGCCTACATAAAAGGTGATGAAAAACCAACTAGGTCACAACAAGTTTTCAAATAAAGTCAAATGATAAGGAAAATAATGATAATAATGACTAGGTGATACTATAATACATGATAAAAAGGCATTGTACCTAATTTACCCATAGGTGGTTCTAATTAAGAAACAACATCATAATTTCGATTTGCCAAAGGTGGTTATAATCAAGGGTATAAAATATAATACTGATTTACCCATAGGTAGTTATAATCAATGATACTAGATAAGATGATATATGAAAGATAACTTTCCATATTAAATGTCACACTACTATCATAGATTTTCATTCAGCATGACATTCTAAAACTATTAAAATTGGATCAAAATCCCCTTATAAAAAGGTGCAGGAAGAACCAAAGGAACTAAGATTAAAATGGGATAAACATGACAACTAAAAACAAGCCTTGGTTAATAGTAAATAAATGGTATGATAAAAAATGGTATAAGAAAAATGATCAAAAAATAATTGGCTATAGTGGAAATAAAGTTACCCCTAAGCGATGATGGATTTTTTTCTCGTAAAATGGTGAGATCATGGTTTAGGTTGTTCTCAAAATGATGAGAGCTTTTAAACTTAATAATTTCTCACAACATAATGAGAGTGTGGCTAAGGTTATCGAACTATCGTCAATATCAATTGAGTGCTGCCTACATAGTCCTGAAGGACCTCAAGTCAATGTAGTTCAAATAGTGTAGTAAATAGAATACAATGGTATAATACTACCTATAATGAAATGGTCTATAGGGTTACCCCTAAGAGGAGAGGCATGGTAATGGTAAATGATAAATGACAAATGAAAAATCATTCTACTGCTCTTGCTAATGTGGAGATGCTTATCCTAGTCAACATATGAGGTAACCAGAATAAATGAGAATAAAAATAGCTACCCAATACCCTTTTTGAATTTTTTTTATATAAATAACTTATTGCCGATCTGGAACTCAATAATGTGTTCATGATATTTGTTGGTTATTGATTCTATTTCCTTTAAACATTGAGACAAGATATCCTTGTAGCCTCTACAAAATAAAGTGAAACCATTGATAGTAAATAATGTTAAACACATGATAAATGATATAATTGGGTAATGAATAGGTGGATGATAATGGAGTGTATAAGAATGGGAAACAAATGAAGATCAAGACATTCAGTCATATGCAATGTTGCTAATTTTGGATTCAACATAATTTTGGTTGTGGTAAGGCCAAAGACCTCTAAATATTATCTCGATAGGACCACCAAAATTTTTGATTATTTAATCTTGAGAGTAGCTACCATCTAATTATGCTATATATTGGAATCTATATTGATTTGTTCTTTGATAAAATCTTTATCAAGTAGTGGAGAACTTTTTTGCTTAGTTGTTGGTGCCTTAATGAGGTTTTCACTAATGAATTTGTCTTGATTATCCCATAGTGCCTTTGAAAAGGTTTCACAAAGAGATGTTAACATTTGAATTTGATTGTCTTCTAGTGCATTTGAAAAGGTTTTACTAAAAGATCATGAGTTTTTTCTTTGATCATCTCCTAGTGCCTCTAAAAATGTTTAACTAAGAGATTGTTCTTCTTCTTCTAAATGTAGTCTTGTCCCCTGATGTTCTAAAAATTGTATGTCTCCATGGATGGATTTCAATAAAGTGTGATTCTATTGGTCCCAATCAATTCTTGTGAGAGGTGGAATGTCAATATAATGGCTATGTTGGGTGGTGGTAATGAAATGATGAAAGGCAACACAATCCTCATAGAAGATACTAGGAGAACCTTTATCGATGCTAAAATAATCATCCTCAAAAACCATATAAAGATCAAAAATATATTCAAATTTATCCCCAAGGTAATTATAACTAATGTTGTAACAACCATGACTATATTCTGATTCTAAAGCTAATTCTAACTCAAAGGAATCTAAATATGATGTCGAGACTGATAGTGATTCTATTTCTAATGCTAAATCTGATGTCAGTTTAAAAAGGGAACCTAAATCTAATGTTGATTCTTTGTTTGATGTGATTATTTATGTAATGATGTTCTATAAATGTTTAGTATTAGACAAATAATGTCCTATGATGGCATAATGGGCTTTATAAAAATTGATTCATCTAAGAAGGGTTCAACATAAACTAGTTCATCTAAGTGAAGCCCATCAAAGAAAGGGAACCACTCAAGGGATGAATTGACAACATCTTGTCTGTCAAAAGGAGACTCCTTAATGAGTGGAAAATATCAAGAGATAACTCTGTAGAGACTGGATTGTCGGCTCTTTAAAAATAGGTAAAATAAGAATAGGCAATTCATCATAGGTTAACTCATCATAAATTGGTGTTTCAATAATAACATCATGATCTTGGTTTAAATTTATAAAATATCAACCTTGAACACATTTTAGTCCTCATAAGATGGATCTTGAATAGGTAATGGTTCTTGTTGAGGCTCACAGATCAACACATAATTTCTAAAGTGGAGAACCATGTTTTGTGGCTCAATAATAGGATCTCCAAAAATTAGATTATTAAATAAGGAATCAAAAAAATTAGGTTCATCAAATGGATGTTCTTTAAAAATAGGTTCACAAAATCTGAATGATGGGCCTAGAATGCTAATGACTAGATTCTATGTATTTTGGTTATTTTCACAAACTAGAGGAGGTCCTAAAATGGTAACCTTTGCATGTTGTGGAGCTGAATTACTCACACAAGCTAAAAGATAATAGCCTAAAATGGTAACCTTAGCACATTATAGATCTTTATCACTCATACAAGCCTAAGGAGGATAACCTAGAATGCTAAACTTTGAGCATGGTACACAAAATGATGGATGATATCCCAAATAATAACCTTTGAGCACATTGCACAAATCAAAGGGGAAGGATAGAGATGATGCAAGAAATTTGACATGGATTAGATTGGTTTAAAATAAATATAATCAAAGAGGGTGACATCCTCAAATAAGATGAAGTGTTCATGTCTATCATAAAAATGATCTACCTTACAATTAAGGCCATAAGAGACCCCATTATGAGTGTACCTTAGTGTCATGTCTAGAAACATTTGTTTTCTACATTTTCCAATATTTGGACTATGTTTTGTAAATGTTTTAAATAAGGTATGGGTTTTGATCCTTTCTAAATAAGATGACTATTGTCAATCAGACCTGTACCCTTGTGAAGGTAGTTTTAGGCCTTCACAGTCTGCTAAAACATGGAAACAATCCTAGGTTATGAGTGACCTAATCAATGGATTGAATCTCTAGATTATAAGGGCTAGTTCCCTTTGGTGTATCAATTAGGATATTACTACTCTATGCTAGAAACTACCAATAAAAGAGAGAAATTTAAATGAAAATCATATCTAATGATGGTGATGCACCTGAATGATTGGTTGATCCACTCAATTAGAGCTCCTAAAAAACATTGATTTAGACAATAGAAAGGCTAAACTTTCAACTCCAATTGACCAATATGCATAAGCATTTAATGAAAAGGTTTGATCTAGTAACTAAAACTTGAGGGGAATGAAAGAGTAGGCTTGATTGAAGGCACTAATCATTCACTAAAATTCTAGCAAAAAAAACTTAAACACAGAGAATGCCCTGCATAATTTGACCAGCTAGTAACTAGGTAAGAATCAAGACATGGCAAGGAAGAAAACTCTATTACTTATGTAAATCAATGAAAAATTACACTATACTAGCTATCTAGAAATTGAAAAAAATAGTCCTATTAGTCTAAAAAAAAGGTTACAAACTTAGTATTTTGGTAGAATTTGATCTTGCCAAAATAGGGGTACAATTCAAGGCTGAAAATCCAACTTATATAGAAAAATACACACAACCAAGTGTTGGAAATATTGTCATTGATGTCAAAGGTCTAGCATTATTAGTGATAAAGGCCCCATTGCATTTAATGTTATTTGTAATAGATATATCTTGGATAATGTGAGTTAATATTTATTTAATATTAACGAATATATTTTTGGTTTCATATGAGACAAAAGAAGGGCCCATGGAGAAGTCAAAGAGCCAAGGGGTAAAGACAAAAGAAGGATGGGACGAATTTTCCCATGAAGAGTCATCTTGGGGAATTCCAAGAGTCACCAAGTGAAGACAAAAGAGGAAGGGCGTAATTTATCATGGACACTTTGAGGAATATGAAAAGTCACCAAAGTAAAGACAAAAGAGAGAAGGATGTTTTTGATCATGAAGGGTCACCACATGACTTTTCAAAGGCAAGGATATGGAGAGTCATACAAGTTTGGCACCATTTTCCATGAGGATTGAAGGGTCACAAAAGGGGAAGGAAAAATGTCATTTGGAAAGATATAAATAAAGACTTGAGAAACCATTTGTAATAAGGAAAATATAGGTTGATTTGATATTGTAATATCTAATTTAGAAGAGCAATTATGAGAGATGAATATGATTTGTATTTGTTATATCTAGCTTAGAAGAGCAAAGGTGAGAGAGAGGAAAGAGATGTTGTATTGAACTATCATTTGTTGAGATAGAAACATTGAGAGATAGGTGTGTGGTATACACAAAGGGGTTGGTGCTCATGAATTATTGCTGGGTTGGTGCTCGGCAAAGGGGTTGGTGCTCTTGTGGGTTGGTGCTCACAAATTGTTGTTGGGTTGGTGCTCGACAAAGGGGTTGGTGCTCTTGTGGGTTGGTGCTCATGAATTGTTGTTGGGTTGGTACTCGAAAAAGGGGTTGGTGCTCCTGTGGGTTGGTGCTCATGAATAGTTGTTGGGTTGGTGCTCAGCAAAGGGGTTGGTGCTCTTGCAAGTTGGTGCTTGTGAATATTGTTTGGGTTAGTGCTCATTCATATACTTGAGATTGTTCTCTGTGCTTTTTCCCACATTGGGTTTCCATCTTATATTTGGTGTCTCTCTCTATCTTGTGTGGTGTTTATTGTTTGAGTTTTATTGCATATATTGAATGTTTGATTAAGTGGAATTTGATTAAGGGAAATTTTTATAAGATATATGATATACTGATTCACCCCCTCTCAGTATATCCTGTGCTTAACAATTGGTATCAGAGCAGGTTCCTTTAGAAAGGGTTTAACAACTTGAAGGTAGATTAAAGAAAAGCATAAGATGGCCAAGCAGCTAAAGAAGGAGAATTAAGAGTTAAAATCTATTGTTGAGGCTCTTAAGGAACAGGTGTGTATCTTGGATTCTAAGTTGGCTATAGAAGTAAAAGAAAATAAGATATTTATTCAGGATCTTAAGAATCAATTAGAGGTTGCAAATTCAATTTTAACATCAAAAGAAGAAGAGTGTAATCAGTTGAAGGTTGAGTTAGGTTCTTTAAAGGATAATCATGAGAAGCTTATAATCAAGGTTGAGAAAGATCATGAAATATTAGTCCAAGGAAAGAAGGATGTAGGTTTTGAAGGCAAATCAAAGAAGCCAATCAGGCGGCCTAATGATTTTAAGTTTTCAAATTCTTTTCATGGCCATTGTTTTCTTTGTCATCATGTTGGTCATAGGGAAAGAGACTGTATGAGGAGAAGTAATCAGTCAAAGGGAAATCTAAGTCACATTCAAAAATTAGGTATGAGAAATTTTGTTTGCTTTTGTTGTCATGAGGTTGGCCATATTGCTAAATTATGTCAAAATAAATTAAAGAGATATTCAAGGTATGTCAAAGGATATAGAGCCCCTATAAAATATGAGAAAAGACAAATTCATGTTTGGAGACCTGAAATAGTAAAGGTTGATCAGGTTGAGTTTAAAAGTGAAAATGAATTACTTGCTATAGTAGATAAAGAATCAGATAGGAAGGATTGTGCAGAATCTCTTGTTACATTTGAGCATGAGCTTTGTCAAGATAAGATAGTTGCAAAATTTGAGAAGATTAAAAACATCATAAATGATAAGGTTAGTAAGTCAAAAAGGCTAGACATGCTTAAATGGATTCTAAAAGAAAAACACAAGAAGATCAAGGAAGAAATAGAGGAGATGTGGGAATCTCTTGAGATTTGTTTCTAGAACCCTTTTGTGTGGGGTGTCTCTTCTAGGCTTCAAGGAGACACTTTTAAGAAAAATTAAAGCATGGTGGATGCTATTGGGTCTTGGCTATGTTGCATGATAAGAAGGTGAGTTGAAAAATTAATTTGTATATCTTTTGAGTGAATAGATTTTTGAAGAAAATTTTGCACTGGTGTTAAGGTTTGAGGCTATTAGAATGATTCTTGCATGTGCAGTGTTTAAAAGTTTTAAAGTGTTTCAAATGATTATGGTCACAAGAAATTAGAATGTTGAAAAAGAGCTAACTATTTTTGAAAGAAAGAAAAGAATACTCATGAAGATTCAATGAAGAAGGATTAGAGTTTCAAAGCTCCATTCATCAAGAAGGATCAAAGTTTCAAAGCTCCATTCATCAAGAAGAAGGTTCAGACATGTTCATGATAGAAGAAACAACTTGAATATTCTATGATGGTTTAGACAGCCCTACATGTAAGAGGTAAAGATCAGCCATGGTTAATTGATAGAAGATGTTCGAGGCATATGACAGGAGATAAAAATAAGTTCATTAAAGAAGATCAATGGTGGTACAGTAAGATTCAGAGAAAACCACTGCCAGGATAGCCGAAAAAGGTACTTTGAGTTTGGATTATGGTATAACTAAGACTAAGAATGTTTTATATGTAAAAGTTCTTAAGCATAATCTATTAAGTGTTAGTCAAATATGTGATCAAGGATACACATTAAAGTTTCATGTTGAAGGTTGTGAGATTAGAAGAAAAGATTCAAATGAGTTGATTGCAGATGATCAAAGGATAGGGAACAATGTATATGTATTGTTAGATATCTTCTCAAAGGCACGATCAAAGGACACATTCAAAGATCTGTGAGAGGAGTTGGGAGTAATTTATATTACTTCCTACCATTGATGTTTAGCATCAATTGAGGGGGATCTAAGTGTTAGCTCCAAGTAGGCCCTTTGCCATTGATGTCAAAGGGGGAAAATATAAGGTATAGGTACAGGTACAGGGAATAGGTACATGTTGTTACAGTAAGGGGGAGTTATTATATGTTTTTAGATGATAGTATGTGCAGGTGACAGGATGTGGTAGTTTCAAGATTGAGGTTGCCATCAATGACAAAGGGGGAGATTATTGGAAATATTGTCATTGATGTCAAAGGTTTAGCATTATTGGTGATAAAGGCCCCATTGCATTTAATGTTATTTGTAATAGATATATCTTGGCTAATGTGGGTTAATATTTATTTAATATTAATGAATATATTTTTGGTTGCATATGAGACAAAAAAGGGCCCATGGAGAAGTCAAAGAGCCACGGGGTAAAGGCAAAAGAAGGATGGGATGCATTTTTTCATGAAGAGTCATCTTGGAGAATTCCAAGAGTCACCAAGTGAAGACAAAAGAGGAAGGGCATAATTTATCATGAAGGGACACTTTGAGGAATAAAAAAAGTCACCAAAGTAAAGACAAAAGAGGGAAGGACGTTTTTGATCATGAAGGGTCACCACATGACTTTTCAAAGGCAAGGATATGAAGGGTCATACAAGTTTGGCACCATTTTCCATGAGGATTGAAGGGTCACAAAAGGGGAAGGCCAAAGGTCATTTGGAAAGATATAAATAAAGGCTTGAGAAGCCATTTGTAATAAGGAAAATAGAGGTTGATTTGATATTGTAATATCTAGCTTCGAAGAGCAATTGTGAGAGATGAATATGATTTGTATTTGTTATATCTAGCTTAGAAGAGCAAAGGTGAGAGAGAGGAAAGAGATGTTGTATTGAACTATCATTTTTTGAGATAACAACATTGAAAGATAGGTGTGTGGTATACACAAAGGGGTTGGTGCTCATGAATTGTTGTTGGGTTGGTGCTCGGTAAAGGAGTTGGTGCTCCTATGGGTTGGTGCTCACAAATTGTTGCTAGGTTGGTTCTCGATAAAGGGGTTGGTGCTCCTATGGGTTGGTGCTCATGAATTATTGCTAGGTTGGTGATCGGCAAAGGGGTTGGTGCTCCTATGGGTTGGTGCTCATGAATTTTTGCTAGGTTGGTGCTAAGCAAAGGGGTTGGTGCTTCTATGGGTTGGTGCTTATGAATAGTTGCTGGGTTGGTGCTCAACAAAGGGGTTGGTGCTCTTATGGGTTTGTGCTCATGAATAGTTTTTGGGTTGGTGCTCAGAAAAGGGGTTGGTGCTCCTACAAGTTGGTGCTTGAGAATATTGTTTGGATTGGTGCTCATTCATATACTTGAGATTGTTCTCCATGGTTTATCCCACATTGGGTTTCCAAGTTTTATTTGGTGTCTCTCTCTATCTTGTGTGGTGTTTATTGTTTGAGTTTTATTGCATATCTTGAGTGTTTGATTAAGTGGAATTTGATTAAGGGAAAGTTTTATAAGATATATGATATACTGATTCACCTCCCCCACCTCAGTATATCTCATGCTTAACACCAAGAGGATGGCATTGAAAATAGAAGAAGAGGATAACTCCCATTTCAGCCCAAGTCTAATTTGTGTTATCATAGCCTTTTAATTTTTTTTTTTTTTTTTTGTCTTTTGTCTTGCATGAAAAATCCTTTGGCATTAAAAAATAGATGGTGGTTCAAGTCTGAATCAAATATTCAACATGCTTGAGGATACATCAATTTGGATGCCTAAACTCAAGCTTGAACTAACTTGAAGATGAGTTGGAACGTGATAATGTCTTCTATTACATGGAGAGCATGAATAGATGTGACACTTGTCAACTAGTCAACTAGAGCTCAAGAATAGTCAACCTCTAATGGTCTACACTTGAATTGCTAGAACATTACAAGCTTAAGACAAATGTGAGTGCATTCATAGAATTTCTTATTAAGCTCTCTAATGTTAAAATCCTTGAGTTCTTCATGCAAATCAGCCTTTATTTCTAGAATTGAAGGTGTTGTGTTTAAAATGGTTACACATCTTGGATATGTCTAATTCTATTTATGGCTATTTTCATGCTTACTAACCTATTTATTGACTATCAAAATCCCTCACTTTATCTAGTTCTATTTTCTATACATGTTCTTTCACTGTTTGTCTATTTTTTTTCCCTTGACTTTCCCTTGCATGTATTTGTATCAGGCTTGCTCTTCTTTCCTTTCCTTTGGAGTTATTTTTGTCTATTTTTTGTAATGGATGATCCCTCTTCATTTACTTGGAGCTATGTTTTTTGAAGGAATTCCTTTAGAAAATTTGTCTGAAGGAATTTATTCAGACTATTATTTTACATGAATTGTTTCATCCTTCTTAGATATCACTTTCCCATGGATAAATTATCCATATAAATTCAAGTTTTTTAAGATTCTCCTTTCCTTCAGACAAAAATTCTAAAGGAAATCTCCTCTATCGGGCCTTTTCTCTTCTCTATTTTCCCATAGATAAATTGTCTACAAGAATTGTCCCTTGGGCTTTTCCAAGTGCCCCTTTCTTGGAGGAAATTCTTTGGGCTTATCTAATTGTCCTTTGGGATTTCATCTTCCCTTTGGAAAAGTTGTGAAGTGAACCTTCTGAAAGGGCACACACCCTTCAAGATTATTGCCATTGTCCTTTTTTGAAGGGCACATACCCTTTGGCATTTTTGCTAGTGACTTTCCTAAAGGGAAAGTACCCTTTGACTCTTCAAAATTGACCCTCTTAAAAGACAACCCTTTGACATATTTATATGAACTTTCCTAAAGGGTTTATACCCTTCAGGATTTTTTTAATAAACCTTAGCCATTTTGAAATGGCACTTTCCTAAAGGGCACATACCCTTCATGTTTTTGTTTTGAACCTTCTTGAAGGGTTGGTACCCTTTGGGATTTTTGTAAATGAACCATTTCCTTTCCTTTGGACATAAATTCTAAAGGAATTACTTCCTTCCAGAGCTTTTCAAGTTGCCTTTTTGATTTTTTTCCAAGTTCCCATTAGAATTATGTAAATGGTCATCTTATCCTTTAAAGTGGTCTTTAATATTTTTTGAAATAGACAATTCCTTCAAATAAATTGTCCAAAGGAAATTGCCCTCTAGAGCACTAAAAAATGGACCCTTCATCTGAAAATAACCCTTTGAGCTTCTATTAAAAGGTCTATTTCCTTCAGACAAAAAGTTCAAAGGAAATAAATCTTCAGCTAGTGATCCTTCAGATAAAAAGTTTGAAGGATTTGAACCCTTTAGAATTTTGATATGATCTTTGTCCCTTTGTAAAACCACAAAAAGTCCTCTTTAGAATTTGATTTTTCAACTATTTGAATCAACATCTATTCTTTCCTCTGGGGCAAAGATTGTCAATAGTGACTAGGTACTAAAGAGATTATAATAGGTAGGGTAGCATATACCACACACAATTAGAAGAATGATCACAAATTTTCTCAACCTTGGTAAAGTTTTAATCATATGAATGATAAGAGGGTATGATAACTCAATAATCTAAAGTGTAAAGTAGTACACTAAAGCCTAGATTTAGAGATATGTCAATACTATAAAAATTAGTTTAAATTTGACGAGTTGCTACTAGGAAACTAGAATAAAGGCCTTCAAATTAGGAAGGAGATAATGTAAGCCAATAAACTTTAGATGTGGAAACATACAAGAATTCCTACGTATAAAACTAGAACCAAATGGGCAACATAACTACCATATGGTAATAGGAATGGTAGTATGAAATATGTTCTAGGACTCAAAACATGAGTTATATGCAAGTTGACGTAAGTCCACCAATGATGAAAATGATAATGAGTCTATAAATGGTCTTTAATACAAATGTGAAATTGAATCTAATTTCTCTCAAGTCAAGTGTACATGGTGAAACCAATTAACACATCAACCTTATGATCTTAGAAAGGTGTAATTTCAAATTTGAACTATCAATGAAGGACTTAAAGATAACTTGGGAATTGGTTTAGACTCAAATGGGTAGCATAACTATGCTAATTATATGATATGACATGATGTTTAAGATGATAAATTTGAATAAAGAAAATATTGATTTTCACTTGGACAACATAATGCCTCCTTGTTCAAGAAATTATGGATAATGTGTTTGGTTATGACATTTGTTATCAAGAAATATTTGACTCTAATCAATTGACCAAGTAAGATAAAAAGATGTAAATAGACCAATATAACTAAGTAATCATACTAAAGTCCTAAAATGACAAGGTTTCATGATATTGTTGAAATCCATCTTTATACATGCACTTGAGAGGAAATTAAGTGTTCATCCAAAATAATAGTGCATTATATAGTAGGGTATTTTATACCCCCCTTCTCTCAAGTGACAATATGATAAAATGGACCTTGGGGTGTACCTCACATAAATAATATTTCCATGGTAAGTGGGGTTTGTCTAAAATTCTACAAGTTATGACCATCTTGATTCATCCCATGTGTACAAACTTTCATTTTTGAACATAAGAAAAGAAACACATCAATTAGATCCACATCAAATGAATTATTATAGAAAGGTCTTGTCCTTTTCATAATCAATACATCCATCAATTTACTAGTGTAGTGTTATGTTCTAAATGATCATACATTTTGGGCTAGCTCACCACTAACAGAGATGGTTTAATTGCTCAAACCACCATCCCAGTGGGGTGATCCTAATTTGTGTACCCCTCATGGAGATGGGTTAAAGATAATTTTAGGAGATGAATCCCCAAGTCAAAACTTCCTTAAAGATCTCATGCGAGGTAATGAAGTCCCCCTTACAAGCCAAAATGCATGAAATAAAATATAAGTAAAAAGAATTTATAGGTTTTTTTTAGATCACCCAAACCTTGTGGGTTTTGGGGAGAACCTATTCAACTTTATGCCTTGGATAAAGGCACAATTTTTAATGAAAATGGTGCTTTTGATCACCTGGATTCCCTCTAGGGGATGGGGGAGAACATACATGCACAATTTCCTTTTTTCTCAAATAATTTAATAAATTTAATGATATATGACATATAAAATAAAAATTTGAAGTGAGTTTGGTTTTAATCAATGAATTAAAGTGTTTGTAGGTGCTCTTTGGCCCCTTGACCTTAATTTATAAAAACTTTTGAAAAATAATCACAAAAAATTCAATATAAACATGCATTTTTCCTTTTAAACACCAAAGGGAAGGTTCTTAATTATTTTTAAACACTAAATTAAAGTTTAAAAGACTTATTTGTGCTCAAAAAACCACTTTTCCATGAAGGTCCTGCATAAAAAGTTAGATAGTCTTGCTTAGCTTTGAAGCACTATCACTTTTGAAACAAGCAACTTTAGTTTTATTGATCTTGGGTCTATGTTTTTTTGAAAACATAGAGACTAACATCGGTCACTATTGACTGGTGTCGATTCCTACAAGATCATTACTGGTTGATACCCAGCTATGGCTGATCAAAAATAAGTACTAATGGTCACCTGTGAACCCAGAGGCAAAAATGTTATTCTTCAAAATATTTATTAGGATAAAATCTCTAGAAAATAAGATTTTGGATCAATAATATGTTCAAACCAAAGATTTATAAAATCCAAATTATTAGAAATAAACTTGAATAAAATCTTAAAAATTTAAAATTTTAGGCCATATTTTCCTTGTAACCCAACCAATTGCGGTTAGCACTAACTAATGCTAGCCACTCAGAACCATCAGTGGTCACTGTGTGACTTGTGTGTGCATAAAAAATGTTAAAAACATAGGAAAATGACCTAATAAATTAATTTTGAAAGACTTTTTAATGACTAAAATGGAAATTTAAAATTACCACAATGTCTTCCTTTCTTGAATGGACTTAATGGTCCCAACGGGCATGCCAAGATATAGAGATGGCTTATAAAGTTGATTAGTCCAAGCATTAGTCAAGAAATCCAAGAAAAATGCATAAATAAATAATAAAATAGGACAACCTATTACAATGGGGTTTGAAAATGATAATGAAGAAAAATTTAAAGAAAGTAAATACCAATCACCTTCCCAAGTGGTTCCACCATCCAAGAGTGGATCCAAGCATGTTTTCCCCCTTGAATAGTGTTCTTGTCTTTGTCAACAATTTATGCCAAACTCCTCCATCATCTTAAGATAATTAAAAATAACCTAGGATAAAGATAATAAATATAATTTATGCCTATCAAATGAATCTTGAAAATAAAACACAATGATCAACATAAAGAAAGGTTGTGGAGATAATCCTACATTATAAGTTTACACAATTTTAGCTTAAAAATGATGTTCTATGCCCTTCTATTTATAGATTTTTCAAATGGTTTAAGATAAAAAATAACCATCCATCTCAATATTTATATGTGTGGACATGAATTAATCTAATATTTGTAATTAAATCCATAAATATCCTCATAAATATTTGAGAGGAAGAGGCATGGCTGCCCATAAACTCGATATTTATTACATTTATGGCTTATGAATGCCACCTTATAGATCATGTCACTAAGTGATGTAGATATTGAGAATAAATGAAATAATCAATAAACTCCATGAAAAATCCTCTTAAGCTCTTTATTTGAATTAATTAGCTTAAACATGATTAATCAGTTTTAGTGCAATTCTTTAAAAATTGGTGCATAATTAATCAAAATGGTCAGAAAGTCATATTACTAAGTTGTAATTTTACTCGGGAGGAATTGCAAGGGGATTTTAGATGCATATATATTGTGATCCCATTTAGGATGTTTTTGATACAAAATAATAAAAGTACTTGACGTGTACTAATGAATTAGAAGAAAAGAGTGATCCAGAGCACAAAAAAACAAAATCATCATTTTTGACTCAAAATGAATTGATGAAAGTTAAGAATCACATAAAATTCATTGCCCCATTTAGGGATACATTATCCTAAATCAGAACTTTTATACAACAATATTGAACCATTTAGTGCATATTTAGTGATTTTGGCCTAAATTGTGTATTTGAGTGCAATTTGAGTAAGATCAATAATTTCAACACAAATAGTGTTAGGAATTGGATGTATACAAAAATTACTAGGTTAAAGGAAGTAAATGCATAAATTGGTGTGTATAACACACCTTGATTTATCTTAAACCTTATTTGAATTTGATGTATGTGTATGACCTACAACCAAAAGCATGTTACATGTGTAATTAGTGAAAATAATATGAGAATTGAAATATGAAAATTAAAATAATTAAAATTGATTGAAATAAAATAGATCAAGGAAGGAGTACACATTTATGTCAATGAAACCATGTTTCCCCTTGGTAATTTTATTTGGTAATGATGCTTCCTAGTTGAATAAGTGGAGAGAGGTTCAGGACTAAACCTTGGATATGTGAAGAGGTGATTTGGAGGGTGATCATGGCCCCAATATGATGTAAGGATGAGTTATGCCAACATTATCAAAATCATTGAATCTGAATCACACAACCCAAATGTAAATATAATCTAGTCAATCTAGCCAATCTTCCCTGAGTTAAATGGTGTAACCATATCAACCCAAAAAATAGAAGCAGTGCCAAATCCATCAAGGGCACAAAATATTGATCACACTATTCAAGGGAGTTAATTGTTGTAACAAATATAAGCTTGATCAGTGATTCTTGGTAAGGTTAGTGCATGAATGTTAGTATAATTTGAATAATTTATCTATAATTTGGTGCATTTTCATGGCATATGCACCTCTAATGTGTCTTAATGTGAAGCATTTCTCAAAATGTAACCTTTGATATGTAAGTTATATGTAATATACATCATAATTTTGAAAAACCCTATCCTAAATCTATGAAAATATTTTCCAAATGTATAAGATTTTGACCCAAGTGTATATCTGAATCATTGAAATTGTATCAAAATTATGTCAATTCTATAACTATATGTATATATATTCACGTCTTTATGACATGCCCCCACTGATATGACCCCCCCATTTTGATGTGAGGGGAATGAAATGTGATAGTCACCTTATCTCAAAAGGATAAGATAACCATGCTATATATGTATCAATCATGTAGTAAAGAAGCATATAGTGGTCTCATGTCTAAGTATATGTACCCATGAAGCTCATAGTATATAAATTTTAGAATCTTGAAGATGCATGATATATATCATGGCAACATCTAGAAGTAAAAATCTCAATAAATAATCAAGAAAACACATAAGAGTACTCAATGTCACACAAAGATGGATCTAAGGGGACTACAAACAAGGGGCATGTTCAAATGCCACACACTTAAAGGGGAGGATATGTTTAAATGTCCACACACCAAAGAAATAATAAACACTCAAGGAATTGGGTCAAAAAATAAGGAACAAGTTCAAATGTTCCATAATCAAGGCAAAATCTATAGATACTAAATTTTATATATGTAGTAGCTCAGTATTATAGACTTATAAAATACCTATCATGGTTGTACCTTTTAGTTTTAGACTTTCCCATTGTTAAAAGGCTCATGTCAATAACTATTTATGCCTAAATTTATTATCTCTTAGTCCCACCATTATTATTCTAATGACTAGGCCTTCTATAATGTGCAAAAAGCTCTAAACTTGATTATTATCCTTCATTTCTAGTTCTAGAATTGTACCTATTATATATATTCTTAGACACTTGCATTCTAGATAAACACCTATGTCGATGCAAGTGACCATTTTTCTTACAAAGTGTCTACTACCCAAAAGTCATCCAATTTTTAAAATAAACATATCATAAATATTGGCCTAAGTGTTTTAATGAGAGATATTTCTAAAAGGGATTGGTATATATGCAAGATCAACCTTCATTTATTCCTCACTTAGCAAACATCAAGAACTCACAAGGGAATTACCAAAAAGGACTCAATGAAGCATTCAAGTGAGAAAAACTTACATATTCATCCCTATTTCTATATCAATCATAAGAGTAGTATTCTCATATATATAAAACATTCAAAGATCATTTAATGAGCCATATTTTATAAGTTACAAGCTAGGTCACTGCATGTCTTTGCTTATGACACATTGCATCCTTATGCACACACAAACCAACACATAAGGGAGAAATATATAAGCCTAAATCCATCTCTTTATTATTAGATATGTAGGCAATTCCCATTGATAAAGGGGTCTTTGGGGTAGCTTGACACCATGAGCCTACTAACCCATTTTTACCATAATTAATCCAAGGGTGAAGAAGCTAGGGTTTTATCATTTGATAAAGAAATAAAAACTATGCATGTTATACACACACACACACATTGACATAAAGGAAATATAAAACCCATAAGGCTCTAGTTGATTGCATGTAGGTCTAGTTAGTATTCTATATTAGACACCTACGATAAGGTTAGACACTTGTGTCGATGTAATTGCCTATATATGATGCAAGCATTTGATGCCATACAAAAATATTCCTAGAATATAAATACTATTCTAAAATAATCTTCCAGTCCACTTCTAACCTATTATAGATCATACCTTCATGGACATTTGACTAACTCATGTCTATTCAATTATGTGGTATTTGAACATTCCCCTTGTATGAGGTCTCCTTGAACCATTTCCTATTGCTTTGATTTTAAGTGCTCTTGTGTGTGTGCTTGATGACTTATTTAGCTTATAATATTAATATTTAGATGTTTCCATGATCTACATCATGCATCTTAGGACTTGATGTGATCACATACTATGTGTTTCATTACTATATCTACCTATACATGTTACCTGTAGATGCTACATGATCCATACACAACTTATACAATTATATTATCCTTATTAGGTAAGGTAACTAACATATTATATTTTTACACACCTAAAAATGTGGGGGGGGGGGGATAATAGTAGGGGAATGTCATAGAGGCATGTATTCCATAATTTCACAGTTTTAGATTTTAATGGGGGCATGTCAAAAAGGAATGACCTCCACACTTATTCAATGCTCAACATTAATAGATTATAGTAGCGGCATGTTATGGAAATAGGTTCTCCAAATTTTACACCAATTCTTAGATTTTATATATTTAGTGGAGGCATGTCATAAAAACATGTCCTCCACACTTTCACTAATTTTAGATTCACTATATTTCATAATTATATGATTCAAATACATATTTTTGGCAACATTCTATATGTTGGTACTATTATTTTACCCATATTTAAGCTTGAGACATATATGAGGTACATATGCCATGAAAAGGGTGGCTAAAATTTCAAAATCAAATCATTTTCTAGATTTCAAATACTATTATGGACTGTTATTATACCCAAGATGGACTTTTATGGACTGTTATTGAGCCAATCTACTGCAGTAGTTAGTTTATCTTTGGAAGGTTGAGTTGATTAAATTGCTCAATCTTACTAAGACTATAAGTTAGATTTGATTAAATCATCTAAATTTAAAAGAATTATAGGTTGGATTAGATTAAATCATCTACCCTCACTAGACATATATTGTGAGTTGATTAGATTACTCACACTCACCATATCATGCAAATATTTGGGTTACATGATTACGATTAAATGAGCTTAATAAAAGTGTTGCAACTCACCTTTACACCAAAGTTAGGGGAATGTGTCCTCCAATATATTTATATACACACTTCTAGGTTTAGAATTATCCTAATCCCATATTTAATGCTTCATAATGAGGCATCCTTTTAACTCATATTTTTGGGATTTCCACCTATTATAATTTATTTTGAAGTGCGATCAATCTTGGGACACACTAGGTTTATCATAAGTTCATGTGGGCTATAAATCTATATCCAATCCATTAGAGAGACTACTATGCAATGATACCAGGTTTGATTAGACCAAACCTTTATAAATTTTAAGTAGAGATTAGTAAGAACCCTAATATTGGTATTTATGGAATAGAGCAAGCCCTTTCATGTCCATGTAGATATTTCAATAAATATATTAAGAATTATGTTGGCTAAACCTAGATATGGGGGATTGTATACCCTATCCATTTCATAAGTTGGAAGCTTTCATTATAAGAATTATACTAGCCTAAAATGAGAATCTCTAACTATGGTGTTTGCATTACAAAAAAATTAGGCATTATCTTTTGGATACACCTTTAAAATTATTTATAGATCATCAAGCTCTATGATATTTGGTGAACAAGCTCATGCTACGAGGATAGATATCTACGTGGTTAATTTTATTTCAAGAATTTTAGTTTAAGATCAATTTCAATCCAAGAAGATAAAATGTGGGACCAAATCATCTCAGTAGCATAAATAATGATGAACTTAAAAAAAAAATGATGAATCACCAGATACTCACTAGTTTTAAGTATCTATGATTCTATAAAATATGGAAGACATAAATAAATTTATGAAATAAGGGGTTTTTATTACACACTATGTGGAAAGGGACACAGATTAGTTATTCTCGAGATCATTTCCATTGAGTATTATCAATGGGATTATTTATAAGATGGGTAAGGATGATGTGTTATGCAGAGTAAACCTAGATCATGAGTGACCTCAGTTTCTAGAAGAATCACATTAGGGAATTATGATAGGACACTTCATAGGAAAATATATTACAAGTAAAATATTAGAAATTAGTTTATGGTGGCCTACTCTATTTCAAGATGTGTAAAGAGTTGAAATGTCTCTCAATGAGTAGGAAGGTTGAACCAGAGGGACAAAATTCCTTTAAATCCAATGCTAGTTGTGTAACCATTTGAACAATGGGGAATTGATTTCATAGGGCCTATTAATCTACCTAGGAAATGTAATCATTCAAAATATATAATTAATATGATGAATTAATCTAAATAAAATGTATACTCTACTTCAAAACTAAGTTCCAATGCCAAAGACACAATTAAATTCTTATACAAAAGCATCATAACCAGGTTTGGATGTCTTATGAAGTTAGTCAATGATAGAGGAACACACTTCCTAAATAACACCATCAAGATTCTAATTAAGGAATTAATGATATCACACCATAAGATCACATTTTATCATCCTAAATCCAATAAGTAGGCAAAAGCATCAAACAAAGTTCTTGAAAATATGATTAAGAAAATATGTATTGTGTAGAGAGATGTCTAGGAGGTTCGAATACCTATGATCTTATTGGCATACATAACCAACTAAAAATATGTAATGAGATTCACTCCTTTTTAGTTGGCATATGAGATGGAAGCAATGATACCCATGGAATACATTGTTTCTAGTCTACTAGTTATACTAATATTGAAATTGAGAGATCATGACTCACTTTGGGCAACATTACGAGATTTAAATTACATGGAATAAGCTGGGAAAAGAGAAAGTTAGATTTATGAGGTAAACAAAAAGAGCTAGAATGCATGGCATGATCACAACCTATGATCAAAATATTTTTATCCAGAACAAATAGTCTTATTATATGATAGAAGATTTTGAGCACATCCAAGGAAGTTACACATTCAATTAAAAGGACCATGTGTTATCCATGAATTACCACAAAAAAGAACTATACTACTTAGGGAACTTTAAGGAACCATCCTTCTAGGGTGTGTAAATGGTTGCAAAACTAAGCCCTATTGCCAATGATATCTATACATCTCATGATGAAATAGAGTGGGTGCTAAGTAGCACCATATAGTTAGGAATTTTATTTATTTTATAGTTTCTTTGTAGTTTTATAAGTTTTTAGTGTAGGTGTGTGAAGTGAAATCTATATACACATAATATTTTCAAACTTTTATTGACTATTAACACTTTTTATCTTATAAAAACCCTTTGAGTCTCAATCTCTCTGAGTGCATACCTTAAGGGATGCACCAGGAAAGGGGTGGGAAAACCATTGGTGCTTCACAAGATTGTTGTCCCTTTTACCACTTGTTATTTACACACTTGTCTCCTAAAAACCATTAACCCTAAGCTTTTTCTTCTCTATTGTACCCATTCTTACCATTTGATACATTTTATCCTCATTTTATTCACATAAATCTATTTTTATTAGTCAGTTATACTAGGTCGACTGGGTTAACCCTGTATAATTTTGAGGTAATTTTCACTTAGGAGGTAGTTGACCTTTGGCTGACCTAGCTCATGACCTAGTGAATTATTGTCCAAAATTGTTCTAGATTGACTGGGTCGACCCTATCAGCCAACATTTTTAGAATAGTTTAGGGAAAGATCCACACACACACACACACACACACAAGTTCATTCCATTCATTTATCAATAAGAAGAAAAAATAAGTAAGAGTGAATAAACATCTGCTTATTGACCATTCTACTTGAGAAGTATAGTTTAGGGTTCCATACTTTCTTTAGAGATACAGATCTGGCCTTGTGGAGTAGTCTTTTGGATGCATCGATAGGTTGTGTATCCTAGAGATGATTTTTATTTGTCATCCTTACATACCACAATAATTTATTGTGAATCACCTTGTCCAAGGGAGAGGTTGAGGCTTGATGGGTTCATCTTCAAAGGTAAGTATTCTTAACTTTATTTCTCCTTTGTCAGAGTAGATAGATAATGCATTTGTGATTTTATTACATGTATTAGAATTATGTATACATTTATCTAAGTAAATGTACACTATACACATTTAGTTTTATTATTTCTAACCCCCCCATTTTGTGACATAAGCTTTGGTGAGAACCAGATTAGATTTACTTTTATTTTTATTAGTATGAGTGAAATATCAAACTTAGGACCCCCTTAGGGTTATTGTATGATTATGTTAGACTGGAGGCTTTAGAACCCTCCTTGGCAAAGTGTATTATGATAAGTGATCCCCTAATATAGTCTAGTAGATCCCCATATTAGTCATGCTCCCACTTAACAAATGTATTCCCAATCGAAAGTGTAGGTATGCTCTATCTTCTCTAAACTAGGATTGATTTATAGACATGATGCATTTATGATTACATAAAATATGGTGAAACTAATGCTAACTAACCCTTGCAAGATTTTTTCACTTATTTTTCATTATTTTATCATTTAATTATCATATATTTTCCATACCAGGTCGACTGCATCGACATAGTTTTAACTTTTGTTTGTAGGTTTAACACACAGTCACATCCATACAACTTATTCTTTCTATGCAGGTTATTTTTTATGTACAAGTTATTAGATCAACCCAGTTAACCTAGT
The DNA here is from genome assembly GCA_037957365.1 of Torreya grandis. Lineage (NCBI taxonomy): Eukaryota > Viridiplantae > Streptophyta > Pinopsida > Cupressales > Taxaceae > Torreya > Torreya grandis. Next base: position 4,353,592 of record JARHVA010000693.1, on the reverse strand, counting down.
ATAAATTTTCAAAATTTTAGACATCTAGTCTAGTTTACTAGGTTAACCTTGTACATTTTTAGGCATCTTGTTTAGCATACTAGGTCAACCTAGTCGACACTATACATTTCAGGCACTCAAAAATAGGCTTCTATAAATTTAGATTGACCTGATAAACTGTATTAGTAGAATTTCCAAGAATTTTTAAAGGCTATTTGATAGTAATCTAACTTCTCTACATCTTTAAACCCAATAAGGTTCCTTTCTATCCTTTCTCTCTTTCCTTAAATTCTTTCTTTTCACAATTTGCAATCTTCAAAACTACCCGTATACTGTCAATTGGATCAACCCTATCAACCCAGTTCTATATTTTGTGTGTTATATAGATAATTAGATTGAATATGTTAACCCTATTCATTTTTAGACCTTTGCTTCCATAGTATAGAGGTGACACTGTCAACCTTTTTCTATATTATGTGCATACATTATCAAATGTATTGACATTGTACCATGTTTCAATGTTGGAATCAACCTTTATATGCTAGTAATTATCTCATACTTCCATTTTTTTGTTGATTTCATGCCTATAATAGAACACATAGTATAATTATGTAGTCTTTAATTTACTATTTGGTTTCACTATTTTCTATTTTATGCACACACCACTAAATCATAAAATCTTAAATAAGCACTTTAACAATTGTCTACCCGAGGTGAACCTACTTAGATTTCATCACCAAGGGGGAAGAAGCTAACTTAGTTTTATAGCCAATTATAAACATGTGGTTAATGGTATATTTTGGTTAAGCACCTGACACCCTTATCAATGCAATGTATGAAGTGAGGGGGTAGGCCCCAAGACCAAGCCAATACCATTGCCAATAAAAATCCATTTCAACCCAAACATCCTAAAACTATCCTTAGATTGCTTTATAGTTCCTTACGTACAACCAAATTATTATGAAATTTAAAATCATATTCTAATAATCTAATGAAATGTAGGTTGACTATTTAGCTAGATTTTACTTTTCAAGTTGATTTCTTGTTCTTTATTCAATTGTATTTTGTATTGAATTTTTTTTGCATTAGCCAGTGTTGGTGTAAGGTTTTGTTCTATGTGCCCGAATTGGATCACCCTCATTGATCTAATCGATTATTTATTTCCCTTCAGTTCTTACTTTTCAAAGTACTTGCAAAATTATTTTTAGTACACAATCTATTATAAGCTATTTGATTTTCCCTATCTGTTGTGCTTGGTTGACCCAGTTGACCTTGTATACTTTTTTATCCTCTATATTCTATGCTAAGTTGATTCTATCGACCCTATACTATTTATAGGCCCTACTTCCTATGCTAGGTTGACCCAGTCAATCCTATACTATTTATGCTACTTATTATTCCCTTGATTTTGCATCTCTCTTATTTAGTTTTGGTCATTTTCCTTCATCATGAAATTTCTATTTGAAGATAAAAGTGATTTAAATTCAAAAAACATGATGAGCTTTACCAATCCTCATAGGATCTCCCATACGTAGAGCATGGATCTTCTCTTAGATTAGAGTAATGTTCACATATCCACTTGTAGAATGAACTATGGGACCCTTCCTCATACCTCTTCATAGAATTATCCTCTCTTCTCCCTAAAAGATAGACCCAAATTAGAGTATACCCCATAAATGATCTTCTTTATCTCTGAATTTACTCAACATCAAGGAAATGATCCCTCTAACTTTTATGAGATTATGATTAGTGGTCAATCCAAAGAGCCTCATTCACCTACTCACACATTATCAAATGGATTTGGGGGTACTACTTTCTTTGATTCTCAGGCTCTTCCCTTGATTATGACCCATTCTCATACCATGAAATCTTCTCCTCTAACTTCTTCTACCTTCATGCCTAGTATATCCACTAACATGGTAGGTTATACATCTATTAGAACACTCATAAGATCCACTATCCTTAATAATTCCACTAGTGCAACCCTTTCTATGTAAGGTAACCATGCTTCTAGTGCTTTTTCTTCTCATCCTTTCACTAGTCCATCTTTTGCCTCACAAGCAAACTTTTCCACTAGCGTTTCACATTCTCATAGTTCCTCTCAAGATCCTATCAATACAAATAGTGGTACCCAAGACACTAATTCTAACTCTAATACTTAAAATAGTGCTAATAATGCTGATCAAACCCATTGAATATTGTTACAAATAATTAATCAAATGAATACCTTTCAATTTCATAATTCAAATCAAATGATGAGAATGCAAAATCACCCTCTCCATCTTCAAACTCATATTCAACAAATGACTTAGGGCATATATAATCAAAATGTTCCCCTTATTTCTCAATGATATTCCCAAGTCGATCTCATCTCTCAACCTCCTTTGGTCAACAAAACCATTAAACATATTCAAAATGAGGCTCTTACCACTCAAATTGTTAATATTAATATAGGAATTATCACCCCTAAAATATCTTATAATGAATCCATTTATCCTACCCTTCATATTAAAATTATAAAAATATTTATAAGGATTGGGTGAAATTGAACACCTTCACCGCTACCAAGCTCTTAACCTTAGATTGGTACAATCAACTTAGAACTCATTCTATCGCTAGTTTGGAAGATTTAGTGAATGCTTTAGTTCAATAATTAAAAACTAGTGATCTTCCTAAAAACACTTTGGCCCACTTCATAAATTGTAAATAACTTGAAAACAAAACTGACCAAACTTTTATTAAGAGGTGGAAAACTTTGTCAAATAAATGTGAAAATAACATGGATGATGATAACCTTTTCCATCTCTTCACTAATGCTCTTTTTCCTAAGTTACATTATCGACTCTACACTCTTTCTCCATGTACTTTGGAGAAGGCTATTGACCAAGCTAAACATCAAGATTTCCTTATGCATCAATTCAAGCCACCCCAACCTTCTACAGGTCCTCATATCTTACTTTAATAAAAAAATCATAATGCTACCAATGATGGTGTCATAGATTCTTATGACACCATTCACACTATTCAAGCTATTGTTCCTAATTAATATTCATAACTAGCTCCCCCTTATCAAAAATATACCAATACTCATTTATCTTCACCTAATAACATCAATGTTCACAAACCCTTATCATTGGTTGAATTACTCAAGCATCTACGTAGGCCTCTACCATGAGAACTTGACCCTACTCATCCTATGAAATCCTGGTATGATCTTAAAAAGTTTTGTTGGTTTCACACTAGTTGGGGCCATTCTCATGAGACCTATAGGAAGATCTATAATTTAGCTATGGATTTTCTTCTTGGTCCTAATTTTAATCTCAATTCTATCATTCAAAAGCATCAATAAGCCTATGACATTGCCTTTAAGGCTCATGAATCACATACTAAATGTCAAGTCTTAAATCAAGTAGATGCTCATTTGGCTATCTAAAAATAACCTCTTCCTAATAACCAACCTAATCAAGACAAACAAGATAAGCCCACCCCTTCCACCAATAATACAAAAAGTCTTGTTGACCCCACTTTTGAACAGAATGTGGTTAACATGACTAATATGTGAAGGGTGGTTGATTTTATTTATTCTCAACCTATCTACACTCCTCCATCATCTCAAACATTTTATGTTATCTAGGATTCTTCTCCAACTCATTTAAATGAGTTGGGACAAGATGAACTTATAATAATTGATGATCCAATTCATAATTTTCCCTTGGATAACACTTTCCATTCCATTTCTACAATCCCTCCATCTTTTAACACTAATGATAATAAATATTCTACTAAAACTTATTCTACCAACCATCAAAACCAACCTAAACCAGCTACTTCATCATCATAACATAATTTACAACCTTGTTCTAAAATTTCTCCTTCTTATCAACACAAATTCTGATCCACTTTGGTTTCTCCTTATGAGGACCTTATTAATCAATATGCACCTATTTATAACAATATTATTATGGGTTATGATGAGTGGGATCCCATTATATAACTCACTAATATCTCATCCCAAATTCTATTCTTTGAGATTATGAGGAATTCTCTGCATCATAAAAACCATATTATGTAACTCTTGTGTGAGATGAACATCCCTCATCCTTCCATCATAGGATGTGAAACAACCTTATCTAGATCTGAGGATATCATATTAAAATAATGTGAAGAGATGTCCATCCATGTTGATGAAACAATGGACACTTCTCTTTCCTTAAAATTTCCTATTGCTTTTATGATTCCTAATGAGATTTTCATTCATGTGAATGATCCTCTTTTGTTCATTAGTGTCCAAATAGGTGATATCCAAGTCCAATGTGCCTTAATTAACAAGGTTTATAGTACCTATGTTAAATTTTATTTACTTATTATTTACCATGTGATTAGTTAACAAATAATTCATCTCAATATATTCTCCTCATACTAGTCCACTTTGGATCTCCTTTTTCCCCTTTTCCATTTTCACAAACTAAGCATATACATGGTTGAGCCTCGAGATAACATGATGGTTCATTGTTAAGCCTAAGTGTCCTAGTTAGTCATTATCTTTAGTTACTTCACTTATTTTAACCTAAGACTACATCTCATTCATGGGTATCACTCTATCTCTCATGATTGGTAATTCCAAGTCCGTATGTAGGAGGACTCTTTAAAATCTTTAAAAACATTCAAAATCCAAATAATTTAATAAAAGGCAAAAACATTTAAAATTATTAAAAATCAAATAATATTAAAATATGTGATTCAAAGCACATCTCCTTTTTCTAGTCAAAGCTCAAACTCCATAGTTGGCCTCATGATAGAGCCAAGGTCCAATCCGTAGATTAGAAAAAGGAGAAAAAAATCTTTTAGTGTTACCTAATTTTTCATGCAAGTACCCAATATTTGTAGTAGATCAATCACTCTATAAGGGGTCTTGAGGAATAGGGAACACATCATGGGAAGGTAAGTCCATTTTACTTTTCTTGTACCAATCTACCTTCATGTGTTGATATTAGTATCACACTTATTTTACTACAAAGCTTTATGTCTTTAGGGAACATGTTTCCTTTGTAAATTAATGGTCAATAGTCACTTAGTGTCTTCTCATGTCCTTAGTATGACTCATGTCTCATAAGTATTCTCATAAGATGCATATATTATGATTTTTATACTCCATTTTTCATGCCATACATTCCTCATATTTTCTCTTGAGAATGATTGATTTGTTCACTGATTACTTCCCTTGGGATTCCATTTGTGAGTTACATTGTAAGACCATGGATAACACTTTTCCATCCTCACAAATTACCACAATTTCACCTTCCTATTACCAACATCCTTTGTTACTAGATTTTCACATTTATTCCATGTCATTCGTGTTCCCTTTGTGAGTCACATTATAAGACCATGGATAGGACCTGACCCTCACAACATTTTCTAATAATACAAGTCACAATCAAAATTACATGTGTCAAATATGAGATAAGATGTGATTGATTACGAAGTTACATGTCATTGACATGCTTCCCAACTTGATTTAGTATGTTTTATTCTTACTTCATTTTTATTTCACTTTTGTCTTCTTATTTTTTGATTGCATGTAAGAATACAACTATTTTGTTGAATTTTTCATACTTCCCATCTTGAATTAGTGTGATAAATTTAAGACCCATTTTTGCCAATTTTGTTTTTCTCTTATACTTCCCAACATGATTTAGTATGATTGATTGACTCAATTAATTTGTTTTTATACCATTTGTTCCTTTTACATGATTTCCATGTTATTATATTATTTTAATACTTGCTTACATGAATTAGTGTGATTTTACTTGTTTTAATTTGGTGCCAAATTTTCCTTTGGTTTAAAAACAATTTCCTTTTTACCACCCTTTCGTTCATTATACTTAGTCATTTTCTTGTTATTAAACATTTTTAAACTTGAAATAGTGTGTTGTACATTTTTTTGATTATATTTTACCAATTTGTTTTTACCTATTTCTTTTTAACCATGCATGTGTTCTACATAATGCTAGAAAAGAAACCACAACTCATATATTTCTTATAGCATATACAACAACAACTAAATACATGTGCTAGAAATAAATATATCCAAAGCATCCACAACCATAACCATAATGAAAAAAAATACAATCCTTTTGGCATTTTGGATATTGATTGTATTTTTTGTCATTATGGTTGTGGCTGTGGAAGCTTTGGATATATTTATTTCTAGCACATGTATTTAGTTGTTGTTGTATATGCTATATGAAATATATGAGTTGTGGTTTCTTTTCTAGCATTATGTAGAACACATGCATGGTTAAAAATAAATAGGTATAAAAAAATGGTAAAATATAATTTAAAAAAAGTACTAGAAATAGTGTGTAGTACATTTTTCAACTTGAAATAATGTGTAGTACATTTTTTTGATTATATTTTACCAATTTTTTTTAACTATTTCTTTTTAACCATGCATGTGTTCTACATAATGCTAGAAAAGAAACCACAACTCATATATTTCTCATAGCATATACAACAACAACTAAATACATGTGTTAGAAATAAATATATCCAAAGCATCCACAACCACAACCATAATGACACAAAATACAATCAATATCCAAAATGCCAAAATGATATATATATATATATATATATATATATATATATATATATCATGATATTTGATATAATAAATACAACCATATACAATGCTTCAGCTCTATGACTATGTCATGTCCCCTTTTTCATGGACATTGACAGTCTTGATGATTAGCCTATTATGCGACCTTCGTAGGCTAATAGGATGGATAGGGGGTCATAATGGAGCTTGGCTTGACTTTGATTCACAGGATTTTCTACATTTGGTTTTCATTCGGGCTCTTTCGGACACATTTGGCCTGAGCTCCTACTTTTTAGGGATATTTGATATGCAGCGGAGTGCCTTTATTTTGGTATGGTCATGTGCGGAATCACTCCCTGATTCACTTGATTTGATCGGTTTGAGGATCCGACGTATATTGAGGGAGATATTAATATTTGATTGATTTAATCAAATATTAATTATTTGGTCTAATTTTAAATTAGAAACCCTAATGCTAATTTAAGAAACCCTAATTAGGGCAAGCATATCTTTTAAGGGTATAAGGGTTTCACATGGAGGCCATTATTGATTAGCCATTGATTATTGATTATTGATTTTGAAGAATTTCTTCTGTGAAGACTGAGCCAAGGGTTCCAGGATTCCATTGCAGTGGAGAACTTCAACTCTTCATTGTGTGTGATTTAGAGGCTGTGAGATATCAGCTGATTTATTGCCAAATTGAGAGATAGCTTCATCCAGAAGTTATCACAGAGGTACAGATTTGAGAGATAGCTTCATCCAGAAGTTATCACAGAATTTTAGGGTTGAGAGATAACTTCACACATAAGTTATTACAGATATTTCAAGTATTTATCTTTATTTAGTTTTTGATCCAATAAATTATACAAATAGAGATATTTTGTATTAGAATAGTATATCTTCAGATCAGGTTGTTTAGCAATCAGGGGTTAAGAACAGATAGGTTGGCAGCCATACTAAGTCCATACAGGTCCATACAGATCCACTCAGGCACTGACCTCGGTAGACAGAGAGCTTCCAGTGACTGACATCGGTCGATTGAAGACCGACGTCGGTAGAAATTCGACCGACAGTGACCGACGTCGGTGAGATATCGACCGACGACGGCGTTTGTGTGTCAACACAAAAAAGCTAGGACCTTCCAAAATTTAGGTTTCACTACCAAATTTGCAAAGCCAGGGTTTTCAAGACTGTATTTCATATTTTATATGCATAATAGAGGACTGTAATTGTAATAGTTTAGAAGGACATCTATTGTAATCATCTGGATGAATGATAAGATCTGTGATTTGTTTATGCATATTTGAATCTATTCTGCAAATTGTATCTTGTTCAAAGCTTTATGTGTTTCTATATTCCCTGATTGAAGGGGATATTACAATTGTTCAGAGCTTTTGTAGGAAGAAAAAGAGCCCCTAAGTAAGGGACATCACAGTGCTATCAGAGCCAATGTCTTGCCATCCTGTTGGGTAGCTTGGGTAGATTGAATCGGTAAAGTATCATGATGACTTCATATACTCAGAAACAGTGGGACAATGATATGAAGAAGCTGGAACACAGTTTGAAGTAGTTGGATGAAACCCAGAGGAGGATGAAAGAAATTCTTTCATATCCTACATCCAAAAACAAACCCGCACGGTATATGATAGCGAATGAGGAGTGGGAGTTAGTACCACCTCGAGTTCAGAAGTTGTTTCCTTTTGATTGCTTTGTTAAGCTAAGGAGAGAGCACTACAGATCACTTCGATGAGAGAGCAGCATGTCCTATGATTATTATGAGATAGGAGATAGTGAAGATGAGGATGAGTTAGATGCTTGCACTCAGGGTGTAGAGGAGTGCACAGATGTTAGTGCACTGAGGGTTGATGATCTCTCAGCTATGGCAGAGATTGTAGAAGAGTCCCAGGATCCTATTATTGTAGATGATACTTAGGAGAATGCAGTGGACAGTTTTGAGGACTTAGTTTCACCGATTGTTTCTTTCCATATGGAAGAGTTAGACAGTGATGCTACAGTTGTTGATACTCCGTCTGTTGATATGAGCTTTGGAGTTGATTTACAGAGTATGGATGATCATTTGTATATTGAGGTGGTTGGTGGTGAGTACATTCCTGCAGTTGTTGCTGAGGAGCATGTTGCTGATGCTGACACACATATTCAGGATTTGGGAGTACCTAATTCTGATGAGTTTGAGATACCAGTGGAGTCGTGTCTCCAGATTGATTATTCTCACACGGATGACAGTGTGGTACAGTTGGTTGTGCCACCTTTACAGAGAGATCAGTTGGGGTGTGTGGGGGAGTATGTTGATGCTTCCACATATAATTTTTACTGCACTAAACCATTCATGGAGTATTTGCTAGATAGTGCAGGTGTTCATCTGGACTCACATAAGATGACAGAAGGTGTTCTTGTCTGAGGTACTAGTGCTATTAGCAGATTGGGTGAGGAGATTTTACGAACCCTTTCTACTATGTTACCTTACAGGGATGTTGAGGTGATGATTGTTGAGCCGAGATTAGAGCCATCCATTGAGTCCCAATTTGGCAATAGTGAGCCAGTAGCAGAGTTTGGGGGTTCTTACCAGCATCATACGGTGAGGTATGCTCCTTATTTTTATTTGCATCTAGAGATTAGTTTTGGTGTCAGTGACTCAGGGACCAATGATTGTCATATCCACGGTCTAGTTGGGTGTGAGTATCAATTAGATAGGGACTTGAATTCTGACAGAGTGGATGTTTTAGTTGGCTTGAGTTCCACAGAGTGGTTTCTTCTACTGGCATCTACAGTTGGTCTTTAGATAGTTGTTTGGGTGTCGAGTGCAGTTTTTCAGTTGCTAATTTTGATACTGTTGATGCTGTTGATGTTGATGATTTATTCACATGGGTTGATTGGTGACATGATGGATGTTACACAACTTTTTCCTTGGGATTCAGGTGGATCGATTAGTTCATTGTTCTGAGATTGCTTGGGGACAAGCAATTTTTGGAGGGGCGGATTGTCATGTCCCCTTTTTCATGGACATTGACAGTCTTGATGATTAGCCTATTATGCGACCTTCGTAGGCTAATAGGATGGATAGGGGGTCATAATGGAGCTTGGCTTGACTTTGATTCACAATATTTTCTACATTTAGTTTTCATTCAAGCTCTTTCAGACACATTTGGCCTGAGCTCCTACTTTTTAGGGATATTTGATATGCAGCGGAGTGCCTTTATTTTGGTATGGTCATGTGCGGAATCACTCCCTAATTCACCTGCTTTGATCGGTTTGAGGATCCGACGTATATTGAGGGAGATATTAATATTTGATTGATTTAATCAAATATTAATTATTTGGTCTAATTTTAAATTAGAAACCCTAATGTTGATTTAAGAAACCCTAATTAGGGCAAGCATATCTTTTGAGGGTATAAGGGTTTCACATGGAGGCCATTATTGATTAGCCATTGATTATTGATTATTGATTTTGAAGAATTTCTTCTGTGAAGACTGAGCCAAGGGTTCCAGGATTCCATTGCAGTGGAGAACGTCAACTCTTCATTGTGTGTGATTTAGAGGCTATGAGATATCAACTGATTTATTGCCAAATTGAGAGATAGCTTCATCCAGAAGTTATCATAGAGGTATAGATTTGAGAGATAGCTTCATCCAGAAGTTATCACAAAATTTTAGGGTTGAGAGATAACTTCACACAGAAGTTATTACAGATATTTCAGGTATTTATCTTTATTTAGTTTTTGATCCAATAAATTATACAGATAGAGATATTCTGTATTAGAATAGTATATCTTCAGATCAGGTTGTTCAGAAATCAGGGGTTAAGAACAGACAGGTTGGTGGCCATACTAAGTCCGTACAGGTCCATACAGATCCACTCAGGTACCGACCTCAACAGACAGAGAGCTTCCAGTGATCGACATCGGTCGACTAAAGACTGACATCAACAGAAATCTAACTGACAGTGACCGACGTCAGTGATATATCGACCAACGATGGCGTCTGTGTGTCGACACAAAAAAGCTAGGACCTTCCAGAATTTAGGTTTCACTACTAGATTTGCAAAGCTAGGGTTTTCAAGACTGTATTTCATATTTTATATGCATAAGAGAGGACTGTAATTGTAATAGTTTAGAAGGACATCTATTGTAATCATCTGGATGAATGATAAGATCTGTGATTTGTTTATGCATATTTGAATCTATTCTACAAATTGTATCTTGTTCAGAGCTTTATGTGTTTCTATATTCCCTGATTAAAGGGGATATTATAGTTGTTCAGAGCTTTTGTAGGAATAAAAAGAGCCCCCAAGTAAGGGACATCACAGACTAGGCCCCATCCTACCTATCTCATGGCCTAGCCATGCTACCTATAGATTCCTTAGTTTGACCCCTCCAAACAAAATGCTATAAAGAGGCTATTCAAGATATCAATCCTTACACTTGCCCCTATAGATGAGCTACCTAAACCTGCACCTATGCCAATTGGGATAGAATAGCCAAATGTTTCACTCTTTTTTACTCCTATACCTATGCCATATGGGTCAGGTCATTATATGTGTCACTCTCTCCTACTCCTATACCTATGTCATATGGGTCAAGGTTTCTACTTGTATCACTCTATCCTGGGCATGTGCCTATGTCATCTATATCATCATAGCTAGATGTGCAATTCTCTTCTTAGCCAGGGCCTACCATGCCTATGTCTCACCTAAACCCATCTTTATTGATGGTTTAATCCCTCTTTGTGTCATCGTATCTACTTTCTACCTCTCTAGATAGTCTAAACTAGCTCCCTTGAGCCAGGGTAAATGGTACCTTGGTGTCCTCTAGTGTAGCAGGGTTATACGACATCAATGCCTCATCTAGGGCATCATGAAGTGCTCCCCTCACCAATGATCCCAATATAATATCCTCATTCTTTTCTATACCTATAAAAAGTGAACTAGATTTATATTAGATCATTGATATATCTCAAAATCTATCTATCTTTAGTAGATTTTCAAATAAAAACTTAAACTTAATTTAATCATATTTTATTACCTATCTATGTGTTGGTCATTATTGTCTCACCATCTGTGTGACTTCCAAGCATAGTCTCTGCATTCGTATGACCTCCAAGATCCTCATTTGTAGGTCACCTCCTAAAAGAAAATCCTACACTCATAGCTTGAGTCTATCTCAACTTACACTTGAGTGGCCTCTTTATAGTCCAACTCTACCCTAACCCACCTTCTAGATCATTTAAGACATCCATGATCTCTGCTATTTCCTACTTCTACTACCTCTATTAATGTTATGTCCTTGGTGGTCATTGCTCCTCCCCCTACAAATTTGGTGGTCATACCTCTGGTGCTCTTGATTTTTCACCCATCTCCTCTCACTCTATTGCATGTTATGCTCAAACAGTCCATGGTCTCTCATGATGTGACCTAAGTGTCAGCCTCACCACTAGTGGCCATAATCCTCCTCTTACCCCTATGAGTCTCTCACATGCTGGGCCTAAAACATGGGCACCACTATCAGTGCCACTAGGTGAGGCAAGCCCATTTACCTTGGTACTCATGCCACTAGATGTGGCTCCTTCCACCAAGTGTAATGCCCTATCACCTCCATCCATGCTAAAGCTAGTGCAAATGTGTCCTAACTAGGCCATGTAGTAGTGATGTGGCCATATGGATGCCATATTATATCTACCCATCTCACCATATACAACATTGGCATGTGGGGCACAACCCATGCTACTTGGTCCTATCTCCATCTCCATACTCAAGGTGACCTATCATCGACTACATAGGGAAACCTAGTCAACCAATATATGGGACACCTCTCATATATCCATGCCATCAATAATATGATTAGTCTAATAGACTTCTACCCTTTGGACAACACTCAATACATATCATGTATGAGTTATACCTAGATGACAAACCCTAGGTCATATAATACCCTTTCCTCTAGTATCATCTAGTTCAAGGCTATCATGAATAGTGGTACCTTGCCATCTGACTTATGACATAACACTTGTGCTATCACAACTCTTATCAAAAATTTCTAAATATCCAAAACCTATGAAGTATAATGTCAAAATTTTTCACTCTCTATGCTATATTTATCATCTCTGAGCCTATAGCCCATACAACTAAGGCTCTCCTCTCATCCTTACTATTAGGTGTCCCAGTCATCACAGATGTCCCCACTATCAGCAATCTAAGGATGGAATATAAATCCTCTAGGGTGATGACCATCTCTATGGTATCCCCCTCTACCTCCCACCTGAAGGTGTGAATCAATCAATCCCAACATCTCAAGAACATGACTAATAGATCTAAGATTAGGGGTATCCTTCACATCTCTGCTATGCCTCCTAGGCTTATAGAGAATAATATCATCCTATCCTCTATAGTTGGGTGCTCTAATAGATCTTATAGCCATGATGCATCTACTAAATACCAGAATATGGGTCACCCTTATAATAAGGAAACAATAAAAGATGTCTTAGATCATCCATGTCATGTATAGTCAAAATACTTTTTAATTTTTTTAAAAAAATTAAAAACAAGCCTAAACTGCTTTAATTTATTCATTTTAACCTATTTTTAGCCTACTCTCCCCTTTTAGCCCTCAGTTGATCATTATAGGTCATTCTAGCATCTTTCAGCCACTTACCCACATTTTCATATTATTCTAATTCTTTGATCAAGCTAGTCTGACCAAAATTTCCCTATTTTTGACTTGGTTGAATTTAAAATCTAAATCAACCCTCTTATTCCCCCCTAGTATTACATTGTCATTCTAGACGTTTTTGCTTAGTTAGAAAACTATACTAGGTTGACAGTTTGAAAAATATACAGGGTTGACACATATCTATTGGGTTGATAGTGTGGATTTTTCCAAATTTTAGCCTACTAGGTTGACTGGGTCGACTTGGTTAATTTTCCCTTTTGACCCCTTACGTTTTGTGAAATAAATGCCTTGTGGTAGTTATCTCCACAACCTCTTCAAACCCATTTTACCAATCAATTTTTCCTACCCATAGCATATGATTTAGTTTCATTTTGATATCTAGAAATAATTAAAATTACAAATTTCTAAAAATACACTTAAAATACTCAAATATTCAAAAATAGTCTTAATATTCTCAGTTGCTTACTTGTCCTACACCCATAATCACCTTTGGGTGTCCCTCTTGCCTAACCTATCATTTCCTCACCATCCTAGATCATTTGGTCTCTCAGAGCTCTTATTTTCTATCCTTATCAAGTCAAAAATAAAAAAATGACTTTCATTTCACCCTATTTAAAATCACTTTTCAAAATCCAAATCTTTCAATTATTTTTTGGTAGATTCTTTGTTGTGTCTCTACCTTTATTTTTTCTCATCCATTTTTTGAAATGTAAAATGTTCTAGATTTATGATCATGTAGAGAATATTTTTCACTATCATATGCCTATTTTCCAAAAATTTAGATTTTTGGCTAATTTTTTTCTTCTAACTTCTACAAGTTTGCCTATTGTTTTTTGAATTAAGTAATGTTGGTGCAAGTTTTTGTATTATGTGCCTCAATTGGATCACCCTCATTGGTCCAATTAATTGTTGGTTTTCCTTCAGTTCTTACTTTTCAAAGTACTTACAAAATTATTTTTAGTACATAGTTATTTCAGTCGACATAGTCTATTACAAGCTATCTAATTTTCCTTATTTACTATGCTTGGTCAACCCAGTTGACCCTGTACACTTTTTTAGCCTTTATTTACTATGCTAGGTCAACCCAATCAACCCTATACTATTTATAGGCCCTATTTTCTATGATAGGTTGACCTAGTCAACCTTATACTATTTTTATTACTTTTTGTTCCCTTGAGTTTACATTTCTCTTATCTAGTTTTTGTCCTTTTCCTTCATCATGAAATTTATGTTTAAAGATAACACTAAGTTGAATTCAACATACATGATGAGCCTTACCAATCCTCTTAGGGTCTCCCATACATAGAGTAGGGATACTCTCTTATATGAGAGTAATGCTTACATAGCCACTTGCACAATAAACTATGGGACCCCTCCTAATATCTCTTCATATCATAATCCTCTCTTCTCCCTAGAAGACCAACTCAAATTAGAGTATACCCCCAAAATGATCTTCTTTATCTCAAAATTTCCTCAACATTGAGAAAAGGATCCTCTACCATTTACCAACTTATGATTAGTGGTCAATCTGAAGAGCCTCATTCACCTACCCCCACATTATCAAATGGATTTGGGGGTACTACTTTCTTTGATTCTCATCCTCTTCCCTCGATCATGACCCCTTTTCATAACATGACCTCGTCTTATCTATCTTCTTCTACCTCATTACCTAGTCTATCCACTAACATGGTAAGTCCTACATCTAGTAGACCTCTCATAATATCCGCTATCCTTAATCCTTCCACTAGTGCATCATTTTCTACCCAAGGTAATCATGTTTCTAGTGCTTCTTCTTATCATACTTTCACTAGTCCATATTTTGCCTCACAAGAAATTTTTTCCACTAGTACCTTACATTCTCATAGTTCCTCTCAATCTCCTATCAATACAAATAATGGTACCCAATCTAATAATACTAACTCTAATACTTCAAATAGTACTAATAATGCTGATCAAACCCACCAACTATTATTACAAATACTCAATCAAATTAATACCTTTCAATCTCATAATACAAATCAAATGACGAGAATGCAAAATCACCTTATCCATCTTCAAACTCATCCTTAACCAATGACTTGGGGCACATAATAAAAATGTTCCTCCTCCTCCTCTTTGAGATTCCCAAGGCAATATCATCGTTCAACCTCCTTTAGTCAACAAAACCATTAAACATCTTGAAAATGAGACTCTTACCACTCAAATTACTAATATTGATATAGGAGGTATCAACTCTACAATTTATTATAATGGATCTACTATTCCTACCATTCATCTCAAAACATTTGGAAACATTTATAAGGATTGGGTCAAATTGAACACCTTTTCTGCTACCAAGAACTTAGCCAAAACCCTCAAGGGTGATGCCTTAGATTAGTAAAATCAACTTATAAATCATTTTATTGCTAGTCTATAAGATTGAGTTAATTGTTTAGTTCAAGAATTCTAAATTAGTGATCTTCCCAAAAACCCTTTGGTCCACTTTATAAATTGTAAACAAATTAAAAAAAACTATCCAAGCTTTTGTTAAGATATGGACAAACTATTAAAACAAATGTGAACATAGCATGGCCAATGATAACCTTTTCAATGTCTTCACTAATGTTATTTTTCCCAAGTTACAATATCGAGTTTGCACTCTCTCTCAATGTACTTTGGAGGAGGCTATTAACCAAGATAAATTTCAAGAGTTCCTTATGCATCAATTTGAGCCACCCCAACCTTATGTAGGTCCTCATCTCTTACTTAATAAAAAAATCCATAATGATACCAATGATGGTGTCATGGATTCTTTTAACACCATTCACACTATTAAAGCTGTCATTCCTAATCAATCTTCATAACTAGCTCCCCCTTCTCAATAATATACCAATCCTCATTTATCTTCACCTAATAACATCAATATTAACAAACCCTTATCCTCAGTTGAATTAATCAATCATCTACCTAGGCCTATACCAAGAGAACTTGATCCTACTCATCCTATGAAATCCTGGTATGATCCTAACAAGGCTTTTTGGTTTCATGCTAGTTGGGGTCATTCTCATAATAACTATAGGTAGCTCCATAATTTATCTATGTATTATCTTCTTGGTCCTAATTTTTATCATGATTCTATCATTCAAAAGTGTCAACAAGCCTATGGCATTTACTTTAAGTCTCATGAATCATATATTAAATCTCAAGCCTTAAAACAAGCCAATGCTCATTTGGATATCTAAAAAGACCCTCTTCCTAATCACCAACCTAATCAAGATAACCAAGACAAGCTCACTCATTCCACCAATAATGTAGAAAGTCTTATTGACCTCACTTTTGAAGAGAATGTGTTTAACATGACTAATATGTGAAAGGTGGTTGCTTTTATTGATTCTCAACCTATCTACACTCCTGCATCATCTTGAACATTTTGTGTTATCTAGGATTCATCTCTAACTCATTTAAATGAGTTAGGGAAAGATTACCTTATAACCTTTGACAATCCAAATCCTAATTCTCCCTTGGATAACACTTCCCATTTCATTTATAAAATCCCTCCATCTTCTAACACTAATGATAATAAAGCTTCTACTAACACTTCTTCTACCAACTCTCAAAACCAACCTAAAATTACTACTTCATTATCACAACATAATTTAAAATCTTGTTCTAAACCTTCTCCTTCTTATCAACACAAATTCTAATCCACTTCGGTTCCTCCTTTTGAGGACCTTATTAATCACTATGTACCTATTTCTAACAATATTTTTATGGGTTATGATGAATGGTATCCCATTATGGAAATCACTAATATCCCATCCCCAATTCCATTCCTTGAGCTTATGAGGACTTATGCACATAATAGAAACCATCTTATGTAATTCTTGTTTGAGATAAATATCCCTCATCCTCCCCTTGCAGGATGTGAAGCAACTTATCTGGATCCAAGGATAGCATATTACAAGAATGTGAAGAGATGTCCATGCATGTTAAAGTAATAATGGACACTTCTCTTTCCTTAAAATTTCTTATTACTTATATGATTCCTAATGAGACTCTGCTTCATGTAGATGATCCTCTTGTATTCATTAGTATCCAAATAGGTGATATCCAAGTCAAACATGCCTTCATTAATGAGGGTTCTGGTACCTATGTCACCTTTTAGTCACTTCCTATTTACCATGTGGTTAGTTAACAAATAATTCATCTCATTATATTATTACTATATCGGTCTACTTTGGATCTTGTTTTTCTAATTTTCCCTTTTTGTAAACTAAGCATATACATGGTTGAGCCTTGAGATAACATGTTGGTTCATTGCTAAGCCTAAGCACCCTAGTCAGTCATTGTCTTTGGTTACTTCACTTCCTTTAGCCTAAGCCTATAGCTCATTCATGTGTATCACTCTATCTCTCATGAATGGTCATTCCAAGTCCATATAGAATAGGAATATTTAAAATCCTTCAAAAAAATTTAAAATTCAAATCATTTAAAGAAGGTAATGATACAAAAGGCAAAAAGATTCAAAATTATTAAAAGTTAAATCACACTAAAAGATGTGATTCAAATCACATCTATTTTTTTAGTGAAATCTTAAAATGTATAGTTCACCTCATGGTAGAGCCAAGGTCCATTGAGGTGTGGTAGGCTAGTAGATTATAAAATAAGAATAAAAAAATCTTTTAGTGCTACCTACTTTCTCATGTAAGTACCTAGTCTTCGTAGTAGATCAACAGCTCTATAATGGAACCTAAGGAGTGGGGAACATGTAATGGGAAGGTAGGTCCAATTTAATTTTATTGTACCAATATACCTTCATGAGTTGATCTTATTAGCATGATTATTTTCCTACAAATCTTTGTGTCTATACTAAATAGGTTTCCTTTATACATTAATGGTCACTAGTCACTTAGTGTCTTCTCATGTCTTTAGTATGCTTCCTATCTCCTAATTTTTTCTCATAAGATGCCTACATTATGATTTTTATACTCCTTTTTTTATAACCTAAATTTCTCATATTTTCTCTTGAGAAATATTTATTTGTTCACTGATCACTCCCCTTGGGATTCAATTTATGAGTTGCATTATAAGACCATGGATATGACTTTCTCATCTTCATAAATTATCACAATTTGACCTTCCTATTACCAAAATCATTTGTTACTATATTTTCACATTTATTATATGATCAAGGAATCCAATAAGGGTGGTTAGATTATATGTTAGTTCAAAATGAATTCAAATCAAAATGTCTCAAAATAAAAACTAGCACAATAGCAAGCAAACACTACCTTGCCTAGATAAAAGAGGGGAACGTAATGAACAAACAACAAATGATAAAGCTCAACAAAAATGGAATAAAACAATATATTCTTACCTTTATTGAATGTTCCAAGTGTTTTGTTCAATTGGATTTCTTGGATTGTGCTCAAGAGGTCCTCATCAATGGAGTGTGGTTACCTTCATCTCCTCTTGGCATCATGCTTTGGCTTGGCTAGATTGATTGATGGCTTGAATCAATTTTGGAATTATAACACTAGGCTTTTACTTCATGAATCTATTATTGCATTATAAATTTACTTTTATTAATCTCTCTAAATGAAGAGTTATAGGATTTGAAATCCCTTAGAATGCATTAAATCCTAACCTTGGTTGAGTTCACTAACATTAGTTGAGTTTGAAAGGTGTCCAAATGGTCATGATTAGGTTTGGATAAATGTGCTTTGGGATATTTTACATTTTGGACAACTCACAAAGGTAATGAGTAGCTTTTAAGATGTTCTTTGATATTTGAATTTTCCTTTTTGGTAATTGATTTATTAGCTCATTTACTCAAGGATGAATTCAACTAAACTTTGATTGGGATTTAGAAGTTAATTAATCCCCTATAGGAATTTTTGACATTTGTTTGATTTTGATTTAATTAAATGTGTATTTATCCCAAGTAAATTAATTTATTGGCCAAGTTGATTTATTTGCATGGTTATGAAGCCAAATTTGAGACACTTAGAAATTCTTAGACTAGTTATTCAATGGTTGGCAAGAATTAGTCTAAAATTGGGTATGAAGCCATTGGTAGATAGTTTTACATGTTTATAATTTTCTCCTATTTAGGAAGGTGTTATAATTCATAAGCATAGTATCATATTTTCAAAGAATAAAATGGTCTTGTATGCTTATGACTTCAATGGTGATGAATGAATTGTAGCTTCCCCCTTGAGGGAGCGATGGGAAAAATGAGGTGGAAAATGGTCCTCGAAATAAAGAAGAGAGACAAGGGAACTAAACATATGAAGATGATGGGCTAATAACACAATGATTTACCCAAATCTAGGTAGAATCATTGAGCTAAAAGTGAGATGGTGTACAATGGTTTGCCTAAAGGAGGTTATAAGCATTGTACCTTGATAGTGGCAATGTCGTATGATAACACAATGATTTTACCAAATGTGGTTATAATCATTGAGAAGATGGAGATTCCCTAGTTAGGATAGATAAATAGGATAAAAACATGCCTTAGGTGGGTAAAAAAAAGTAAATTTGTGATAACATAATGATTTGCCCTACCAGGTAATATAATCATTGAGAATGCAGGTGGGATGATGAACAATGCTGAAGTAGTATACCCCTATTATGGAAAAAATGATTAATAGATGATCATTGGTAAATATGATCATGATAATTTGATATAGAGGATAAAAATGAATTGGGACAACCTGATAATAGGGAGATGCTTGTTTGAACTAACAAAGGTTGGAATTATTTCATCACTTAATTACTTTATTTGGGATATTATTTGGATTGGATGGGGTTAATTACTAATACTAGTGCTAAGGAGATGTCGATGTTGTATTGACATTGCAGACTTCTCAAAGCTAAGTTTTGTTGTAGCACATGATGGTAAGCATCATGATAGAACACCATGAGGACTTCGCCAAAATATGCATAAGCATTGACTCTCGATTATCCAATACTCAATGGAAATCAATGCACCAATGATAAAAACCATGGTGACAATATGGATGTATGAATAAGGATGGATTTAATAATAATGCATAAGGAATCACCCAATGAATGCACATAGACTATATCAAGGCAATAATGTTGAAAGCAAACCAAAAGGCACACAAAAAAATAAATAAAGAAATAAAGAAACAAACAACAATCATGCTAATGTTAGTACAAATAACATGACATAAACAACATGGTAAACATTACCCCTATAGATTAGGTAATAACTTAGAAAAAAAAAAGATGGGGGAATAAAATAAAAGGAAGGGGGTGGCTGAGCTATCTCCATATGTATTAGGCAAGTGGATGCTGCCTACATAGTTCCATGAATGATATATGTAATAAAACTTCAAGCCAAATGTAGTTCTCCTAGGAAATGGGAAGAAAATGACAATTGATGAAAAACCAACATGATGGACATGATATAATAATAGGATAAATCTTTCAAGATGGCAAGTGCATGGGATAAAAGGCCAAAAAGGATGGGGAAACTAAGAAACAAGTGATTTATTTATGACTTAGTAAGGGTTCCTAAAATCTTGAAGGCAAAAAAGTGGTCAATGTTTTTTGTTTTTATAAATGATTTTAAAAATATTTTTAGGGTTTTTGAAGTATCTCAACTTGATTGAGAATGAGACACTAAATGATCCAATCTTACAAAATGGAAAGAGCATGGAAACTTGAAATAATTTTCACAAAATGGAAAGAGCATAGCGAAAGGGGGATTGAGATGATCTCAACATGAATCAAACATGACCACATAGTCCTAAAATGGCCCTAAATTCATATTAGTTCCACCTTATAGAGAATGAATATGACTAGTGTAACAACCAATTCAAAAAAAATAGGCATAGTTAGTATGATGGCATAGGACAACATAGGAATGGCTAGTTGGTATGATCAAGGCATAATAAACAAATGTTGATCCTAGTTTTCCCATAGGTGGTTATAACTAGGATACAATGGATTAGATCAATGATACTAATTTTCCCATAGGTAGTTATAATTAGTAGTAAGACCGGTGAACACTAATTTTCCCTAGCAGGCGATATAATCAAGCTCACATAAATAAATATGATAATAAGGGAATAAGAAATGAAGGATGAAACTGTGAAAACTTCTATCATACTAGTCCAAAATATTATATCTATATAGATTCCTTGAAATAACTATTGAAATTGATTTGATTCTTTATGCTAAAAATGTGAAACTAATGGAGGAACCAAGGTCAAATGGGATAGGTTGATAGGATTCAAAACATGCTATGGTCGATAAAATAGATATGTTTGGAATGGTATAAAAAAATAATGGGGATAATATGGTACAAATTGAAATGGTCCTCATATAAAATACATTTCATCACTCAATCATAGTAATATTTGAAGTGTATAATGTTCATAGGTTCATCAAGTTTATCCTTATCTAGTGTATCAAGCCTATATGCTTCTACACCATAATATGTAGTGATGATTAAAGGACCTACCTAGTTGGGTTTGAACTTGCATTTATGCTTCTTTTTGTCCATGGTATTCTTTTGGTTCTCTTTAAGGACAAGATCACCAAGTTTAAATTTTCTAAGTTTCACATGCTAATTTTAGTGGCCACAAAGTCAATTATGATATGTTTGGAGATTGTTCACCACATCCATGCATTTTTCATTGAGTAACTCTAGCTCTTTGAAGTGAGCTACTCAATAGTCGTTGTCATCTAGGAAATGTTTGAAAGAGATGTGTAAGGAGGGTAACTTGACCTTAATGGGAAGAATGGCTTTAGTACCATAAATAAGTGAGTATGGAATGAATCTTATTGGGGTGAGGTGATTGGTATAGTATGCCCGAAGGGCATAAAATATCTACAGGTGCCAATTATTAATGAGATCATTGACAACCTTTTTGAGAATGTTGACAATGGTTTTATTTGATGCTTTGTCCTGGCCATTACCTTGAGGGTAATATGCCATGGAGAAATGTTATGTGATGTTGTATTTAATACATAGCTTTTCAACATCCTTATTTTTTAATGATCCTCCATTATCAGATATAATATCAAAAGGGATATCATAATGATAGATAGATAGTTGAATATGAATTTGGAAATTTTATTTCCAATCATGTAAGTGAGGGGTATAACTTTGACCCACTTAGTGATATATTCTATGGTGGTGAGGATGCATTTATGATCATCTGATGAGGTGGGGTTTATCTTCCCAATGAGTTTGAGGCCCCATGTAGCAAATTTCCATGGTGTCAACATTAGTTTTAGAGTGTTGGTGGGGTCATGAATCAGATTCACATGCCATTGACATTTATTGCATCTTTTCACATATGTGGTAACATATACATCCATTTTTAGCCAATAATAACTAGTACATAATAGATTTTTGGATAATATTACCCCACTAGTGTGGGATCCACATACCCCTTTATGAACTTCCTGTAACTCTAGTATATATTCTATTGAATGTAAATAACGAACAAGAGTTCCATCAAAAATACAATGATATAGGGTTGGTTTGAGTAAGGTATAACATTGGGAATTATAGATGAAGGCTTTGGTTTGTTTTAGGGATATGTTTGTTGGTCAGATTTGGTCATGTAAATAGGCATAGAAATCAGAATACCAAGTAGAGTTAGGACCAATAATATCATAGATCAGTCTGACAATTAATGGTTCATGAGCTAACACTATTATATTTTTAATGAGAAATTGGTAGTCTTTTGCCATTTATATATGTTGAATGAGTGACCCAATGGTAACCATTACATATATTATTCTATTACTTGCCCTTGGTATATGTTCAAAGTGGATGTCAATGATCTGATGCTTGAGAGTGTCAACCATGGCCTTGTAGGGAATGAACTTATCATCTTTGGTCTGAAAGTGGTCTGTGCCTTGATTGATGATTAACTAAGAATCAACACAAACTTTGAGATGATGTATGTTCCATTGTACTACCATTCAAAGCCCTACAATGAGTACTTCATATTTTTCCATGTTATTAGTACAAGGAAATCTAATTTTAAATGACTTAGCGATTAAATCCCCTTGTGGAGTTATGAACAAAATGCATTCCCTCAATTCATGTACAATAAATTATCCATCAAAATATAGTTTCCAGGGCTACTCCTCAAAAGGTGTTTCAAAGATGGTCATTATGGATTCGTTAGGAAATTAGAATGTAAATGGTTTTGTGTCTGCAAGGGGAACTTCAACAAGCTGATTTGCAAGAAATTACCCCTTGATTACTTTATGGTTCACATATTCTATCTCAAACTCATTGAGTAACATGATCCATTTTGCCATACGGCCTTATAAAGGTATTTTTTATAGTAGATAATTGAGAGGATTTACTTTGGAAATGACCATGGTCTTATTATTCAACATGTAATGTCATAGTTTCTAAGATGTGAATACCATGGTGAGATAAGCTTTTTCAATGGGTGTATAGTTGTGTTCATATGTGACCAGTGTATGACTTAGATAGTGCACTACATGCTATTTTCCTTTGTCATTATGTTGAGCTATAAGTGCCCCTAGGGCATTGTTAATCTATGATAGATATAATAAGAATGGATTTCTTGGTATAGGAGGCAATAAAACTAGTGGATTTACAATATAGTCTTTTAGCTATTGAAAATCTTTCTAACAATCGTCATCTTAAATAAATGTTACACCTTTCCTTAGTAGGTGTGTCAAATAGATGACACTTATTGTCCAATTGAGATATGAATCATCTAATGGATTGAATCTTACCCTATAAACTATATAGATGCTTCAGATTGGTTGGTGGTGGTATCTCTATTATGGCTCGTACTTTGGTTGGATTAACTTCTATGCCCCTACAAGACACAATAAAGCTAAGAAATTTGCCTAATGTAACACCAAAAACACATTTATTGGGGTTGAGTCTAACTTTGTATTCATGTAATCACTCAAATATCCTCCTTAATGTTTTTAAAAAAAAAGCCTGGTAAACTTTTTAACGTGACTAGCGGCACTAGCTAGACACGCCTAATACCGGTACCACGGGGTGAGGACTAGACCCCGAGACCAACAGAGCCGCAATAGAAGTACTTGGCTGATTGGGCTAGGTTCTGCACCTGAAATATCCTCCTTAATGTTGCTAGATGATTGGCCCTAGTATTTTATTTGCCTAGTATGTCATCAACATAGTCTTTGACAATGTCATGCATCATATCATGAAATATGATGGTCATGGCTCTCTAATAGGTGGCCCCTATGTTCTTGAGACTAAAAGGCATAACTTGATAATATAATGTTCCCCAAAAAGTGGTGAATGCCATTTTGTGTTGGTATTCTAGTGGTATTGTGATTTGATTGTAGCATGAGGAGCCATCCATCAGTGAAAGCATCTCATAACCCATTGTGGATTCAATGATCATGTCAATGTCAGGCAATAATAAGTCATTTTTAGGACAAGCTTTATTAATGTCCCTTAAATTAGTACCAATTCTGATTCCTTTTGGCTTTTTACTAATTATCACTATATTGGAAATCCATTCAAAATAGTTGATTGCCCTAATGCATCTTGCTTCTAAGAGCTTATCCAAATATTTCTTGACTAATACAAAAATAAGAGGATGTATTTTTCATAAATTTTGCTTCATTAGATTGGAATCAAGATGTACCATAAGGTGGTGAAAAACCAAGGTGGGGTCCAAACCAGTTATGTCAGAATATGCCCATGCAAATATATCTACACATTCCCTCAATAGGGTTGTTAAGACTTTGCCCTCCTCCTCAATGAGGGACATGGCTAATTTTATCTATTTTGGGTTTGATAGAGTCCTGATATTTACTTTTGTTGTGTCTTATAATAGAAGAGTTGAACCATCTTCAAGGATAGTGGGTAATGATTTGAATTTATTGGCAATGTTAGAGTCCTCTATTAGGATTGGTTCTTTAAATTCTCCAAGACATGATGAATAGAATACCCTAATGGGAGGTATGACCATGTGACAAAGATAGTTGGAAACCCTTGTATGTGCAATCAAAGGCTTGTTGTTCTTCAATACTGAATTTAAATCCATTGACAATGTCATCATTGTTGGTTTCTTTAAGAATATGATCAAAAACCTATTTCTCTTCAAAGCTAAACTCAAACCCATAGACTTATTAATTGTTGGTGGTATCTTGGTCTAAATTTTAAGAAGGTTAAACAACCCCCATCTAATGACACTTGAAATAGGTTTTCACCACTATATTAGCCTTTATATTTACTATTTCCTTGGTTAAAAAGTGCCTTAAATAGGTTTTCACTTTGGGACCTCAATTGAGAACCTTGATTTGTGATCTCCAAATGGAACATTGTCTCTAAGACCTATAAAATCATAAAAAGCTTCATCATTCTAAAACTCATTAGTTGGCAGATTAGATTCTTATTGATCCTAGTCTATCAATTAGGGATAATAAAATGGTAGGTGATTATGATGGATGAATGGTTGAAGGGTAAAAATAGAATGATTATCAAATAGGTTAGTTTGGGATAAGTCATCAAAATTTCTATGATCAGACTCTATTGTACTATCAACATCTTTATTAATAGTTATTGGTAATGAAACTCAAATACGATATGTGGGATCACCCCAAGCTGATTTAAATCCAAGTATATAGGTTATTTTGTACTTAATAATAGATATTAGATCAAGTGCTCCCTACTGATTTAGACTGAGGCCTCCTCCTTCATAGTCTTAGTTTTCTATGATCCTATTAAGAATAAGACACTTTACATTCTTATAACAATTGACCAACTTAGCATTATATAACCATAATTCATGTCCTTCGAGAGGTTTCTATCCTAAGCCACATAACAAGATGAAAATGATAGGTCTTGGACTATGGAGTTTAGAGTTGCCCTTTTGTTTCCATTCTAGATGAAGTGGCTTGGCATAAGGTCTTCTTGAGGACTTTGAGTTTTAGGAAAGCTTTGTGATGTGAAAATTATCATGAGTTAAGTACTCTCTTGGGACATTAGGTGAGATGGTATAATTATTAGAAGCTTTAAGAGGTGTCATGTGGGAAATTAAATCAAGGGTATTAGGGTCAATGTAGTTAGCCTTTGGTAAATTAAGAAGTATCGCCTTTCCCTTGTCCTATTTGGAAACTAGATTCATGCCGAAATGGTAATTTTAACTCTTAAACTTGGCCTCTAGATGTTTTTAATGCTCATATGGATGCATATCTCATCGTATACAAACCTCCATCCCTAAATGGGTTATCTTGATACATTAGTGCAAGGTCGATGGGACTACAGAAATTTTGTGTAACCAAGGTCTACCTAAAAGCATATTGTATGATAATTTGAGATCTAGCACATGGAAAAGTGTATCATGGGTCAAGAGCCCAAGGATAACTAGTAAATTTATTATTCCTTGTGATTCTCATTCCTCATTATCATAAGCTTTAATGGCGATTGTTTCTTCTTGGAGATTTACCATCATGTACCCAATAATCTTGATGAGCTTTAGAGACACTATGTTTAGACTCAATACATTATCTATAAGGACACGTTTCACTTTATGCCACTTTATATAAACTTTGATGTATAATGGATTATTGTGAAGAGGGCCAAAAAATGACATATCACTTTGGTTGAAGTGACTTGTTGGGTTAGAGCTAGGTGTCTTACCAAAGCTTGAAAGTTATTAAGAGATATGTCATTTAGAACTATGGATTGACTAAGGAACTCTGTCAATATGTTTTTTAGATAGTTGATGTACACAATAAATCTAAAATAGATATTTGTGTTGGTATCTTTTGTAATTATTCCAAAATGTCAAACATCTTTTTTTGGATAGCGGTAAATGGTTTATTTTGAGTTAGAATGGTTGGTTGGATGATGGGTGAAGTGGCAGATGGTTTTAGGCTTGGTATGGTAATTTTTAACCTCTAAGTTATAATTACACAATCAAGATTAGATATAAGACCATTATTTTTAATAAATTATGGTGGAGGGGGACCAAAAAGGATAATTCATAGTTATCAATGTAATTGAGTATGGGCATGGGTGAATAATGAGTTATCAGTATAAGGTCCTAACATGGGAATCCTTATTTTTTGGTTCACTTGTGTGCATTCCTTGAATAAGGAAGGATTACCAAAATGGTTGGGTTGGTTTGGTATGACTAGTAATAGTCTTTTCTGATTGGTATTTTGTCTTGGATTGATTCAAATGGTGTTAATATGACCTCCTACAATATGGCTTACAACCAAGTTGTAGTCATGTGTAACTACATGGTAAGTTTATTAGTTATTGCCACTATTTTAACCTTGCTTTTGCCGTTATTTTGATGTTGTTGGTTTTTCTATTGATTTTGTTGACTCGGCCTTGGTTTTTGATGTTTCACTAGTTTTTATTGTTATTGTGGTTGATTATTATGTTAAGGAAATGGATTTTGATAAATGCCAAGGCTTTTATTGGAGGTGAAAGCTCTATGATCCAATGCGATCTCTCTATTTTCCAAAATATTTTAAATTACATGTCTAATTTTCACACAAAATTGAAAATTGTGTCCATTGACCCTATGAAATTTGCAAAATTGTTCTATCTTGTACCAATCTAGCATATCTATACCCTCATGATATTGCTCTTTTGGAATAATATATCTAATCAAGTTAGATATTACAAGCTTATGAAAGGCTAATTCTATTGACTCTCTAAGGTCAGTAAAAGCATGATGAGTTAACATGTTTCTTATTGGAGGAGGAGGGGTTTGCAAATGAATGGGATGTTACACTTGTTGCATTTGCTACGCTAGTCTATGTTATTGCACTTACTATGCGTGTTGTAGTTGATGAAGAGGTTATTGGGTAGGAATAAGTTGGAAAGGTACTATAGGCTACATAGATGGTGTTTGCACCATTTGGACATGTCTCGACTCTGTCACTTCATTCCTTACAACATTCTTATTATGGTTGAATTACTTTGGTCTATCTTGGTTATTAGCTTGTGCTGATTGTGATGCTTAAAGATGGACTGGTTATTGGTTTTGGTTACTATTCTAGGTCTAATTTTGACCATTGTTCTAATTAAATGAGGTTATTTTTATGATTCCTTTATTGATAAGGGATCTTTAGATCACTAAACCTTTGTTAATTATTTCTTTGAATGTGTGTACACACTATAACTCTAGATAGTAAGATATTTCACTATGTAATTTTTTTGTAAACATAGTGACTAGTTCCTTGTCTAGTAGATTGTGGGTAAAATAGACTACAAGGGCTCTCTATCACTACAGATAGCTTGCAAAGCTTTCACCTAATTTTTTCTTTTCTTACATTAAGTCTACCAATAAAATATCATGCTCAAGATTATATGAGAAGTGTTATATGACCTTATTTGAAATTTCATCAAAATTAGAAATTGAGTTCTTTGGTTATTTTAGAAACCACTCTAAGGCTTGTCCATCTATAATTCTTGGAAACAATAAAAACAAATATCTATCACTATATGCCATTGGATAACATGTGATAAATAAATCCATTAGATGTGCTTTGGGGTCATATTTACCCTTGTATTTATCAAAATTTAGTGGCTCATATCCTAGAGGAAATAGTATCTAGAAGTATTCCCTATTCAAATGATAAGAACACACGTCATTTGATTTAAATTTTTTGACTTATTTCCCAATTTGAATGGAAAAAATTGCATCCTTAATTTATTATATCTATTGTTTAAGGAAATTCATGGGACCATTGGCCTAAGTTGATGGTTGGGCAGTCACAAGTGGATTACTTGGACTAGGGTATGATGAAGGTATTTTATAGGGTATGTTGGATTGGTTAGGAAACATACTAGGAATACACATGTGCAGGTGAGAGTGTAATTGTTGAAATTGCACTTGCATTTATGTGATATTTTAGTTGGGATTGGGTATGTAGGCTTGATGTTATGGATATTGAGATTGGGATGGAGGGATATAACCATACTATGATTATCAAGGTTTAATAGGGACATGATATCGACAAATAAAACCTTGATGTTGAGGAGGAACTTGTGAACTAAGACCTTATCTCTAAACTTGTGGCACATTTTGTATAGAAGGTAATTATTGCCTAGTAGGTACTTGAGGAATATTAGAACCTCTTTATTGCATGAATCTTGAGTTGGAAGTGGATGCATGTTGGACATTTAGCACCTATTTCTAACCAATACTAGTATGAAATTGGTTACACATCATTTAATTTTGAATTAGAGTGTTAGTCTACAATGAAATAGGTATGTTCACTGCTACTTGATGAGGTAGAACATTAGTTGCCCCCTATTGAGGTGGTAATATGTTCTGACTCTATTACATTGGTATGTTAACTTGTGCCTTTTGTTATAGAATATTACTACTCAATTTTTAGGGAGGAAAAGGATTCATCACATTCTATTGTGGCACAAAATTGGTCATTGGCTAACTACTTAATCTTATTGGTTGAGTGCTTGAAGAATTAGCTGGTTAAGGATTAGTGGCAGTTGGTTGAGGTTAAGAAGTAGAAAATACTATTCCTTGATTTTGAGAACCACTAATGGTACTAGTTAACGACACATTTTATTTTTGACTAGTTAAATGTGCATTAACACCACTTTAGTCTAAATTGGACATTGTTTGCACAATATCCATTGTGCTTTGTTCACTATTTTATGTAGAATCAAAAGACACTTCCTTGATAGTAAGCATATTGAACATGTTTTTGATCAAATTTTTATATGTAAATGGGTCAAAACCCTAATTTATTAACCTACCATCTCAAATAAAACTCCTATCAAAGGGAGTGACTGAATAAGAGGTGTATTTAACATGGTAATTTCACTAAAGTTATGTTATAGGTTTTGATATGCCTAGTATTCTACTTGAATTTGCATGAATTGGTCCTCCATGAGGTTTCTTTGTATGAAAAACACACATGGCTCTTGATATGACATTAATACTATATCATTGGGATTACTAGAAGAGGCCTAATCATTGTTTTGATAAGACATGTTATAATGCCCTCTTAGTAGATTTGGACAATTATCATACCTTACTTCTATGACTCTGTTAGGATTATAAGGTGGTGGCATGGTCATGTAGTAAGGTTATTGTTGAAAATTTTATGTAACCATAGGTACACTAGCCAAATATTGCTCTATATATTTTTAGTCTTTCACTGTGTAAGGAGGCATGCTAACCAAATAGTTAGCCAAAGGATCTTGAATTTGTTCCCCTATTTGAATGGTGTATAGTGGATAGGAATCCATTTCCCAAAAAATTTATCTCCATAAGGGTATTGAAAAATTTTATCTTGTGTATCAACATCTCCATGTCTAGGATTATACATGGTTCCACTACGTGTGTAGTGAGCCATGGTAAAATCTATGACAAATGTCTTGTAATAAGATGGGATTAGAGTTCTGAAAACTCTAAAAAACTATGTATAAAAAAGGCAAAGGGTTAAAATGTGATCTAGCTTGGTCGAAGGTGGAGATTAATATTTAAAAAGTCTATGTAAAAACTTGGTAAAAATTAGTATAACATCATTATGTTTAACGTTAAATTTTTTACGCAAATAAGGTTAAGTAAAATGAATTAAAAATAAGATTCCAAGGTCTAAGGTCCAAACATGTTCCAAATAGGTCCAAGATAAGAAAGGGAAATGTTGTTAGGTCTTTTGTCCAAATACAGAGTCAAAATCTAGGCTCAAACAAGATATGCGAGGAATCTTGGCCTAATAACATCAAAAACTCGACTTTGAAAAGGATGATGGTTAATCAAACAAACTTGGAATAGTTTGGTATAGACAAGGCTCATGATTCTAGGTATAAGACATGATTTGATTGGTATAAAACATTAAAAAAATGCACTTTGAAGAGATATTTAATCTATCAATCAAAGGCACAAATAATAAAGTTTTCCAAACTCAAGTAATTGACTTAACCTAAGTTACAAAACTCAAAAGAGAAAGATCTGGTTATCAAACCCATGAATTGAGTTTTAAAGCAAAATGAATAAATATTTGAATCTAAACTTTTGAAAAGTTAATCAAAGACTCAACTAAGGATAAACTATGGATTTGATGACAACCAACTAGATAATTTTTGAATAGTGTGATTGATAAATAAATATATATCAAGGCTCAAATGATTATTTGAAACACTGATAGTTTGGATGCAAGACAAGATACATATTTGTTAAAAAAATTGGACAACATAACGACGTTATTGATGCCAAATTATGTGACAATGGTTTGATCATTTAAATAATTCAAAGGCAAAAGATTTGAAATGATGTGGGTAACATAATGGTGCATGCCTTATTCAAGTTTTACTCACAAAGTTTTGACACAAATCTTTGCTAAGTTAAATCAAGGTGTCAAATAGATGACATAATGCCTCCTTAAATAATGGAATAATTTTTGACAAAAGACTCATTCATAACATGGTTTAAACAACAATTTTAAGTTATAACACTCACCAAGCAATAAAATGATAATATACACCTAAGTAAATCATCTTAGTCCTATCAAGGGTGTGGCAATGTGGGGTTGACTAAAACTAATCTATTTTTGATCATCTAGATTGATCCCATGTGTACAGACTTTCAAGCATGCACACAAGATAAGTAACATGTTAATTGGGTTCATGTTTATTGACTTGTTGTGAAAAGGTCTAGTCCTTGTCATAACCACTACATCTATTGGTTGATTAGTGTAGTGTAATGTCCAAATCAATCATACATCCTAGGCTTAGATTGTACTAACAAATTTGGTTTAACCACTCAAACCACCATCCTAGGGAGGGGTTCCTAATTTGTATACCCCCTATGGAGAGGGGTTGAAGATAATGTCAAGAGATAAAACCATGGGTCAAAACTTCCCTAAAGAACTTAGGGAGGTGATGAAATCCCTCTCACAAGATAAGATGCATAAAAATAAAAGATAAGTAAAAAGGATTTATGGTTGTTTTGAGATCACCTAAACCTTTTGGGTTTTGGGTAGAGCCTTTAAAACATCCTTTTTATGACTTTCAACTAAGGAACAATTTGTAATGAATATGTCACTTTTGATCCCATAAGTTCCCTATAGGGGATGGGGGGAGAGCATACATGCACAAATTCCTTTTTGATTAAAGAATAATCAACAAGATTTTTTTTAAAATAATTAAAGTGATGTTAATTTGCTACACCAAATTGAAATGTTGGATTAGATTTGTTACTAGGCCCCTTGACTTATATGCAAAAATGGAAAGAATTGCACATAACCAAATGAAGCAAAAAGCATCTAAGTTCATTTTTAGGCCCAAAGTTGAAAGATTCAAGACTTAGCCTAGATTAAATTTTTAAAACATCAATTTGAAAATGTTTAATATTTAAACATGTGTTTTAAGCACCAAATTTGAAATATTTCTAAGAATTAGTATGCTAGATTCATTTTATGCACCAAATACCAAATGTGTGAAAACTAGCATGTTCATTTTAGACCAAATTTGAAGTGTGCATGATTTTAACCAAGCTATTTTTAAAAAATAAATTGATGTTTCTAGTTAGTTAAAAATAATCAAATTAGTCTTCAATCAACATGTGAACCTACAAAAAATAAGATTATAATGCCCTGCTTAGAAGCTATTTTATGTTTGGGTAAATGTACCTTGGATATGAACTCTAGGGTTTTAATTAAATCTACCATAGTGACTATCAGTAGTCAGGGTGACCATCAATGGTTCATGGAAACCATAACCAATTTAATTGTGGATAACTATCGATGGTTGATAGAATCATTATCAGTTGATAAAGATCTTCAATGAAGACCTGTTAACCCAAAGGTAAAACCTCAAAAGTCAAACTTGTTAAGTTGGCCTTGGTTAGATGAAATTTGATAAAAACCAACAAGGTAAATTCAAGTTTAATGATTTAGATGCCTTTAAAACCTATAAATATTAAAAATGAATGACAAAAACAATCAAAAAACAATCTTTAAACATGTTAATCCCCTACAACTGAATTGTGGGTGATCATCAGTAGTTAGCTAGAATCATCATTAGTTAATGTCTTACAATCAATGTTTTCACCCAATCAATGATGGTCAATATGTAAACCTAAAAATTTAACAAAAACTAAATCTAGCCAAATCAAGGTTAGAAAATTATATTTAAAGAGTTTCAAGCATCCAAATGAAGATTTAAAAGCTATAAAATAATCTCCTAGCTATGTGAGATCGTTGGGTCCCACCGAATGAGCCATTTGTGATCAAGGAATCTAAGGAGTGTGGTTAGATTATATGTTAGTTCAAAATAAGATCAACTCAAAATGACTCAAAATAAAAACCAACACACTAACAAGCAAACACTAACTTCCTTAGATCAAAGAGGGGAGCATAGTAAACAAACAACAAATGATAAAGCTCAATAAAAATGCAAGAAAACAATATATTCTTACCTTCATTAAATGCTTCAAGAGGTTTGTTGGATTAGCTTGATCAGATTATACTCAAAAAGTCATCATCAATGGATTGTGGTTACCTTCATCTCCTCTTGGAATTATGCTTTGGCTTAGCCGGCTTGATTGTTTGGCTCAATTTTGGCATTATAACACTCGGATTTTGCTTCAAGAATATATTATTACATTATAACTTTACTTTGATTGAACTCTCTAAATGAATAGTTATAGGCTTACTTTTATAGGATTTTAAATCCCTTAAAATTAGTTAAATCCTATCCTTGGTTGAGTTTACTAACCTTGCTTGAGTTTGAAAGGTGTCCAAAAGGTCATGAGGTTGGATAGGTGTGCTTTGGGATATTTTCCATTTGGGACAACTCACAAAGGTAATGAGTAGCTTCTAGGATGTTCTTTGATATTTTAATTTACCTTTTTGGTAATTGATTTATTAGCTCATTTACTCAAGGATGAATTCAATTAGACTTTGATTAGGATTTGATAGTTAATTAATCACCTTTAGGTATTTTTGACATTTGTTTGATTTTGATTTAATTCAATGTGTATTTACCCAAAATTAATAAATTTATGAGCCAAGTTGAGTAGCTTCTAGGATGTTCTTTGATATTTTAATTTACCTTTTTGGTAATTGATTTATTAGCTCATTTACTCAAGGATGAATTCAATTAGACTTTGATTAGGATTTGATAGTTAATTAATCACCTTTAGGT
Source organism: Torreya grandis (assembly GCA_037957365.1). NCBI lineage: Eukaryota > Viridiplantae > Streptophyta > Pinopsida > Cupressales > Taxaceae > Torreya > Torreya grandis. Next base: position 4,319,191 of record JARHVA010000693.1, on the reverse strand, counting down.
ATTTTTGACATTTGTTTGATTTTGATTTAATTCAATGTGTATTTACCCAAAATTAATAAATTTATGAGCCAAGTTGATTTATTTGCATGGTTATGAAGCCAAATTCAAGACTTAGAAATTTTTAGACTAGTTATTCAATGGTTGGCAAGAATTGGTCTAATGTTAGTATGAAGCCATTGTTGTCTAGTTTTACATGTATACATATTCCACCTCATTGGTTTTCCCTTTGTGAGTTATATTGTAAGATCACAGATAAGACCTAGCCTTCCTCACAAAATTTTCCAATAATATAAGTTATAATCAAAATTAAATGTGTCAAATAAGAGATAAGATGTGATTTATTATGAAATTACATGTCATTGACATGTTTCCTAACTTTATTTAGTATGTTTTATGCTTAATTAATTTTTCTCTCACTTTTATCTTCTTATTTTTTGATTACATGTAAGAATACAACCATTTTTTTGAATTTTTCATACTTCCTAGCTTGAATTAGTGTGATAAATTTAAGACCCATTTTTACCCATTTTTTTTTGTTATACTTCCCAACATGATTTAGTATGATTGATTGAATCAATTGATTTTTTTATACCATTTGTTCATTTTACATGATTTCCATTTTATTACATTATTTTCATACTTCCGAACATGATTTAGTGTGATTTTACTTGTTTTAATTTATGCCAAATTTTTCTTTTGGTTTAAAAACAAATTCCTTTTTACCATCTTGTTTAACACCCTTTGGTTCTTTATACTTAGTCATTTTCTTATTATTAAATGGTTCCAAAATTGAAATAGTGTGTAAAACATTTTTTGATTATATTTTAACAAGTCCTTTTTGATCTTTTCTTTTTAACCATGTATATGCTCTACATAATGATAGAAAAGAAACCAAAACTCATATCTTTCCTATAACATATACAACAAATAACTAAATATATGTACTAGAAAGAATTATATCCAAAGCATCCACAACCACAACCATAATGAAAATAAATACAATCAATATCCAAAATGCCAATATGATCAATCCATATATATATATATATCATGAGTTTTGATATTATATATATATATATATATATATATCATAAGTTTTGATATAACCATATACAGTGATCCATCTGTATGGCTTGGCCCCATCTTGCCTATCTCATGGCCTAGCCACGCTGCCTATAGATGCCTCAGTTTGACCCTTATAAATAGAATGTTATAACAAATGGATTGTAGATGAGCTACCTGAGTCTGCACTTATGCCTAATAGGCCAAATTAGCCAGATGTGTCACTATTTCCTACTCCTATACTTATGATATATGGGTCAAGGTCACTTCATGTGTCACTCTTTCCTATTATTATACCTATGTTATATCGGTCTAGGCCACTACTTATATCACTTTATCTTAGGCATATGCCTATTTCATTTGTGTCACTATAGCTAGATGTGTAACTCTCTCCTCAGCTAGGCCCTGCCATGCCTATGTCTCACCTATACCCATCTCTATTGATGGATGTATCCCCTCTCTGTATGCTCGTATCAACCTTATTTCCTCTCTATCTAGTTTAAAATAGTTAGCCTAAGCTAGGGTAGATGGTACCCTAGGGTCCTCAAGTGTAGCAGGGTCATATGACATCAGTGCCTCATCCAGGACATCATGGAGTTGTTAGTATAAATTAAAACCTAGATTTATCCCCAAATCACATACAATATAAACTATGAAATGAATGAATTAAACATTCAAAAAATAAACAAAAACATACACATAATAAGAGACAATTGATTTAATGTGGTTCACCCAAAATGGGCTACATCCACCAAAATTATCCAGTATATTATTTCCAACAATATAAGAGAGAAACAAAATCAACAAATCTTATTACACCTCTCTCCCCTTATCCGATTCCACTCTATGATAATTTTTATTCTCCCTACATCTAAGACATATCTCAATACATTTTATGGTGAAAAACACCTAAACATAACCTTTAACATCAGATTTGGAAACCTATAATCAATAGCCTAGATTGACTATAGAATTACAATTTTATTTTAATAATTTTTTTCTTTTAAGGTGATACCCCCAAACCCTCATTGGGGTGCACAACCCCCAAATCCCCCATTGAAGGGGTCACCCTCCTCGGACCTCGTAAGGGGGGTTCCCCCCTTGCAACCCCCCGCACTAATAGGGATACAAAGAATGTGATTTAAAATCAGCTAAAATAATCATTAGAATTTTAACCTCTGATCCTATAAAATAATCAAGCTTCACACCTAATAGGAGTGATCCCTTCACTAGGGACCCCCATTTGATCTCCTCATCTTCTACTATACTTGCAAACAACAAACTATATAGATATTAGATCACTAATATATCTCAAAATCTATCTATTTCTAGTAAATTTTCAAATAAAAACTTAAACTTAATTTAAGCACATTTTATTACCTGTCTGTGTGTTAGCCATTACTATCTTTCCATCTACATGAATGCCAAACATAGTTTCTCCATCCATGCAGCCTCCATGAACCTCCTCTCTAGGTCACCTCCTAAAATCAAATATTGTAGTCATAGCTCAAGTCCATCTCAACCTACACCTGAGTAGCCTATCTATAGTCTAATTCTACCCCAAATTGCCTACTAGATCATCTAAGACATCCACAATCTATGCTATCTCCTACTCTTGCTACCTACATCGATGCTATGTCATTGGTGGTCATTAATCCTCCCCTTATGGAGCTAGTGATGGTACCTTAGTGCTCCTAACTTTGCACCCATCTCCTCTCATTCTACTACCTATCATGCTCAACCAATCTATGGTCTCTCATGATGTGGCCTAAACATAAACCTCACTACTGGTATCCATAGTCTTCCTCTCCCCCATGGCTCTCTCACATGCCAAGCCAAAAATATGGGTACCACTATCAACACCATTGGGTAAGACAAGCCCATATACCTTGGTACTCATGCCACCAAATGTGGATTTGTCTATCAAGTGTAATGCCCTATCACCTCTATCTATGGTAAAACTAGTATAATTATGTCCTAGCTAGGCCATATAGAAACTATGTGCCCATATGGATACCATACTATATCTACCTATCTCACCATCTATAATGTTGGCACATGGGGCATGGCCCATGCTACTTGATCATATATCCATAATTATACTTGAGGCAACCTATCAGAGACTACATGGGGTAACCTAGCCGATCGATACATGAGAAACCTCTCATATATCAATGCCATCAATAATATGATTGGTTAATAGGTTGTGTATCCTAAAGCTGATTTGTCTTTTTCATCCTTACATACCACAATAATTTCTTGTGAATCACCTTAGACAAGGGAGAGATTGAGTCTTAGTAGGTTCATCTTCAAAGGTAAGTATTCCTAACCTTATTTCTCATTTGTAAGAGTAGAGAGATAATGCATCTGTGCTTCTTTTCCATATATTAAGTTCCATATACATTGACATGAGTATATGTATTCTATGTATGTTTAGTTTTATTATTTATAACCCCCCACTTTGTGCCACAAGATTTGGTGAGAATTAGATTAGATTTACTTTTCTTGTTATTAGTATATGTGAAATATCAAAACCTAGGACTTCCTTAGGGTTATCGCATGGTCATGTTAGACTAAAGGATTTGGAACCCTCTTTAACATAGTTTATTATGATAAGTGATCCCATAATAAAGTATATGAGATCCCCATGTTGGTAATGATCCCACTTAACAAATTTATTCCCAATCAGAATTGTAGGTATGCTCTATCTTCTTCGAGCTAGGATTGATTTATAGATAGGATACATTTTTGATTGCATACAATCTGGTGAGCCTAACATGAACTAACCCTTACAATATTTGTTCACTTATGTTTCATTATTTTATAATTTTATTATCATATATTTGCCATACTGGTTCAACTACATCGACACAGTTTTAAATTTTGTGCACAGGTTTAACATAGTCACATCCATATAACTCTATTCTTTCTATGTAGGTTTTTTTTAGGTACAAACCACTATATCAACCAAGTTGACCCAATAAATTTTTTCAATCTTTCAAACATCTAGTCCAAAATACTAGGTTAACCTAGTTGACCTTGTACATTTTAAGCATCTTATTCAGAATACTAGGTCAACCCAATTGACCCTATACATTTTAGGCACTCAACAATAGTCTTCTACAAAGCTAGATTAACCTAATCAACCATGTTAGTAGAATTTCCTAGAATTTTCAAGGTTATTTGATAGTAATATAACTTTTATACATATTTATACCCACTAAGGTTCCTTTACATCCTTTCTCTCTTTCCTTACAGTCTTTTTTTTCATAATTTGTAGTCTTTAAAACTACCCCTATGTAGTCAACTAGATTTGACCCGATTGACCTAATTCTGTATTCTATGTGCTATATATATAATTAGATTGACTCTATCAACAATAATCATTATTAGACCTTTGATTATATAGTATAGAGGTGACACTATCAACTCTATTCTATAATCTATTCATACACTATTGATTGCATTAACATTGTACCATGTTTTAAAGTTGGAATTAATATTTATATGCTAGTAATTAGCTCACACTTTCATTTCTTGTTGCTTGCATGCCTAAAATAGAACACATGGACTAATTAGGTGGTTTTTAATTTAAAATTTAGTTTCAATATTTTTTATTTTATGCACACATGACCAAATCACAAAATCCTAAACAAACACTTTAACAATTATCCACCCAAGGCCAACCTACTTGGACTTCATCACCAAGGGGGAAGCTGACTTAGCTTTCTAGCCAAGTATAAACACGTGGTTAATGGTATATATTGGTTAAGAAATTTACACCCTTATTGCTATGGTGTGTAAAGTGAGGGGGTAGGATCTAATACCAAGCTAGTACCATTGTAAATATAGATCCCTTTTAGCCCAAATGCCCTGAAAGTATCATTTGATTGCTTTCTAGTTCATTGATTACAACCAACTTCCTATGACATTTAAAATCATATTCTAATAACCAAGGAAATTTAGGTTTACCATTTAGCTAGATTTTACTTTTCAAGTTGATTACTTTCTCTTTGTTCAATCATATTTTATATTGCAAAAAACTTATATTATCTAGCATTGGTGCAAGGTTTTATGATGTGTGCCTCAATTAGATCACCCTTATTAATCTAATTGATTATTTTTTTCCATTAAATTCTTACTTTTCAAATTAATTACAAAATTATATTTAGTACATAGTTATTTTAGTTGACACAATCTATTACAAGCTATCTAATTTTCCCTATCTGTTGTGCTTGGTCGACCCAGTCGACCCTGTACATTTTTTTAGCCTTTATCTACTATGCTAGGTTGACCCAATCAAACCTATACTATATAAAATCCATGATTCCTATGCTAGTTCAACCTAATCAACCTTGTACTATTTTTTTTACTTCTTGTTCCCTTAATTTATGCATTTCTCTTATCTAGTTTTTGTCCTTTTCTTTCATCATAAACTTTCTATTTGAAAACAACACTAACCTGAATTCAGAAAACATGATGAGCTTTACCAATCCTCATATGGTCTCCCATATGTCGAGTAGGGATCCTATCTTAGATGAGAGTAATGTTCACATAACCACTCACACAATGAACTATGGGACCCTTCCTCATACCTCTTCACATCATAATCCTCTCTTCTCCTTAGAAGACCAAACTGAGTTAGAGTAAACCCCCAAAATGCTCTTCTTTATCTCAAAAATTTCCTTAACATCAAGGAAAAGATCCCTCTACCATTTACCAATTTATGATTAGTGGTTAGTATTAAGAGACTCATTCACCTACTCCCACATTCTCAAATGGATTTGGTGTTACTACTTTCTTTGATTCTCAAACTCTTCCCTCGATTATGACCCCTTCTCATACCATGACCTCTTTTTATCTAAATTCTACTTCTATGCCTAGTATATCCACTAACATGGTAGGTTATACATCTATTAAACCTCTCATATTATATACTATACTTAATCCTTACACTAGTGCATCCTTTGCTACCCAAAGTAATCATGCTTCTAGTGCCTCTTCTTCTCATCCTTTCACTAGTCCATCTTTTGCTTCACAAGAAAATTTTACCACTAATGCTTCACATTCTCATAGTTACTCTCAAGATCCTATCAATATAAATAGTGGTACCCAAGCCACTAATACTAACTCTAATACTTAAAAAAGTTCTAATAATGTTGATCAAACCCACTGACTATTGTTACAAATAATTAATCAAATGAATACCTTTCAAACTCATAATACAAATCAAATGATGAGAATGCAAAATCACCTTCTCCATCTTTAAACTCATCCTCAACCAATGACTTGGGGCACACATAATCAAAAATTTCCCCATCATCCTCTTCAATATTCCAAAGGCAATCTCATACCTCAACCTCATTTGGTCAACAAAACCATTAAGCATATTTAAAATGAGCCTCTTACTAATCAAATTGCTAATATTGATATAGGAGGTATCACCCCTATAATTTATTATAATGGATCCACTGATCCTACCCTTCATCTTAAAACATTAAAAAATATTTATAAGGATTAGGTCAAATTTAACACCTTCACCGATACTAAGATCTTAGCCAAAACTCTCACGGGTAATGCCTTAGATTGGTAAAATCAACTTAGAACTCATTCTAATGCTAGTTGGGAAGATTTAGTGAATGTTTTGGTTCAATAAATATAAACTAGTGATCATCCCAAAAACACTTTGGCCCACTTCATAAATTATAAACAACATTAAAATGAAATTTCCCAAGATTTTTTTAAGAGGTGGAAAACTTTGTCAAACAAATGTGAACATAACATGGCTAATGATAACCTTTTCCATCTTTTTTCTAATGATCTTTTTCCAAATTTACAATATCAAGTATGCACTCTCTCTCTCTCTCTCTCTCTCTCTCTCTCTCTCTCTCTCTCTCTCTCTCTCTCTCTCTATCTCCATGTAATTTAGAGGAGGATATTGACCAAGCTAAATGTCAAGATTTCCTTATGCATCAATTCAAACCACCTCAACCTTCTATGGGTCCTCATCTCTTACTTAAGAACAAAAATCATAATTCTACTAATGATGGTGTCATAGATTCTTATGACACCATTCACACTATTCAAGCTATCATTCCTAATCAATCTTTAGAACTAACTTACCCTTCTCAAAAATATATGAATCCTTATTTATCTTCACCTAATAACATTAATGTTCACAAACCCTTATCCTCAGCTAAATTACTCAAGCATCTACCTAGGCCTCTACCATGAGAACTTGACCCTACTCATCCTATGAAATCTTGGTATGATCCAAGAAATTTTTATTGGTTTCACACTAGTTGGGGTCATTCTCATTAGACCTATAGGTAGCTCCATAGTTTATCTATGTATTTTCTTCTTGTTCCTAAATTTGATCATGATTCTATCATTTGAAAGTGTTAATAAACCTATAAAATTGACTTCAAGGCTCATGAATCACATACTAAATCTCAAGCCTTAAATCAAGCTAGTACTCATTTGGCTATTTATAAAGCCCTTCTTCCCTATCACCAACCTAATCAAGACAACCAAGACAAGATCACCCCTTACACCAACAATGTATAAAGTCTTGTTGACCCCACTTCTAAAGATAATGTTTTCAACATGAATAATATGTGAAGGGTGGTTGCTTTTATTGATTACCAACCTATCTACACTCCTCCATCATCTCAAATATTCTATGTTGTCTAAGATTCTTCTCGAAAGTATTTAAATGAGTTAGGGAAAGATGACCTTATAACCTTTGATGATCCAATTCCTAATTCTCCCTTGGATAACACTTCCCATTCCATTTCTACAATCTCTCCATCTTCTAACACTAATGATAATCAAGCTTCTACTAACACTTCTTCTACGAAGTCTCAAAACCAACCTAAACCATCTTCTTCATCATTACAACATAATTTACAACCTTATTCTAAACCGTCCCATTCTTATCAACAAAATGTCCAATCCACTTTGGTTCCGAGGACCTTCTTAATCACTATGCACCTATTTATAACAATCTTCTTATAGGGTATGATGAGTGGGATCCCATTATGGAACTCACTAATCTCTCATCCCAAATTTTTTTCCTTGAGCTTATAAAGACTTCTCCATGTCATATAAACCATCATATTCAAATCTTTTTTGAGATGAACATCCTTCATCCTCCCCTCTCAGGAAGTGAAGCAACCTTGTTTGGATCCAAGAATAATATATTATAATAATGTGAAGAGATGTCCATCTATGCTAATGAAATAATGGAAACTTCTCTTTCCTTAAAATTTCTTATTACTGCTATGATTCTTGATGGGATTTTGCTTCATGTGGATGATCTTCCCTTATTCATTAGTGTCCAAATAGGTGATATCCAAGTCTAATGTACCTTCATTAATGAGGTTTCCACCACCTATGTTGCCTTTTATTCACTTCCTATTTACCATGTGATCAGTTAAAAAATATTTAATCTCATTATATTCTCCTTATACCAGTCTAATTTGGATCTCATTTTTCCCCTTTTACCTTTTTGTAAACTGAGCATATACATGGTTGAGCCTTGAGATAACATGCTGGTTCATTGTTAAGATTAAGTGTCATAGTCAGTCATTGAATTTGGTTGCTTTGCTTCCTTTAGGCTAAGCCTGTAACTCATTCATGTGTATCACTCTATCTCTCATGATTGGTTATTCCAAGTCTATATGGAGGAGGAATATTTAAAAGCCAAATCATTTAATAAAGGTAATGATATAGAAAGAAAAAACATTATAAATTTTTAAAATTCAAACCACATTAAAAGATGTGATACAAAGCACATCTCCTTTCTCTAGTTGAAGCTCAAAATCCATTGTTGGTCTCATAGTAGAGCCAAGGTCCATTAAGGTGTGGTAGGCCACTAGATTAGAAAAGGAGAATAAAAAAATATTTTAGTGCTACCTACTTTTTCATGCAAGTACCCAATCTTTATAGTAGACCAATGGCTTTGTAAGGGGTCTTAAGGAATGGAGAACACAACATGGGAAGGTAGGTCCATTTTATTTTTCTTTTACCAATATACCTTCATGAGTTTATCTTAGTATCACACTTATTTGCTTATAAATCTTTGTGTCTATACCAAACATGTTTCCTTTGTACATTAATGGTCATTAGTCACTTAGTGTCTTCTCATGTCTTTAGTATGCCTCATGTCTTCTAAGGTATTCTCATAAGATGCCTACATTATGAATTTTACACTCCATTTTTCATGCCCTACATTCCTAATTTTTCCTCTTGAGAAATATTGATTTTTTCACAATCTCTCCCCTTGAGATTCCATTTGTGAGTTACATTGTAAGACTATAGATAGGACCTGGTAATCCTCACAAATTACCACAATTTCACCTTCCTATTACCAAAATCCTTTATTACCAAAATTTCACATTTATTCTACCTTATTGGTGTTACCTTTGTGAGTTATAGTGTAAGACCATAGATAGGACTTGGCCCTCCTCACAATTTTTTTTAATAATACAAGTCATAATCAAAATTACATGTGTCAAATATGAGATAAGATGTGATTGATTATGAAGTTACACATCGTTGACATGCTTCCCATCTTGATTTAGTATGTTTTATGCTTACTTCATTTTTATTTCACTTCTATCTTCTTATTTTATGATTGCATGTATGAATACAACCAATTATTATATTTTTCATACTTCCTAGTTTGAATTAGTGTGATAAATTTAAGACCCATTTTTGCCAATTTTGTTTTTCTCTTATACTTCCCAATGTGATTTAGTGTGATTGATTGACTCAATTGATTTGTTTTTATACCATTTTTTAATTTTACATGATTTATATTTTAGTACATTATTTTAATACTTCCCAACATGATTTAGTGTGATTTTACTTGTTTTAATTTGGTGCCAAATTTTTCTTTTGGTTTAAAAACAAATTCCTTTTTACCATCTTGTTTACCACCCTTTATTTATTTATACTTAGTCATTTTCTTGTTATTACACATTTTCCAACTTGAAATAGTGTGTAGTACATTTTTTTATTATATTTTACCAAGTCCTTTTTGCCTATTTATTTTTAACCATGCATGTGTTCTACATAATGCTAGAAAAGAAACCACAACTCATATATTTCCTATAGAATATACAACAAATATCTAAATACATGTGCTAGAAAGAAATATATCTAAAGCATCCACAACCACAAACATAATGACAACAAATATAATCAGTATCCAAATGCCAAAATGATCCATATATGTATGCCATTAGTTTTGATACAACCATATACAATGATCCAACTCTATGGCTTGGCCCTATCCTGCCTATCTCATGGCCTAGACATTCAGTCTAACCCCTCTAAATATAATGATATAAAGAGGCCATATAATATCTCAATTTTGACACTTGCCCCTATAGATGAGCTACTTAAGCCTACAGCTATGCCAACTAGGCTAGGGTATCTAGATGTGTCATTCTCTCCTATTCATGTACCTATGTCATATGGGTTAGTGTCACTACATGTGTCACTCTCTCCTACTCCTATACCCATGTCATATGAATCAGGGCCACTACTTATATCACTCTATGTTGGGCATGTTCTTGTGTCATCTATGTCACTATATCTAGATATGCAACTCTCTCCTTAGCTAGGGCCTAGCATGTCCATGTCTCACCTATACCCATCTCTAATAATGGTTGAATTCCCTCTTTATATGCTTTTATCTACCTTAATACTTCTCCAACTAGTCTAAACCAGCTCGCCTGAGCTGGGGTAGATGGCACCCTAGGGTCCTCTAGTGTAATGGGGTCATATGGCATTAGTGTCTCATCTAGGACATCATGGAGTGCTCCCCTTACCAAGGACCCCCATCTGATCTCCTCATCCTTTGTTATATCTACAAAATTCAAACTAGATAGATATTAGATCAATGATATATCTCAAAATATATCTATCTCTAGTACATTTTAAAATAAAAAATTAAACTTAATTTAATCACATTTTATTACCTATTTATGTGTCGACCACTACTATCTCACCATCTATGTAACCACCAAGCATAGTCTCTCCATCCACATAGCTTCCAAGAACCTCCTCTATAGGTCACCTCTTAAAATCAAATCCTATAGTCATAGTTTGAGTCCATCTCAGCCTACACTTGAGTGACCTATCTATAGTCTAAGTCTACCGTAGCCCATAACACTGGATCATCTAAGACATCCATGATCTCTACTATCTCCTACTCCTACTACCTTAGTCTATACCATGTCCTTAGTGGTCATTGATCCTCCACCTATGGAGATGGTGGTGGTACCTCTAGTTCTACTACCTCCATACCCATCTCCTTTCACTCTACTACCTATCATACTTAACTAGTCTATGGTATCTCATTATGTGGCCTAAACATCAAGCTCACCACTAGTGGCTCTAATCCTTTTCTCCCCTATGCCTCTCTCATATATTAGGCCTAAAAAATAGGCACCACTATCGATACCATTGGGTGAGGCAAGCCTATCTACCCTGTTACTTGTGCCATTGGGTGTGGATCCATCCACCAAGTGTAATGCCCTATCACCTCCATTTATACTAAAGCTGGTGCAACTATGTTCTAACTAGGCCATGTAGCAATGATGTACCCATATGGCTACCATATTATATTTACCCATCTCACCATTTATAGTGCTATCACATGGGGCATGAACTAAGATACCTGGTCTTATCTCTATATTTGTACTTGAGGTGACCTATCATTAACTGCATAGGGTAACCTAATTGGTTGATACATGGAAAACCTCTCAAAGATCCATGCCATTAGTAATATAATCAATCTAATAAACATCTAACCTCTAGAAAACACTCTATACATATCATGTATGAGCTATACCCAAATGATAGACCCTAGATCATATAATACCATCTCCTTCAATATCATCCAGCTCAAGGCTATCACGAACAGTGGTACCTTGCCATCTGACTTGTATCACAACACTTATGCTATCACAACTCCTATCATAGCCTTATAGATATTTGAAACCTATGAGGTATACATGTCAAACATACTTTTTGACCTTCATATATCATCTTTGAGCCTGTAGCCCATATAGCCAAGGCTCTCTTCTCATCCTCACTATTAGGTATCCTAATCATCACAGGTGTCCTTAATATCAGTAATCTTAGGATGGAAAGTACATCCTCTAGGGTGATGCCCCCTATATCATATCCCACTCCACCTCCCACTTGAAGGTGTTAGTTAATCATTCCCAACATCCCAAAAACATGACTAATAGATCTAAGCTCAAGGACATCCTATACATCTTTGTTACACCTCCTAGGCCTACAGAGATTAGTCTCACCCTATCCTATATAGTGAGGTTCTCCAATATATCTGATAACCATGATGCATCTAAAAAATTCTAGAATCTGGGTCACCCCTATAATGAGAAAACAACAAAAGATGTATTAGATCCTTCATGTCATGTATAGTTAAAATACATTCTTTTTAAAATTTTAATAAAAAACAAGTGTAAACCACTTTAATTTAATCATTTTAACCATAATTATAACCTACTCACCCCTTTTAGCTCTCAATTAGTCATTTTGGGTCATTATAGCATCTTTCAGCCACTTGCATGCATTTCCATACTATTATGGTTCTTTGGTCAAACTAGTTTGACCAAAATTTCCCTATTTTTGACTTGGTTGACTTTAAAATCTAAGTCAACCCTATTATTTTCCCCCTAGTACTACATTGTCATTATAGACTTTTTTTCTTAGTTGGAAAACTGTACTAGGTTGGTATTCTACAAAATGTACAGAGTTGACACATACCTACTAGGTCAACAGTGTGGATTTTGCCAAATTTCAGCCTACTAGGTTGACTAGGTCGACCTAGTTGTTTTTCCTTACCGACCCCTTATATTCTATGAAATAAATGCCTTTTGATAGTTATCTCCCCAAACCCTTAAAATCCATTTTCCTAAATAGTTTTTCCTACCCATAGCATCTGATTTGGTTTAATTTCAACATCTAGAAATACTTAACATTAAAATTTTCTAAAAATACCCGTAAAACATTAAAATATTAAAAAACTAGCTTAATATTCATAGTTGCTTACTTGTCCTACACCCGATACTATCTCTAGGGGTCCCTCTTGCCTAGATTATCATCTCCTCACCATCCTAGATTGTTTGGTCTATCAAAGCTCTTTTTCTCTCCTTCTCAATTCAAAAATAACAAATAACTTTCATTTCACCCTATTTAAAATCCCTTTTCAAAATCTAAATCTTTTAATTATTTTTTGTTAAATTCCTTGTTGTGCCTCTATCTTTGTTTTTACTCATCCATTTTTCAAATCATAAAATTTTCTAGATTTATGTTGATGTAGATAATATTTTTCACTATCATATGCCTATTTTCAAAAACTTTCAATTTTTGGCTATTTTTTGCACTAGCATCTATAGGTTCACCTAGTGTTTTTTATATTGGATGCCTTCACTTATTTTGAATTCTAATTATTTATCTACAACACTAAGTTAAGTAAAGGTATGTGTTTTTCAATTTTGTCCTTTCATTTATCTTATTTTCTTCTTACTACATTTTACTTACATCAACATTATGTGTTATTTCTTGAAGCATCATCCCACATTGCACTCACATGACACATGATGAGCTTTAAGTGGGGCATATATATATACACAATATTTTCAAAATTTTATCGATTACTGACACTTTGTATCTTACAAGAACCTATCAAGTCTCAATATCTATAAGTGGATCCTTTAAGGGGTACATCGAGAAAGGGGTGGGCAGACCATTGGTGCTTCATAGGATTATTATCCCTTTTGCCACTTTTTATCTACACACTTGTATCCTAAAAACCATTAACCATAAGATTTTTCTTCTTTATTATACCCATTATAGGGATTTTATCCTCCTTTTCATCACCTAAATCCATTTTTATCAGTCAGCCATATTGGGTCTACTAGGTCGACCCTATACAATTTCAGGGTATTTTTTATTTAGGAGCTAGTTGACCTTTGGCCAACCTAACTCATGACCTAGTGAATTATTGTCTAAAACTATGCTAGGTTGATTGGGTTAACCCTATCGACCAATATTTTTAGAAGGGTTTAGGGAAATATCCACCTAGATATACAAGTTCATTTCATTCATTTATGAATGAGAAGTGAAAAGAAGTAAGAGTGAATGAACATCTACTTATTGACCATTCTAATTGAGAATTAAAGCTTAGGGTTCTATAATTTCTTTGGAGATATATATATTTCCTTATGGATAATTCTTTTAGATGCATTGATAGGTTGTGTATCCTAGAGTTGATTTGTCTTTGTCATCCTTACATGCCACAATAATTTCTCAAGAAGCACCTTGGCCAAGGGAGAGATTAAGGCTTGATGGGTTCATCTTCAAAGGTAAGTATTCCTAATTTTATTTATCTTTTGTAAGAGTAGATAGATAATGCATTTGTTCTTCTCTTCCATGTATTAGGATTCGATATACATTGACATAAGTACATGTTTTCTATGCATGTTTAGTTTTATTATTTCTAACCCCCACTTTGTGCCATAAGCTTTGGTGAGCACTAGATTAGATTTACTTTTATTGCTATTAGTATAAGTGAAATATAAAAACCTAGGACCCCCTTAGGGTTATTACATGATTATGTTAGATTGGAGGCTTTACAACCCTCCTTATCATAATGTATTATGATATGTGATCCCCTAGTTAGGTTTAGAGGATCCCCATATTACTCATGCTTCCACTTTAATAAATGTATTCCCAATCGGAAGTGTAGGTATGTTTTATCTTATCTGAACTAGGATTGATTTATAGACATGATGCATTTATGATTGCATACATTCTGTTGAACTTGACATGAACTAACCCTTGTAAGATTTATTCACTTATTTTTCATTATTTTATCATTTTATTATCATATGTTTACCATACTATGTCAATTTTATTGATATAGCTTTAACTTGTGTGTGTAGGTTTAACACATATTCACATCCATATGACTCTATTGTGCATGTTCTTTTTTAGGTACAAGATACTAAATCGACCCAATTAACCCAATCCAATTTCTAGACTTTTAGACATCCAATCTAGATTACTAGGTTGATCTAGTCAACCCTATACATTTTTAGGCATCTTGTTCAACATACTAGGTCAACTCAGTCGACCCTATACATTTTAGGCACTCAATAACATGCTTATACAAAGCTAAATTAACCTAGTCTTCCCTATTAGTAGAATTTTCAAGCATTTTTAAAGGTTATTTGAAATTAATCTAGCTCATTTGCATCTTCAGACCCTCCAAGGTTCCTTTCTATCCTTTTTATCTTTCCTTACATGCTTTCTTTTCATAGTTTGCAGTCTTTAAAATGCCCCTATATAATCAACTAGATTGACCCTATTAACCCAGTTCTATATTCTATGTGTTGTCTAGATAAATGGATTGACTTTATCGACCCTATTCATTTTTAGACCTTTGATTTCACAATATAGAGGTGACACTATCAACCCTATTTTGTATTTTGTGTATACACTGTCAATTGCATCGATATTGTACCATGTTTCAACATTAGAATTAACGTTTATATACTAGTAATTAGCTCACACTTTCATTTCTTATTACTTTCATGCCTAAAATAGAACACATAGTCTAATTAGGTGGTTTTTAATTTATCATGTAGTTTTACTACTTTCTATTTTATGCACACATGACCAAATCACAAAATCTTAAACAAGAACTTTAACATTTATCTACCTGAAGCCAACTTGGTTTTCTAGCCAAGTATAAACATGTGGTTAATGGTATATAATGGCTAAAAACTCAACACCCTTATCTCTATGGTGTGTGAAGTGAGGGGGTAGGCCCCAATACCAAGCCAATACCATTACCAATATAGATTCCTTTTAGCCCAAACATCTTGAAACTATCCTTATATTGATTTCTAGTTCCTTGCTTACAGCCAACTTCCTATGACATTTAAAATCATATTTTAGTAATCTAAAAAAAATTAGTTTAACCTCTTAACTAGCTTTTACTTTTCAAATTGATTGCTTACTATTTGTTAAATTGTATTTTGTATTACAAAAAACTTGTATTATCTAGTGTTGGTGCAATGTTTTATGTTGTGTACATCAATAAGATCACCTTCATTGATCTAATTGATTGTTTGTTTCCTTTCAGTTCTTACTTTTCAAAGTACTTGCAAAATTATTTTTAGTACACAGTCATTTCAGTCAACACAATCTATTATAGGCTATTTGATATTCCCTATCTATTGTGCTTGGTCAACCTAGTCAAACCTATATACTTTTTTAGCCTTTATTTGTTGTGTTAGGTCAACCTAATCAACCTTGTACTATTTAAAGGCCTTACTTCCTATGATAGGTTGACCTAGTCAACACTATACTATTTATAATACTTCATGTTCCCTTGATTTTATGTTTTTCTTATCTAGTTTTATCCTTTTCCTTCATCATGAAATTTCTATTTGAAGACAACACTGAGTCGAATTCAACAAACATGATGAGCATTACCAATCCTCATAGGGTCTCCCATATATAGAGTATGGATCCTCTCTTAGATGAGAGTAATTTTCACATAGCCAATCACATAATGAACTATGGGACCCCTCCTCATAGCTCTTCATAGCGTAATCCTCTCTTTTCCCTAGAAGACCAACCCAAATTAGAGTATACCCCATAAATGATCTTATTTTTCTTTGAATTTCCTCAACATTGAGGAAAGGATCCCTCTACCATTTATGATATTATTATTAGTGGTCAATATGAAGAGCCTCATTCACCTACTCCCACATTATTAAATGTATTTGGGGGTACTACTTTCTTTGATTCTTTTCCTCTTCTCTCGATTATGACCCCTTCTCATACCATGACCTCTTATTTTCTAACTTCTTCTACCTCCATGCCTAGTATATCCACTAACATGACATGTTCTACATATAGTGGACCTCTCATAAGATCTAATATCCTTAATCCTTCCACTAGTGCATCATTTACTACCTAAGGTAATCATGCTTCTAGTGATTCTTCTTCTTCTCATCCTTTCACTAGTTCATATTTTTCCTCATAATAAAATTTTACCACTAGTGATTCACATTCTCATAATTCCTCTCAAGCTCCTATCAATACCAATAGTAGTACCCAAGCCACTAATATTAAATCTAATACTTCAAATAGTGATAATAATGTTGATTAAAGCCACCAACTATTGTTACAAACACTTAATCAAATGAATACCTTTCAAGCTCATAATATAAATCAAATGACGAGAATGCAAAATCACCTTCTCCATATTTAAACTCATCCTCAACTAATGACTTGGGCCACACATAATCAAAATTTCCCCCCTCTTCCTCTTCAATATACCCAAGGAAATCTCATCCCTCAACCTCATTTGGTCAACAAAACCATTTAGTGTCTTCATAGTGAGCTTGTTACCACTCAAATTGCTAATATTGATATAAGAGGTATCACCCCTACAATTTATTATAATGGATCCACTGATCCTACCCTTCATCTTAAAACATTTGGAAATATTTATAAGGATTGGGTAAAATTAAACACCTTCACTTCTACTGGGATCTTAGCCAAAACCCTCATGGTTGGTGCCTTAGATTGGTACAATCAACTTAGAACTTATTCTATTTTTAGTTTGGAAGTTTTCGTGAATACTTTAGTTCAAAAATTCCAAACTAGTGACCTTACCAAAAACACTTTGGCCCACTTCATAAATTGTAAATAACTTGAAAATGAAACTACCCAAGCTTTTGTTAAGAGGTAGATTTTTTTTTCAAATAAATGTGAAAATAACATGGCCAATGATAACCTTTTCCATCTCTTCACTAATGCTCTTTTTCACAAGTTACAATATCGAGTTTGCACTTTTCTCCATGTAATTTGAAGGAGGATATTTATCAAGTTAAATGTCAATATTTCCTTATGCATCAATTCAAGCCACCCCAAAATTCTACAGGTCTTCATATCTTACTTAAGGAAAAAAATCATAATTCTACCAATGATGGTATCACAAATTCTTATGACACCATTCACACTATTTAAGCTATCATTCCTAATCAATCTTTGGAACTAGCTCCCCCTTCTCAATAGTATACCAATCCTAATTTATCTTCACCTAATAAAATCAATTTTCACAAACCCTTATCCTCAGATGAATTACTCAAGTGTCTACTTAGGCCTCTACCATGAGAACTTGACCCTACTCATCCTATGAAATCTTGGTATGATACTAAATTTTTTTGTTGGTTTCATGCTAGTTGGGGTCATTCTCATGAGAATTTTAGGCAACTCCATAATTTAGCTATGGTTTTTATTATGGGTCCTAATTTTGATCATGCTCCCATCTTTCAAAAGTGTGAACAAACCTATAACATTACCTTTAAGTCTCATGAATCACATACTAAATCTCAAGCCTTAAATGAAGACAATGCTCATTTGGCTATCTACAAATACCCTCTTCCTAATCACCAACTAATCAAGACAACCAAGACAAGTCCACCCCTTCCACCAAAAATGTAGAAGGTCTTGTTGACCCAACTTTTGAAGAGAATGTGGTTAACATGACTAATATGTGAAAGGTGGTTGCTTTTATTTATTCTCAACCTATCTACACTCCTCCATCATCTTAAACATTTGTGTTATCTCAGATTCTTTTCCACCTTATTTAAATGAGTTGGGGAAAGATGACCTTATAACCTTTGATGATCCAATTCTTAATTCTCCCTTAGATAACACTTCCCATTCCATTTATACAATCCCTCCATCTTCTAACACTAATGATAATCAAGCTTCTACTAACACTTCTTATACCTAATCTCAAAACCAACCTGAACCAACTGATTCATCATAAAAACATAATTTATAACCTTTTTCTAATCCTTCTCCTTCTTATCAACACAAATTCCAATCCATTTTGGTTCCTCCTTTTGAGGACCTTCTTAATAACTATGCACCTATTTCTAAAAATATTATTATGGGTTATGATGAGTGGGATCCCATTATGGAACTCAATAATCATATAAACTATCTTATTAAACTCTTGTTTGAGATGAACATCCCTCATCCTCCCCTTACATGATGTGAAGCAACCTTATCTAGATCCAAAGATAGTATATTGCAACAATGTGAAGAGATTTCCATCCATGTTGATAAAACAATGGACACTTATCTTTCCTTAAAATTTCATATTACTTCTTTGATTCTTGATGAGATTTTTCTTTTTGTGGATGATCCTCCCTTGTTCAATAGTGTCTAAATAGGCAATATCCAAGTCTAGTGTGCCTTAATTGATGAGGGTCCTACACCTTTGTTACCTTTTAGTCACTTCCTATTTAACATGTTATTAATTATAAAATAATTCATCTCATTATATTCTTATTATATAGGTATACCTTGGATATCCTTTTTCCCCTTTTCCCTTTTCACAAACTAAGCATATACATGGTTGAGCCTTGAGATAACATGCTAGTTCATTGTTAAGCCTAAGTATCCTAGTCAATCAATATCTTTGGTTACTTTGCTTTCTTTAGCCTAAGGCTACAACTAATTCATGTGTATCGCTCTATCTCTTAGTATTGGTCATTCCAAGTCCATATGGACGAGGAATCTTTAAAATCCTTAAAACATTTAAAATCCAAATCATTTAAAAAAATGCAATGATATAAAGGCAAAAACATTCAAAATTATTAAAATTTAAATCACACTAAAAGACATGATTCAAATCACATATCTTTTTTTTAGTTGAAGATCAAAATCCACAATTGGGCTCATAGTAGAGTTGAGGTGAATTGGGGTGCGATAAGCCACTAGATTAGAAAAGGAGAACAAAAGA
Organism: Torreya grandis; assembly: GCA_037957365.1. Classification (NCBI taxonomy): domain Eukaryota; kingdom Viridiplantae; phylum Streptophyta; class Pinopsida; order Cupressales; family Taxaceae; genus Torreya; species Torreya grandis. The sequence goes on along the minus strand of JARHVA010000693.1, from coordinate 4,299,249 downwards.
ATCTTTTAGTACTACCTACTTTCTCATACAAGTACCCAATCTTTGTAGTAGACTGATGACTCTGAAAGGGGTCCTGAGGAATGGGGAACATGTTATGGGAAGGTAAGTCCATTTTTATTTTATTGTACTAATATGACTTCATGAGTTGATCTTAGTAGCACACTTGTTTTCCTACAAATATTTATGTCTATAGTGAACATGTTTCTTTTGTATATTGATTGTCACTAGTCATTTAGTGTCTTCTCTTGTCCTTAGTATTCCTCCTGTCTCCTAAGGTCTTCTCATAACATGGCTACATTATGATTTTTACACTCTATTTTTCATGCCCTATATTACTCATATTTCCACTTGAAAAATATTGATTTGTTAATTGATCACTCCCCTTGGGATTCTATTTGTTAGTTGCATTATAAGACCATGGATAGGAAATGTCCATCCTCACAAATTACCACAATTTTACCTTCCTATTGCCAACATCCTTTGTTACCAAAATTTCACATTTATTCTACGTCATTGGTGTTCCCTTTATGAGTTTTAGTTTAAGATCATAGATAGGACTTGGCCCTCCTCACAAAATTTTCCAATAATACAAGATACAATCAAAATTACGAGTGTCAAATATGAGATATGATTTGATTGATTGTGAATTTACACATCATTGACATGCTTCCCAACTTGATTTAGTATGTTTTATGATTAATTAATTTTTATTTCAATTTTATCTTCTTATTTTCTAATTGCATGTAAGAATACAACAATTTTCTTGAATTTTTCATACTTCTCAACTTGAATTATTGTGATAAATTTAAGACCCATTTTTGCCAATTTTGTTTTTTTCCTTATACTTCCCAACATGATTTAATATGATTAATTCACTCAAATGATTTGTTTTTATACCATTTGTTCCTTTTACATGATTTACATTTTATTACATTATTTTTATTCTTCCCAACATGATTTAGTGTGATTTTACTTGTTTTAATTTGTTACTAAAATTTTCTTTTGGCTTAAAAATAACTTCCTTTTTACCATCTTGTTTACCACCCTTTGGTTCTTTATAATTAGTAATTTTGTTGTTATTACACATTTCCCAACTTAAAATAGTGTGTAGTACATTTTTTGATTATATTTTACCAAGTCCTTTTTGCTTGTTTGTTTTTAACCATGCATGTGTTCTACATAATGCTAGAAAAGAAACCACAAATCATATATTTACTATAACATATAAAAAAAATAGCTAAATACATGTTATATAAAGTATTATATCCAAAGCATCCACAACCAAAACCATAATGACAACAAATATAATCAATATCCAAAATGCTAAAATGATCCATATATATATATTTCATGAGTTATGATACAAAAAATATAACCATATACAATGCTCCAGCTCTATGGTTGGGCCCCATCCCACCTATCTCATGGATTATACATGATAGATGTATATGCCTTCATCTGACCCCTTTGAATAGAATGTTATAAATAAGTTGTCTAGGATCTCAATCCTGACACCTTCCCCTATAGATGAGTTACCTAAGCTTACAACTGTGCTAACTGAGCCAAGGTAGTTAGATGTTTCTCTCTCTCTTACTCCTATAATATGTCATATGGGTCAAGGCCAATACCTATATTTCTCTATCCTAGGCATGTGCCTATGTCATCTACGTCACTATATCTAGATGTGCAACTCTCTCCTTAGCCAGGGCCTACCATGCTCATGTCTCACCTATACCCATCTCTATTGATTGATTCATACCCTCTTTGTATGCTTGTATCTACCTCACTACCTCTCTAACTAGTCTAAACCAACTCACCTGAATTGGGGAAGATTGTACCCTAGGGTCCTCTAATGTAGTAGGGTCATATAACATCAATATCTCATCCAGGACATTATGGAGTGCTCCCCTCACTAGGGACCCCCATCTAATCTCCTCATCCTCTATTATACCAATACAAATAAAACCATATAGAAATTATATCATTGATATATCTAAAAATCTATCTATAGTACAATGTTCAAATAAAAACTTAGACTTAATTGAATCACATTTTATTACCTACTTATATGTCAACCACTATTGTCTCACCATTTGCATGACTACAAAACATAATCTCTCCATCTCTTTATCCTTCATGTATTTCATCTATATGTCACCTCCTAAAATAAAATCCTATAGTCATATCTCGATTTCATCTTAGCCTACACTTGAGTGGCCTCTCTATAGTCCAACTCTACCGTGACCTACTTGTTAGATCATCTAAGACATACACAGTCTTTGTTATCTCCTACTCTTACTTCCTCCATCAATGTTATGTACTTAGTGGTTGTTGATATTCCCCATATATAATTGGTGGTGGTACCTATGGTAATCCTACCTCTACACCCATATGCTCTCACTTTGCTACCTATCATGCTCGACTAGTTCATGGTCTCTCATGACTTGCCTTGAGCATCACCCTTGCCACTAATGGCCCTAGTCCTCCTCTTCCCCATGGCTCTCTCACATGATAGGCCCAAAACATGGGAACCACTATTATTTATATTAGTTGAGGCAAGCCTATCTACCCTGGTACTCATGCCATCAGATGCGGCTCTGTCCACCAGGTGTAATGCCTTATCACTTTTGTCTATGCTAAAGTTGGTACAACTATGTAACACCTAGGCCATGTAGCAGTGATGTGCCCATATGGATGTCATAATATATCTTCCCATATTACCATAGAAATCATTGGCACATGGGGCATGCTTCATGCTACCTGGTCCTATTTCCATTTTTATATTCAAGGTGACCTATCATCGACTGTATGGGGAAACCTAGCCAACTAATACATGGGAAACATATCATAGATCTATACAATTAGTAATATGATTGGTCTAATATAATTATACCCTCTAGACAACACTCCATACATCTTATGTATGAGCTCTACCTAGATGACATACCCTAGATCATATAATACCCTCTCCTCCAGTATCATCTGGCTTAAGGCTATCATGAATAGTGGTACCTTGCCATCTGACTTGTGGAATAATACTAATGTTTTCATAAGTCCTATCATATCCTTATATATATCTAAAACATGTAAAATATACATGTCAAACATACTCACTCTTTAACCTGCATATATAATCTCCAATTCTGTATCCCATATAACTAAGGCTCTCCTCTTATCCTCACTATCAAGTATCTCATTAATCATAAGAGTCCCCACTATCAAAAATCTTAAGATGACATGTACATCCTCTAGGGTGATGCCCACCTCTATTATATCCCCCTCCACCTCCCACTTGAAGGTGTTATTCAATCATAACTAGCATCCCAAGAACATGACTAACAAATTTGAGCTCAAGGGTCTCCTTCACTTCTCTATTATGCCTCTTAGGCCTACAGAGATTAGTATTACCCTATCCTTTATAGTTAGGTGCTCTAATAGATTTTTTAGCCATGACACATCTACTAAAATAAAAAATTTGGGTTACCCCTACAATCAGGAAACAATAAAAGATGTATTAGATCCTCCATGTCATGTATAGTCAAAATACATTATTTTTAAAATTTTAATAAAAAATAAGCCTAAATTGCTTTAATTTACTCATTTTAACCTATTTTTAGCCTACTCACCCCATTTAGCCCTCATTTGGTCATTCTGGGTCATTCTAGAATCTTTCAACGACTTGCATGCATTTTTGTACTATTTTGGTTCTTTGGTCAAACTAGTTTGACCAAAATTTTCCTTATTTTTGACCTGGTTGACTGTAAAATCTAAGTCAACCCTCTTATATCCCCCTAGTACTACATTATCTTTCTATACTTTTATATTTGGTTGACAAACTATACTAGGTTAGTAGTCTATAAAATGTACAGGGTCAACACATACCTATTGGGTTAGCAGTGTGGATTTTGCTAAATTTTAGCCTACTGGTTGACCTAGTTGTTTTTCCATGTCAACCCCTTACATTATACAAATAAATGCCTTCTAGTAGTTATCTCCCCAAACCCTTCAAACCCATTTTCCTATTTATTTTTTCCTACCTATAACATCTAATTTGGTTTATTTTGATATCTAGAAATGCTTAAAATTACAAATTTCTATAAATACACTTAAAACACTCAACTATTCAAAAACTAGCTTAAGATTCTTAGTTGCTTACCTATCTTACACCTATTGTCACCTCTGGGGGTCCCTCTCACCTAGCCTATCATCTCCTCACCATCCTAGCTCATTTGGTCTCTCAGAGTTATTTTTCTCTCCTTCTCAAGTCAAAAATAATAAATGACTTTTAATTCACCCTATTTAAAATCACTTTTCAAAATCAAAATCTTTCAATTATTTTCTGATAGATTCCTTGTTGTGCCTTTATATTTATTTTTACTAATCTATTTTTTGAACCATAAAATGTTCTAGATTTGTGATGACATAGAAAATATTTTTCACTATCATATGCCTATTTTTAAAAACTTTCAATTTTTGGCTATTTTTTGCACTAACTACAACAGGTTCACCTAGTGTTCTTTAAATTGGATGCCTTCACTTTTTTTAAAATATAATTATTTATCTATAACACTAAGGTAAGTAAAGGTCTGTGTTTTTCAATTCTATCTTATAATTTATCTTATTTTATGCTTACTACATTTGATTTACATCAGCGTTATGTGTTATCATGTTCTATTTCCCAAAGCACCATCATGTGTTGCACTCATGTGACACGTGATGAGATTTGAGTGGGGCATATATATACACATAATATTTTAAAATTTTATCAATTACTGACACTTTGTATCTTGTAATAACTCATAGAGTCTCAATCTCTCTGAGTGCATGCCTTAAGGGTGCACCAACAAAGGGATGGGTAAACCATTGGTGCTTCACAGGATTGTTGTCCCTTTTGCCACTTTTTATCTACACATTTGTCTCCTAAAAACCATTAACCCTCAGCTTGTTCTTCTCTATTATACCCATTCTAGGCATTTTCTACATTTTATCCTCCTTTTCTTTACCTAAATCCATTTTTATCAGTCAGCTATACTGGGTCAACCCTGTACATTTTCAAGGTATTTTCACTTAGCAGCTAGTTAACCTTTGGTTGACCTATCTCATGAACTAGTGAATTATTGTCCAAAACTATGCTAAGTCAATTGGGTTGACCTTGTTGGCCAACATTTTTATAAGGTCTTAGGGAAATATCCACTTATATATAAGTTCATTTCAATCATTTATCAATTAGAAGTGAAAAGAAGCAAGAGTGAATGAACATCTACTTATTGACCATTTTAATTGAGAAATAAAGCTTAGGGTTACATACTTTCTTTGGAGATACATATCTTGCCTTATGGGTAAGTATTTTAAATGCATCAAAAGGTTATGTATCCTAAATCTAATTTATCTTTTTCATCCTTATATATGACAATAATTTCTTGTGAAGCACCTTGGCCAAGGGAGAGATTGAGGCTCAACAGGTTCATCTTCAAAGGTAAGTATTCCTAACTTTGTTTCTCCTTTATAAGAGTAAATAGATAATGCAAATTTTCTTTTCTTCTATGTATTAAGATTTTGTATATATTGATGTGATTATATGTCTTATATGCATGTTTATTTTTATTATTTCTAACCCCCCACTTTGTGCCACAAGATTTAGTGAACACTAGATTAGATTTACTTTTCTTGTTATTAGTATAAGTGAAATATCAAAACCTAGGACCCCCTTAGGGTTATTATGTCATTGTGTTAGACTGGAGGCTTTGGAACCCTCCTTAGCATAGTGTATTGTGATAAGTGATCCCCTAATTAGGTCTAATAAACCCCCATATTGATCATGCTCCCGCTTAAGAAATGTATTTCCAATCAGAAGTGTAGGTATGATTTATCTTCTCTGAGCTAGGATTGATTTATAGACATGATGGATTTATGATTATATACACAATATATATATCTTAGTTATTTGGACCATATATTAAAGTAAAATTTATAGAGCACAAAGATTAAAAAACAAAGCATTTTAAAGATATAAATTGATCAATGTGGGATTCAAATAAATAAGTCTAAGAATGAGGTGGTGATAACATATGGAAAAGTGGTACAAAAACAACAAGTAATAAGGTGGTTAATGATAAATCACATTGAATATTACATCATTTTAAAAATAGATAGATCTATCAAAATAAGTTAATGCACAATAAAATAAATTCTTTAGAAGAAAAAGGTGGTGCATCACATCATTCAAGATTTTGATGCAATTTCACTACACAATAGAGAAAATGGATAGATCCTATATTCTAGTGCATTATCTAACTCTTAAAAGGAATATATGGGGATTGGATTGGTGTTAAAATAGATGAAATATCATGACCTTGACCCCTTAAAATTCATTGATTCAGCTAAGATTGAATGGTTCTCATAAACATAAGCCACATGTTTGTAGCCAAGAGCCCCATCCATATTAGATAGGTTATGAGGTTCAGATGTAGAATGAATATTAGGATCCCTACCTTTAGATAGTTATATGAAGTGGTAATGACACTCCTAATTAATTATAATTAAGGGTGCATACATTTTTCAAAAGATGTTAGAATATGTATGCAATGGGAAATGTAATAGATTTATAAATTAATCCTATCTCATAGAAAATAAATCCTACTTACACTTATGATTAGAGATACATTAGATAATCAGAATCATGACCAAGATGGATATACTAAACCTAATCAAGGGATATCTTACCAAAATAATATTACTAGAGAGGGTTCCAAAGTCTCCAGTCAAGCAAAACTGTGCAATAACCCTAACTATATCCTATGTTTTCATATTCACTAAACTAATAACAAGTAAAGCAAAAGTCTAATCTAGTGCTCACCAAAAATTATTACAAAAATTGGGGTTAGAAAACAATAAAATTAAACATTCATAATAAAATCCTAATTAAGCTATGTATAGGTAAAACCCTAATACATGGAGAGAGAAATATATTCAAAATCCATTACTTATGCTACTTTTATATACTATAGAGAGGATAAAAAATGGAGATACTTACCTTGAAGATGAAACTATCAAGACTAAATATATCCCTTAGCCAAATGTGCTTTGCAATAGGTTTTTGTGGGTTTTATGGATCACTAAGAAAGGCCAATGCATCTAAGGCTTCTCTACAGAACAAGATTCTTCTCCAAGTAAAAACCCTAAACTAAGACTCTTCAAGTAGAATGGTAGAAGAGAAAATTATAAAGAAGCACAAATGAATAATTAACTCTTTCTCTTTCTCTAAGAGTGGAAAAATGGATGTGTTTATATGGGTAGATCTAACCCTATTCCTTTCCAATAGTTTAGGCCAATAAGGTCAACCTAGTCGACCTAGTATTGTAATTGATAAAAATAACTAGGTTAGTCAAGGGATGACCTTGACCATAATAAGTTTTATCAATAAGAGTACAAATTTGATGGGGATGACTATGTAATGTAAACCATAAATAAAGGGGTATAGGTTAGGTAAGAGCTAATGATGGTGGTAAATGACTAGAGGAGGGTGAAAAATAGGAGGCAAAGCTTAGGGGAATGGTTTTTAAGAACTGGATGGATTAATAACAAGTGGTAAAAAGTGAAAATAATCTTGTGAAGTACCAATGGTCTACCCAACCCTTTTTTGGTGAAACCCTTAAGGCATATAATTAGAGAAATTGAAACTTGATGGGTTCTTGAAAGATAGAAATCATCAATAATTGATAAAGTTTAAAAATATTACGTGTATACATAATCTACATAAACACCACCAAAATGGTGTAGATGACTAATCTTATAACAAGGGGGAATTATTAACACATTATAATAACAAGATACCTCTAATTTAATTAGATAGTAAGGATAAATATGCACACATGTCTAGAAGAATTTTGATTGATTTAATAGATGATGCCTCTATGTGAGTACTCATAGAATTCATCATCGAATAATACTACAAAGGATGAAAAGTGAATTGGTAATAAACCAAGGGGTCATCAACATTGTACATCACATGATCTGAATTAGGGAAGAGTTCAATTAGCCAGAGTTCCTAGTAACTGAGCTAATCACTAATATTAAAAAGGTTATCAATGCATTTTACACTTTATAATACCATTTTTTGGTATTGATACTTTAATTCATGTAATGGACATCCCCCAATAATCCTATTTCACCAAATGTCAACTATTATCTTGATACTACTTTTGTGAACCTCACATAAATAAAAATAGGACAACACTATATGCAACTTGGGTGGTTTAGGTGATGGTGGGTTGAAGTTTAAGTGAGGATGCTTAGATTTGGGAAAAATAGCCTATCTTCCATATGCCTATTATTCCATGCGTTATACCAATTGAAAAAGTTCATGTTTAAATTTGAATGCCTAGTTTATGCTAAAGTGTTTCAGATTTGTTAGATTAAATCTCATGCCTTGTTTTGTTTAAATTGTAGCTATTGTGACTTTTCCAAAAGACCTAACAATTCCTATTTTGAGCCTAGCTTTTGTGCTTTTTTGAAAGACCTAAAAACTTTTATTTTCTTAGATTAGACTTGTTTGGAACACTTTGTACATAGAGTTTGGCATGCCGATTTTTATTCATCCACTTGACCATTTGTTTAAGACATTTGACATTAGACATATGACGTTAAACTATTTTATGCCAACTTTTAACAAAGATCATTCTAGAGATACAACTCCACTTTTAGACTAAGTTAGATTATGTTTAGACCATGTGTTCCCTAGACCTTATTTTCCAAAATTTGTAGAACCCTAGGAATTTTTTCAAAATGTTCACTATTTATTTGGAGGTCTTGTTACATTCATATTTGAGCCATGCACAATTTAGGTTATGATTTTGTGGTCGCATATGATGAATTTGTTTAAGACCCCTACTTGGATGATGTTGTTTATAAGATGGATCCTTATCCTCCTTGTAATGCTCAATCTAGGGAATGAATCAAAGATCCTCAAGATCAACATGTGATGATACCTTCTTCAAGTTGGTTATTGTATGATGTTCACCATTTCACCATTCATGATGCCCATTCCCCCACCTATACCATCAACCCTAATTTATCTTTTTTAATAAACCAAGTTTCATAATGCCCTACCATTACCATTCTAAGACCTCATAATTTGGATCATAATAGTAACCAAGCTTTGAAATTCCATAAAATTATCATTATAGGCCCTTCGAAGTATGGTAGTTCATTCTCCCAATAAAGTTTTGCAAGCATAACTCGATGGGTCATAGTTACTATCCTAGGCTGATAGCCAACCTTTGTTAAGCCCATCATAGATAAGCCTATCATTATCCAACCACTAGCCATTATTCCTATATTACCAACTATTCCCCACATTAGAAAACCCATGGCAATTATCAAGCTAAAATCAAGCAAATCAATAACTCTCCAACTGAGCCAATCATTCAAGGACCAAAATGTGTTCAAAATAGGTATTTTCCAACTAATTAGAAACTAAGGCTAAGAGAAATAATCAATTCAATATATTTTTGTTTAAACACCTATTTTTGATGAGTCAACTTGTGATGAATCACCTTTTGATATTATACCTATTATCAAGGAGTCTCACTCTGATAAGCCAGTCTTTGTTGAGTCACTTCTTAATGATTATAAATGTGTTTGGGTAAATCATTATCTTGACCATTATCCTATTTTTAAAAAACTTCCCCTTGAAAATCTAGTCTTTGAGGATTTGTCTCTTGACATTTTTCCCTTATTGAGGAGTTTCACTTTGACAAACTAGTCTTTCTAGAGTCCATTATGCCATCACAAGCCATTACTTATCCAAAACCAAACATTTAAATAGACATCATTGTAGCAACGTCCACACTAGATGAAGAATCAACATTGAATTTAGGTTCTATTCTTGATCTAACATCAAATTTATTATCAAAATCAAAATCAATGTCAGTCTCAACATTAGATTTAGAGTCCTTTAAGTCAGATTCAACTTTAGAATCAAAATATATTCATCTTTATTAAAATATTGGTTATACATCCCTTATATATTAGTTTGAATACATTTGTGATCCTTCCATGGTTTTTGAGGATGATTACTTCAACACAATTTCTCTTAGTATCTTATATGAGGATTGTGTTACCTCTTTCCATTCCATTACTTCTTTCCATTCCATTACCTCTTTCCATTCCATTACCTCTTTCCATTCCATTGGCATCTCAAAGAGGTTTTCTCCAATAAAGTTATCACTTGGGGGTAATACTATTATAATCAAAACATCATTATCCTTGAATAATTCCATATCATATACCTTCCTATTGTACCTTTACTATTGACCAAAACTTATTTTGACCTACCTAACTACCCCTTTTGACCTAGGTTTTGTTGGTTCTTCCCACACCTTCCATGAGGGAATTCTGATCTTGTTTCAACAATTTTAGAATTTTGTGTTTAAATGATAGTTTATGAAAGTAATGTGATAGTGGATCTGGTAAGTTATCTTTTATTTACATTTAAATAGTGCTAATTATTATAAATGCATATGGGAAAATTAGTATCCCACATTATGTCACTAATTATAACCACTTATGGGCAAATTAGTAGCACAAACCTATGCTGTTATTTTCTAATTATAATTGCTTATAAGAAAATTAGGTACAACACCTTTACCATGCATTGAAACATCACCTTGCCATTACCATTATTATTTATCTTGTAATTTTCCTTAATTTATGAACTTTCTGTGACCTTGTCAGTTCTCACCACCATTTGTGTGGGCAAAGCTATTGTGACTTGAGGTCTAAATGGGACTATGTAGGCCATGCTCGATTCATGTTGAGGTTAGCTCAATCCCCTTTTTTAATATTCTATCACCATTTTATGAGTAACCTAAGCCAACACTCTCACCATTTTGTGAGTGGTATCTTTTCAATATTTAATGAGTAAAGAAACCCAAAATTTCAAAAACATTTATCTTGTTTAAACCTAGTTGTCATCCTCGATCCACCCTACTGGGGTAAATCCATTTTTTGTTCTCATCTATTCCACTACTATTGGGGGTGTGACTTTCTCTTTACATGTATTATTTCTTGGGGACACCACCCATTTATCATTTCATTGAGCCTTCCTGCATATAATTTGACTTGGTTGATGACAAGATGTTTTTTGTTGCTTTTTCTTTCAAGCTTTCTATGTGTTTATTTGCTTGGTTATTTGTTTGTTTGTTTATTTATTTGTTTAATTGTTATGTCTTAACTTAGTCTATATGTTTTCATTGGGTGATTCCTTGCACATTATTCTTGAGTCCATCCATATTCATATGCCAACATTATCATCATGGTTTTTATCATTGGTGCATTATTTTAAATTATTTATTGGATCGAGATTCAATCCTTCTGCATATTTAGGCTATGTTATCATGGTGTTTTATATTATGATGCATACTATCAAATGCTACAACAAAAATTAGCTCAGGAAGTTTTATAAGCAATAAAGCTATAAAAAATTCTCTTTGGTAACCTTGGAAAATCCTTCCACCCTTCTTGATCAAAGTAACATATTGACCATTCTAGTTGTATCATTACTAATAAGGATGAGTATCTCTACAATGACAAGTATAATTGAATCATTTCCATTGATCAATTCTTATTCTTCCAATCATATATTTCTTCACTTTATGCATCCTTATGTGCCTGGTTATTTATGACATTTTGAGTCATTAGACCATTGCATCTACATTTGTACTTGCTCATCTTTAATCTATGTAAATGGTTATACCCTTGAGTTATGCTTGCCAATCTACCCTACTAGGGCATAATAAAATATCATTTTTCAATCCAAATCATATTAATGATTATAACCACCTATGGGTAAATCATTATTTTAACTCATCATGCTTATTGGGACATGTACCTATGCTACTGGTTATAACTACCTTTAGGCAAATTAGTGTCTTAAATTTTGTTATTGATTATAACTACCTTTGGACAAATGAGTAATTTTTAAATCAATGCATGCAAGCATTATCTTGATTGGATTAATATCACTCATGGGTTAATTTCATTATTATTTTATCTTACCCATGTCATTTATTATAATCACCTAAGGGAAAATCAGTCTCTTGTACCCATTTTATCTTTTTGGTTCCATGATTCCTCCTTTTGAGGGACCGATCACTGACCCTTTTTATTGACCACTCCTTCAAGGGGGAATCTATAGTTCATCCATTGTCATTGAATTCATAGGCATATAATACCTTTTCATTATTTGAAAATATGTTACTATGTCTTCAGCTTGTAATGCCTTCCCAAATAGGATAAAACTATAAACACCTATAATTGGGCATAACTGGCCTTCGACTAGACTTTAGATTGGTTCCAATGAGCCATTGAAAATTAAGCATAAGAATCACTAAACCTTCAAAATTTTCTTACACATCATTTATCAAAGATCAAAATCATGTTGAGACATCCCTAATTGGGGTATTCTATCATATGTAACAAAAACCTCTCACAGATTCATCCCTAATCACCTTACAACATCACAACTATCAATTTGGCCTATGGACCTTTTAAGTGGGGAACTTGCACACTTAAATCAAATATTGAAAGAGATAAAAGGATAATCAAAATAAATTAAAAAGATAAAAAAATTAAATACTTAGTTGAATTATCCATTTGAAATTAATGAATATCTAAAAATAGAAATTCAAAATATCCTAGCCTTTCATCATTGCCCTTATGAGTTATCAAGCTCTTTGAAAATATCCTAAAATATGTAGTTTTGAGAGAAATGCCTAATAATTAAAAATCATAATTACTTGAAAACTATTGACTCTAATAGAGTTATATTTGACTCACCTAGGTTTAGTTTGAACCCATTCCAAGCCTACACTCAACCTTAACTCACCTTGGGTGAGAGTTAATTCCTAATGCTATAAATACAAGGACATACCTCTTCATTTCTAAGATTGAATATTGCAGAGTTACTATGTAGGATTTTCTCTATGAGACTCATACCAATGGTGTTATAATTTCAAAATATTAAGCCAAGAAATAATGACAAGCCATGGTGCCAAGGTGAGAAGCAGCCAAGCAAGCTTCATTTCCAAAGATTTCTTAATGCACAAGCTAAATAATCCACTCAACAAAGCCATTTGGAGCTCCTAAGGAAGGTAAAAGAACTATTGTATTTTATGTTTTTGTTGTGCTTTCATTTAGTCTTTTTTACTAAGCTCTCCATATGTATCTAGGCTAGGAGTATAAGTGTTAATGTGTTTATTTGAGTTTTATTGCTTGAAATAACACTATACTAACATCCATTCTTGGATTCCTATGATCACAGGGTGGTTTAAGTGATGTTGGGTTAAAGTTCAAGTGATGATTACCTCACACCCTCAGGTGCCTAAAAATATCTTGTAGTAGTTGAGACTATTTTCCATGGTCATAAAACTTTATAATGGGATTTAGATACAAATCCATGAGCTTAAATAGTTTCTTATTATACCCCTTTGATTATTCATCAACATGTTGCATGCATAGGTGAAAGTCATGAGACCTAAATCCATAGTTGTAATTTTAATTCCACTATTGTGATCTATTCCCCCATGTGTAGAACAACCATTATTACAAAAAAAGGGGAAGAAAAAACACAACAAAAATAAAAGGTAGAACCATATGCATCTTTATCACAAATAGTTCTAGGAAAGATGAAATCTCCAACTTGTAGAGCATCATCACCATCAAAGAATAAAATTTGAAATCTAAATCCATGGCTAAGTGATAAGATCATGCTAAAATTGCCACTGAATATGACTTAAATAACTTAGGGGTCACTATAGAGGAAGTGTTAAAATCCATGATGGAAGACATTGACAAAGACATATATAATGAGGAGGATAAAAAATATTTCTTTTGAAAGGTAGTGCACACATGATAGTTATGGAACAATTTTATAGTTGTAATTTTAGTTTAGATACCCACACCTCCATAGTCCATCATTGTGGATGTGGTCATAGAGGAATAAAAAAACAAATGTAGAATGGAGTCCATTTTTTAATAAGGATCATTAGGCTCAGGATCTTCAGTTGAAATAATGACACCAATGCATATGATCACATAGTAAATAATAATGGAGTAAATAACAACAAAAATATAATAAGGAAGTCCCCAATGACCATTAACATGTAAACTACAAACTCACAAAACTATGAGGTCCTCTCCTAGAGTCAAATAATTCATGGGCACCTTTGTCACAATGCTAGAGATTTCAAAGGAATAAATTAAAAGAGAAAAAACAAAAGAGTAGCAATAAATTATAGACACTCCTTTTTGGCCACTTTCACATCTAAAGGACATTAGATCAACTTATTGTAAATAATGCAAGTTAAGCCTATAAACCACTAGAATGTTTTGATTCATCAATGCACATAACATATTCTAAACCACATCAATGTATCCCTAACTAGGGAAATGCACTATATGCAATCATCACCTTCCTCTAATTCATCTCTAGTCAAGTTACAACCTATCAAATTGACATTTTCAACCATGTGCAAGGGACAACTTGTCAAAATTTAGAAATGGTAATTAACTTGATTAGGATTGCTTAATTGGTTAAACCCAATTAAATACATAGGTGAAAAGCCCATGGATAATTAATTATTGAATTTATATTTTTATAAATTCATAAATTTGGATTAATGACATCATCATGACATCATATAAATATCTAAAATATTGTCACCATAATGACATAATCTTTTGTGAGTTGTCAAAAACTCACAAAATATCAAACAAATATCTAGACTTATGAGCCATGCCTATTAATTGAAAATATTAATTACTTGTCCCCTTCCAAACTCAACCATAATTAACTCTAACCTACCTACACTTGGGTTAGAGTTATTTTGGAAGCTATAAATGCAAGGCCTCACCCATTGATCCATAATCTTGAGTAGTGTAATGTTATTATGCATGATTTCCCTCAAAGCTCTCTTGATGTAAATTTATCATGCCCATTTGCTAAGCTAAACCAAGTCAAGCTAAAGACAAACTCAACATTACTAAGGTGAAAAGGAGAGGTGGATAAAGGAAATTCATTACCAAATATTTCTTGATCACACAATCAAGCACATCAACCCATTTCCAACACACAACACTTGCTCTCATAGAAGGTAAACTTGCTTATTTTGCTTTCATTTGTTAGATAATTATGTAGTTCACTAGCTCCTTAAGTGTCTAGGCTATAGGTGTAAGCTTTTTAGTGTGTTTTGTTTGATTTTATTTCATAATAACATAATAATAATCTCATATCTTGGATTCATATTGATCATATAATGGCATGCCTGGTGGGACCTGCACCCCATAAAGTTATTCAAGCTACTTTTTAAGACATTTTACTAACTATTTTCATTTTAAAATTTTGAATAAATCACAAAAAAGGTGAAGAAGTTTAAATTCTCTACTAATCCAAAGGGATCAATGAAGATTGTAAATAATTATGGTTATTCGATATAATTTTGTAGATCGCCATAATTGACAATGAATCTCTGTGTCAAAAGCATAGTCAAACCAGAAGCCAAAAATGTAACAAAAATTCAAATTTTTATTATTCTTTTACTTTTATTGATACTCAACAAAGCGTTTTCATTATATTTAAATTTTTTTGCAGGGTAGGAAATTTTTTTGGAGTTTTAAAACAATATTTTTCAAGCATTTTTCTATCAAAACATTTTTATTCTTGGTGTGGTTGCAGAATCAACCATGATTGCCAAAATTGTGCATAATCAGGAGAATCATCAATGATCACAAAAAAAATCATGAATGATCACAAAAATTGACCATGATTGGTATAATCATGCATGATCAAAAATAGAATCATATACAATCACCACAATTGACCATGATCAGTAGAATCATCAATGATTCTTCATGTTTTAAATTATTACGAAACCTAAAAGTTGAAATTTATGTTTTTGATTGGGATAAGTTTTAGGAATGTAATTTTGACTCAAACACAAATAAATCCCATAATGTTATTAAGGAAGAATTTTTTTAAATGTTTTTAAACAAATTTTAAATTTTTGCACAATCTAAATTTTACAAAGGTTGAAAATACATTCACATTTTGTTGAGGTGTTTTAAAATTCACTTAAGCAATTTGTTTTTAGCATTTTATAAATTTTTACAAGTGAAAAAATGGCCAAGGGGTCAAATTTAATTTCAAATTTTGTTTAGTTCTCTAAAATAATATAAATATTAAAATAAGTTCTCCTAATAGCTTTGTTTTATTTTGTTATTTTTTATTTTTGCTCTTTAAAATTGGACTTTGCATGTATGCTCTCCCCCCTTCCCCTTTAGGGAACTAGGTGACCAAAATAAATTTTTTAATTGTATTTTTGCTTAGTCCAAGCCTAGAAATAACATAATTTATGCTCTCTTTAAGTTTGAGTAACTTGGGTGATTAAAAAAAAGACCTTTAAAGTCCTTTTAGTTTCATTTATTTATTTTAGTATACTTGGCTTCTGGGTGGGACTTAATCACCTACCCATAAGTTATTTAAGGAAGTCTTGACCCAATATTTCATCTCTCAACATAATTTAAACCCAGTTCTATGGTGGGGTATATAAATCATGGCACAAGATGCTACAATTTCTAGGGGGATGAGTGGCTAATCTCTCTGATCATAAAAAAAACTCAAGTAAGGTCTAGCTAAACATTAAAATCCACTAAGAAGTATATAGATGGATTCACTATTCAAAGGAATAGACATTTCCATAGTAATTTATATATTATTAACTCAATTGATGTGATTTCATCTCTAGTGTTAACCACACTTGGGACCATTTAGAATGTGTGAAACTTATATTTTTTAGACAAACCCCAATTGTCATGGAAATATTGTCAATATAGGGTGAGTAGCCAAAAGTTCCATGTCACTGTATGAATTCTTGAGATAAGAGGGGGCCTAAAAAACCCTAGTTTTCATGTACATCTAAATTTATTAGATTAATAATTTTTTTTCTCTCAAGAAGGATTATATCGATGGAATTTGACAATATGAAGCAACCCTGTTAGTTTTTAGGGATATGATGATACATTTAGGTGTTTTTGTCTCTATTTATTTTACTTACATTATTTTGAGTCTAAAACAATTTTTTTATTATCAAAAACATGCCAAAACAAGTCATGAGTCAATCACATGTTTGTACACCCCTTTTAGCCTAAAGAGGTGTTATTCTTCCCATTTGATGCCACACTTTGCCTTAGACATTTTCAAAAAAATTATGTGTGTGTGTGTGTCACTTGTTTGATAGGGGCATTGTTACATTTCCAATTTCATCTCAAGTTTTTGCCTTGGATTTTTGAAACAAAAACATTATCATACCTTTTGAGCAAGATAACATCTTTACACTACTCGTATTATGTCAAAACCTTTTCCTTGTGTCAAATTGAGTTCCAAACCATGTATGCATTTTGGTATATAATTGGTATCATTATACCATCCATTTTTGTCTAGAATATTATCTATTTGAGAACCCAAGTCTTATAATTTTATTTTGAAATTTGTCTTATGAAGTTTAGATTCAAACATTGAGTGGTTTATACCTATGCCTCACTTAATTTTAGCTTAGGTGTTTACCTCTTAATTTTGAATTGTGAAACTTGGATTAATTCCTTACTTATTGTCAATATATTTTCACCTATAATTAGGAAGTGGTCTCTTTTTTATGTGCCTCATATTTATTTTTTTGCTTAGAACTAAGGTCAAAACTCTCTTTTCAAGTAAAACCTTAAGCATAGTTAGTTTACTTTTGAGTCTTTCTTATCACTTGGGCTTGAATGTTTTTAGGAATCATGCTTATTTTGCTTACTTGATATTTAATTTCCCAAATATTTTTAGGCTGATGCCTAATATCTAATGTATTTTACCAATGGTCAAGTTTGTGTTTGAATCCATGTGCCTAGTTTGAGTCTAAGTGTTTTAAATTATTAGACTAATTTCCTTGTCATTTTTACCTTAACCAAGTTTGTTTTCAAGTTTAGCTTTGTGTTTTGTTCCAAAAGACCTATAATTTTCATTTCATTTTTGTACCAATTTTGTTTTCAATTCTAACTTTGTGCCTTGTTTTCAAAGACCTAGCATTTGCCTTAGTTTTTAGGATTTGTTCATGATATTTTGAGTCTAACTTTGTGCCTTATTTCCAAAGACCTAATATTTTCCTTTCTATTATTTAGACCAAGTTTTTTTTGAACTTAGATTTGTCCCTCATTTATAAATAATTAGCAACCTTTTTCATTTTAGATCTAGATTACATTTGTTCAAAATAGTTTTGCCAAAACTAGGATTTAAACTTACTTTTCATTTGACCATTTGTGTGCAAGACATTAGACCTTGGAGATATTTAATACCAAGCTTACCATTGATGAATTTGGAGAAGAGATCCATTCTAGGCCAAGTGCAAAACATTTTTAATAGTATAATGAGTAATTATTCCTAGACCAATGATGTTTTCAAACCTAGACCTAGACCCATACCATTTTCGTAGATCAAGACCACCCTCTTTGGGATAATTACCAAATATAGCTATGATGATTATCATATGTTGAAATCACCCTTATTTAGGGAATTTAAAGTACCAAGTTCACCATTTAAATGATAAAATTACATGATCTCCTACTTATGCCAGTAAACCTATTTTGGTCTACATTAGCAACCAAGCTTTGCAGTGCCCAAGTATTACCATTCTCAACCCTCATCATTAAAACTAAATTAGTAACCAGGTTTTAAAATACCTATTCATTACTATTATAGGCCCTCCTCCTTTGGATTATGTTAGCAACCAAGCCTCATAGTGCCCAAGGATTACAATCCCAGGACATCATCCTTCTACCTACATTAGCAACTAAGCTTTGTAACACCTAATCATTACCATTATAGGCCCTCATACTTTATCTTGAGTTAAAAAACAAGCTTCAAAACTCCCATTCATTATCATTTTAGGTACTTAAAAATATGGTATCTCTTTATCCTAGCAAGGTTGCACACGTACGGCTAAACAGATCACAATTACCATCTTAGACCTATAGTTAGCCTTTATTGAGCCCATATTAGATGAGCCTATTTATGAAGAGCTCATTATTAAACCATAGGTCATTATTTATTTATTTTTGACCTTCCCCCACTTTAAAACATCCATACTAGTTTCTGAAACACAATAGAGCCAATCATTACCTCTCTAAGAGCCATCTTTTGAAGACTAAGATGTGTCCAAAATTGATATTTTTCAACCAATTGTAAACCAAGGCCAAGAGAACCAACCAACCCATTAGGCCAAGAGAACCAACCAACCCATTTTTTTTGTTGAAACACGTATTTTTCATGATCTAACATGTGTTGAATCAGCCTTTGACCATTTCCCTTTTTTAAAGGAGCCTCACTTTGATAAGCTAGTCTTTATGGAGTTTCTTACTAACCCTTTCCCTTTGGTTGAGGAGTCTCAATTTTACAAGATATTCTTTACTGTGTGATCCCCTAATAATCATAACTAACTTTGGGAAAATAATTATCTTAACCATTGCCCTATTTTTAAGGAGCCTCACTTTGGCAAGCCAATCTCTATGGATTTGCCTATTAATCCTTTCCCTTTGGTTGAGGAGTCTCACTTTAACAAGTTATTATTTGTTGAGTCAACCCCTGATGATTATAATTTATTTTGGGTAAATCATTATCTCAACCATTACCCTATTTTTAGGGAGCCTCACTTTGATGGTCTAGTCTTTTTGGAGTCCTTCTTAGCTGAGCCTATTTATGAAGATCCCATTTTTAAACCACATGACATTACTCATCTAATACCAAACATTTAACATAACATATTTTATACCACACCAGATGAAGAGTTAACATTAAAGTCAAGTTCTATTTTTGAACTGATATCAAATTTAGGATTAAAAGTAAAATCAATGTTTGTCTCAATATTAGATTCAAAGTCCCTTGAGTCAGACTCAAGTTCAAAATTAGAATACATTCATGGCTACTATAACATTTGTTACACATTCCTTGGAGATCAATTTAAATACATTTATGATCCTTCCATGGTTTTAGAGGATGATTACTTCATCTTTGACACAAATTTGCCTAGTATATTCTATAAGGATTATGCTACCTCTTCCCATTCCATTATCGCTTCACTTATCATTAACACTTACTAACATAACCATTATATTAACATTCCACCTCCCACAAGTGTCGATTGAGACCAAAATAATCACATGTTGTTGAACTACATCCATGGGGAAATATCAATTGCAAAATATTAGGGGGACCAAAACCACATTCATGTAGAAGAAAAATCTCATAGTGAAACCTTTTTAGAGGATCTAAAAGGAAATCAAAGTCCAAACTCAGCATCTTCTAGTGAAACCTTTCTAGAGGTGCTATGAGACACTTAAGATAACTTTATTGGTGAAAACCTCTTTGAGGCACAAATAGATGAGTAAAATAGTTATTCATTAATTGATGAAGACATTATTAAAGATAACATCAGTACAACTTGTATTCTAAAGCATAATCAGATGGTAACTACTCTTAGGCCCAAACAACAAAAAATATAGTGATCCTATCAAGAGCATATTTATAAGCCTTTGGTCCTACCACAACCAAAATTATGTCAAATTCAAAATCAAGAACATTATGTATGCCTAAAAATATTGATCTTCATTTATTTCCTATAATATTGCATTACATAATGGCCAAAAATAACTCTATTTTCCAAGTTGCCCAATCTATGTGGGTTTATACATTTACACCCATACAAAGATTCAAAGGGATCCATTTTATCATAAAATGGCATGAGTTATTATAATCAAACTCAAGTAAATAGAGGTAATCATCTCACTTAGTTTATTAATCTAAAGCATAAATTCTTAGTACGTCCTCAGTCATCTAATTAAGTCTTTGAATTTGACCAGGATCCTAGGCCCTTCTACTTAAGAGCACTATATATATGATTACCTTGTATAAGCAACTAAACACGGAATTATACCAGAATGAACAAGTAACTAGAATTCACAAATAGCACAGAATATGAGAGACAATACACTATCTTGTATTAATACTCATCCATGAAAGAAAATACAATAAAGAAGATGCCACTTCTTCTTCCACCTCTCAGAGCCTTCCCACACCTCAAGGGCTCCAAGTAATTCTCAATCAAGAGTTCACTCTCCTACCAAAAATGGTCCCAACACACAACTCACACACAGAATTGGTGTTCACCTCTCCAACCAGTCAGTAATAACCCTGCCAGTACACTAAGTACTCAAAGTACTTCAAGTATATCTCCCATGAACCTATAACCTACAATTCAACAGACCATACTTACACATGTAGATCTCCTATGAGTTTGTAACAACCTGTAACTCAATGATCTTACAATGGAAGGATCTTCCTTGCCTTCCGTTTTAGCTCATAATTACAATACATGCCAATGGGTTTATAAATAGATCCCAGACTTAAATAATAACTTAGACTCTTAGTTTACTAATAATAGACATGCAACTCAAGACTAAAAATAGCCTTTACATGAAAACAATCAATTCAACAAACTAGCTATTTGTGCAATGAACAGTTTTGGAACTGCCATAGGCGACCGACATCGGTCCCTGTCTGACTGGTGCTAAACAATGTTAGATGACTCCCTGCTGATGCCAGTTGCCTTATGCATTCATCATGACTGACGTCGATTATACTATCGATGCTAGTGTCTCTGGAACTTTAGCAACCTCCTCCATGTCTGCATAGTTGAAGCTTTTAGCTCCATAACCTAACAATCTCCCACTTGGAGATAAATAGTTGCAACTATACTTGTACCTGTACATCATCTAGTTTGTTCCCTTGGCTTTGTATTCCTCTTTAATATCACTCTTGAAGACCAACCACCACAAATCCTGTGGTGCACCTCCTATCATCCAAATCACCTGCCACATCTGCATCTACAAACCATGTAAAAAAGAACTTGACCCTGCATAGCATGTGCACCTGCTACTGGTCCCTCTCAAATACCTAAGAATCCACTGAATTGCCCTCCAGTGCTTCTTTCC
The DNA here is from genome assembly GCA_037957365.1 of Torreya grandis. Classification (NCBI taxonomy): domain Eukaryota; kingdom Viridiplantae; phylum Streptophyta; class Pinopsida; order Cupressales; family Taxaceae; genus Torreya; species Torreya grandis. The sequence continues at coordinate 4,277,169 of JARHVA010000693.1, read as the reverse complement.
CAGATTGGCTCCTAACTTTCTGACAACTCCCACTACTTGGGAAAACTTAGGTCTAGTACATACCATGCACTTAACCTCATTATGTGAATCAAGACACTATTCATAGAACTATCCAACCATCGGTGTGCTAATCGGTCTCACACAATCATCCTAAAACAAAGTCAACCTGTAACCTTCCATGTCCCTAGAACACACTCATGCTAAAGAATCTTTTTGCTCTCAGATTCCTCATGACACACTTCTGAACTAGCTTTACCTTTAGTTCAACAACTCCCTGTATATGTAACCCTGCAACAAGCACATCATAGAGTAATAGGATAATGTAGCTAATATTATCCAACCTGGTAAAGAGAAACACAATGATCAAACCTCCATTGTCCTGTAGCTTACTCAAGACCATATACCCTAGCCTTCTGTCTCACATGTCCATTTCTGCTCTTCTTTATCTTGAACATCCATTCGTCTCTCAGTGCTTACTTCTAGCTGGCAAATCCACCCAAAACTCCCATTTGGTTCTTCTTCAAGGAATCACATCTTTCATCCATGCCAAGCTCCCACTATTTCCTGGATCTACCTACTCTGCTTCTTTAATAACTTCTTGGTTCTTTACCATCAGTGAGCAATAAGTAGTGTAAAGAAGAAGAAAGTGACGTTTCTTGAGGAATCTGATGTTCATGACAAGAATAGGAAAGTCTTGGTTTTCAAGGAGAAGGTGATAGACAGAGATCAGCAGAAGGGGCTAAAGAATTTTGAGTAGAGCAAGGGTCATTTAGACAAGGGTTTGATCCAAAAGGAGCTCGCAGGAAAAAGTCATTTCTCACAAGTAAAACATAGAGACCGATGTCATTTAGAAAATTGGCGTCGGCTTCCAGACAGGGATCAATGTCGGTTATGTGTAGCCTGATGTCGGTAACTCAAGGATAGATAAACACTGGCATCGATTAGGGGGAACCGACGTCGGCGATGAGGCAGTTGCATGGAATTGACGTCAGTTGGGTGCAGACTGAGATGTGATTGGCATCGGTCACTGAGATGGATTTTGGGTGGACAGCAAGCTATCAAGGAGTCTCAAGCACCCATATGGAGGACTTAAAGGGTAAGTAAGCCTCAAAAATATCATTGTATGGGTATGGCTATGGGTATAGGTATGCACAATGTATAGCTTCGTTCTAGGTGTGACTATTTTGAGGCCCCAGGTGTACACATCTATTTAGCTATATGGATTGCAATGTAGAAAGGACATTCTCAAGATTATATTTATGATCCACTTCTTCATTGACCAATTAAACCTTTTATCCACTATTTATCCATATTTACCATCCATAGCTACACTTTCTTTTATAGAGGATACAAAGACATATTGTCTCAAAGTTTGGAGGAAATAGAATCAATGGCCAATGGATATCACAACAACATTATTAGAGTTCAAATTATCAATAGGTTTTTGATAGAGTATCTATTTATAATGGGTGTGGTTTAATTTTTTTACTATTTTAGTTATATCATATGCTGATCAAGATGAGCATCTCCACATTAGTAGGAATAATAAAATCATTTACTATCCATTTACCTTACCTTTCCATTTACCTTGCCTTTCCATTTATCTTGTCCTTTCCATTTTCCATTTGCCTTGCCATTATTTCATACCTTTCTATGTGCCTTAACTTTCCCTTGACCTCACCTTACTATAATTTTATACCTTGCCATACATTTGAACTATAATGACTTGAGGTCCATTAGGACTATGTAGGCAACACTAAATTTACATTGAGATGATCTTGATCACCCTTTTCCATTGCTATCATCCTTTTACAAATAATTTTAATAAACACTCACCATTTTTTGAGTCATGATTATGTTCATTGTGCATTTTAAATAGATTCATCACTGACACCCTAAGTCACGATCTCTCTGTTATGAGAGTTAGACTATTATGTATCTCATAATTCTTGATCAAGTTAAGATGCTTAGAAATATCCAAAAACATTTATCCTATCTAAACCTAGTTATCATCCTCAATCTTTCCTACTATGGCAAATCCATTATTGGTTCTAATCTATTCCACTACCATTGGGGGTGTTCCTTTCCCTTTTTATATATCTTTGCTTGGGGGCACCATCCAATTCATACTTTTTAGGCCAAGATCATAGATTTTTACCTATTAGGGTAAAACCAAAGCATGCAACTTATATAATGATATATTATCATTGCATGTCATTCCCTTGCATATAGCCTTGCTTGGGGGCACCATCTATTTATCATAATATTAAGTGTTAATAGGTACGTATTGACTTGGTTGAAGATAGGATGATTTATATTGCTTTTACTTTCAAGATTTATGTGTGTTTGGTTTCTTAGTTGTTTATTTATTTGTTTGCCTATTTATTTAATTTTATTATTATGATTTGACTCACTATATGTGTTCATTGAGTAATTTCTTGTGCATTATTCTTGAGTCCATCCATATTCATACATAAACATTATCATCATGGTTTTTATCATTGGTGCATTATTTTTAATTATTTATTGGATTGGCAGTTAGTCCTTATGCATATTATGGATATGTCATCACAGTGTTTTATATCATAGTGTATACTATCATGTGCTATAATAAAAATCAGTTTGGTAGAGATTACAGGTAATGGTGTCTTAAAAAATTCTCATTGGTAAGTTTGAAAAATCCTTCCATCTTCCTTGATAAAATCATACCATTGGCCATTTTGGTTGTATCAATGCTAATAAGGATGAACATCTTTACATTGGAAATTACAACCAAATCCTTCATATTAATGAGTTCTTATTCTTCTATTCTATTCTTCATTTTATTTCTCCCATTTTTTGGTGAACTACATTAGTTTGAGGTCTATTTAGACTATGTAGGTAGTGCTTAAATACATGATGTATCTCAAGTCAGATCAACCACCTTTTTTCTTCTAATCATCTCTTTCATCACTTTGCACATCCTTATGTACTTGGTTATTGTGGCTTCTTCAGTCATTAGAACATTTTATCTATGTTTCCATCTACTCATCTTTAATCTATGTGATAGGTTATATCCTTGAGATAAGATTGCCAATCTATCCTACTGGGGCATAACCAAAAATCATTATTCAATCTAGGTCATCAAAATGATTATAACCACCTTTGGTCAAATCATTATTTCAACCCATCCACCCTATTGGGCACATACCTATTCCACTAATTATAACTATCTTTGGACAAATTAATGTCTTAATTTTGTTACTGAATATAACCCCCTTTGGGAAAATTAGTACTTTTAAATCAATGTGTACAAGCATTATCTCGATTGGATTACTCTCACCCATGGGTTAATTTCATTATTCATCTTGATTCTTTTTGAGGGACTATCAATCAATTGTATGTGCCAGCCACTCCCTCGAGGAGGCATCATAGGCCTCCAAAACTTTTTTTGGAGCATCATTATTTAATCATTATCTTATTTTTCTTATTAACAAATTTTTCATTCTTTGAAAATACATTATTATGCTTGTGCCTCACAACACCTTATTAAAAAGCTTTAAACTGTACACACTCTTTTTTAGCCACTTCTACATCTAAACAAACATCAGGGTGACTTCTTAAAAATAATGTAAGTTAAACCTATAAACCAATGAAATGCTCTAATTCATCAATGCACATCATGTGCATATTATAAACTGTATCAATATATCCCTAACTGAAGTCAAGTTACGACCTAAAAAATTAACCTTTTCAAACATGTGTGAGGGAAAATTTGTCAAAATTTAGAAATGACAATTAACTTGATCAGGATTACTTAATTGGTTAAATCCAATTAAATGCATAGGTAAAAATCCCATGGCCAATTAATTATTGAATTTTTATTTTTATAAATTCATAAATCTAGATTGATGACTCCATCATGACATTACACATATCTAAAATGATGTCACCTTCATGACATCATATTTTGTGAGTTTTTAAAAACACAAAATATAAAACACACACACACACACACACACACACACACACACACACATTTGAGCAATGCCTATTAAATTAAAATATTAATGGATTATCCCCTCTCAAAATCAACCATAATTAAATCTAACCTAGCTACACTTGGATTAGAGTTAGTTTGGAAGGCTATAAATACAAGTACTCACTCATTGATCCATAAGCTTGAGTAGTGTAATGTTATTATGTATGATTTCCCTCAAATATCTCTTGATGTAAAGTTATCATGCCCATTTGCTAAGCCAAGCCAAACCAAAGCCAAAATAAACATTACCAAGGTGACAAGGAGAGGTGAAGCAAGGGGATTCATTTACAACAATTTATTGATCACATAATTGAGCACATCAACCCATTAGAAACACACAACACTCACTCTCATGGAAGGTAAACTTGTTTGTTTTGCTTATTTCACTAGCTCTTTGAGTTTTTAGGTTAGAGGTGTAGGATTTTTAATGAGTTTTATTTTATTTTATTTCATACTAATATAATAATAATATCCCCTCTTGGATTCTTATTGATCACACATGTTGTGTATACTTATTCATATAAGTTTAAGAAGCAAATGTTGGTTCTACCTACATGCTCAAAGACACTAGTAAGTGAGCATAAAGTGGTCATTTCACCATTTACTTCTCCTTATCCACAACATTCCCCACCTCCTTATCAATTAACCTCACTATCATTGTATCCATATACCCCAAATTCATAATGCATGCCCCAAACAATTGAGTATGAGGTAGTTGGTATATAGCAACAAACTATGGTAGATCAATCTATAGTATAATAGTAACTAGAGTAGTCTTAACCTGAAAGTGAATCACACAAAAAAAATCACAAGAAACTGTGAAGGCTTTAAAATAATCTACCATGGTAAAGGAAATAAAACGATGAGCTAGAGAAGACCTAAAGAGAAGAGGAATAGAAAAAAAGAAATAAGAAGATGAGAAAAAGAAGAAGGAAGAATCAAAGGAGAAAAAGAAATAAGGTGAAGAAGAGAAAAATGAAAAAGAATAAAAGTGTGCACAAAAAATGAAAACAAAGGTTGAGATGGTAGCCAAATATGCAAAAAAAACTACTACAACTATAAAAATAACAAATGAAGAAAGATGACGCTAATGCGAAAACCCATGAAGTTGAAGATAAGGAGGGCTTGTGAAAGTAGGAAGAGTTACACAAGTAGGTCATAAAGGAAAAATTAATGAAGGATGTTGTAAATTAAGCATAAATAGGTCAAATTTGGTAAAGGAACAAGTTAAAAATGAGGCAAAGGCATAGATAGAGACAAGTACCAAAGCAAAGGAGGAGTTGGACATAAAGTAAAAGGATAAAATTGTAACATAAAATTAGAATGTTGAGGGACAAAAGAAAGCTATATAACAAATAAAGGAGGTGAAGTAGGACCTAAACAATGATTCCCAATAGACATAAAACACATATGCAAGATCAATATTACACTAGGGAGGGGTAAACTAATAATAGTTACAAGATAGATCATAGATTACCAGCCAATGGTTATGAGATGTCCCAGCTCCACCTTTTCGATGAATACCATTTTTGCTTCTTATCACATAGATTAAATACCATCCATTGTTGTATATTACTATTATGACTTCATTCACATTGTCTATGATAATCTATAAGGCATCACTAGATGTGACCCAACTTACATTGGCCAAATAGATTGAAGGAACTGATGCCTTCTAGGAGTATATTACACTAAAAGTATTTGAGATGAAGTAGGATAACCTTTAGCTATGAGAGGCTATTAAAGACCTACATGACTAGTGTTTTAACCATTTTAAAAATAAGGATTAAAGGGAGAGAGTAACCTAATCAAGTAAGGAGTAAGACTGATCTAAAATTAGGGTAATTAAATAATTCAGATTCATAATATACTGATATAATGTTAAATTGTGCAAATTTGTGAAATATAGGAAGTAAAATGCCAAATAGGAATTTTCATGCTTAAACATGAAGAAGAAATAGTAATTATCTTATTTATTGATGAATAGGCAGATATAGCTAGTACATGTGTGAAAGGGATATTTTTGATGATCTAGATCTTGTTGTTAGACTTTGAATATTTTATTTATGCCAATCTGAATACTTGTGTCACCTTGTGGACACTAGCATCAACACTAGTGTCGTAATTTTTCCACTAGTGTCTGGTATAGAATATTAAATATTTTCTATAAAAATCACCTATTTTTTTTTATGTTTGATTATTTTATTATACATTCTTTGTTCAGATTGTGTCCATAGGTTCTCAATATTAGTCTTGTTCTTAAAAACCCTAGATCATTTGATTAGAGTATGTCCCTTTGCAAAAAATAAGGTTTAGTGGGCTCAAGTGAAGTCAAGATTACCTCAAAGAATCCTTTGTTAGTGAAAATTACCTACATAGCCATATACTCCAAGGAGGGCCTTAAAATGATGTAGTTATCCCCCTTATGTGAGCTTATGTGTAAATAATAGTGTAATACTCTATATGCGAGTGCATATAGTGATATATCTTCTAACTTGAAAAATATTACTTATATCTTATTCTTTGAATGATTTATACTTATAATAATATTGATCTTATGATTTATTTAGAAATAGGGAATAATATGGTAGTTTTATGTACATGAGAGGTGATTTTATTAGAAGTGTTAGATTTGTACTTAATTAGTATTTGATGGTAATGAATGGCCTTTGATTTGAATTTATACAACAACTTTTGAAAATATATAACAAGAGGGTTAATTAAGACAAATAGGTCGACCCACTTATATCAAAATATTTATAAATTTGAGTGTTTGTAAGGTACAAATACTAGCATCAGATTTGGGACACTAGCATTGACATTAGTGTCCTAGAGAATAGAGAAATGTTGAAGCTCTATAAGTGTTTTTGAGGTAAAAATTATATCATTAGACTTAGGATGCTAATGTCTATATGCTAGTGTCTAGAAGAATATAAAAATATTGAAGCTATGTAATTGACAATGAAGGACATATATCAAGTTTTTAAGTATAATGTAAGCTACATGTGATCTAGGTAATTAGAATATCAGGGTCAGGCCATAATATAAGCATTTAGGCACAATGAGATGGAGACCATGAGCCTCTAGATAACAATAAATTCAAGAAGTGAAGGGTAGAGCCTTGAGTGGTATTTTTCAAGGGTATAAGACTAGTTTATCATGTAAAATAAATATTTAACATCTAGATTTGGCCCCCTCTTTTATATAGTAATGCATAATGATTAAATTACTAGGTTAAAAGAAGGAAATGCATACCTTAGTGTGTATAACACACTTTGATTTGACTTGAGCCTTGTTTGAATTTGTTGTGTGTATGACCTACAACCAAAAATATCTTACATGTGTAATTAGTGCATATAACCTAAAAATTAGAATAATTCAAATTTATTGAAATAAAAGGGAGAGAAAAAGGAGTACACCTTTATGTTGATGTAACCATGTTAATACTTGGTAAATTTATTTGGTAATGATACTTCCTAGCTGAATCACTAGAGAGGGGTTCATGACTAAACCTTGGAAATGTGAAAAGAGGAATTGGAGGGTGATCATGCCCCAAATATAGTGTAAGGATGAGTTGTGATAAGGACATTAAGATCACTGAATCTCAATCACATAAGTAAAATGTAAACATAATTTATCTAATCTATTTAATATCACTTGAGTCAAATGGTGTAACCATATCAATTGAAAAAATAGTGATCCAGGAGGATCTCCAATAGTGACTAAATCATATGGTATAAAATATTCTAAAAATTATTTTCACATTGAATATCTCATCAAGATAGTTTTAATTCAATTTGAATGGGTTCAAAAAAACATCATATGTAAAGGTTATGCCCTATTGAAGGTAGCAACAAATAGGGAAGAAATAACATAGTGCTAACATCATCAATTGATTAGACCTATATAGCCTAACATATGGACCAATCATAACCTTTAATGTGTCATTCATAAATATCCACCAAATTCTATGAGTTCCAAGTCAAGTTCCATGTAAAACATTATCTCAAGACCAAGTTACTTTTATTAATATAAATTACACCCTTAAGGAGGTTGTTCAAGCCTTCCTCATTCAGATGATATTTTTAGAGACACCTCTAGGCTATGGGTGGCCTAATAACTAAGGTGAATCTATAGAATAGGGTTATCTCCCTTTATGTATCACTTGAAACTACTACTAAACCTACTTATTTAAATGAAAAGAGAAAAATAATTAAAAACAAGTAAATGGGAGGTGATGCACCAAAATTAGTATCCTCCACTTGCCTATGCTACACTATACACACTTTGTTAGCAAGGTATTCATATAAAATTGGATTTTTTTTTAAAAAATATTATACAAGATTAATATATCATATATAACCATGATAAACCAATTTATCATTGGTTTCTTGATGATTTAACCTCATATATTCAAAATTATCATTTTAGGCCTCCATAGGCCTACTTGGATTCTTCTAATTGACTTTGGGTTCTTATGATCATTGTTTCCTCTTTTATATGGTATGATAACTTAAAAAATATTAGATAAGGTGTGATAATTTTTAATTTATCTATTAAAAACCTCATTTCTCACTCCAAACTTGCATCTTCTCTATCTTCTACTAGTAGGCCTATAGATGCCTCTTTCTCGATGTCTACACAATTTTAAAGTTTGTTTTTGGACTAGTATTAAATGACCCAAGGTAAGATAAAATGGTTTGAGAGATAATTTAGATAAATTTGTGTTTTTTTGAAGATCATTTTCACTAATAAACTTTACAAGACTTGTCATTTATCTCCTAAATCTTCTTGAAGATCCATAAGTTTAACTATAGGTGTAGAACTGTATAGTGATTATTTTTTTGATCATACATGCTTGATGGATATGTTTTTAATGACATGAAAAGTTATTTATGAGGTTATAAAAAACATATATACTTTTTTTCAAGTATCCTCAAGCTGGAACAACTCAAAAACTTATAAAAACCCTGACTATCACATGGAAATAGTGAAAAAGAGCTCATTTCTTACTAATGCATGTGCATGTATGGTGTATCTGATTGAATTTAGTGATATGTATGTAAAATTAAACCTTAATATCAAAATTTAATGTACTTACATAAATATTAAAAGTGAAAATTTCAATATAATTTTGAGCCTATGGGGATAAAAGGAGCATTTTCACTATTTAGTCTCTTAACGATTATTCATAAAGCTAAGGGACTTGATCAGATAACCAATGACACAAAATGAAAATTAATTAGGGTACCATTATTTACATTATATCTCTATTTATAACTCTCTCTCCTTCATAAAACAACCTTATGAAATTGGTTCTTATTTTCCTACCAAGGACTCGATAAAAGACTATAGTGGTTTTCTATATTTTTGAGATCTAAAACTTCCTTCTCTACATGATCTAAGCTTGGGGAAGGTGGATACATATTAGGAGAGTCAAAAAATACCATTTTAATCTTTTAAAACCTTTCATGAACACCTATACAGAACCTCTTTCATTAGGAAACTGTCACATTCTAACAAAAAACCTTGTTGGAGCCATGAACTAGGTGCTAATGGTGTTTTTCTTGGATTGTATGGTCTTAGTGTAACAAACCAGGAGTATATTCATTTTATTTACCTTGAAATTATTTATGACACCTTTTTTGGATGTTAGGATTCATGATTAGAGAAAATTCAAGAGTGATTTAATGTTGGAAAAGGAGTGTTATGACACATTGACCAAGGTGTATAAGCAAGAGAGGTGCAATATGCTATTCAATAAGTGTCAAATAAATTAAAAGACCCCATTTTTAATTCTTGACATGATATAAGACCATTATACTTGATATCTCCTAAAAAGTCCTTTCACAACATTAAAACATCCAATAAGGCTAGAATAATTGAATACCTTAACTTCTCTAAAAGCTTAAAGTGGTCATGCTTATATCTTCTTAACTCTACTTCTTGGTCCATAATTTATTACATAACATTATGTCATCATAAAAGTTCAACACCTCATTGATCTTCATCATGGAACAAGCATTCCTTGACTTTTGTAAACTATCCTTAACATTTCTAAGGTTACATTTATCTCTGATAAACTACATCATTGAAGGTCAAGACCATGGAAACTAGCTATCAATATAAGGTGACATGAATATAATTTTGACTATGCCTTGTAAGAGAATTTAAAATAACCTAAGACAACTTGACAAGATACCACTAAGAAAAATCTTGACATTAAAACATTTACCGATAATGGCTATCAACAAAGTTAAAAAATATTAGCTAGCAAGTTTTGAAATGTAATGGATTATGGTTGCCATTTTGGCTAAATATTACAAGGGATAAAGTTTATCTCTTAACTATATTTTGATTTTTATCCCCACCAAAGTGGGATAAAAAATTATCCATATTTACAAAAAATCCTCCTCATGAGTTAATGCATGGGAATTAGAGAGAGGCTCAACCCCCTCACCTCACTTGGCTTATTTTTAATTCCCAACAATAATCTATGCCATATTTGAAAAAATAAATATAAAAATTTGTATTTATCCCTTAATTTTGGGATTTATTGCTAAAAATAAAGGATATGAGGCATTTTCCAAGGGGATTTGAATCGTTAACTCTATGAAAAAGGGATAAGGCTTTAAACCATAAATTAAGGGCCTTAGAACTACTATAACAGGCTCAATATTATAATTAAAAACATAAAATAAAGCCTATAATATTTAAGCCCTTGTAAAGGAGAGAAACACAAGAGGAAAAAAAAAATTATATGTCTGATATTATAAGAGTATCACATTGAAGGCCAAGAACCTATTGCATAAACTTCCTCGAGACATTACAAAGAATATTTAGCCCCTTATTGGGAGACAAAGTAAGCTTGTATGTCTATCTTTCTAAAGTAGCAATTACAAGCCAATATCCATTCTAAAGACCTCTGAGAGACATTAGAGGGAACACGTGTAAAACCTCATTTAGGAGAGACATGTAAGATATAGTCTAGAATATCTAGGGATAGAGGTAGAACTAGAGACAAACTTACTAGAGGACATCATACACTTGTTTATAGATCAAGATAATATTATTTGGAGAATATGATGTAATAAATTGTACTTTTACATTATTTTAATTGATCGATTCAACCTTTGAGTGGACCCAAAGATGTAACCCAATTTTGGGTAAATTCTGTTATCAAATCAGTTTGTGTATTATATATGTTCTTCAATATTTAAGTTTAATTTTAATTTTTAAATGCCAAATTTTAAACATTTAAGCCAATTTTCACATTAAAATATGGGAAATTGTGATATGAATTTGAACTAGTGAATTAGTGAGTATTTTGCATTAATTACCCATTTTTAGATCAAGTTTGGTATCAAAGTGGCTTTTCAAAGGATACTTTTTATTAGTAGCCTTCCATTTGTGTAGTTTATAGTTTGGAAGTGCAAGTTTTATGGATGTAATGTAAAACCATGGGAAAAAATTTGAAGATAGAAAGGCTTCAGTAGATTGAAAGCATAAACTAATATGTTTGGGAGGAAAAATTTACACTATGATAAATATTATATCCTTTGGAAGATGAGATACAAGAGTTATAAGATCAAGTGGTGTTATAGGGAGAATGTCTCATGGGAACCATTAAAGTTTTAACTTGAGTTTAAATTCAAGAAAGAGATTTACATAATGGTGAAGGACTAGAGGATAAATAAGAAACTACCAAGTAAAGGAGACCATCCTCAACCACTTTGTAGAAACCATGACTGAGGTATGCATAATAAGTAATTCATTGTGTTATCTTTCTTCCCATCAATATTTAGATGATTATTTTGGTGAATTTAAGAATAATAATTGAGGTATTGTCTCTAATTTTTTAACTAAGATAGGTTTTTATGGAAAGGAACTTGGCATCAATAGCCAACGAATCACTAATTCCATACAGGTTGAGGAATAACTTGTTATGTAGGTTTGGGATATGTTAGAGGAAAAGGATAATTTGTATAATGATCTAAGATAATTTAAGGAATAAAATATTCCAAAAAAAAATAGCCCAAGCCACTAGTTATACAAAAGCAATCCACACAAGGAGATGACACATTGTCACTCCATGATGGTGAGAGTGACTGAAAACTAGAATTAAGAAAGGGACAACTTTTCAATCATGTGTAAAACATATAGAAAGAATTCAAAGAATATACAAAGAGAGACGAACATCCCAAAGGAGGAGGTAAAACATATTACCCTCATGATACTTTCACAAATAATATCCCTAAAAGGTATGACAAGTATAAGTATTCCAATGTTTAATTCGATTATGAGAAGAATGGATATTTAACATAAAATATTTGGTATGCATATCCATGTTATTTTTTTGTAATGAATAACCATTATGTGGCCATGTTTTGGAATATAAATTACATCTAAAGGAATTCTCTTCCCTTCAAAAGGAAGGAGACTCATTATAAAGGCCACTCTTTAATTCAAAATGTGCAGAATGGCAAGAAGGGCTTATTGTCCAAGACAATGGACAAGAATTATTAATATCATTATAAAATGAGTCACCAATGGGTTAAAAAGTGTTTGAAGCTTCATCCAAAACTCCATCCAAATACCTCTAATAAGGAAGTTGTGAAAGTACCTACAAGCAAGGAGGTTTATCAATCCCTATAAATCAAGAGGTAGAACATGAAAGAGTTAGTCAAGCACCAATAGTCCAAGAGAAACCCATGAATAAGCCCACCTATACATAGAATATCCCATGAAAAGGAGCAATAAAAAGAGGATAATCAACTATGTTAGATAGGTAAGAGAATTTTTGGTTTCATGGTATCATATTTACATAGCTAAGTTTTATTTTAACATGCTTATCTAGCACCTCCAAGTCACTTTTTGGGTTTCCATTGTTGAATAAACATGAATAAAACTAACTCCATTTGTATGAGTAAGTGTGGATGTATATCACTCATTGAGAGTGAAATATAGAACAACCATCCAATTTGAGAAGCAAATTATGAGCAACCTATTATGAAAGGTTGCATCATTTTCCATTTTGTGTCCTCATATTCATGTTAGCATGTTTTTATTATCACTTATTGTATAATTTGGAAATATTGTTAAAGAGGAACTCCATTGGGAGAAAAATCTAAACAAAGTTTCCCCAAGTAAAATAATAATTTAGAAATATTTTAACCTTTTAGGGTTTTACAAGAGTAATTACCTACATTTGGTTAAAGGGGTGAGATGCCTAAATTAGTTAAATAAATTAAAATAGTTAATATATTGAATTATTATGACCTTTTACTTATTTTTAACTTCTAATAATAGTAATAAATTGGGATAAATATATACTTAGCTGAAAATTAACTATTATAGATGATCTGGGTTCTAGAATTTTAGATCTAAGCAACTCTGAGTGTTGTGAACAAGATCTTGATATTTATCTATTCACTAGATAGTAGTACCCATTTTGGATAGTAACACCATCTATATGTAGTGTCCTCAATATGGAACTAATATCCCATTTGTAAGACTATTCCTATTTTTGGGGAGAACTTGCACCTGTGTCTATATGTTATATTCCTATGATACTAAAGCTTTTAGCTATGTATTATACCTAAAAATATTGATTTGATGTACAAAACCTAGTTTTTACAAGTATTATATGAATAAGAATTTGAGTTTGTTAGTAGGATGGACTAGACATCCTCAACACCCCACTATATATAGATTTGCCTACATACCAATACTATGAAAAGGGATCAAGTATAATGTAGTTTTCCTACCTAGTGCTTGATGCATGTAAAAGTGAATGCTAGAAGGAGAGTCAATTTGGATGCCTTAAATGCACTTGAGATTTGAAATACTTAAAAACTAAAATTAGGGCTGTTATAGATCGTAGTATGTAGAAAGTATGGCAAAATAGGATGTTGTACCATGACTTTGCAAAACTTTATCTTTTGTTTGAATAGATTTTGTATCTATTTTCCATCCAATCAATAAAGGTGGATTAGAATTGTATTTATAGGGTATATTGCTTGTGTATATAAGAAAATGAGATTATGTTGACCTTAGGAGGGGTAAACATCTGAAAAAAATATCCATTAGGAAGAGCTAGGGATATGGACAATAACACCTATTTGGGAAGACTCTCACCATGTGCATGTAGTGTCCCAAATGTGGTTCTAATGTCCTTTTGGTAGACTACTAAGAAATTTGGATTGGGGTCAGAGGTGATAGTTTAGGGACTATGTCTTGACTAAATGTAAGTGACCGTGGTCTACTGAATGATTAAAAATGTAAGTCTAAGGCTCTAAAATAGGTATATGGCAAGCCTAGGGATAGGGTAACTCAATTGACACTCTTAGCATCCAATTACCACTTTTAGGTGATTACATTTACCTCCAATTTATGTTAGTAATGCAACAAAGTGAAATGACTAGTATAAATGAAAAATAAACATACTTGGACTTACCTTGGAAGTGAAACCCATGTAATTGAGTTTAAAAATGTGAATTTAGGTCTATATATGTGAAATAGTATCCAAATCAATGTCCTACAATGAAACATGCAAAAATAAATCCTTAATAATGAGATAATCAAAATCAAAAGACTATGCTAAAATGAAATAACTGAGTAAAAAGATAGAAAAGGAATGAATACACCTCATTGGGTATGTGAAGTAATATATGAACTTGATAACAAACTATGTGTGTTAAGTTCATAATGATAATATCATTGAATAAATTGAATTGAGTTGATGGCTTTCTCAATACTTATAGAGGTGGCTCAATAACTCAATTTGGTTTTGACTCCATCTTTACCCACCCCTACTTACTAGATCCTAATCTCTATGAATATCTTGGATAAGACTATAGCTGTGTTTAACCCTCTCATGTAGGTGGTTCAAGAACTCAAGTAGGCCATAAATCCATCATTACCCCCTATGTGAAGTAGATGCATCTATAACTATAATTAAAAAAGTGATAAATTTATCAAAGTAATCTAACTATGTATTCAACTCCACAACCACTCGAGTATACTAGGTGGCTCTTGACCACTCAAGAATGCCAACCATTATAGATGGAGTAAAGAATGAATCTGGTGACAACCTGGAATGTAATATCAAGTGTATATAGTGTAGAGAATGACATGAAGTTTTCTATTCCATTTGATTGACCTATCTGAAGTAGAGTATATCAAAACTAATGTGTCATACACATGACCCTAATATGGTATCTGAGTCTACTAAATATAAATCATGTGATAGCTAAATTTATGTAATAGAATTAAATGTATGAATGATCATGTTGTGCATGATATCCCCAAATATAAGTAACTAGTATGAATTTGAATTAAAATGACTAAATCTTAGCTAAATCTAAACACAACTACCAAATATATGAATGCATCTGTACAAATTTATATGGTACCTGGTGTACTAGTCTAAATGATTTAGACTATGTTGAAGTTATGGTTATTATACAATAGTATCCCATCGTGGATAATAGTTCCCTATGATGCTAGTGTCCCAATCTAGGTGTTAATGACTTCCTGGTCTAGATTGATTGTTGAACCTCTATTTTGTTCTATGTCTGCCCTAAGGCTGATATTTGTAACTGATCCTATGTGCTAAAATGCACTTGTGAAAATAAATATATAAACCTGATCTCTATGATAAACCCCTATTAATTCCCCTTATTTTGAGGGTAGTTGTGAAACCTATGTAATAATTGCCCTCTAAAAAAGTAGCTTTGTAAAATGTGTTAGCTGGAACATGTCCATGATATTCCAATATAATGTAAAACATAACATTGGAATGTAAATGTATTTGAGCAATAAAAAGAAATATAAGATGTATGTTGTAATCTATCATTACAAAAGAGTGTCAAGATATATGTAAATAATGTATAATAGCAATAATATCTGAGTAACTACCTATGGGGATGGGGCATGATGTTTATCAAGGTTCCCAAGTAAGAAGGGTAGATCAAAAACTTGTGTGTGTGTGTAAAAAACAAATACAAGTGTCATGGTGTAAAATCATATAAAGAAGCAAACATACAATCATATGAGGCATGCAAAAGGTAGGCTAAGGAGATAAAATACAAAGGACATGGGCACAATTCACTAAATATGAGAATGAAGACATACAAGGACCTGTTCAAATGTCCACATACTCAAACAACAAGTAATTTGGAATAAATCCATAGAGAAGGACATGTTTAAATGTATACATATATAAGCATGAAATAAAAAACACAAGGGACATGGGCACATGTCTAAGGAATACGAATAGAGAAGTGGTATAGAATCCAAGGAATAATAGCATATTCAAATGCCCTCAAAGATGTAAGAATAATAGTAACACAATCAAGTATAATCTAGGAGCTAGAAATGAAAGCATCTGTACCTACATAATACAAATCTATTTAAATGCTAGGGTGTATATATACTGAAGCTAACTAGTGATAGTCAACAAAAAATATGAGTAATGAATAATAATGATCAATATCAAGATACCTCAATGTGTAACTATAATTTACATTATGTAAATATAAAACTTGGTTATAGAAAATGTGTAGGAGATGCCCTCAAGTGGGTAGATGTATTAGTGTATAAATCTAGATTGGTGTAAATGCCCCTAATGGGTAGATGATAGCTAGTCTAGATTAGTATAGTAGACCTGAAAACTATATAGAATCTACAAGTACTTGACAAAAATAAGTGAAGTGTGTGTGTATGATAAAACCAACTACACTAGAATAGCTAGAAATATGCAATATCTATCAAGTAGTATAAATGTAATCAAAGCAATTCATACAATCTGTAAAATTTTTGGATTTTTTAAATATTTGATTTTATTTTTATTTTGGCATATTATATTATTTTTTGTTTTTTGAGTATAAGCCATGTACAAGTAAATAAAAATAAACTATTTACAAGGAGAAATGGAGAGAAGGAAGTATGTATAAGGGTAATAATCATATTAACTAATGAGTCTCATAGGAGACTCACTATCATCGTGACTTGTGTCAAATATAGGAATGGTAATCTCTCATGAAGTGTGATTGTTATGCTATAGTTGAATATTGTTGCAGCATGAATATGAGTATTGTTCCTCATCTAAATCATAATATTGTTCCATATTAGAACCATAATAACCTGGTGTGCTTAAGGGAGCTGCCTAATACTATGGAGTAAAATTTTTGAATTGTGCTTTGGAAGATTGATTGTCATTTTTCCCTTTAAAACTATGCTTATCATAGACATACTATGTTGTGGAGGCTCTTTTACTAGAAATTATTTTTTGAGAATGTTTTATGGATGAGCATGATTATGACTTTGTAACTGAAGTACTTGCTCTTTTTATAATATTTCTTATGTATGTAGATGTTTTGCCTTGATAAACTATATATGTGATTGATGTGCCTTAGGATGTTCAATAAACCCCAAACCTTGTTGAAGAATATTATCAAATTATAGAATAGGAAAAGTGATGCCTTGGGCCTATTTACCCAAACCTTAACCATGATAACCATACTATTGCAGATAATTTTGACCAAATACATACCATGTTGAA
This sequence comes from Torreya grandis, assembly GCA_037957365.1. Lineage (NCBI taxonomy): Eukaryota > Viridiplantae > Streptophyta > Pinopsida > Cupressales > Taxaceae > Torreya > Torreya grandis. The sequence goes on along the minus strand of JARHVA010000693.1, from coordinate 4,259,584 downwards.
TGTTGAGCATCCTTTTGGAGAGGTAGCTTTTCTTGATTATCTATGATTGTTGTATAGATTATTGATCTGATTGTGTTTTTATAACCTTTTATTGTTCTGAGTTATGCTTTGGTAACCATTTTTGTACTATTTTAGAATATGACCCTTTTTGAATTGGTAGATGTGCCATTGTATGCTATGTGGATGATGTGTCATTGTGTGAGTCATATATATCCATTATCTATTGTAATTTCCTTTTCAATACTAAACAATAATTTATTTGGTGACCATGCATTCTATAATATGCACAAAAATATATGGATCTCGTCATTGGGTGTAGAAGAGGTAGGTTGATCAACTTAGATTTAATCAATTCCCTTAGTGTCTCACTTGAAATCTTATTTGATCTTTAAATGAGTTTTGAGTCATTATTGTTTATATGTACTTTATTGTGATTTATGATTTAGACATGTAACATTATTTTCCACAAATTAACTAGGTGAAGATGCATATACATGATTTACACTATTGTGCCTTGGAGGCCTTTGTCTTATAAATTGATTTTCCAATGTTGTAATTTTTTCATATAATAGTTGATTCTAATTTAGAAATCTGCAATTTTATTCTTCATACTAATAATTTGATTGCATAGAGTATCACAAATTCAAACCTTAGTTAAACTATTTCTATTTGAACATGTAGGCACACACCATGTATGGAAGAAGTATGAATAGGCTAAGTAGGGGGACTAGTGATAGTGTTATAGGCTACATCATCTTGTGGAGAAATGATAGCATGGACCTAGTTAGAGGGAAATTAGCTATCACCCTCATGGAGATAAGGAGGAGAAGGATATTTTATCCTATGCATAAGATATGTAATTGAAACTTGAAACATAGTTGTTAGTTTATGTGCTAAATCCTCTATGTGTGTATGGGTTTGCCTATTAGTGGAATTCCATATAGGAGAAAGAAAACATGAAAAAGAAAGAATGCAATGTGAAAAATATTTTATTTGATTTAAAAAATCATGTATTCATATGTCTATGTGATTAAATAATATCTTAATTATTTTTTGCATAAAAAAAAGATTACATGATATGGAAAGATTGCAACATGAAAGATATTTTAGTTGATGTGAAACATCATGTATGCATATGTTTATGTCATTAAAGAATAATGTCTTTTTTATTTTTCACATAGAATAAAGAAAAAATGCTATGGAATATGATTAATATTATATTTGATAGTAAGCATCATCTATACATGTATTGATGTCTTTTCTTCGTTCATTCTAAATTAAAGGGAATAAACATGCAAATGAAAGCATGAAACTTTGAAATAAAAAGTAATTCATTTCTTCTATCATTATTACCATGATGATATTAATTAGAATATAATTGAATTATAAATCTAATTTTTGAAAATAAAATATGAGTATAAATAGAAAAGGATACAAACCCTAAGTGTGTCTAGGGTTAGAGTTTTTGAATCTAGGGTTTCTTTGTAACAATTTAAATTAGATGTAAAATAAGTTAAAACCCTAATGTAAAATTAATTTTAATTTTCTTGGTTGTCTAAATAAATTCATAAAATAATAAGTAGGAACCCCTAAATTTATTTCACAAAATTTGGATTAATGCAAGATAGGATTTGAAGTAATACGAGTTCACCAAATGATTTAACCTTTTAGGGTTTTACAAGAGTAATTACCTATGTTTGGTTAAAGAATTTAGATGCCTAAATTAGTTAAATAAATTAAAATAATTAAGATACTAATTTTTTATGACCTTTGACTTATTTTGACCTTCTAATAATAGTAATAAATTGGGATAAATAGAGACTTAGCTAAAAATTGACTATCATGGATGATCTGGGTTCTGTAATTTGAGATATGAGAAATTATGAGTGTCATCAACATGATCTTGATATTCATATATTAATTTTAAAATATCACCCAATTTGGATAGTATCACCATTTGTGTGTAGTGTCTTCAATGTGGTTCTAATGTCCCCTTTGTGAGTCTATTCTTGTTTTTGGGGAACACCTGTGCCTATATCTATATGTTATATTCCTATGAGACTAAATCTTGTAGCTATGTATTAGACCTATAAATATTGATTTGATGTGAAAAACTTAGTTTTGTTTTTAAATATGATATGAACAAGAATTTGAATGTGTTAGTAAGATGGACTGGACATCCTCAACACCCCACTATGTAGAGAGTTACCTACATACCAATAATCCAAAGAGGGATCAAGTATAATGTAGTTCTCCAATATAGTGCTTGATGTATGTGAAAATGAATGATAAAATGAGAGTGGATTTAGATGCCTTGAATTTTCTTGAGCTTTGAAATAATTGAAAACTAGATTTGGGCTACTATAGATGGTAGTATGCAGAAAGTAGGGTAGAATAGGGATAATGTACCTTGATTTTTTATAAATTTATATTTTGTTTGAATAGATTTTCAATATATTTTACATTAAGTCAATAGAGGTAGATTAGACTTATATTTATATATTTCTATTACTTGTGAGGATAATAAAATGATCTTAGGCCAACCTTAGGAGGGGTACACCTTTGAAAAAGTAACTATTGGGAAGAGTTGGGGATAAGGAAAGTAGTTCCTAGCTAGGGAAACTAGTGCCATGTGGCTATAATATCCAAAAAGTGGCATTAATTTCATTTTGGTATACTACTAATAAAATTGTAATGGGGTTAGAGGTGTTAGTTTAAGGACTGTGTCTTGACTAGCTATAAGTGACTATGGTCTGTTGAATGACTAGAAATGTAAGTATAGGTCTTTATAATAGGTCTATGGAAAGCCTAGGGATAGGGTAACTCATGTGAGACTCTTATAATATAATTACCACTTTTAGGTGATTACAAGAAACATGTTGATAGGCTGAAGTGTTTTTCTAAGAATGATATGAAGTGGCATGTAATCAATATGAGAAGTGATTTCATGGTGACTATCACTCAATAAGATTAGTGTTATTTTATGGATGTAAGTTGGAAATAATTTTCTCTCATTGAAATATGACCTTTCAATGTATGTATAATTATTTATATACACATTTTTTAACGACCCAAATTCAAGCAATATTTTTAAATTGAATTGTATTTACAATCCATGTATGTTTCATTCAATTATAAGACCCCAAAAAGGGAAAATTATACAAGTGGTTAATTTCCATAACACCACTTACATATTATTCAGTGTAATTTTAGCCTTGTTGATAAATAAGTTGAATGTAAAAAGAATACCTTAATGGGGGATATTCACGTTAGCTTACAAGTGGCACATTGAAGTGGTTAAGATAATCTTCTAAGAAGAATACTAAGACACCAAGAGTGTAGAAGGTTATTTGGTAGAGATGGGAGGGAGTCATGAATTCTCTTTATAACATAAGATTATAGTTATCAGATTAGACAATCAACTTACAAAAGAGAGAGATAAGTTAACCTCCTGTGATCATGAATCAAGGTGAGAATAGTTCCTTTTTTTTATTTTACTTTTGAATTACTTGATGATTTGTAGGAAGAGGTTATTCTTGATAGAAGAGAGAGAGAGGAATGAATCAAACTTTTGGTCATCCAAAATAGTTTTAGTGGGGATAATTGATCTAAGATGATACCCAATAGTGACCAAATCATATGGTATCAAATATTCTCAAAAATATTTTCACATCAAAGAGCTCATTGATAATTTTCCAACACAATTTGAATAGGGTCAAACATACATTGTATGCAAAATTTATGGTCTTTTGAAGGTGGAAATAGACAAGAGAAAAAATAACATAGTGACAACATCATCAATTGACTATACCTATACAACATGACACATGGACCAATCATATCCTTCAAATGGAATTCATAAATCCCCACCAAGTTATACAAGTTTTAAGGCAAGTTACATGTAATACATGGTCTCATGAGCAAGTTATAAGGAATAAAATTTATCTCCTAAACAACTTTTGATTGTTATCCCCACCAAATTGGGATAAAACATTATACAAAGTGCCAAAAAAACCTCATCATGAGCTAATACATTGGAATTAGGTGGGGCTTGACCACCTCACCTTACTTGGTCTATTTTTAAGGCCTAATAACAAGATATGCCAAATTTGAAAAACCAAATGCAAGACTTTATATTAATCCCTTAATTTTGTAATTTATTATTAAAAATAAAGGATATGAGTCATTTTACAAGAGGATTTAAATACCTAACCATATGTGAAAGAGATAATGATTTAACCCATAAATCAAGGGCCCTAAAAACACTATAAAAGGATCAATATTATAATGAAAAACATATAAAAAATCTTGTAAGCTTTAAACCCTTGTAAAGAAGAACAAAACAAGAAGAAAAAACTAAGTTTCTATGTCTAATATTATAGGAGTAACACATTGAAAGCTAAGATCCCATTGCATAGACCTCCTAAAGACATTACATGGAAATTTTAGCCCATTATTGGGAGACAAAATAAGTTTATATGCCTATATTTGTATAGTATCAAATGTATGCAAGGAGCCATTACATAGACCTATGAGAGACATTACATCGAGCTTGTGTAGCCTCTCATTTGGGAGAGACAAATAAGAGATAGTCCAAAAGAGCCATAGCTAGAGCTAGAGCAAGAGCTAAACTTCTTATAAGCCATCGAACACTATTTGTAGATTGAGATCCCCTTATTGGGAGAATTTGATGTAGTAAATGATATTTGTTCATAATTTAATAAATTAGTTTAACCATTTTTTTGTCTTAATTTGTGATCTATAGTAGAAGTGGCTATTGGATTTCATAAATTTGAAGAGAAAAAGGGAGATAACATCACATGGGATGAAATGTCCCCATAAATTTTAGGACTTTACTAGTGATCCAAGGGATGAGCAATTCCTAATATAAATTTGTGATCTAAGAGAAACAACTATTACCATCAAGATTTTAATTGATATGAGTGTTTCATGTTCATTTAATTGATAATTATTTATCTATATCGTACTACCTATTTGAATCAACTTGTGAAATAATAAGCTCTCATTCACTACAGTTATTATCATAATCTAAACTAAGATAGGACATCATCCAAAAAAAGTAAAAAGGAAAGAGAGGGTAGGGAAAAAAGAGGGTGTCTTTGATATAAATGAGATTTTTGGTACTATGGAATTGAAAATCATGCCTAACCATAATTATACCACTATATTCTTGATCTAGTAATTATGGAAACTTATAGTCACTTAGTAGACAAGCTTCTAAGGACAATCATGAAAGCCGTTGATCTATTGAATTGATTATAAACATTTCCCATATTGAATTATATAGATGTTGCACATAATGAATACAAAATGTCTAAAATAAATCATGAACAAATCTAAAAGACTAGTTATGATAGCCATGACATAACATAACTAAGATAATCTTCTTCAAACAAGCACATTAATGGTCCTATCACAAATTAACCAACCAAACCAAAATACTAGGGACTTTAACCAAATAAAATATGTATTTAACATTATAAAAATAATCTATTATAATCAATATTACCTAATAGATAATCTAGGAAAAACATAGAAGAAATGGTAAGTGTAATCCTAACACAATTCATATAGATTTTTGAGCCAAAAAATAACATCCTTAAGAAATTAGTTAAGGAAACATAGTGTATAGGAAAGGCTAGTGCAATCCGAGCTAATTATAGTAGAAGTTTAATGCCTAAATACGAACATTTTAATGCAAAATTAAGGTGAAAACACCAAAGAAAGGTAGGTGCAATCTTATGACAATTCTAATAGAGTTTTGGACCCCAAAAACCTTGAACCTTTACAATGGCAATGCAACCTATTTAAATAGACAATTCGAAGAGCTCATGGTCCTATATTCTAGCTTAGCCCACTATTGGGGTGGTTACAAATACTTAATTATGATTTAAAAATGTAGTTGAGATTCTAATAGATTTTCCAGCTGGACCATAATTTAAAGTTAGAGGCCACACCTCTTTAAAACAAACTTTTTATCTTTTTTGATTGATCTCCTTATGTATGCCATGTTACTCTATGCATTTATCTAAATTTACATTTATTAGTTACTATCAAGTCATTTAAACTCAATATTTGAAATCCTTCATGTCTATATGGGACATTAATATTAGTCCCCTCATATTTTTTACATCACTACTACCACATTGCCCTTCCTTGGCTTCTTGTTCCTTCTTTAGGATTCATGCCTTTACCTATTGGGTCCCACTTTACCACTTAGTAGTCTATCAACATCTTCAAGATGTACTATCTACTTCCATAATCATCATAACCACATAGATTTTAATTGGCTTCTCAATCTCTCCATGTTTACCTAGGGCCACATGGTCTTGGTCTTAATAATGTCATCACTTCAGACTCTTAGGCTCTTAAGATGGTGTTAAGTTACATAGTCCTAGGACCTTGGGGGATTTGATATTACCACTATCAATTCATTTTTGGGCCACTAGGATTCTAATATGGTGTTAAGTGGAAAAATATCAGAAGGTTCATGGGTATTTAAATATCTCATTTAATTTAGACTAGGCCATGTTATTGGGATTGTGTCATGTGACACAATTTTGATACTTGGGGGAGTTAATAAGCCTTAGTCATTTTTTCAAAAAGGATTTGATTGAAAAGATATTTAGAGACATAATTTGGATGGATGGAAGGATTTTGGGGACCTATGGAATTATTTAAAACTTATGATAAAATAATAAAATAAAAAAAGTAAATATATTTGAGAAAGCCAAGTTTTACCAAGCAAATTTTATGTGAGAAGTAGTCATTTAATATAGGAATTGAAACTAGTCATTCATATAAACAAAGATTTAAGCCCAGACATTCATAGGTTAAAGTTTATAAAAAAATGATTTAAAAAAGGGGGAAATATAATTCACTCATGCCTAAGCAAAAAAAATCATGATTATTAAATATTTATCTAAGTCTTAAATGAAGCATTCAAAAGGCAAAACTTCACATCTAGAAATCTACAAACCAAAGACCAAAATGTTATAATAAGGTCCCCATGTGAAATATTTTTAAAGGTGGGGTGTGTTAGGACACAAAAAATGGTGAATTCCATGGGGATAATGTTATAAAAACATTCAAAATATATAATCTCTAGTTTAAGCATTTTAAAAGTTAGATCACAAACCTTCACACTTGAACACAAACATAAACTAAGAGTAATATTTTCAAAATTAGATATATGAATCCATTAAATCTTTCTTAAACCTATGGCATACTAATTTTAAATTCATACTTAGACCATTAGTGTGTGCATAGTGGTTAATTCCTTATAGCTCTTGAATTCACATAAAACAATTCAGACTTGCTTAGACAACCAAAACTTATGTGAGGGAAAATATTTGGCAATTCAGCTTGGGGGAAATGGCATGGACATTACTATACTACCAAATAAGTGTCTATAATCCCAATAAAGATGAATATGGTCCCTCTCAAGGCCGTGATCTACTAATAGATAGGTTGGAAAGCTTGTGGTGGAGATTGCCTGAATCACCCTTTTGAGAAAAAATTTAGATCTTACACTTTTACTTCACTTCATTAAAAAATTTCTTCTTAAAAGAGATTTTACAGTTCTATACATTGAGGGTTGGGGACCAAGATGAGGTTATAATGATGGACTCATAAAATTTAGATTACTAAGATAAATTCAAACTAAATCAGTGCTTCTATTTACTTCATATTTTTCAATTAGGTGTAATTGATGGATTTAGACAAGAAAAGAAACATTTATAAAATCCACATATTCTATTTATAATCATATTTCTCTAAAATTCAAAAAAATTACAAAATAAAACTGAAACAACTTATGTAATTGTTCAAGTTTGACTCTTCACTTTCTAAATTTTAAGGCTTAAACAACCATCTCAAATATACATCCACCATTTTAGGTTCCTTAGCCCACTCACATAAAAAAATGGAATCCATAGGGTCTAATTTTCCACTCAATGCTTTTATTTCTATAACAAGGCTAACTAGTTTAATGGGATGCCAAGGATAAGGAACATGCGATAATACTGAAGCAAAATAGGGACATAAGAGGCCCACATGAAATAAAACCAAACCAAAGCAAGAAAAGATAAATAATAGGAAACATATTCTAAACCAATCATATATATGAATAGGAGGCCACTATATAAAATAGGGAAACTAATCTAAAGGAACAAAATGTAGAAAGAAAGACCTAATTAAAGCAAACAAAAGTAGAAAACAAGAAATTATGTACACTAATATAAAAAATAAGCCTAAAAAATTTGGGAGGGAGGGTTTGGAAACCCTACACAACATGTCACCCATTGCCTAATAGAAATGAGGCGCTTTCAGTCATCATCCTTAAAAATTTAAGGACATCCTTTTATTCATTGAATCAATCTTTTAACTTCTTCCCTATGAATCCAAGGCAATCAGTAAGCATATGTTCAAAAAAATCATCTCTCTTAGTTCCAAAATTAAAGTCTGGATAAACATTAGAAGAGTTTACCTTAAATTATTTCCAAACCAATGTAAGAGGTTCAATTACATATATCTTAGTAGTTGTGAACATTTGAGCAAGAGGTTCAAGACATACCAACTCTTTGGCCTAAGAACCATCCAGTGCATGAACATATTCCTTCTCTTATTTAAGTGCCAATTGAATGTGCTATTCCAAATATAAAATATGAATGCCTTTATCATCATTGTACATTTTTTATTATTCTATAAACATATAAATATTAATTAAATAATAATATTGATGAGCTATTGGGTAAAACTAAGAGATTTATGCTTGGATTGTGGTAGGGGAATCAATTTTTTATTTTGCTATTTTAGCCTTTTTGAATGTGAACAACTCTTTTATTTTTCTTGGATGGATGAAAGATAATTGATCTTGTACTTAGATGGCTTCTATGAAATTCATGACCATAATTTACTAGGCATCCTTAAAAATGTGGTAATTAAAGGATCTAAAGCCTACAAATACAAATCTAAAACAATTGCTTTAGGATGTGTAAGATTGATAGGGGCTCTATTATGAATCTTTTGAAATCTTGAATTGAAATACCTATATCAAGAGGTTATTTCATGATCATAAGAGATTATTACAATAAAACATGATCATCAACCATTAGACCAAACTAAAGCAAAAACAAAATTTCAAATTCATTCTAGATGGTAATAGATTTAGGATGCAAGCATGAAAATGAATCATATGATTTTTCCTCCAAAGTAAAATGAAATAATATGCAAGTAAGATCCTAAAATTAGACATTTAAAACATGCACAATAGACTTATAATCTACAAAATTCTCTTTAACAATTATTATGCTTTCATTCTTAAATCTAGGAAGAAACACAATGGGATCCTTTGCGAAGTCATGTTGAGTTCTAGGGACATTTATTAGTGATTCAACAAGCCAAGACATGGTGATATCCCTAATATTCAATGAATCAAGGATATGCTAAAAAATTATGGAATAATATGTCCAATAAGCTTATCCCTAGGGTTCTATTCCTCTTATGCCTCAACAAGTGAAACAAGAAGGGTGAAAAATTAAATTTGGACCTTGTGATCCGTGTAGTGGGGTCTTGGTTTCTTTCAATTAGACAACAATAAAAAAAATTAGCAAGAAAGAATGATTAACAATATTATATCAATGAAAACACTACGCTCATCCTTCTAGCACTAAAAATGTTGTGTGCATTTGAAGCACACAATAATAGAGAAAGCATAAAGGAGGGGTAGTAAGAATTAATCAATAAATAGTTCCTTTAGGATCTCTTAGTGCTAGTTTTTATTAGTCTCAATTTATGACCTATAATAGAAGTGGTTATTGGACTTAACTATTATAATGGGACAAAGGGAAATAAAAACACTTGGGACAAAAGTTCCCCATAAATTTTAGGTCCTTACTGGTGGTCCAAGGGTTGAGTGATTCCAAGTATAAATTTGTGATCTAAGAGAAACAACTATTACCATCAAGGGTTTAATTAATATGAGTGTTTCATGTTCATTTAATTGATTTTTAATTATTTATCTATATCTTACTTCCTCTTCAATTCAACTTATGAAATAATAAGTTTTGTTTGACTACAATTCCTATCACATCCTAAATTAGGGTAGGACATCATCCAAAAAAATTAAGGAGAGAGAGGGTAGGGTAGAAAAGATAGGGTGTCTTTGATCTAACTAAAAAGCATGCTTGATCATATTTATACCACTATGTACTTGTTCTAACAATTTCCCAAACTTATAGCCACTTGGTGGGAAAGATTATAAAGATAATCATGAAAGTCATTGATCTATTGAATTGATTCTAAACATAACCCATATTGCATTCTACAACTACTACACATAATAAATGTAATAATTCTAAAATAAAGCATAAACAAATCCAAAAGACTAATTATGATAGTTATGGCAACTAAGACAATCTTATGCAAACAAGCACATTAAAATTCCTATCCCAAATTAACTATCCAAACCAAAATACTAAAGACATTAAATGAAAAAACATAATAAAATTTGTATTCAAAATTATAAAATCATTATGTTATAATCAATATCCCTTGACAGATAATCTAGGGAATATAGAGAAGGAATGATAGGTGTGATCCTAGCATAATTCCTCTAGAGTTTTGAGTTAGAAAGTATCACCCCTAGGTGATTAGTTAAGGCAATAAAGCATAAAAAAAAGGTTAGCATAATCTAGGCCAATTTCCATAGTAGTTTGATGCCTAAATGCCAACCTTTGGATGCACAGTCAAGGTGAAAACACCCAGAAAAGGATGGTGTAATATTGGAATAATTATAATAGTGTTTCACCCATAAAAGTATTGAACCTTTACAATGGTAATGATACCTATTTAAATATACAATTTACAGAGCTCATGGCTGTATCTTTCAGTTGAGCCCACTAATGGGGTGATTATAAATATTCAATGATGATTTGGAAATGTAGTTGAGAATCTGATATATTTTTTACCTTGACCATGATTTATAGTTAGAGGCCACACCTATTTAAAAGATACATTTTGTATTTTTTGATTCATATTCCTACACATACCATGATACTTTATGCATTCAATTGAATTGACATCTACTGCTTACTATCAAGTCATTCAAACTTGGGTTTTGATGGCCTTGATGGCCAAATGAGATGTCAATCTTATTCCCCTCAACTTTTTTACATCATCACTTCCATATGGCCCTTCTTCGGCTTCTTGTTCCTTCTCATTTGTCAAGATTCATGTCTTTACCCATTGGGTCCCACTTTTCCACTTGGTAGTCTATCAATGTCTCCAATCTCTACTTTATTATATGCTTCCATCATCATCACAACTAGATGGATTTTCCTTAGCTTTTTGGGCTCTCCATGATTTCCTAGGGCAATATGGTCCCGAGATTAATAATGTCATTGCTCTAGGATCACAGGCTCCCAAATGGTGCCAAGTGGAATAATATCAAGCCCTTAGGAGCATGAAGCTTTACCACTACCAGTTCATTTCTAGGTCACCAAGATTTTGGGATAAGTAGTATAATCCTAGGGCCTTTGTAGCATAGAGATTTGCATATCCTATTAATTTTTTATTGGGCCATGTTACTAGGATCATGCCATGTGTCATGATCTCATGACCTAAAGGCTTCAAAAGAAAGTCATTTTTTAAAAAGGATTTGATTATGGAACTATTCATAAATTTAATTTGGTTCCATGGAAGGATCTGGGGGGATCTAGTAAGTATTTAAAACCTATGAAAAAATAATAAAATTATTTGAGTAAATATTTTTAAGAAATCCAAGTTTTTCCAACTAAATTTTATACAAGAAGTAATCATTTAATATGTGAATTAAAACTATTCATTCACATAAGATATATTTAATCCAAAACATTTGTAGGTTAAAATATATAGAAAATTATTTTAAAACAAAGGGGCAGTAGACTTTTATGATTTATTCATCCTAATTTGTTTTTATGATGTCCTCATCATAATCCAATGTTTTTGTGGTATCCAAAATATGTCCTCTTCCTCATCTATGATTGAATGGTACTTGGTTTCATCTTTGTTGGATGAATACTAGTCTTCCTCATTAGTTTCCTTCAACTGAATTATAGTAATTATGTGTTCTTTGTTAATTATTCATAAGTACAATAATTTACAAAATCTTATTTTTGGTTATTCATATAACCATGCGTCACACCTAAGTAAAGAGAATCATGATTATTAAATATTTAGTTAAGTCTCAAATTAAGCATTCAGAAGGTAGAAATTCACAGCTAGAAACCTAAAAAACCAAAGACCAAACTAGAACAAGAGGGTCCCCATGTGAAAGTATTTAAATATGGGGTGTCTTTGGATACAACACTTTTAATCTAATTTTCATGTTAAAATACAAGAAATTAATAAATTGTGATAAAAATCCAAATTTTTGAATTAGTGAGCATTTTGCATTAACCACCCATTTTTGGATCAAATAAAATTAATGCCAAATCCATTGAGGGCATAAAATCTCAATCATGCTACTCAAGGGAGACTAGTATTGTAACAAATATAGGTTTGATTAGTGCTTCTTGGTAAGTCCAGTACAAAAATATTGGTATAATTTAAATAATGTATCTATAATTTTATACATTTGCATGGCATATGCACATCTAATGTATCTTAAGCTCAAATATCTATCAAAATGTAACCTCTACTATGTAAATTGCATGTACTATGAATAACAATTCTAAAAACATCTATCCCAAATATGTGAAAATCCTTGCTAAATGTATAATATTTTAACCCAAGTTTATATTTGAATCATGTAAACTATATCAAAATTATGTCAATTTTTCCAACTGTATGTATGTGGATTCATGTCTTTATGACATGCCCCCCATTTTAAGGTGAGGGGAATGAAATGTGATATTCACCTTATCTCAAAAGGATAGGACAACCAATATTTATATGTATAAATAATGTAGTAAGAAGCATATAGTGGTATCACATCTAATTATATGTATTAATGAAGCTCATAGTGTCTAAACATAACAAGAGCTAAGATGCATGAGATAGATCATGGAAAATTTTATAAGTAACAATCTCAAAAAAAATCAAGCACACACACAAGAGTAATTAATATCACACAAAGAGGGGTCTAAGGAGACCGTGAATAAGGGGCATGTTCAAATGCCACACATTCAAAGGAGAGGATATGTTTAAATCTCCACACACCAAATAAATACTAAACATTGAAGGCATTGGGGCCAAAAAATAAGGAACATGTTCCAACATTACATAATAAAGATAAGGAAGCTACAAATACTAAAATTTGATTTATGTATTACCTCAATATTATATACTTATCAAATACCTATCATGGTTGCACCTTTCAAATATAGACTTGCCCACTACCAAAAGCCTCACATTCACTATCTCTTTATGCCTAAATTTATTATAAATTAGTATGACCATTGTTATTTTGATGACTAGGCCTTATACAATGTGCAGAAAGCTCTAAACTTGATTATGATCCTTCATTTCTAGTTTTATACCTATACCTATTTTCTATCTTCTTTGTTACTTATGTCCCAAATAAATACCTGCATCGATGCAAGTGTTCATTTATTACAAAGTGTCCAATACTAAAAATTCATCAAATTTGTAAAATAAACATATCCTAAAGGTTGACCTAAGCGATTTAGTGTGAGATATCTCTAAAATGGATTTGTATATATACAAGATCAACATTTATTTATCCCTCACCTAGAAAACACCAAGAAATCATAAGGCAATATACCAAAAATCACTGAATCAAGCATTCAAGTGAGTAAATATATCCTATTCATCCCTATTTATATTTCATTCATAGGAAAAGTATTCCCACAGGTCTAAAACATTCAAAGAGTAGTTCACGAGCCATATTTTCTAAGTTACAAGGTATGTCAATTCATGTCTTTGCTTATGACACATCACACCTTTATTTACACATAAACTAATATGTAGGGAGGCCTACATAAGTTAGATGGAATATTCATAGTATTGGCTAGGTAGGCAACACCCATTGATAGAAGAGTCCTTGGGGTAGCTCGACATCATAAACCCACTAACCCATTTTTTCCATAGTCACTCCAAGGGTGAAGAAGCTAAGGTTTGATCAATTGATAAAGAGTGAAAACCTATGCACATCACACACACACACACACACACACACACACACACACACACACACACACACACACACACACACACACACACACATGAATAAAGATTATATAAAAAATATAAGGTTATAGTTGGTCATATTTATATCAAGTAAGTATTCCATAAAAGACACCTATAATAGAATTAGACACCTATAACAAGGTTAGACACTTTCATCGATGTAACTATCTAGATCTGATGCAAGCGTTTAAAGGCACAAAAAATTAATCCTAGAATATGATGACTATTAAAAGATCATATTATAGTCAACTTCCAACCTATTATAGATAATACTTATATGAGCACAATCAAGCAACTAAATATCATTTAATTTCAATCCATTACAATATTTATCAATAGTTGTACTTTACTATTTTTAACAATCTCAGTTATATAAATTTAGAATAATATTTATTTGATTTTTATATAAATTGGTCTGATCATTATATTAGTTCATCATCCTTGTGTAAAATCTAATATAATACCCCCTTAACCCTAGATGTCCTATTATCTAAATTTAGTGTTAAACATTTCTTGAACCCGATGTGGAATACCATCATACTAAATCAAATCTCACATTTTGGAGTGGATAATATCAGGCAAAAAAATGAAATAAAAAATTGATACCAATCATATGTGTTTTACTTAAAAATTCTAAAAAAAACTAATCTACATACTACATGATGGACACAATGATAAATCTATAGCAATGACAGATGAATTCCTTTACCAAATGATACAAAATCATTAGAAATGATGTGCCATAAACACTAGTGGAAAAAATATGATCCTAAAAAACCATTGAGTAGTCCTTTATCTTTCATGTGGGAGGAATAATATCCTTTCATTTAAATTATTCTTCATAAATTCAAATAAATCAAATATTGTAAAAAAACCAAAAACATTCAATTTTTTAAAAAATACCAATTTTTCTAGCATGTTTCTAGTTGTATTATTTATTATGCATATGTTGTTTTCTTCATGTTAGTAGATATCATATCATTATATTCCTATATACACATATGTTTCATGCTTAATTTGAGTGTGATATGTGCATACCCATATACATGATATAATCACATAAAAATATTGGGACTCCCCTCCACTAATATCCTAAATATGTCGGGGGATTTTACCTCTTTATTCACAATATGCCCATGTTACATTATTATATGATCAATTTCCATTATCATGTTTGAGCTTATATACTTACACATGATTCTATCCATTCTTATACCTTTCAGAGTGTACTTGATATGCCATGTACTTAACATTGCATACAAACACATATGTTAAGAGCCAATATGATAGGTTCATGTTGGATACTTATATTTGTCTTAATTATCCATTTTAGTAATTCTTTGAGTGTGTTCCTTCCTCATTATTATATTACATTGTATTATTTTTTTGATCATTTGAATATGTTCCATTGGTTTTGGTCCCTATGCCTTTGCTTGCCTATTTAAACATTTGAATATGCCATTATTTGTTGTATGGACAATTGACTATGTCATTCTATGTTTTATGTATATACAACTAAGTCACATCCATTCGTTTGTGTGGCATTTGAACATGTGCCTTATATGAGGTCTCCTTTGTCTATTTCTTATTTCTTTGATTTGAAGTGCTCTTGTGTGTGTATTTGATTGATTGTTGATATTTTAATGCTACACTATATATTTTACCATGATTTACATCATGCATATTAGTACTTGATGTGATCACATACTACATTCTTCAATGTTATATCTACCTAGACATGTTACCCCTATATAGTACATGATATATATATATATATATATATATATATATATATATATATAACTTTTACAGTTATCATATTATTTTGAGGTGAGGTAACTACCATATTCTATTTACCCTCACCTCAAATGGGAGGGATTATTAGTGGGGGCATGTTATAGAGGCATGGATTCCATACTTTCATAGTTTTAGATTTTAGCTGGGGCATGTCAAAAAGGCATGACCTCTACACTTATTCAATACTCAACATTTTTAGATTATAATCAGGGAATGTTATAGAAAGATGTTATCCACATTTTACACCAATTATTAAATTATCCAAATTTAGTGGGGGCATGTCATAGAAACATGTGCTCCACACTTTCACAAATATCAAATTCACTAGATCTCACAATTATATGATTTAGATACATATTTATGGTAACATTTTATACATTAGTACTGATATTTTACCTAGATTTTAGTTTGAGACATATTTGATGTGAATATAACATGTGAAGGATACCTAAATTTGTAAAATAAAACCATTTTATAGATTTAAAATACTACTATAGAATATTAAATCAATCAATCTTACCAAGATTATAAGTTAGATATGATTGAATCATCTATATTTACCAGAATTATAGGTTGGATTTGATAAAATCATCGACCCTCACCAAATATAAAATGTGAGTTGATTAAATCACTTGCACTCACCAGATCATGTACATATTTGAGTTGGATGATTGAGATGAAACAAACTCAATGGACATGTTATAACTCACCTTTACACCAAATTTGGGGGCATGTGTCCTCTAATGTGTGTGTGTGTGTGTGTGTGTGTGTGTGTGTGTGTGTGTGTGTGTGTGTGTGTGTGTGTGTGTGTGTGTGTGTGTGTGTGTGTGTGTGTGTGTGTGTGTGTGTGTGTGTGTGTGTGTGTGTACTTGTAGGTTTAGCATTTTCCTAATCCCAAAATTCAATGCTTTATAATGAGGCATCCTTTCAAATTAGATTGCCAAAAGGCAAGATGGTTTCATAAACACACATGTGCATCCCTAAGCTTGATCTTTCTACTTTCAAGCATTTAAAACTATTTAAATTTTATATTTAATACACTAATTATATGATGTAACATGTGTTTGTTTATAGGTTAGTCACCAAAAAACACTCAAATTGGGATCACACAAAGATAAGGTGTGTTATATACACCCAGGTATGCGTTTATTTACTTTAAACTAATAATTTCATTACTAAATTAAAGGAGGGGAAAATGTAGATACTAAAATTTGATTTATGTAGTACCTTAGTATTGTATAATTGGAAAACACATATTATGGTTATAACTTTCAGTTCTAGACTTGCCTATTGTTGAAAGGATTGCATTCACTATCTCTTTTTGCCTAAATTGCTTATCTATTAGTTTGAACATTTTTATTCTCATGACCAAACCTTATGAACTATGTAAAAATATATAAACTTGATTATTATCCTTCATTACTATTTTTAGACATGTACCTATTTTCTAGCTTCTTTGACATTTGTGTTCTAAAAAGACACCTATGACAATGCAAGTGTCTAGTTTTATTACAGACTATCCTGAGCCTAAATTTTTCTTATTGTAGTGGATGTTCATATTGAATCCCTAAAACTATAATTACCTTGTTGGCATGAATATACATGAGACACCATGAAATATAGAAGGTAACATGTGGAGCTTATGAATCCAATACCATCCCATAATATATCAAAGAATTTGGTATGTGGTATAAGTAAAAATGTTGTGGTCACATGTGTTGGACCAACCTATAAGGGTAAATCAATCTCACCAAAAAATAATTGTAATTTCCTATTGAATGCTTTAACTGTATTGGTTGAAGGTTATAAATCATCATGTGCATATCCTAAATTCATGAGTAACATCATGGTACATACATTATCACTAGAAACATATTCAACCATGAAACTATAAATGATGATGATCAATATATGATCTAATAAATAGTGAATGAAAACCTAAGTAATCATCCATAATTTCATTGTCATAAAATGAAATAGAAAGCCTCTAAACCATATGAGGTATCTCATGTGTAAGTGTGCCAATAATACCATCTAATGGGTGTCCATAATGTGGTGGAGGAGAATTTGAATTATATGCTATTTTTGCTTCTAGTGCTTCCTTAAAATTATATTGTAATGGATTTCTGAATATATTCTAATTTTGATGGTCGTTAGGTTATGACTATAGACACTAAATCTAAATTATATAACACCTTAATCTTGTACATTTGGAAAATACATATCATGGATATACCCTTTAGTTCTAAGATCTTCCCACTACCTAAAGGATCTTGTTCACTATCTCTTTGTGAAAAATTACTTATCTCTTAGTTTGACCACTATTATTCTAATGACCAAGTATTCTATACTATGAAGATTACTCTAAACCTGATCATTATCCTTCTCTATGAGTTTTAAACTTGTATTACTTTTCTATCTTCTTGGACACTTGTTTGCCAACTAGATGCCTATATCAATGTAGGTGCCCATTTCATAGCTAAGTATATAGTGCCCAAAAGTCATTTAATTTGAAAATAAAATGTATCCTAAAGGTTGACCTAAGTTATTTATTAAGAGACATTTTCAAAATGGATTGGTATATATACAAGATCAATCCTCTTTCATTCCTCACCTAGAAAATACTAGGTATCATAAGGAAACTTACACAAAATCACTAAATAAATAATTCAAGTGAGAAAACCTACCCTATTTTTCCATATTCCCATATCAGTTATAGGATTACTATCCCCACAAGTCTGAATTATGGAAGGATCATCCCATGAGCCATATTTGTCATGTTACAATTTAGGTCACTGTATGTACTTACTTATCACAACACACAAGCCAAAATTTAGGGGAGAAATACATAAGTCTAAGGCCCTATTTAGAGTATTGGATATGTAGGTAGTGCCCATTGACATAGGGGTCCTTAGGGTAGATTATCACCATGTCCCCATGAATCCATTTTTCCTACAATCATTCCAAGGGTGAGGAACCTAGGGTTTGATAACTTGTAAAATAATGACAATATATGCGTATGATCTATATAAACTACAAGAAAGGAAATAAAAAACCTAGAAGGATTAAGTTAGTCACATTAATATATAATCACTATTCTACATTGGACACTTACATCCTGTTTAGACACCAATGTCAATGTAACTATCCAACACTAACATAAGCATATGAGACCACAAAATGTAAAATTCCATGCCCTGATGACTATTATAAGATATTGATCTAGTCCACTTTTAGCCTATTTCATCCTAGACTTGCATGCACATAATAAATGAACTAATTACTCATTTTTTCAATTAATTACAATATCAATTAATAACTATACTTTCTATTTTAACATATCTCAATATTATAAATTTAGAATATTATTTACTAAGTTTATAAATTAATTAGCCTATTATAAATATATTTATCACCCTTATGCTTATTCATTTTTATACTATTAATCCTATATACCTATCTTTTTCAATTTAGGGTTAAATATTTTGTGAACCTGACATTTGATATCAAAACCCTAGATTGACCTAGGGTTTCTTGATTTAATATTCTTGATTTCTAATTTCTAATTTAAAAATATTCAAAATATAAAAATTAGATTCAATTTATATAAATATTCTTAATATGGATGAATCTATAGGCCACTTTGGGCTCTAATTTTTAATTTTATTTGTCATTTACTATTATGATTGCTTAATTGAACTTCTCATTAAATGAAATAAATAAATTCATCAATATAATGAGTGTTTTAAAATGAAATCAACATTTAATCTCTCTTTCTAACTCTTTCTACAATATAATAGAGTCACTATATATATGCTAATGTGCATTATCTCAACCACTTGTCCCATGTACCTCTTATTTAAGTGGGAACTACCATCCTGTACCCATTATTCACCCATGACTTATCTTAGATTTTGTGGTCCATGTTGTTACTACACAAAAAGGTAAGGGTGCACAATCTAGTTTTCTACCTATTAATATACAAAAGGTACCTCCTAAACCTAAAATTTTGATCAATTATAAGGTATACAACCTTATTGGGAAATTGAGAAACATACATGCTAAAATCTCAATCCTCAAACTTATAAAGCAATCTACTATCTATAAGGATATCCTATATGAAGCATTATGTGATACCTATGTTCTGAGTGATATTGAACCAAATTAATTTCTATATATTATGAAAGATCTCAAAAAAATGAAAAATTTATCACATTTTATCCAACATATTTATGATCCAAGGATATTATTAACCAAGATTCTCCTTTGTTCATATAAGTGAGTATGCATAACAAAGGAATTATTGCCCAATTTTTTACCCCAAGTCAAAAATGGTCAACCCCTATAGGTTTAATGTTTTCATAGGGTTAATTAAAACTTTAATATGGTATTTTAATTCCTATTAATGTCTTAAAAATGGTCTATATGGTCTTCATGTGGTCACATTAGTCATTGTCTAGCTTTGTCCAAGCTTTGGTCTCATGTGTACTTGTCTAGTCCTAGGGGTCATTTATGAGTCATGGTTTTATCAAGTATGGTTAAATATTTATCATGGTATTCAGTCATTATAAAAGGTTTTTGATATTCTTTAAAGTCATATATTTATGCATTAAGGTCTTGTAATGTTGATATATGCCACAAAGTCATTTTGGTCACATTTTGGCCTAATTTTAAGGAATTGTACATACCATCCCAAAGGAAAAACATTTGAATAATACTCATAACATACCTGATATTATAAATGGGTTAGATAAGGGTTATAACCTAATACACTTACAATTTAATGCCTAAAATGAGAAGAATACTACTTTATAAATACTTCTGGGCACTTGTATCACCTTAAAAGATTAAATTTAAAGTTAAAATGGTTTTATAGTGTATATTGGTTTTAAAAAGGTAAATTTACATATTTGGATCAAATTTCATGTCTAATATATGCATTAGACAATCTCCCTCCTCCATCATTACCTTCACAAGCTCAGAAAAGAAAAAATCAAATACATGGTATAACTAGGAAAGAGAAAGTTGGGAAATATAAATTTGGGAATTATTAGGGGTACTAATGAGATTAAATTTAGTGGAATTATTTTATATATTCATTTCCACTCATTTATTAACAATCACTAAGAGTGATAATAGGTCACTATGCCTTGTCCATTTAAGTAGGGTCTAGTTTTGTTCCTATTTATTCATGCTAGAATTAAATGGAGGAGAATAGTTTTGTGTAGAATTTTTAAAGGATAAAATGACCAATTTAATGGTATTTTAATCAAGTAATTCAACCTTGGTTTGTGTCTTCAATAAAGAGAAAATTGGTTCAAGTGTGTGAGCTTATCAACCTGCTGCAAGTAGTTTTGGTTAGTTTGTGATGTTTGTCACCTTTAAAAGTTCCAAGTGCCTCAAATTTCATGGAAAATATCCTAAATATCCTAGGATTCATGTGATTCCCCTTGGAATTTAATCCTTTTATACAATCTCCAAGTGTATTGGTCTTTTAAATCATGGTCTATGTTCATAAACAAACTTATCCAAGTTTGAGTACCAATGTTTAGCCTGAATGGAAATGAGAAGTCAATTATATGCATGAGAGAACACCTTGAAAATTGGAGGTCTAATAAAGTGAGATTGAAATTCAAAATATTTACTCTTAAACTAATTCACAATGAAATACAAAGTGTCCCTATGGTAACCAATCCTTAGAATTATTAGAGTGAAAATTGAGCAAAGGATTGGCTACCATAGTTAAACAAAGGATTATTTTAGGTCTTTAAGATAGAGAAAGAGGTTGAAACTACAAGTCAAGTTATTGAAGAGTGAAAATATGATGCTTCAAGTGTGTATAAATAAGAGTTCCTCATTGATATTTTACTTGAGTTACAAATTGAGAATGAGGTTGTAACTAATCTTGAAGAAGATATCAAGGTGCAAATTAAGAATGAGGTTATAACTGATATTGAAGAAGATATCTCAAGTGTCAAGAATGAGAAGGCTGATCTTAAGATAATACAAGTTGAAGTCATAAATGAGTTAAAAATACCTCCTATTGATCAAGATGAAGTTACCATTCAAGTTAATTCTATTCAAATTGATCAAAATGAAGAACAAAAAGATGATTGGTAGCTATGCTTTGAATCTCTACAAGAGATTGAAGAGATTTGTATATGTTACCAATTAAAGAGCATGTTTATGAGAAGTTTGATCAAGAGTCACCTATTCAAGATCATAATGTAGCTTGGGTTGAATATTCAAATCTCCTTAAAGATCTTGATGAACTTGTAGTAGTTGATAAGAAGAATGAAATCACTAAATATGCCATAAAATTTTTAGGACAATGCATAGATGAGATATCACTTGACAAGGTTGTAGTTGACAAGTAGTATGAAAAATATCCTAAAGTGCAAGATGATTTTTTTTTGGTGACTAGTTTGATGTTGATAACTCACTTTAGGAGATGCTAAGAGAGTTGGTAGGCAAGAAGAGTGCCTCATCAAAGGTTATGTTCAATAAACATCATATTTTGTAACTTATGCCATCTCTTAGAGTGAGTGAATTTATAATTTTCCATTTTAATCCAGGTGGATAATGCTTTCTCATGGTTAGATTAGTTTGTTTATGTTTTGTTCCAAATAAGTGATTTTTTTTCACATTTGTTTTGTTAGGTTAGTTTCCCTATTTTGTTTGTTTCCTTCCCTATTTTGGTAGAATTCATTATCTTTACAAGTCAAAATGTTTCTTGCAGTCATGGATTAGTTTCATAATTATTGGTGATTCCAAGAGTCTATGAATAATTTTAGTCATCAATGATAGTATGCATTCTTCCCAGCTGAGTCACCAAAGTTGCTAGCCAAATTTGGCCTACATATGAAACTTTAATGGATTTAGGGTAAGAAGTTGAACAGGTTCTTGATTGAAGAGTAATATTATATAATAAGGATAAAATAGGCTAAAAGATAATATTAAGTCACTTACAAAGCTTTTGAAACACTTTAAGTAGGATTAAAGTTTAAATATGGCAATGTTAAGGGGCCAAACTGTCATGGCACGTCATGCAAGAATGAATGGAGCAAGCTATTCATGAATTTGATAATTACACTTGAGGAGTCTTCTAGAGCCAAGGAATTGCATGACATGATGATTTTGGTCCCATAAACATCCTTTGTAAATTTTTTATCTTGATGAGTTCTCTATCTCAAGATATAAGCTTCCAAAGTTGAACTTGTAGAGTGAGACGTGCACGTCAACATTAAATTTAGGCCTCATGAAATAGATGTTTAAATTAAAATGTTAAAAAAATGAAAATATGGTTGATAAGTGTCAAGATCATGGGAGATTAAGTCAATATATAATGTTATGTGATGAATGAAAAGGCTAGTGGGTCCAAGTTGATCAATGATGTAGATTCATCATACCAAAGTAGATCAATGGTGAGCATCAAGTCAAAAAGTTAGAGGATCCTATGATTGAATGAATAAATGATAAGTTTCATGATCATAGACTTTCTAGATCAATGGTATATGTTCACTAAGAAGATGAGATCAACAACATGCATAGGGTCAAAGAGTCAAAAAGTACTTGGAGAAATATCAATGATCAATGTTCAATCAGATCAAAACATCCAATGGTGAGCGGGTGAGGATGACATCAATGGGTCCAAGTAGATCTAATGGCACATGTTCAATCATGCCATGAATATCTAATAGTGTGAGTGAGGGTTAAAGAGTCAAAATATTTTAAGCTAAAACATAATGGTGCCAAGTGTCATGATCATAGCAAATAAGGTGATCAGTGGTGTTCATTTGGTATTATTAATAAAGATCAATGACACACATTAAGTCATGAAAATAAGATCAATGGTGCATAGGTCAAGGATCCCAAATCAAGATCAATGGTTGATATTAAATTTGAAGGTGAGAGATTTCAAGTAAAGGTCAAACATGGTTAAGGTAGAACTAGATTAAATATTTTAATGGGATGCCACGAAGGCAGATGTGTCAGCTTTAATGGGTTCATCACCAAAATTAGTAGCATGATTATGACCATTTTATCCACTCTTACAATCTAAATATGAACTAGTAAAGAGAAATCAACATCGAAACAAGATCTTAACAGATTGATCTAGCTATTATAACTACATCGACACTAGAATTTAGCTTTCAAATGACTTGATCCCACCATTGTAACCATAAGGAGCATTAATGTAGGCCACAAATAGATTGAAAGAGATTGATACAGTTGTTATGGCCACCTTCTAGAAGTAATCTTAGGAATTATGATCTTTTCTAATGGAATCAATATCAAAATGATTGGAAATCTTAATCATTATGCCCTCTTCTCCATCCTTATATGCATTGATCCCCATCTCTATCATCCCTTTCTACTATAAATATAGGCTTCTAAGCCTTGAAAGATATCCCTTTCTTGGGCATTACTAGACTCTACAAATATTGATATTTGTAACCTCCTGAGATAAATAGATGACTATTTTTAGATTTCATTATTTTGGTATAGTGATTTAATGTCATTTTGATTTATAGATGTGGTAGAAATCTCTCCCTTGTTAAGTATTGATCTCATCTAGACACTATTTTATCTTATTATGTAGGTCATGTTTAGTGTTTAATGTCATTTTATTGAAGCTAGCAAGTGGATACATTAATTGGTTAGTGGCTTAAATCAAGCCTTTCCATAAATTCCCTTAGGTTTTGATCATTTAGTGAATTGAATGAAATATTGATGCATAACAAAAATTTGAAGTTGTAGATTCAGTCTTTTTCTTGTCTCATTAGTTTTTTTATAAGTTTAAATAGAGTGGATAATTAATTCATTTAGTTGCATCACCAATACTAGTTTAGATTTACCTTTCAATTATCTTTCTCTCCCTTTTCACCCAATAATTCTTAGGTTTTAGTAGAAATGAGATAATTGATACATTAGAGGAGCTAGCCTTGTTAAAATCCTAGAGGTCTGACCCAACATTAGGTGATCCATAGCCTAGGGTCATTCCCATGTTGGACTAGGTTTAAGTAGAGGACCTAAAAAATCCTTTGCTTAGTTAGGGTGCAACCTAGGATGTCAACATTTACCAAGGTGACATGAAGGTCTAAGGAAAATTCAAGGTGTATAATGTTAGTATAGACCCTTAATAGGTATTCAAAAGCAAAACAAAATAAGTAAAGTGCCATTTAGACTCTAAAGACCACCTCAAACTCCTCTCATGCAAGACTACAGTCTAAAGCCAGAATTTCATCTACTTGTTGAGACCATGACACTCTACATGGGGAAAAATGGTTTTCATGGATGGTAATGAGGTCCTCATGCTTCAAACTCATGACATCAATTGTTGTTTTAGGTCCATCACTTGCATAAAAAAAGGCTAAGACTATCAACCCCTCTCTAATGGCCTATTTTCAACTTGAGAGTCAACTTATTGCACTCACAACTATATGGATAGGATGAATGGGAACATAATAACCTAAGTAAATTTGATGAGGGTTATGCACTTTAAAATTGTGGCATTGGTTAAAGGATCTAGGGCTTAGGGTTTAAGAATAATTTTTAAGAACCAAAATAGGTTTACACCCTCCTAAAAACCTAATAGAGACCCGATGTGAGAGATGAAATTATAAATCACATTAAATTACTTGGTTTAATCCTATAACCTTATAATTTTTTTTATAGGCTAAAATTATGATGGAACCATGTACTTCATCTGTACTTGTAGATATACGAACTACATTAAATACACTAATTTGTAAGGTTTTGGATAGTTGGATACTTGAAAAATGTTTTTAAAGGTCATTTGGGATGTATTTCATCCATTAAAGCCTAAAATTATGTACTATACATTATACAAGTGATCAAACAAAGCTCATTTTTTAAGGCAATCTTAAACGGGCCTAAAATGAGACTAGGTTTCAAGGCCATTTCATGGTTCTCACACTTGCATAGGGTATCATGGCCTTAAATTTAGTATGGAGTTTGATGATAGGATATTTAAATTTAAAAAAATGATTTTGGGTGGTTTAACACGTGTGGGAGAGATCTAGAGCATAAAATTAGGGTTATATACAAGGAAACCTAATTAAGGAGAGAGAAAGGTAGAAAAAGGTACTTACACTCACTATCAAGACCTAAAATTTTTCATGGAGTTGTAAAGACATATTATTTCCTCAAATATGTCCTTATTTTATCATTATCATCTATAAACTATCCTATACAAGGAAGTTTACATGATTTTAGGGCTATAAGGAAAAAAGGTCTTATGAGAGATTAAGGAGCAAAATAGAGTCTTGAGGGTTGTTCCGTGAAAAAAAATGTATTTATTAAAGTATGATAAGTTATTTTAATATCTTTCATAGAGATATAATTAATTGGATAACATTAAATCAAATTTTGAGCCGCTTGGACAAGGCTAAGTGTGGGAGATGAAGGGGTTTCAAGACACCTAAGCATATGAATGATAATTGATACTAAAATGTCAAAACAAAAGATTTTATAAATGAATGATAGGTGTAAAATGAGATTTATTACATTATATCATGGTGAATTTATGATTAAAAGTTCCATTTTTCACTTCTCATATGCAAAAAAGGGTAGTTTTGAGGAGTTGTGCAAGGTGTCAAGCTGAGTTTATAACTCCTACACTACTTGGATGATGGAGCATATTCAGAAAAGGTAAATATTTCCTTAGAAACCTATTGAAATATATTCTAACTCCATATTTTTTTAAAATCTCATGTGGACACTTTTATCTCTCCCTCTTCTACACCCCTCCTCTCTCTTCTTTATTTCTCTATATAAATTGCCAGTTTTGGCCTTATAATGGATCCACATTTGTTATGGTGAAGCCTTGATAAATTTACTACTAATTTTTCCTTTAAATAAAATATTTTTTTCTAGTTTTGAGTTCTCAAATTCTTGCTTAAGTGTGTGAATTATTTCATGGTTGAATGACAAGTGATAGTTATCTCTCCTTGTGTTCATCTCACTCTTTCATGCTTTGTGTGAGTAATATGCCTTCTAGTAGGTATCATGAAGTGTAAATGGTTGTTTTTTATATATTTAAGTGTGAATAAGACTATTAGTGTCTATGCTAATAACTCCTATTCATCTACCTTGAGAAACATATTGCATTCTACCTCCATGTTGAAACACTTTTATTAGGAGAACCTTGGGTGTTGGGATCAATTTTGTGAATTATATTTCATAGTGAAAGTTCAAGTAGGTTTGTGGAGTTAATCTTGGTGAATCACCTCTATTATATTAATGTTTTATATCCTTTTACTCCTTTTCCTTCAAATTAATTAGATTAGTGGTTAGTTGTAGGTGTGGTGTAAGGGAGTTAGCCCTTCAATCTAGAGACTCATCTCTCCCATAGGTGACCCATAACTTGAGAGATGTTTCAATGTTGTGACAAATATAATTAGGATGGATTATCCCTAATTATGGTGAAAATTTGATTGATAACAAAAATCAAAAGGGTGCTTGTTGATAATAGATCGAGCCTAAACATTTTTAGTACATATTTCTTAACCACCATGGGTATTAGTGCTAATCTTATTAAAAAATCAAGTATTCATATCAAAGTATTTGATATTTCATGTAGCCTTCTAGTTATAAAAACCACATTGGATGTGTTATTAGGTCCAAAAATGGTTCTCATTACATTACAAGTAAAGTCTTAATCATTGCACTATAACTTGATTTTGGGTAGATAAAGGTTACATACCATGGAATTCATCCCATCTACATTACATTGATGTGTGAAATTTATACATGATGAGACCTTATTGACCATGCTAACTGATGATGAACCCTTCAAATTTTTCAAAATGATACATTTTGACACATAATGGATACCTAAAGTGGTACCACCTAAAAATTGTATTCCACTTAAGAATATACAAAATTATGAAATAGGTGAGTCAATAAAAATGGATAATTTACCTCTAGATATAAATAAGTCACTAACCACTATGGTGCACATGGATACAAATTGAGATAAATAAAAATTATTGAAAGATCCAATAATACCAAATCAAAAATAAAATCATACATTTAAGATTCCTTTAGTGATCAATACCAAGAAACAAGATGGCCATGTTTCAGATTACTATGATATTGATGATGATCTATCCCATGATATGACATATGATAAATTAAAAAAATATAAATTTTGATCCATTTGAGCATATTTTTCATAACCTATTCACAAATATAGGTGATAATCCATATAATCTATATTCATTTTCAGAGGATGTAGAGCTAAATCAAGATAAGGACAAGAAAAAAATAGAATATGAGCATGTAAATTCTTGTTATCCTATACATCCCTCTTAGATACAAACATTGAGTTAACCTTACAAGGGATAAATGTGGATACATCATGTAAATAATGTGGAGGTCTCTCATTAGACTCCAAAATAGGTGTTACAAATCACATCAACCTAAGATACTCTAGATATAGTATTGTCTATGTTTTTTGAACATTGAATGACATATTTACCTCCTAATAGACATAGATCAGGAAACAAAATTCTTCCTAAATAGAGATTACCATATTTTAACTATCATGAAATAATTTCCCATAATACAAATCAATGTGATCCATTTCAAAATCAAATCCATAAATATATGAGTGAATGACACATGAAAATTATGCTTGAGAAATGAAAAGGACATAATACTTCAAAAATTTCACAAAAAACATCCTTCAAAGTGACCAAGGCATGAAGATCTAACTATTTATAATAATATTGATGGGGTCTATTATCAACATCTCAAGTTTGATATGAATAATTGGGATACAATTTTTAGCACTAAATTTCTTCAATAATTGGGAAATAATACAATTGCGTTAATGTATTCTACATTGATGTTATAATATCATGAGTACATCAACCTACCCATTGCATGTGGATCACAGGAGGTCCCCATGATCATATGGATATTGGATTGGGAGCCACATTTAACATTAAAAGTTGGGCATCAATAGTTAAATAATTGGAATGCAACATTGGATATTATAGATATGTGTATCACTTTTACTATTAGGAATAGGGAGATTTGCATATAACTTGATGGATATGGTGATCTTCCCTTTTCTATGGATTTTAGTAAAAAAATACACATAAACATTGAGGAGGTGGAAATTATCACTATAAATAAAGTTTGAAAAATGTCTCAAGTGATCTTACACATTTTTATGATAAATATTTATTCAATTAGTCCTTTCAAATATTACAAAAATACTAGAAAAAAATAAAACATTCAAAAATCCAAAAATATTCAACATTTCCATATATTATTATCTCCTTGGAATTTATGGTGTTGGTTATATTTTGGTAGATAACATATCATTTCTTTCTATATACATACATATTTTTTACGCATCTTTTGAGTGTGATTTATGCATAGCCATGCACATGATATATGCAAATACGAATGTTGGTTCTTCCCTCTGCTCACCTCATTAGTACATTTTAGAATCAAATTCTTTGATCATGATACACCTAGGTTATATTATTGTATGTTCACTTTATATTATCATGTTTGAGTCTATATACTTAACATTCCTTTATCCATGATTATATCTTTCATAGTGTACTTGATATGCTATGTTCTTAATGTTTTTTCTAACACATATATTCAGGGGCTAGTATGATATACTTATGCTAGTTAATTTTGATTCTATGATTTCCTTTTTATTATCACTTATTTAAATGTTTTCATCACTTTATATTTTCTTGAATTATATTTATTGTTTTAACATTTGAATATTTTTCATTGATTGTGGCCCTCGTGTCTTTATTTTTCTATTGTAACATTTGCACATGTCATAGTTTGTTATATGTGGACATTTAAATATGTCATTCTATGTTTTGTAGACATGTGACTAAGTCATGTCCCTTTGATTGTGAAAAATTTGAGTAAGCTCCTTATATGAGGTCTCCTTATACGACTACCTTTTTTTTTACTTTGAGTGATCTTGGGTGTGTGCTTGATTGCTTACAAGCTTGTACTATTGCTGTCTAAACATTTCCATGATCTATATACTTCATCTTAGGACTTTATGTGATAAAATTATATGTTCCTTAATGATATATCTACCAAGAAATTTTCCTCTTATATGTTACTTGATCCATTCACAACTTATGCAATTATCTTATCCTTTTGAGGTAAGGTAACTACTAGTTTCTACTTCCCTCACCTCAAAAGGGGGGACATATCACTGAGGGCATGTCATATAGGCATGGCCTCCACATTTTTTATATTTTAAGATTATAGTATGGGCATGTTATGGAAAATATGTTCTCCACACTTACACCAATTCTTATATTCTAAATATTTAGTGGGGGAATGTCATGGGACTATGACCTCCACACTTATAAAAAATTTAATTATGGCCAAATTTCATAGTTATATGATTCAGATACAAATTTATGGTAACATTCTATACATTGGTACCATCATTATACCCATATTCAGATTGAGTCATATATGAGGTGAATTTTCCATGAAAAGGGAACCTTAATTGTAAAATCAAATTATATTTCAAATTTCAAATACTATTATGGATTTTTATCATACCCATGATGGACTTTTATGGACTTTTATTGAGCCAGTCTACTATAGTAGTTGGTTCACCTTTTGGCAATGTTGATGTGATTAAATCACTCAATATTACCAAGTTTATAAATTATACTTGATTAAATCATCTAAATTCACTAGATTTATAGGATGGGGTGATTAAATCTTCCAACCTCATTAGATATATAGTGTGATTTGATTGAATCACTTACACTCACAATGTTAGAAGTATGTTTGGGTTGCATAATTAAGATAAGGTCAATGGCTATGTGGAAACTCAAATTTTATCCAAGGTTGAGGGCATGTTATCCTCCAATATTTATATATGTATTCACTTACAAGTTTCTAAATTATCTTAATATCATCTCCAAGGATTCATAAGAAAGCATATCTTCAAATCAAATTACAAAAAGGAAAGATGGTTACATTGACGCAAAGGTGTATTCCTAAATTTGATCTCTTTATTTAAACCATTTCAAATTATTTAAATTTTAGATTTAATACATTGATTATATACTATAATTTTTTCATGTTAGTCACTAGTAAATCACTCAAGTTGGGCTCACACAAAGACAAGGTGTTTAATACACACCCATATACACATTTATTTTCCTTTAAATTAATAATTTCATTATTGGATTAAGGGATGGGGGAGTGTCAATAAAAAATATGAATTATATATCACCTCAATTTTGTACATTTTAAAAATACCTATCATGGCTATACCCTTCAGTTATAAGACCTTCCTGCTGCCAAAAAGATCATGCTCATTATCTCTTTATGCTAAATTCCTTATCTCTTAGTTCAACCACTATTATTATAATGACCAGTCATTATATATCATGAAAAATTATCTAAAATTGATCATTATCCTTCTCTACCAATTTTGGACTTGTACCTATTTTCTAGATTCTTAGACACTTGCATCCCAACTAGACGCCTATGCTGATGTAGGTGTCCCTTTTCCAACTAAGTTTATAGTGCCCAAAAATAATAGAATTTTCAAATGAAATGTATCCTAAAGGTTGACCTAATTTATTTTTTGTGTGATATTTTTATAAGGTATTGGTGTATATATAATAAAAAACCTCATTTATTCCTCACATAGAAAATACTAGGAACTTACAAGGTAACTTACCAAAAATCACTCAATCAAGCATTCAAGTGAATAAACTTGCTCTATTCATCCCTATTTTCATATCAATCATAGGATTAGTATCTATATAGATATAAAGTACTGAAGAATCATACCATGGGCCATATTTGAAAATTTACAAGCTAGGTCACTATATAATTATGAGGCCCTCTTGAAAGTATTGGATATATAGGTAGTTCCAATTGATAAAACGGTCCTTCAGGCAGATCAACACTGTATACCACTAAATATTTTTTTCCATAGTCACTCCAAGTGTGAAGAAGCTACAATTTTATCATTTGATGAAGAGTGATAGCCTATATGCATTATCTATACACACCATATGAAAGGTTAAAAAAACCTAGAAGGCTCCAGTTGGTTGCATTCATATCCAGTCACTATTCTATACTGGACATGTCTTATTTAGACATCAACATCGATGCAACTATTTATATCTGACACAGGCATTCAAGGAAACATAATGTAAAATTATAAAATTTGATGATTGTTATAAGATCTCTATCTGGTCCAATTCCATACTATTTCAACCTAGATCTACATGCACATAATAAACCAATTAAGTAATCTTGTTTTCAATTCATTATAATATCAATCAATGGTTGTAACTTATATTTTTATAATATCCCATAATTATTAATTTAGAATATTATTGATCTAAATTTTCATATTAATTGGCCTAATATATATATTTTTATCACCCTTTTACTTATTAATTTATATATTCTTAACCCTAGATACCCCCTCTTATTCCATTTAGGGTTACAAAATGACCTTGATTCTTTTGAAGGATCATTAAAGGTAATATGTTTGTTATTAATAAGATCTTGTATCTTATATTTTAACTTATAACATATGTTTGTATAATACCCAACACATTAGTGATATTCACAATAAGCATTTGCATCATATCCTTTTGGTAGAGATCGATGCGTATCAACCACCATAGGAGTAGGGAGAGATATGAGATGCCATTTCACTAGCTTTTGAAGGAACAAAGTTGGAGATTTAGGTAATTATGGAAATTTTATCTTAGGTGCATTAGATAATATTAGTCTATTAGGATGTTATGAAACTATATTAATTATTTTTATTTCTGATACAATGCTAAATTATGCAAAAATTTCTAAATATAGAAAGTATAATGTCAAATAGTAATTTACATGCTTAAACATGAATACGAGATAATAATTAGTTTATTTAATGATGTGTAGGTATATTTAATTAGAACAAGTGTGTAAGGTATCTATTTGATGATCTAGATCCCATCATCAAATTCTAAATATTTGATCTCTCCTAATCTAGACACTTGTGTGTGTCTTGTGGAAATTAGTGTCTTGATTTTGCCACTAGTGTCTAGTATGAGATACTGACCTTTTTATGGAAATTATACTTGTGCCTATTTGGATTGAATATCACCTTGTCTATTATCTATGTGGATCAAACATATGGGTTCTCAATATTCGTCTTTTTCTCAAAGTCTTAGATCCTCCAATTATGGATTGTCACCTTGTAAAAATGGGGATTGGTGGGATCAAGTGAAGTCAAGATAATATCAAAGACCGTTTTATCAATGAACACTATCTACATAGCCATATAATTTAAATAAGGCCTCAGATCGATGTAGTTTTCCCCTTTATGTGGGCTCATGTGTGAAAAATAATGTAATATGCTATATGAGAGTGCCTATAGTGATTTAAATT
This sequence comes from Torreya grandis, assembly GCA_037957365.1. Lineage (NCBI taxonomy): Eukaryota > Viridiplantae > Streptophyta > Pinopsida > Cupressales > Taxaceae > Torreya > Torreya grandis. The sequence continues at coordinate 4,226,131 of JARHVA010000693.1, read as the reverse complement.
TCAAATTGAAAAATATTGCTCATGAGCTCTTATTTGAATGATTCAGACCTATAATAATACTACTCCTATGATTAATTTAGAAATAGGGAAGAGTAGGAAAATTTTATGTCCTTGGGAGGTGTTTTTTCTTGGTAAGTGTTAGTTGTGTGCTTGAATAGTACTTGATGATAACAAATGGAATTTAAATTATATTTATATAAAAAAATTTAAAATTTGAGTGTTTGTTAGTACAACACTAGCATATAACTTGGGATTCAATTTAAATATCAAAATTCACCAAGTCATGCGTATCCGTCAAGACATCCCATACTATGTTGATCTATGTGTGTAATGGAGCTTGGCTACACATGATGGTTTTTATATCTTTATCCTCCCTAGTTATGATGATCAAATTATGTTATTAGACCTTTTATTAGATATATTTCATGATTTGGTCTAGATTATCTACATATCAATACATTTATACACTAAAAAATGTGAGTCAGAGAATCTCATTCTCATATGTGTACATCATCTCCATTGCATTATCTCACTAAGCAAGAGAGTCTTTGAGTGAAAAGTTAAGTTTTATGGGTTGAGATATTTAAAATATCGATTACTACCTTGGATTTTTCAGCTACATCTCTCTAAAGTTGAAAAATCCAAGGCAATAATGGAGAGTCAAACATCCCAACCCATTGAGTTCAACTATATGCTCAAAGAATCTCTTTCTCTATGGGACAATGTGATGGACATGATGCACACCTCAGAGAATACTATGATCTAAATCATGTTTGATGGTGTCTAAATGTAGTGATATGTAGACAAGATGGACCAAATCATGCAAGCTATCCAAAATAGGTCTAAAAACATAATTCAATCATCAAAACTATGGACGTTGAAGATATAAAAATCATCATGCATATCCAAGATCCACTACATACACTGATCAACATAGTATGGGATGTCTTAGTGGATTGGTGGTAATTCAAGCATGACTTGGTGAATCTTGATACTTCATTTTCAAATATTAGTTGCATGTATAAAAAATAAATAAAATAAGTCTAATTTGAATAAAATTTTTACATGTAAAGGTTTTCTTGTTTTATAAGAAAATTCTAAAAAATGCCAAGCTAAATAAAGTAAATGGTGTTAGATAAACAAAATCAAGGGTATCAGGTATGAATAATGTTATAATAACATATTCATTGGTTAAATCAGTTATTGAGAGCCTATAAATAACTAAAAGGGCTCTATGAACAATTATTTTAGTGATCTGAGGCTTGTCAATAATGTTGATGACCAACCATCTTCAAGGAATGAGTCATTTAATCGATAATATTCCATTAAGAACATTGCTGATAGATTTAGTGTTAAATGGAACATCAGTAACTAATTTGGGGCTAAGTGTAATGTCAATGTATAAATATATTCTAATAACAAATCCATCAGATGAGTTGGTTTTTAATAAAATGTTGGAATTTGACAAGTTTCCAGGAATAACTCTATTAGCTAATTTGGTTTTAAATGGAATGATTGACATTTGACAAGGTTCTATGAACTCATTTTTAGATCTCAAGATGAAGTTTTTTAGATAAGTGTTTATAATGAAAATTTTCACTTTGACTTGGTTAACACAATGGAATAAAGAATTGGGAACTTCAATTTTTGATGATAATGAGGTGATCCACATTAGAAGAGTTGAGAAAGTGTGCCAATGAAGTCCTGTCAAGTTGGAAATAAAAGATTTCAAACCTACATTTATAATGAATAGTTAGATATACATAGATATTTATTTCTCATGATAAAAACTTAAAAATTATTATTATTTATTGACAATATGATTCAATCAAAATCAAAATCAAAATTTAGATATGTAAGCAATGCATAATAATTTTTTCTTAACTTAGTGGGTCACTATGTCAATCAGACATGGGGGTGTATTGTCAAAAAAAATGGATACATTTATGGGGAAACATTAGAAAGCTGTATAATTCCAAAAAAATAGTTAAAATAAATAAAAAAATACCTAAAACTAATTATGAAAATTTATACCATTTACAAAGATCTTGATTTTTAAACTGAAGAGGACATTGTTTGTTAGATGAAATTTTGAATCTTAAGAAGAGGAGTCATATATGTGTGTGCAATGTATTCATTATCTTTAATGTGGATTTGAGCTAGGCCACATCCAATCAACTATTTTTATAAAAAAATATATTTTAAAACATTGTTCCCCTTTTGCATTGATTATTATTTTAACTCATAAGGATGGCTTAGGAATTGATTTATTACTAGCCATGCATCCATAACCCTAACATAGATAAATTTGGATATAATATTAGACTTGATACACTACCAATTAGGAATATATATCCCTAGTGGAGATTACTCAAATCACCTTTTTAAAATGGTTCTTATTTTTTCTGATTTCTCTTTTAGGACACACACATACACAAAGGTGCACACATAGGAATAGGCACAGGCATAGGCACACACATGGAAACACACATGAATTCACATGCACATATATAATTAAAGAATATTTTTAGAATATTGGTAAATAATATGTCCAAATTGAAAGATAAACTTATATATTTTTCAAAATAATCTCTTTTCTATAACCATGCTGAATCCCAACAATTTTTAAGATGTTTAAAGTATGAATTTATTCAATAAAAAAAATATATTACCAAAGAATAAAATGACTAAGAGGCATGAATATTCAGTTAAAAAATACAATAATTATTAAAATAAAATAAGTGAAAGAAATCAAAATCCTTTCTAGATATCCTTATTCTTTACATTATACATTACTTCCTTACTTAAGTCAACCAAATCGTTTGCTTATGAAAATTTAAGAAACTTGGAGGAATTTTGGGAAAAGAAATTATTCAACTATGCTAATTGTTTGGGATTACTTATTTGTCATCTATTTTAAGAAAATAACAAAATGTAAACTATCCCTATCTATGAAAATAGGAAATTTTGATATAGGAAGACATGAAAGACAATGTAATTTTTTTTAAAACTAATCAAAAACCTACTAATGAACTAAAAATTCACATCTAAAGCTTGAAGGATTGACTTGAAAACTTAATATGAAACATTTTTGCCATACCTAGTAGAAATAAGTTTTAACAATTTATTGTTCTTAGTTTTGTAAACAAATCCTTGTATTCTTTCCATAATTCACTTAATTTGTTCATTCCAAATATAAGAAGATTCACAAAAAATATGTTTTGTAAGAAAATACTTACCAAATATGAAATGGACAAAAGAATTAGGCTTAATTAAACATACCTCAAAGTCAAACCAAATTAAATCATGAAGTGATTTTACCTAAACCTTTATGAAATTCGGAATAAGAGGTATAAAGGATACCAATCCTTGATGATTTTATTCAGTCAGTGAATGGGATTTTATTTATTCATTTTACATAAGCTCAATATGTTACTCTTTCCAAATGTGTTTATCACATTCATTTTTAGTTGTCTGATCTTCCTCAAGAAGTAGAGATTCTAGATCTTCACAAAGGGGAACAAAAATAGCCTCAAAGATATAGAATAAAAACATTTGATTATCATCTTTGACATAATCTTCATCTTTAAAATGCTCTTCTTCAATGTCCTAAAATTTCACCCCCATTAAAATTTCATATCCTTGTTAAATTATAACAAACCAATTGTCATCAATATCATTCTCTTTTAAGTATTATTGTTGTACACAGTCAATGTCCTCTAATTTTGCATTACTATTTTTCTCTATTATATCATCACCAACATCTTTATTTGAAAAATTGACTTCCAAAATAACTTGTTGATCAAATTTAATGTAAGACATTGCCCATTATTCACTCTTAAAGTCAAAAAATATATAACTATAAAAACCTTCATGTTCAGGGCATTCATTTTCATGACATTTATTTGTATCTATGACAAAAATATAAATAAATGTCATGAAAATGAGTGCCCTAAACATGAAGGTTTTATAGTTATATATTATTTGATTTCTCCTCAAATTACCTTATGTAAACTTAATTTGCATCACTCTTAAATTCAAAAAATATATAACTATAAAAACCTTCATGTTCAGGGCATTCATTTTCATGACATTTATTTGTATCTATGACACATTTTGTAGCTAGTTCAATCATAAGATCTAAATTTATGCCTCGTTCAATAAAAATATCATACTTTTGTTTTGTTATGGTATCAAACTTGTGAAAAAAAGTCTAATTTGAGTGATATACTATGGTAAAATTTACATTTTTATGGACTTGAGGAATGTTTGGTATGTCACTATGAAATCAAACATAATTGATCATTATTATTTGGAAATATAATTACCTATCTAAGTTGGAAACCTCTACATAAGCCAAATCTAAGTTGTTTATTATATATGAGATGAGGGTTTTTTTTTTTCTTAATCTCATATTATAGTTGTCTATTTGAAATAAATCATGAATTTCATATGTGTTATCTTTAGGTTCATTTTCATCCTCACCTTGGAAATCACAATTTTCAAATGCCATTGTAATACTAGAAAAATCAAGTGCATTGGATGTTGTAGTTGGGATGGACTAATTTGTAATAATTTCATACCATTATATATAATTTTTTAGTATTTCAAAGGCACTAAAAAATTTGATACAATATAATTCACTATTTGCATACTATTATGTATTATAAACCAATCAGGGAAGGCTAACTCACAAATATTTATCTCATGAAGCTTATTGGGTGATGGATCAAGATTTTTGATCACTTTATTAAATGGATTGTTATACCTATAGAATTTGAAATTAATATAATAAATTTACCTACTATGTTTTTCATGCATTTTTGCATGTTAAGAAACTCATTACTAAACTTCTGAGCAATGCACTAAATGGCATCTATCTCTCCCTTGGTGGAATTAAATGTTGTAGCTTGTTTGGATATTATATTGACCAATACCAAGGATTAATTTTAACTATGATGGTTATGAATAACTAAAAAAATATTGAGAAAACTCAAAATCTTGTTGGCTATAGCATGATCCAAAGGCAACTGGTTAAACCCTTGATTAGGATTGTCATTTAGTGTGTTTTGATTAGAATTTGGAATAGGATTCAAATATAAAAAATTTGGATTGACATTGGGTATAGTTACAAATTTAAGTACTTGTGGATTTAATTGATGATCACTATTGATGTATTCAACTTATGTATTTAAAAGGGTATTAATATTTTGGGATCTGTGTAAAAACACATTAACCATTGAGTCTAGGGAATTATTATACATTTTCAAATCTAATTAGCTAATAGGCCTATACAAAGTGTAAATATAACTATATATCTTCTATAATATTTCATTAAATACTATAATAAATTTATTAGGCTCTCTTCTCATACTATAAAAATGTTGGTACACCAAACATTAGTAACTTATGTAAACTATGCAATGAATATTTCATTACATTGGTCCCATGTAATTATCAATTTTTCTAAAAGATTAGGAACCAATAATATGCCACATATTGTAAGCTAAAAGGAAAAATGTTGCATGATACATTCTTGTGAACTACATTCAACAATCTAGAATAATCTTGAAAATATTTTATATGTTTTGGGGTTGTTTGTATTCTAGAGGGTGTGAATAAGGTAAAGCATTTCTCAAGATTCTTGGGAAAATCATGGAATACCCTTAGTATATTAATGTAATAAGAAAATAACAAATTCATGGTGAAATATTAGGGTGGATTCCATATGACTTGGAAACTTGGTTGAGTTTATGATATCTTAAGTATACCTATATCTGATCTTTGTCTTTAGTGAACTTGTAAAGGTGATAGTAATAGTAGACCAAAATATAAGGTTGACCATGTTAATCTAGATGGTGGATCTAGTGTATGGGGACTCAAGTGAACTTAACATTTAGACATTATGGGACCTCCTTCTAGAACCATTTAAAACCCCATTTATGTGAGTTTTATTCACACCCTCATATTCTTAGGGTATACATCCTCTCATTTTAGGACTAATGACTAATCACTCTAACACACAAGTTGTGAGTATTTGATTTTGAAAATAACCATGTGGTGGAACACAATGGTTTCTATTACCTTAGATGGGTTTAATGTGAATTAAATTATATATTATGATCTATAAGCTAAAAATAATCTACCAAAAATGGATTATACACATATGATCTAGGCTAAATTGAATCAGATAAAAAAATAAAAAAGAAAGGTAGGGTAGGGTAGTTAAGAAGTTGTTATACAATTGACTTGAAGAACTACCCCTCTCAAGTTGGTTATTTTAAATTGAACATGCATAATTTACTAATGGATAACATATCCTAGATGCAAACACATAACATAACAAACATAATATTGAGTCTAATGATAAATCTAATTACAAGATAACTTCATGACCATGATCTAAAAGATTATGTTAGTAATGAATTTTTGAAGTACATCCAAATGATTAACACAATAAAAATCATGATTCAAAATCATAAATTTTATTAAAAAAACATATAGTTCAATCTAACCTCTATAATAAGACATGCATCAATTCACCTAATAATACTAACTTAGCAGAAATTCTTCAAATAAATCATACAAATGAGAAGAAATATAATTAACATAACTTGAAGACAGTCATGAAATTATCTTTCTTTCATCAATACTTACCAACATTCTCTTCCTTTTTTTATAATTAATAATGACATGTATATATATGATTTAAATGGTACCACCTCATATTCAAAGCTCACTTACATGTACAAAAACTAGATAAAATAAGTCTATTTTTAAATAAAATATTTACATGCAAAGTTTTTATTGTTTTACAGTAAAATTCTAAATAAATCTAAGATAAATAAATAAAATACCATCAAATTAGTGAAACCAATGGTATCGAGCACCGACAACATTATGAGAACATGATCATTGGCTGAATCAATGACTGAGGTCCTATGGGGAATTGAAGGGGCTTCTAAAATAATTGTTAGTGATTTAAGGCCTATTGAGAATGTTAGAAATAAACTATATTCAATGATTGATTCATTTAATTGATATGTTTTTCATCAAGAACATTAGTGACTATTTAGTGTTAAATTAAATATTGGTGGTCGATTTGGTGCTAAGTAGATTACTGGAAAATGATGTAGTTCCAAATGGAACCTTGGGGATTGATTTGGATCCAAGTAGAAAATTGATGTCTGACAAGCTTCTAAGAATGACTTCATCAAATAATTTGGTTCCAAGTAGAACATTGACATTTGATGAAATTTTAGGAACAATTCCATCAACTGATTTGGTTTTAAATGGATTATTTTATTCTAATGAGCTTATAGGGAATAAATCCATCAGTCAATTTAGTTTTGAATGAAATTTTGGAATCTAAAAAGGTTTTAGGAACTCATTTTTGGATCTCAAGATGAAGTTTTAGAGATAATTATTTATAATGAAAATAATTCACTTTAACTTTGTCAACACGATGTAGGAAGAACTGAGAACTTCAACTTTTGATGGTAATTATGTGATCCACATTGGAGGAGTTATCAGAGTGCGCTAATAAATTCATTTTAATTTGGAAATAAAATCCTTCAAACCTATAATTGGAATGAATGTTATATATATATATATATATATATATATATATATATATATATATATATATAGACATTGGTTGTTCATGAAAAAACCTTAAAAACTAGTGTTATGTATTATAAATATGCTTAAAGCAAAATAAAAATAATAATTTAGATACACAAGTAACACATAACAACTCATTCTTAATTTAGTTGATTCCTATGTCGATAAGACATGGGGTGAGTTTGTCCCAACAATAAGAGATATAATTTGTCATGATTAGTTCTTTTTATTTGTTATATATATATATATATATATATATATATATATATATATATATATATATATATATATATAGTGTTTGATTATATGGTACAAAATTAACACTAGAAGGTTAATCCAATGGCCTAAGATCTTTAATATAACTGGTGTCATCATTTTTATTTAACATGGCTCACATCATAGATTAATACTCTATCAATTGATGAAGAGGCCTACTAGAATGATTTTATATTTAAATGCTTGGAAAAATCACCTAAGGCCTGTACATTTTATTAAATTCTAAACTAAATTTCTATAGGTTAGTGATGTGAGCAAAATCCAACAACATCAATGGAATGATATTTACATAACATACCCTTATAAATTTTTATCCTATAGATCACATTCTCCACATTTCTTCTTTGACATTTAAACCTTTTGTGGGTCCTATCTACGTAGATATAAGCCAAAAACTCAACTTATTAGTATGAATATATTATATATTGTGAGGAAATCTTAGAAAATTGATGGCATGAGGGGTCTTTTAATATTGATTTCACACATATCTATTCAACTAGATCATGTCATTAAATGAAATAATATCCAATACCATGAGATCTCTATTTTTCAATTTTAAATTGGATAAATAAAATAGGCATAGACCTTTGAATTCTTTAATTTGAATAAGGAAAAATAATAGAAGAAAAAATGAGTATACACTTAGCTTCTTTTGATTATATATAACCAGTTGATTAAAATTAAGTAGGGGATTGTTTATGTTTGTCAAAATTATTGAGGTTTATTTAAATGTTTAGGAAATTTATTAAGCCTTAGAAAGCTTATATTCTTTTAGAATATTGAACTTCTTATCAAGAGATTTTAAAATATGTATTACTAAGAGATAGAATTTATTCAACAACTAATAATAGTGAAAGAGTAGTCTAATGTGAACATCAATAAAAATAAAAGTAATAATATCAACCCTTACTCAAAAAGGAATAAAATATGGGAATAGAGGATGAGCTAAAAATAGACACAATTGTGTATTATTGTACGAATGCATAGTTTTCACATATATTTGAACTATTCAAAGAGTTCAAATACTTATTTCACATAAATTACCATGGGGTGAAATAAATGCATGAATATTTAATAAAGATGATCATAAAGTTGTATGAGGGCATCAAACTTGTGAAGAAGAAGCCATATTTGATGAACCTAAACCTTTGAGTAAAGTTGAAGGAGGAGATATATTAAATGATATAAGTTGGTGTAATATATCTGATAGAATAATTTGACTATGTGAGTCATATGGTGATAACCATCAAGAAGTATGAAAACATTAGGGTGTCTATGCATTATCACGTACTGATTTTTTTAATAGGTAACAAGGGCTGAAGTGTCCCTCACCCATTTTATTAAAATATAAAAACTAGTATAAATCATCAAGTAGAGCTTGAAAAATAAAAAATAATATCCCCAAAGGAGAAATCCCATCATGAAGGGTGGAAACAACAAAGGAGAATAAAATAATGAAACAACCCAAAAGGGGCACTAAATAAAGCAATAATGAACCCCTAAAAATATGTTTGGGCACAACACCTAGAATGTCAAAGATACATTAACCACCACATAGGAACCAAAAAGAGAAACCTAAACCACTAATTTTTCATGGACTACCATGCCACCAGAACACATAGACTTAGAAGCACCATCGCCTAACTAGTCAACAACCTTTGCCACTACCCTATACATGACTAACCCAATTGACCTAGAAACACCAACTATAGAATTATCAAGGGATGTCACCCTATAGGTAAGTAATATTCCCTTATAAAAAGAGGGGACATTTTAGGGTAGGGGGTATGAGCTTAAAATAACCAATCCAAACACATGATGGATAATTCTAAACCTGATGACCTTCAACCACCTAGTGCTAGCATGACTCATGGTGAAGGAGAACATAAAGAATCCACATTTAACACCATACTTTGAATGTCTAATGGCCTAATATTATGAAGTGAATGCTAAATTAAGTTGATATGGTCAACTAAATTACCAATTCTATTCTCTATTTCTTGAAAGGCCCTTAGTAGGACCACTCCAAGATCAAAACACCTAGAGAGTATTTATGATTGCTTATATTCCAAGGGGAAATTATTCATAGTATCCACCAATTCAGTCTTAAAATTATCAAAAACTATCCTTGAAGCTACCTCAATCATTAATTATTTATCCTTGGAGGTGAGGATAAAATTGCAAATAAATGTTGATGCCACCATGGAGTTAGTTTTCATCCTACAACTAGTCTCTAGAAACACTAAACTGATGATCACTTTAACCACATGTTAAATAGTGCCTAACCAAATGAGAAAAACCCACTTCAATCTAGCATCCAAATTGTGACCCCATAAACCCATCTCTAGCTTGTAGTTTTTCAAGAAGATTAATGGGTCATTAATTGTAATTTACATTGAAGGGTCCATGGAAACCAACTATAAAGCCCATTGTGAACAATCAATAAAACTCATTGAATCCCTAATAAGTGTCAATAGGGATAAAATTGAGGGGAAGAAACTTGAATTGTGAAGAGACAGATGAGGGGACTCTTCCCATGCTTAGAAGAGCATAAGCCATTAATGGCCATAAATGCTACAAATAATGGTGGAAGCCTATGATATCCTACAAAAAAATGGCCTATCAATATCCCAAGCTACCTAATGATTATCAATAAATATATCATTACTTTACAAGATACGTTTATTAGAAATAATGTCAGCTACCTTATTCTCTTATTTGAAATAATGGGTAGCATCTCAAGAGTTGAGTTTTCCAACATGTCCTAAGATTGATTCAATAAGTTTTCTACATTATAATAACCAAATTTACTATTTTGAATCACTTTAATAATAACCATAGAGTCACCTTCAATTTTACATTATTGATCCTACATTGGGACACCGAGTCCAGTCCTAAAATAAGGGCTTAGGCCTCATCTTCATTAATCATGCCATCCACCAAATTCATAGAGGTTACATAAATCAGATAACTAATACAATCTTAGATGACACAAACAACCCTCAAATAACTAGGGTTACCCTTAGATGCCCCATCAAAGTTTATTTTAAATAACCCAAAAGGGGGGAGTCCACTCCATTTTCCCATTTTTCATGGAATATTAGAGAATGGCCATTGACCCATTAATGAAAACATAATAAATTATTATTATGAACAATATCCATCCCCCCAGTTCTATGTAGATTTACAAACACATTTACAACACATTCTCTTGAGCAATTTATCAAGATGGTTTTGGCTCCTGCTCCTGCGCGCGTGAACCCAAATTTGAAATCAGCTACTGTGATCTGAGTGGCCGGTGAGGCTGTGGCTACAGTTACGGAGGAGGTTTTTCCTGCTAGTAGAGGGAGGAACCAGAATACCCTCAAAGGGATTTTTGCTACAGGGATTGAAGATACTACAGCCGTGTGTCTGGCCAACGTTCCTGGTTCAGGGCATGGACCAGGGGAGCGAACCTATGCAGATGTGGTGGCCTTTGAAGTAGATATACATGATGCTCAGCCTCATACAACACCTGTACCTACCCACGTATCGCTTGTAAGTGCTTTAAAACCTATTAGGGTAACTCTAGACCCTGAATTAGCAAAAAATATCTTCCAAGAAGAAAAACGGTTTTCCTCTTGTGCTGCCATTTTCCATTTCTATGGTTTCTGGCCCTCTTTTGTAGATCTACAGAATTGGATTGCTAAGAGTTGGCTGCATATTAAAGACGGTCAAATCCAGCCCTGCACCAGGGGTTTTTTTATAGTAATATTTCAAAGCCTTGAAGATAGGAAGTCTATATTGTGCCACAATAATTTTTCTTGGCAGGGCAGATTTCCTCTTATGGCCAAACCATGGCATAAGGATTTTAATCCTCTCTCTAAATCCTTTAACAAGATCCCTATATGGGTGCGGCTCCCTTATCTTCCGATACATTTGTGGCAAGAGGCAGTTTATAAAACCATTGGAAATGCTATAGGGGAGTTTCTATATGAAGAAGACAGTACGAAGAGTCACCATTCGACTTGTGCATGATTTTTGGTTGATCTGGATGTTTCAAAGGGCCTTCCTGAGGCGATATGCATTGATTCCCCAAGGGGTACCTGGACACAAATCTTAGATTATGAGGGAATTCCTTTTAGGTGTAGGAAGTGTCACCAGACGGGACAAATTGCTACCCGTTGTGTTACTGGGAAAAACAATCCCAGATGTTCACCTTCTTGGTGGCCAAAGGATTTCTCTGAACATAGCATAGACAAACTACCTTTGGAAACAACAACAGATTCCGAGACCGAGAATGAGGAAAGGTTGCAATCTGAATCGAAAGATGAAGAGGAATCACTGGAGAATCAATCAAATGAAGCCTTTGAGGAGGCTGTAGTTAAAGATACAACTGAGCTTGAGGAGGAGGTGGTGATCTCTTCCCCTATCTTGGAGGATCTCTCTAAGAGCCAGACTGTGTTAGACTGTCATAAGGAGTTTATGCCTACTGGTGTCCAAAGATCATTGTCTTCTAAGGCATGGGTTGTTGAGGCAGCTAAGGTAGAAGATGGTTGGACAACAGTCAGAAGAAAGAAGTCTAAGCCTTTGGTCCCTCCTCTAAATATGAATCTTCGGTCATGCAAAAAGAAAAATCTGAATTTAAAAGATTCATCCAAAGTTCCTTTCTGCTGATTGGTTTTTTGGGGGCAGTAAACCGGTCTTTTTTTGGTTTGCTGGTTATGGATCTGGAAGCTTGCTATTCCTTTTGGTTAACTTTCAGATCAGTGCTTTGACAGCTATTTTTTCATGTTCTTATTTTTTGGTAACAGGTCCCTGTAAAACTTGGTTTTGGTTCTTTTTTGTAATCAGGTTCTTGTGTTAACCTGGTTGTGCTTTAATGTTTATCTTTCTCCTTGTACAGGGTTTTGGGGTCCCTTCAAAACCTGATTTTACCTTAATCTAAAACAATATCCATCCCTCAAAAAAATCACCAAAGAATTTTTGGAAAGATTAGTTGGTTGTGAAATTTATAGCTTCACAAATGGGTTTTTTGTGTATTACTAAATGCAAATCAAGGATGAAGATAAGTCCACAACTAATTTTTCTATAGATTATGGGACTTTGATAAAATAATTCATACATAAGTTATTATAAGTGTATTTATATGACTTTATTATGTGTGGATTAATGAATGATAACTTTTCTAACTTGCAACTGATGTTTGAAAGGTGTCAAAAAATTTGAGATATCCTTGAATCTAAGAAATTTCACATTAGTAGAGGCATTTGGTAAATTTTTTGGATATTACATTTTTAAGGAAGGCATGTAAGTTAATTTTGTGAAGTATTAGGGTTATTGAAACCAAAAGTGCCACACACACATAAGTAGGTATGTGTATTATTGGGACATTACATATATTACATGAAATTTATTTATATTATGCACATGTTTTAGGGTATAATAATGATTTTATCAATAAATAAAGTATATTTAAGTAGATATATATTCAACATGATGAATTCAAAGTGTTGAAAAAATTGGCTAGTGTACCAATTTTATAGTTTCGAGACTAGAAGATTTTGTTGCATGTGCATATAGAACTATGGTAGGAAAAATGATTTTACAGCTTGGTGAAGGGAAGATTGATCATATATTTGTATTTTTAGGTAATTAATAATCCATGACTAATAAAAAATATTAAAAATAGCGAGGGAAGTATTTGTAATGGTCTATATGCTTCATAAGTTCAATCAATATCTTCTTGCTACTCCATTTAAATTTTTAACAAATCATGATGCACTCAAGCATTTGGTGATTTTTTTTCATGGTTGAATATATATATGGATAGTTCTATTCCAAGAGTTTCAAAATTTTATGTGTGGAAAAACCTAAAAGACTGAATGTAGGGCTATACCATTTATCATGCATTGAGATAGGTGATATTGTATAGCCTATTATAGATGGCATATAAAAATGTAGATATATTAACTATAGAGAGCCCCTAAAGATATGTAAGACATAAATACAATCATAACTTTAGGATTAACCCCAAATGATTTTATGTAAAAATAATATAAGGTATTGACAATAAGGGTTAAATGATATCAGTTAATAGGGGGAGAATTGTAAAAAATGACAAGAGATAAAGTAATACATATATGTTCATTGAAAAATGAATATGTAGATATGATGCATTAATTACCTAAAGGCATTACTAGGGAAAGTTTTTTATGATAGGAAACTATACATAACATTTTGTTGGTTGGGTAGTGGTTACCAATATTTTTCAAAGATACAAAGGAATATAGGTAAAAGTATGATATTTTTCAAAGAGTATGTAAGCATGATAAATTAGATGAGATTCCATTAATTATGGTTATTGCATAGGAAGCCTTTGAAAAATGGGATGTGGAATTTATGAATCCAATAAACCCTATTGTGTGACATAGTGGTGTGCATTATATAATAATGAATACCACCTACTTGACAAGATGGGTTTAGGTTGCATCTAAAAAATATTGTAAAACAAAAATTACAGCTATATTCTTATGGGAGAACATAATATCAAGGTACATGTGCCCTATAAGATTAAAAAGTGATATAACAACTCATTTTATTTGAGATACAATTTGAATATTAGTGGAATAATTTATGGTTGTGCATCACAATAAAACTCCTTACCATCCACATGAAAATGGTAAAATGGATGTCTTTAACAAGATCATGTGAACTATACCAATATTTATGATGTTTTATATAAGTGTTTGGGAGGATATATGTCACTATATATTACAAAATATTGCCATTTTTTCACATTTATATTTACACTAACATACATACCATGGACAATAGGTTCCATACCTAGGTGTCAATTTTTTAAATCCAATTCCACTTTTGTGTTATTACACATCTCTTGTAATATCAATATTGTAATGCTCACCTCATCAATATTAACAAATAAAGTTATTTATATCGACTATTATAGTAGTTAAAATTATGATTCATCTTCCTCCTTTGTATAATAATGAATTCTTCCATTATTTTTAGTGACATGACATAAGAGAATGAACTTAGGAAGTACATAGACACTAGACATCTAATCTGTGAGATAATGTCCATGAATTAACATAATACAAATTTACTCTTACAGATATACATTGGTTCTCATCTCTCTCTTTCTTTCCAGTTTATTTTAATACACTTCATTTTAATATTATCTATCATTCATTAATTAATATCTATTTATAACCCTATTAAATCTGCTTAAGTAGGTTATCCATTAGGTCTCCTTTTAGGCTCTATATCAATGGTCCTTTACATTAAATTCCCTTACATGTTAGTATAAATTGATTGTAACAGCCTATACCATCCTTATGAGATTTTTTTTAATCATGTGTGATCTACCTCATCTCTAAAAAGGGTATCTCAATGGTAATATTTCATTTTCTATGACTCTAGTGACTCTTCTTTAATTAATGTAGCCATCAAATGATCTAATCCAAGTTTGTGAATCTTTTTTGAGTATCTACTATGAGAAATGCAAATCCATTTTTTTATTAATTTATTGTAGTAAAATTATTGATCTTGATTATATAAAGTTATTTATATCCAAAATATATAATTAAGACTTTATAATAGGCTATATCTTATGAAAATTAGAGAATTGTAGTAAGATATCTAATTATTTGTAATAATTTATTTGTATTTATTCCATTTTTATTATGCATAATCATATGGCATGATATCAATACTAGAAGGTTGATCTAATGGCATAATATATTTAATAAAATAGGTGTCATATCTTTTATTTAATGTTTCTCACCCCATAGATCAATATTCGATCATATGGATGGATAACTCTACTAGAATGATTTTATATTTAATTGCTTGGAAGCATTACCTAAGGTCTAAACCTTTTATTAATTTTTAAATATTATAGATAGAGGTTAATGATGTGAACAAAATAAGAAAACAATAATGGAATGATGTTTACATAACATACCCTTATACAATGTTATCATATAGCTCACATTCTCCACATTTATCCTTTGCATTTTCAACCTTTTGTGGGTCCCACCCTAAATATCTCTAAGGCTAAATATTTGCTTCATATTATGAATGGATTAGATGGTGTGAGGAACTCATATAAAATTTATGGAATGAGGGGTAATGTCAATTTCACATGTATTTATTCAATTAACTCAGTTCATCTGATGAAATAATATATAATATCATGAGATCTCTATTGGGATGTTTTAATTTGGATAAATAAAATAACCCTAGATCTTTGGATTCTTAAAATCAACTAAAATATATATAAAATAAAAAAAACTTAGCATAAGATTAACTTATTTTGATATTATATAACCATCTAATTAGAATTAAGTCAGAGATTGCTTGAGTTTGTAAATACTATTAAGGTTTCTTTAGCTACTTAGGAAATTTATCAAGCCTTGGAAAGATTATAATATTTGAAAGTGTTGAACTACCTTTTAGGAGAGTTTTAAATCTTTATTGATAAAGTGTAGAATTTATTCAGTGAATAATAATAGTGAAAGACTAGTCAAATGTTCACATCAATAAAAAATAAAAGTATTAATATCAACCCTTACACACAAAGGAAGATAATGTGCGAATAAAAGAAAACCCTCAAATAAATACAATTGTGTATTATTGTATGTATGATTGTTTACTAGGAATGACACGTGTGAATTACCATGTATTGAATGATGCATATGTAAAATATATATTCCCAACACCATATACCAAATAAGTTTTGGAAGGATTAGCTAGTTATGAAATTTCTAGCTTCACATATGGGTTTTCTTGGTATTACTAAATGTAAATCAAGGATGAAGATAAGTCTAAGACCACTTTTTGTCTAGAGTATGAGTATTTCAAATAAAATGTGATGTTTTTTTGGTTTAAGAATTCACATATTTTATTAAAATGCATTATCTATTAAGCTTTCAATTAATTTATGAACAAGTTATTAAAAGTGTATATTTATGACTGGGTCGTGTGTGGATTGGTTGAGGATCACTTTGATAACTTTCACTTGATGTTTTAAAGGTGTTAAAAACTTTAGATATCATTTAATTTGAGAAATTTAAAATTATTAGAGTCATTTGGTACATTTTTGTGAATTTTTATTTTTAAATAAGGCATACAAATTACTTTTGTGAAGGTATTAGCGATACTGCAACTAAAAGTGCCACACATAGATAAGTAGTTACATGCATTATTAGGACATTATAAATATTACATGAAGTTGATATTTAATTATGTGCATATTTTGGGGCCTACTAATAATTTTATTAATAAATAAGGTGTATTTAAGTAGAAAAATATTCAACATGAGGAATTTGAAGTATTGAAGGAAAAATTTATAGTGCACTAATTTTACAAATTTTACATTGGACAATTTTGTTGCATACACATATGTAACTAAAATGGGAAAAATGATTTTATATATCTATTAAGGGAAGATTGATCATGTAATTATGTTTATAATAAAAAATTATTCAAGGTTGAGAAAAAAATATAAAATTAGGGAAGGAATCAATTGAAATGGTAAATATGTTGCATAAGTTTAGGTATTATGTTCTTGCTACTTCATTTTTATTTTTAACATATCATGATGTACTCAAGTATTTGGTGAAAAAATTAGTGTTTCATTCCAAAAAATTTCTATGGATAGTTCTATTCCAAGATTTTCAAAATTTAAGGTGTGGCAAAACCTAAATGATTGAATGTAGGACTAGGCCATTTTTTACTCATTGAGATAGGTGAGACTACATATAATATTAAGGATGGCATGCCATAAATGTAGCTATATAAAGTATAGAGAGGCCTTGTAGAAATCGAAAACATATCTATAATCTTAACTTTAATATTATCCCCAAATTATTTTACAAAAAAATGTAAAAGCAGTTGGCAATAAGGGTTATGTGATATCAATTAATAGGGGAAAGTTGATAAAAATGGAAAGAGATGAAATAATACATAGATGTGCATTGAAAATTGAATATGTAGATATGATGCATGAATTCCCTAAAGGAATTGGTTAGGTAAAGGAATCAATGATGTGTAATATTATGTTGGTTTGGTATTGGTGACCAATATTTTTCAAAAATATAACAAAATACAGGTAAAAGTGTGATATTTTTCAAAGTGTCTTAACCTAATAAATGGGATGAGATTCAATTATTCATGTTTTTTTCATAGGATCCATTTGAAAAATGGGTGTGGACATTGTAAATCCAATAAAACCTATTGTATTACATAGTGTTATGCATATATCATAATGAATACAAATTACTTGACAAGATGGGTTGCGGTTGAACTGAAAATATTATACAAAAACTCCAACTAGATTATTATGGGAGAGAATAATATCAAGGTACGAATGTACTCTAAGGTTAAAACGTGATGTATGGACTCATTTTATTTTAAAAACATTATGCATATTAGTGGAATAATCCATGATTGTGCATCACAAGATAAGATGTTACCATCCACATGAAAATGATACATTGGATGACTTTAACAAGATATTGTGAACCATGCTTACTAATATTTTTGATGTTTTACATAAGTGATCCAAGAGGATCCATTTCACTAGATCTTATAAAAGATAACCAATTTTTCACATACATATATGTGCTAACATCAACATCATATGCAATAGGTTCCTCACCTATTTGTCAATTTTTACAACCGAATTCCACTTTTGTGTTACCATAAAACTTATATAGTGTCAGTATCGTATCACTCAAATCATTAATAATAGTAGCTAGTGATATCATTGCACCCTCTAGTCATGAAGTGGCTATTACTAAATGTTATAATGATTTAATTTATGATTCATCTTCCTCATGTGTATAAGAATGTATACTTTTATTCTTTATAGAGATAATATAAGAGAATGAAGTTAGGAAGTACATAGATATTAGACATCTGATCTGTTAGATATTATATAGAACTTAATTTAATACAACTTTACTATTATATTTATACATTGGTTGATGTCTCTTTATTTCTTTCATATTATTTTGAATACATTGCATTTTCATATTATCTATCATTCATAAATTTGTTTTTGTTCACAACCCTCTTAAATCCATTTAATTAGGTTGTCCACTAGATCTCCTCTTGGGAAATGGATTAGTGGTATCAAAACATACACACTTCATATCATTTTTGAGTGGTATCATGTTTTTTTTTGAAATTAATATTTATTTATATGCTCACTCATATGATGCCTAAATACATAATTTATTGCTCTAGAATCATGACATTAGAGGTAAAATCATTGAGAGGGGAGGGGTGAATCAATGAGCCCAAATAATCTAACTTTAATTATGATCTTTACAAATACTTAATTAACTACCACAATCATTCATGAAGCATAAACAAAATTCATAGAAATGAGAAATAGAGACAATGTAAGATCAATCACATAACATAAGACATACATGGGAAACCCTCTTGGGGAATAAAACTCACTAGAACCTAAAATTAGACTACTATCCTATAATAAAAAGATCTAATTTAGACCAGCTACAATTAATCAAGGAACTACAATTCCTATTTAGTGAGACTCCAATCCCACAAGGTGATACCACACCTATCTAGTTGAAATGTAATAATAACCAGAACTTTTAGTAAGTTTCACCTTGAAAGGAGGCTATAACCACCTTAGATGATGAGCTACCACAAAAAAACCTATGAAACACTTCCAACTC
This sequence comes from Torreya grandis, assembly GCA_037957365.1. NCBI lineage: Eukaryota > Viridiplantae > Streptophyta > Pinopsida > Cupressales > Taxaceae > Torreya > Torreya grandis. The sequence continues at coordinate 4,206,521 of JARHVA010000693.1, read as the reverse complement.
TGAATTGATGTCAACAACACTTGATGATGGACCTCAATTTATCTCTCTTCTCCTTTGCTCATAATAAATCTAAAAGAGAACTTTTATAACAATAGAATTATGACCAATAGATTATATAAATAATCCTCAATCTATTATACTCTTCAACTCATCCTCAATGCACTCTACCCCTCTTTCACTCTATAAAACACACACAAGCCTCTCTCCAATCACTCCTTAGTCTCTTGCATACAAGTTTAGAACCTATCATCTTTGGTTCCACTATTTATAGAGCAATCTCGATCATCATTACCTTGGTTAGTCATTAGGCATGCCTTATCCCTTAAGGAATATTTCACATAAAGATGCAGCTCAATATAATCTTCATAGGTCAACTATAACATCTATGGGTCACCCTTAAGGAACTACAACTTTTAATAAGGAACTTGTAGCCTTCATAGGTATCATGTTAACCCATTCACACATTTAACACTCCTTTGAGAAAAAAAAGAACACATGACCACTTTCAAATACATGGGTCCACTCCTTATGTCCCCTTAGACATCCTTAAATGATCATAATCAACTTAGCTCACCATTACGTATGCTCAAACAACTCCAACATAGACCTTACACATAGTCACCTTAAACGAACAAAAATTTAACTTATTAAACATTGTTCATAGTCAAGATAGAATGATCACATGTATAAAATTCACACAGAGCATACTCATAGAGTCTAAAAAAATCCTCAATAGCTAATTTACCATGATACATAGAAAAAACATCAACACAAGCTCGAATATATTTCTTAGTTCACTTTTAGAATGAACATGAACACAGTAAAATTCTAAGTTCAATATCTTTGACTATACTCACTTCTATATCTTCAAATCAATATATACAAATGTGACTTAGAGTCCTCTACCACTTTAATTTTTACTACATGATTAAATTCATCTTCTATCAAAATATATGGTAAAAATATAGAGCTTTGGTTTTCCTATGTTAAATTAATATATTTGAATAACAACAGTCACAATTAACCTTCAAAAACAATGCTCGAATCTCATGGACTCTCAGTTCAAGATCAATCTTGCGCCATTAATTTTATTCAATATTTAATTCATAGACCACCAAAACAAAATGTTAAAAATTTGTTATGTTGACCTCATCTCAAGAAATCTAGGAGCTTTGACTCAATGCAATCCATTGATCTATGTGGATCAATCATGTTAATAACGATTGATGCTCACCATAGATCAATCTATACAAACACCCACTCATCATTGGATCCTTATCCTATACATTTTTCTCAATCATTAATCATTATGAACCTATCCTCATCTCACCACCTCCTTACATATTAGATCCATGTGCACCATTGATCTTGATCGATCTTTAACACTTTCAAAAAAGACTAAGAATGGGGACCCTACCAATATGCCTAAGTAGCCATTTTTTCACCTCAAGAACTTTTTCTACTCTTCAATGTAGGATCTCAAATTTAGACATTATGATCCCCTTATATAAGAGAATAAAACCATGTAACATAATACTCCTATAAATATCATGTTTGTGAGTTATAACACCATTAAATTACCTTATCAAAAACTTCTATCACAGAGCCAACCATGTCCAAACTTCCCTGAGAGGCTAACTTTGATCAACCATAACTTTTGACATGATTTAGTGGATGATCTCAAATCTATTGAAAATAATCTATGCTCAAAACTAAACAAACCATATTATTATATTCTCTTGACACCTTCATATGTGAAAGATATAACATCATGAAAATGATCACTCAACTATTTCTACCACACTATAAAATTGGCAAAGTATGGGAAAGCATAGTAAAATTACCTAGGAACCCAACTTTGCTTGTGCATATATTTTGATGTGCTACATCAAATGATATAAAAATTATCACAAATAAAATAGGTCCAAAACTTAAAAAATTCATATGATCACCTTCTCTTTAAATATCCACATGTGTGAATGCTAACCTCATCAACATGCTTACTCAGATCTTTCTGGCCAAGTACAAATTTGGCTATGGGAAAATAATGAATTCTGACTAAGAAGCTAACTTTACACCCTTATATATTTAATTAAATTTTAATTAATGACTTGAGATCTTGTGAAAAAAACTAGGGACTACTGTGATCATAACCATATGACCAAATACCCTTGACTCCTTCCCACGTGGCAATGGTGACCACCAAACTGCCAACTCAAATTATCTGCCACTGAACCCAAAGTGTCTAGATGAAAATTATGGTCAACTAGATGAATTCCAAAAAATATATCTGATTATATATAACATTATAGGGACCTCTTTCACATGTTAAAACCTTAATACGCATCCCTAAACATTTCTAACCATGTCAATACTGAAGATCAACCAAGCCACCTTGAAGCATACAAGAACAAACACATTGCACACTTTGTCATTATTACTTAGGATATCAAAGAACATCATCAAACCACTAGAAAATATCCATGACACTAACATGAAATCATCATGACAAATCTCCAAAAATATCCCCTTTTGTCATTGATGTCAACAACTATCATTTAACAATATATAGCTCACTTTCTCTCTCTTCAAAGCATTCTTATAACGGGAACTTTCTCCCCAATAGAAACTTTCTCCCCCTTTGAAACAATGATAAAGTGGGTAAAAAATGATCCTAAGGACCTTAAAACACTATCAAATAGGAAATTACCATATTAAAATGATGATACAAACTCCCCCTTACTTTGAGCCTACCTCTTCTTGTCTTGACAACTTCCTCTTGCTCCAAGTCAACATTCTTCAATCAAGCATAATAACCAAGAAATAAAAAACATAAAAAAGAACTAAAATATGATTTCACTCACCAAAAAACATTTTAGGGGGACTCCCCCTAAAATTTTTGATAAATTACACCTTCTAAGCATCTTCAGATATCCACACACCATGAAAAACCATCACACATGCTAACTAGGCTTTTTCTCCATACACTTTCATGACCAAAAAATATGCATTTTCACTATAAAAAATAGGAAACATGAAATAAACCAAACCAAGAACATACCCTTAGATACACATACCTTTATCTTTTTTAAAAACTGAGCAAAAAACATTCTTCTTCAAACTAGGCCTGTTTAGCCTCCTTGTAGCCCTACTTGAACCTTGTAGAGCCCACAATTTTCAATAGACATAACTTTAGGACTTGAAAATCCATATCTAGAGAAATATAATATTCCCCCTTAATCACACCAATTTTTATCACCAATATCATCCTCTATAACATACTTATTTCACAAACCTACTAGCCAATTAGCCCTCCATATTGATAAAAACTTGAATAACTTGAGAACCATAACCTTAAATTCTCTATGAAGCTTGATTTGACCACCCATTTGACCCATTCAACATATTAAGAATCCTCATACCTCATATCATAAGGAAAACCAATTTTATATCATAGCTTAAAACCCTAAAAACTCAAAATAAACAAGGTCAACAAACCTCCTTCTAGTCAATGTCCACCTCTAAAACTACTTGCACACCTGTAGACACCCATTACACACTTTTGGACCAAGATTTAACCTTCCTCACATTTTTATACCCATACATCCTATAACCCATTTTATGCATGCTTGCCCTTAAGTCAAAAACTAAGAAAACTGAGAGAACTCAAAAATATTCAATTAACACATACATACCTTCAAATCTCAAAAACACTTGGATAACACCACACAAAAATTCACAAACATTTCTAATCAAAAAACACTTATTGAAATTTTCATCAATTTCATTAATCCACCTAGAACCAACCAATCTGACTCTATACTACAACTCCATCACAAACCTCTGAAATAAGCTCATGAACTTGTTGTTCCCCCTTAACCAAAGACCTCTGATTGGCATTATAATATTGAGCACATAAACTTGATTCTCTATTGAAAAGAGTCTCTTAAGAAGAATAGATAGAGACATCTTCTATACCTTAATGCTCTAAAACAAAAACAAATCCTCATCTTCCATCTCTTCCTTGCTCATCTGATATTTTTAGTTATTATTTTTCTTCTTCTTTGGCTTAGGAGAAACAAATTCCTCATTCACTACAACATTCTCCTTTTCTTCTATGATTGAATCAATAATATATGGATACAACACATATTCATTACATACCTTTTCATTTAAATAATCTTCCTTGTAGTTTGGAACCTCATCATTAGGCAAAAATAATTGATGTTCTTTATATGATACATGTTTATCAAAAATAGGATGTTCACTTGGATCCATACATACCTCAGGACTAGCTTCAATCAACACCTTGGTCTTCTCTTTGAGCTTGATTTCTTCATTATCAATATGAGTAGACAATGAGACCTCTTGAGTCTCTTTAAATTTAGAACCATTATCCACCATAGCAAATAGATTACTTAGACCTGTATTCTCATCATGACTCACACTTATCACCTTTGGCTTCCATGTGTTAACTTGCTTTCTTTCTTAAACTCTAAGATCCTGATTAAATCTATTCTATCTTGTAGGTCTTTACTTGTTTAACCTATAAATGTGACCTCTTTTTTCACAATTATATCACACCATATATTTTACAAGAAACATATCTTTCCTTACCTTATTTGGACAAAAATTTGTAGTGTGTCCTATGTCATGACAAACAAAATAACCTCCCGTTTTTGAAGAGGACTCACCTTATATAATCTTATGTGGATAATGGTTTACAAAGTGTCCCACATCAAGAAATTTTAAAAAATTAATTCTATTCACACCTTTTATCTGATGACTGCCATCATAGTCCCATGCAAATTCATTTCTAATAGGTCTCTTGCACTCTCTAGCCTATGACCAAATTGATTACATATATAATAGTAACCATTGAATCTTGCATAACTCATAGAATTTGGCTATCTAATCTAATTTGTCTTTACTCTATCAACACCTTAAGTCCTTACCTGATGATTTGTCTTCAAATAAAGATTGTCCTTATTCACATTAGTCTTCATCTTGTCTTGAGTAACATTCTTTTGTTCTTCTTCATATCCAAGACTAGTTCTATCACTAGCATGCTTTTGACCAGTCATAGTTTTGTCTAGATCACATGAGCTCTTTTCAAATCTTAAAAATGTCTTTACCTTACTAGCTATCTTTTCCAACTCATATTTCAAAGACTCATTTTTAGAAACATACCTTGCACATTCATCTTCTTTAGCTTTTAGGCTTGTAGATAGAATTTCCAATTGACAACTAAGATGCTTGATCATATCTTCATGCTCCTTGGCATATTCATTCAATCTTGACTCATATACACTAAATTGATCCTCATAGTCCTTGAGCTTAGATTTTATATTATTATTGATATTCTTCTTAATCTTTAGTTTTTCAAGAACATTCATCAAAATAGTCTCATAGTCAACCTCATCTTCATCATCATATAAATCACTCTAAGTAGAATCCTTATGATGTGAGAAGTTTCCTTCCTCAACCATGAATAATACTTAATATTTAGTAGTACCATCATCTTTATGATAAATTATAAATCACTCTCTTCACTCTCATCTGATGAGCTACAATCTTCTTTGGTGTAAAGACTCTTCTTGTTCTTGAAGGACCTCTTTTTGTTATTATACTTTCTAAATCCTTTCTTTTTGTATATCTTCATGTCATCATCTTGGTATTCACCATGATTTTCATCATCTTTATTCTCATTATTATGAGGGCATTTTTTGGCAAAATTTACTATCTCTCCATAGTTAAAAAATTTGAGGGGTAGTTTACCCTTATACTTCCTTGAGTGAGTGTTTAATTTCCTAGTAATTAAAACAATTAGTTTATCATCATCAATGTTAGATATTTCATCCTATTTAGATTTATTACCTTGTAAATTATTCTTAGGCTTCATCTCTATCTTGAATGTTTCTTCCTTATTTAGTGGTATAACATCATTCTTCCTCATCTCATAGGTAGTAAGGGTGCCATGCAATTGATCCATCTTCTACTGAGTAAGATCATGACTGTCTTATATAGCATATAATTTTGGATCAAACTTGGGGTAAAGAGACATTAATAACTTTTGAATAATAGTAGTCTCTTCAATATTCTCTCCAATACTTTTGATGATGTTTATAATCTCATTAACTCTCTATAGAAAGGATGCCACAAAATCTTCTTTGTTCATCTTGAGACTTTCAAATTGCCTTTTATGAGTTTGTAACTTAGCAAGCTTAACTTTTGACTCTCCTTCAAAAATAGACTTCAATTATTACATATTTCCTTGGTAGAAGTGAAATGAATTACGTTGATGAACTTAGTTTCTGTAAGACCACAAGTGATGGCATTCATTACCTTAGAGTTGTTCTCAAACAACTTCTTGTCTACAACACTAGATGGAGGAATAGCAGGAGTAACATAACCATCAAAAACTAATTTACATATATCATACCTTAGGTAAATAATATGGGTCTTCATCCTAGAACTCTTAAAAGCATAATTTGATCTATTGAAAATTAGTGCTTTCTTAGTATAAAAACCACCTTGCACATTATGACTATCCATTATACCTTAGATCACCTTCAAGCTATCAAGACTTTAGCAAAGGACCTAATCTAATAAAAATTGTTATAGGTATAACCACTAAGAGGTGGGAGGTCAATAAATGAGCCCAAATAATCTAACTTCAATTCTGATCTTTATAAATACTTAATCAGCTACCATAAGAATTCATGAAGCAGAAACAACATTCATAGCAATTAACAAGAGAGATAATGAAAGGTCAATCACATAACACAAGACATATGTGGAAAACCCTCTTAGGGAATAAAACCCATTAGAACCTACAATTGGATTATTGTTTTATAATAACAAGATCCAATTTAGACTAGTTACAAGTAATTAATGAACGATAATTCCTATTTAATGAGACTCCAATCCCACAAGGTGCTACCATACCTATCTAGTTGAGATACAACAACAAACATACCTTTTAACAAGTTTCACCTTGTAAGGAGGATACAAAAACCTTATATGATGAGATACCATAACACCACCAATGAAACACTTCCACCTTTGAGCTGATGTTAACAATACCTAATGATGGACCTTAGCTTATCTCTCTTCTCCTTTGATCACACTCAATATGCAAGAGCACTATTATGCCAATAGAAATGACCAATAGGTCATACAAATAATCCTCAATATATTCTAATCTTCAACTCATCTTTAGGGAAATTTACCCCTCATTCTCTCTATAAAACACACACAAGCCTCTCTCCAATCACTCCTTAGTCTCTTATATATAAGTCTAGAACCCATCATCTTTGGTTCCACTATTTATAGAGAAATATTGATAATCACTACTTTGGTCAACCATTAAGTATTATTTATCCCTTAAGGAATCTTTCACATAAAGACACAACTCAATACAATCTTCATAAGTTGGCCATAGCATCTATGGGTCACCCTTAAGGAACTATGCCTTTTGATAAGGAAATTATAGCCTTTATATGTCTCATGTGAAACCATTCATAGCTTTATCACTCATTCAAGTAAAAAAATAACACATGACCACTTTAAAATACATGGGTCCACTTTTTATGTCCCCTTAGACATCCTCAAATGATCACAATCAACTTAGCTCACCTTTATGAATACTCAAACAACTCAAATATAGACTTTACACATAGTCATCATGAATGAACACATAGTCAAATTCTTAAGCATTGTTCATACTCAAGATAGATTGATTTCACCTCCAAAATTCACACAAATAGTCCTCATGGAGTCTACAAAACTTCCAAATAGTTAATAAATCATGAGACATCAAAAAAACATCAACACAAGCTTGAATATCCTTCTTGGGTCACTTGTAGAATAAACATGAACACATAGTCAAATTATAAGCTTAATATCTTTGACTGTACTCACTTCTCAATCTTCAAATAAATATATCTAGATGTGACTTGGAGTCCTCTACCACTTTTATTTTTACTACATGATAAAATTCATTTTTTATCGAAAGATATGGTCAAAATATAGAGCTCTATTTTTTCCTATGCTAAATTCAAATATTTAAATAACAACAGTCAGAATTAACCTTCAAACACAATGCTCAAATCTCGTGGACTCTTAACTCAAGATAAATCTCACACCATCAATATTATCTGAGCTTTAATGTATAAACCATAAAAACCAAATGTTAAAAATCTATTATGTTGACCTCATCTCATGCAATTTGAAAACTTTAACTCAATACATTATGTTGATCTCTATGGATCAGTCAAGTCAATAACAATCAAAAATCACTATAGATTAATCTGTATGAATGCTCACTCACCATTGGATCCTTATCCTATACCTTTGCTCAATCATTAAACATCATGCACCTATCCTCATCTTACTGCTTACTAACATCTTAGAGCCACGTGCACCGTTGATCTTGCTTAAGATTTAACACTTTCAAAAATGACTAAATATGGGGACCCTATCAATATGTTTGAGTATCCATTTTGTACCTCAAAAACTTCTTTTGTGCTTTGACATAGGATCTCAAATTTGGATTAGATGATCTCCTTACATAGGAAAATCCAACCATGTAACACACTACTCTTATAACTCTCATGCATGTGAGATATAATGACATTAAAGTGTCTTCTCAAAAATTTATATCATAGAGCCATCCATGTCCAAACTTGCTTGAGAGGCCAACTTTGATCAACCATAACTTTTTTTGTACTTCAATGGATGATCTCAAATCTAGTGAAAATCATCTATGCTCAAAATTAAACAAACCCATATGATCATATTCTCTTGACACCTTCACACATGTAAGATATAACAAAATTAAAATTCTCACTCAACTCTTGTTGCCGCACTACAAAACTGGCTATGAGAAAACATAGTAAAACTGTCTGAGAGCCCAGCTTTGCATATGCATATCTTTTGATGTGATACATCACATGGCCTAAAAGTTAGCACAAATAAACTAGGTCCAAAACTGAACAAACCCATATGATCACCTTCTATTGAAATGTCCACATGTATGAATGCTGACTTTATCAAAATGCTTACTCAATGCTTTTTGTCCAACTATAAATTTGACTAAGTATGGGAAAACAATGAATTATAATTGAGAAGCCAACTTTTCACCCTTATATTTTTAACTACGCTTTGATGCATGACTTGAGATTTAGTTAAAAATAACTAGGGACTACTATGATCACAACTATATGACCAAATCACCTTGACTCCTTCCCATGTGGAAATGGTGACATCACCAAACTACCAACTTAGATTATCTACCACTGGACTCAAAGTGTTTAGATGAAAACTATGGTCAACCAGTTGAATTCCAATTGTGCAGACAAACTCTCCAAGCATAGATAAAATCATAGGGACCTCACTACTCATCTTTGAACATATATAACCATGTCAATAATGAAGATCAACCAATCTACCTTCAAGCATACAAGAACAAACACATTACACATTTTTTCATTATTTCTTAGGCTACCAAAGCACATCATCCACTCACCAGAATATCTCCATGACACTACCATGACATCATCATGATAACTATCTAACATATGACCCTTCATCATAAATTCCTTCATATCCTCAAATGGGATACAAATGTTTGATTATGCTAACTTAAAAAATGTTCCAAAAGATTATAGAAGATGCATTGAAACTATAATGAGAATATTTAGAAGAAAATCATGCACATGAATGAACTAGTATCATTTATTACTTCTCACTAATTCTCAAGTATGAAACCCCTTCCAACACCTCCCATTATCATTAGTCTTTTGGTCAACATCCATACAAGGTATAAGTAAATATAACCATCCCTAATTTTGAAAGAAAAATATATGCATATATAATAGATAAGTAGATTAATTTTTTACTTTAATATTACACTGCATTCAACTAAAAATTAAACTTGAGTGCTAAGAGTGCTACTTGAGACCACCTATCACTAGTTTAGTCTTATACCTATCATAGGGCCTATTTTCATTTTATCTAGCCTTCATGTGGGCCATAGGCATCCCTAAAACAATCCCAAACCCTCAGTCTTGCATCCTAGCCCTTTGTGCCTTAGGTTATGCCACTTGGACACTAGCACCATAATAGGGATAGTAGTGCCACATGGTGCTAGTGTCCCAATATTGGTGCTACTAGACTTTCCCTCCTTTTTCCACAAATAAATATCTTTTCAAATATTAGACCTCCTAGGGTCAGCCTAGACCTCTTTTAGCACCCAAAAAAGCACCATAATAATATGTATACATGAATTTTAGCCATATAACCACTAAATGGAAATGAATTGCAAATTACACATATAAACTCAAAACAAATTGTGGATAATTAAGGTTATCAATCTCTATTCTACCATACTTATGAATACTACCATTTGCAACATTCCTAAGTTTAGATTACTCAAATTTATAGTCTCAAGCACATTCAAAGCACTTAATTCAACAATCATACTTGTTTCACTTACAATTACACCAATGCCTAGGTGGGGAGAGCTACATTAGACTTGATCATTTTCAGAGTATTGGTATGTAGGTGACTCTCATCATAGTGGGGTGTTGAGGATGTCCACCTCACCCCACTAAAAAACACACTTTTTTTATTGTATCAAATGAATACCCTAGAAAATTTGAGGATTAGGGTTTGATCATAAAATTAGTCAAAACAAGCCATCCATAGGGTTTCAAAACTTGTGCATGCAAGAGCAAGTTTGATAAATCTAGACATAGGTACATCTAGAAGCTTAGAATAGTCCTACATAGAGGACACTACCTCCAAAATAGGGACACTACTATCCAATTAGGGTACTACTATCAAGGAGGGGTTTTAACACCTAGATCATATTTTTGACCTTAGACCAGCCTTTACCTCAAATTTTAGCATCTAGATCATCCGTCTCTATCATTTTTTAGATAAATTCTTATTTACATTATTTATTGCTATTTTTAGAAAGGTCAAATTTAGTCAATTATATAACAAATAAGTGGCTATATTTAGTACATATTTCTACCCTAATTTTGTTGGAAATATTGTCATTGATGTCAAAGGTCTAGCATTATTTGTGATATAGGCCCCATTGCATTTAATGTTGTTTATCTTGGCTAATATGAGTTAATATTTATTTAATATTAATGAATATATTTTTGGTTGCATATGAGAAAAAAGAAGGGCCCATGGAGAAGTTAAAGAGCCACGGGGTAAAGACAAAAGAAGGATGGGACATATTTTCCCATGAAGAGTCATCTTGGGGAATTCCAAGAGTCACCAAGTGAAGACAAAAGAGGAAGGGCACAATTTCTCATGAAGGGACACTTTAAGGAATACTAAAAGTCACCAAGATGAGGACAAAAGAGGGAAGGGCGTTTTTGATCATGAGGGTCACCACATGGATTTTCAAAGGCTTGAATATGAAGGGTCATACAAGTTTGGTGCCATTTTCCATGAGGATTAAAGGGTCACAAAGGGGGAAGGCCAAAGGTCATTTGGAAAGCTATAAATAAAGGTTTGAGAAGCCATTTTTAATATGAGAGATAGAGGTTGATTTGATATTGTAATATCTAGCTTAGAAGAGCAATTGTGAGAGATAAATATGATTTGTATTTGTTATATCTAGCTTAGAATAGAAAAGGTGAGAGAGAGGAAAGATATGTTGTATTGATTTATCATTTGTTGAGATAACAACATTGAGGGATAGGTGTGTGGTATACACAAAGGGGTTGGTGCTCCTATGGGTTGGTGCTCATGAATTGTTGTTGGGTTGGTGCTCGGCAAAGGGGTTGGTTCTCTTGTGGGTTGGTACAAATGAATTGTTGTTGGGTTGGTGCTCGGCAAAGGGGTTGGTGTTCCTATGGGTTGGTGCTTGGCAAAGGGGTGTGGTGCTCCTGTGGGTTGGTGCTCACGAATAGTTTTTGGGTTAGTGCTCAGCAAAGGGGTTGGTGCTCCTGAAAGCTTGGATTGAAATTTTTTTTTGGGTTGGTGCTCATTCATATACTTGAGATTGTTCTTCATGGTTTTTCCCACATTGGGTTTCCACGTTATATCTAGTGTCTCTCTCTCTATCTTGTGTGGTGTTTATTGTTTGAGTTTTATTGCATATCTTGAATGTTTGATTAAGTGGAATTTGGTTAAAGGAAAGTTTTATAAGATATATAATATACTGATTTACCCCCCCTCTTAGTATATCTCGTGCTTAACAAATTTACTATACTCAACTCTTTAACAACATAAGATTTACATTCACTATGTCTTAAAAGGTTAAAACATTTGGTGAACCTGAATTACTTTGAATACTAATCAAACCCTAATTCAAGATGCTACTAGTGTTTGTATCCTTATTTTTCATATTTTAATTAGTGTGTTAAGATTTTAAGATATCATACATTCTATTTTAGCATCCCTATTTCACCTTATTTACTATATGCCATCTCAAAAAGCTATCTCTTTTCCCTTAAGAAGAAGTACTAGGATAGGAGGTAATCCTATTTATCATACTTATATTCCTTCTATTCAAGCTTATACTATGGATAAGGGACCAGATACACTCTCGTCATTGATCCTTCACACCTTGATTATTTGGATTTGAATCATAAAGTATCCAAAGATAAGAAATACAATCAAGATCAAGATGATACACAAGGTGGGAATAATAACACTTTCCCCCATTTAATAATGAAAATATAATTATCAATAAGGATGAGATTCTATAGAGCTTCAGAGATAGACTTTAAGAATAGCCCCATGGTCATGCACAAATTTTACAAGCCATAATGGAAATAAAGAACACATTAAATAATGGTCAATCTTATACACCTCAAGATAATAACATTGTTACACCTACTTTAGGGCCAACTTAGCCAACACAATAACCAATTTTAACTCAACAACCTTCAATGAAAGATACACCTCCTATGGCTAGTTCCTCCTTTCTAGATATATAATTCCTTATGCACAAGGTTCATACTTTACAGGATAAAGTATTACATCTTGAATAAAGATATGCTAAGACATCACATGCCTTAGATTATTATGTTTTATTACATAAACCTTTGGTAGATCACATAGTGACAACTCCTTTTACATCCATATTTATGGCACCTAAGCTTACATTATATGATGGTAAGGGTCACCTAAAACACCATCTCTAAGCTTTCCATGTAACATGTTTGGATAACATGTCCAATTATTGGCTCCTCACCAAGTTTTTTCCGTGTAGTATAAAGGATTATGCCTTATAATTGATCTATGATCTATTAAATTAGTCTATCACTATATTCAATCCATTGGTAGATATGTTTTTAGCACACTTCTCAATAAACATCAGTGATAAGATTTCATATGCTCAAGAAGCATAATAAAAACAAAAATAAAATGAGCCTATTTCAAAATACACCTTATGATATAAGATTATATTGACCAAGTTGACTAGCCCCATGGTAGATAAAGATCTCCATGATATATTCAAATAGAGCCTACTACCAACATTAAATGAAGCTATCTTGTTCAATAAGTTTACAATCTTCACATAATTATGCCACACAATGAAAGAAAGAGAAGTCAAGATTCTCTCTATGGGCAAACTAAAATATAAAAGTAGATAAAAAGAAACTACTAAGAGTTCTATTCAGCCTCCATACAAGTTAAAGTCCACTAAAAATAAGAGTGATCCAAAGGAAATATTTAACACAACTTTGGATCCATCTCCTCACCTAGTTTTATTAACTCATCCATGAAGAGTTTTTACCAACCTTATAGAATCACTAGAAAGTTTTACAGTAGCTCATAGAATACAATGCCATATCTCTCCATCCCATCAAAGAGGTTCATAAGACACATCCTCTTACAAAAACATATGATTCTAATGCATTATGCAAATATCACATGACACAAGGCCATACAACAAACTGATGCATCAACTTGAAGCATAAGATACAAGATTTGATAGAGGTTAACATTATTAATGTGGGCACACCCACAAAAGAACCTAGAGTTTAGAAAATAGAAGCTAAGACATTGAAAATATTCTCATATATATTTACAAATCACATAAAAATTAAGGTAAGGGGCAATTCAGGTGTTTATTACATGTATTATGAACATGCACCACCAACATCATATCACACTACTACAAATAATGCACACCCACTACATAATACCATCAGTGTGTATCATACTATAGTTCCAATTAGACCACTCAACACCTTCTTAGAGCATGGTATTTTTGATGATGATTCATATTTATATACACTCTTTGTATAAGCCTACACAGATCACCATCCTATTCGGAGTGTTATGGTGGATAATAGGTCAAGTATTAACATGTGTAGTATCTCACATATATAATTTGGGTTATTCAGAGTAGGATATATCTCCTACAAACATAGTTATTTAGAGATAAATTGGGGAAAATTTAATTCCACCCTTGGTTAGACCAGCACATGTGGCCACTATATTCTTAGTATTACCTATTACAAGCACATTTGACATGTTATTGGGTAGGCCTTGTATATAACATTTATGATACATACCATCCACCATGCATAGATGCCTAAAATATATACATGAAAACTAGGTGATCATGGTTGAGGGTATTTCATATGAGTATCCTCTACCTGTCCCATAGGTAGTTATACTCTAGTTACTAGTTACAATATATTACTAGTTATAACATAGTTACTAGTTACAGATACAGACATAGTTGCTATCAGTACACCATAGATTTTAGTGGAGCCACCAATACAAGTGAGGTTTACTCCCCTATAGTATTTACATGTATGCACACTCTCCCACAGAGAGCATTATTAGAGAGACTCCTACATCAGAGATATATTGTATATTTTAGAGGGCATCCCTCCACTCATTTTATTTTAAGATTATTATTATTGAGTTCTTAGGGTTCTCAACATAGGGAACCTATACTAGCTACAACATATCCCACTAGATGGGTCCTTAAGACCCCTATAGTTTATAACATACCACAGTTAGTTTCATAGATTCCTAGCACTAATTCATAGGCAGTGACATCTATAGATCATTAAATACAATAGGTTCTAGGTAGGTTTTGGGACCATAATTACCTTTTCATACAACATGCATGATCATTATTCCTTTATTTGACACATGTCACATTGATAGTGAGTCTCTCATGAAACTCATCGGTTGGTATTGTTCCTCCCTTCTTGTACATAATTTCCTTCTCGCTTACTCTTTGTATATAGTTTAATTTTAATGTTGTTTGTATATATATTATATCTATAAAATATAAAAACAATATAATATGTAAGAAACAAAAAAATATTCAAATATTTACTAAGACAATAAAAAATTATAGATTGTATGCATTATCATGTTTACATTTATTATATTTTCTTGACACTACATATTCTAGCTATCTTGGTATAGTCAATTTTATCATACATACATGCTTCAATTGTTCTTGTTGAGTGCTTGTAAATTGTTACAAGATTAAGGTCCATTACACCAATCTAGATTTTCTATTATATACCTACTAGGGGCATATACACAAATACACAAGTTCTTCATTTGACACATTCTCCCATCTAGGTGAACCCTATATACAATTTTGATTACCAGATTACATCTTTCTAACTTTAAATCATAGTTTTAACATTGTTATATCTTGATATTAATCATGTTACACTTATATTTTTTTCTAGATATTACTAATTTAGACTTCGCATATGTACCTCTTGGCTCTTACATAGATTTGTATTACATGTTCATGCATACTTTCATTTCCAAATTTCCTAGTTTAAACTTGATTGTGTCTCTATGCTAATTTTATTTGAGGGCATTTGAATATGCCATTGCTCTTTGGCTTTATGCCACTTCTTTTCATAGTATGTATGCTTTGGATATGTGTCCATATCCTTTTGTGTGCTTTCTTGATTGTGTATGTGGATAATTGAACATGTACTTATATGTGGATCTAAGCCAACTTGATTGATATTTACGTATGTGGACATTTGAATATGTCCTTGTATGTCTTACTTACTCTGATTTAGTGACATGTGCCCATGTCCCTTGTATTGTGACCCCTTAGCCTATTTTAAATGCATCATGTGTGTTGTATGTATGATTTTTTATATGAATCATGTCCATGAAACTTGTATTTTGATTGTTACATGCTTTAATTTTAGATTTCATGAGGGACCTCGTGCATCTCCCCTTCCTAATTTAGTGTTGTGATACACATCATGCCCCATCCTCCTAGGTAATTACTCAATTATTACTCATATTTACTATTACATACATTGCTATATCTATCTTTACATCCTTATGAAAGATAGACATAAAATACATCATACACTACAAATTTATGCTCAAATTATATTACATACTGGTGTTATGTATGCACATTATAATGAATTATTACATAAATATCATATATGCTCTGGCTAACACACATCTTGTAGAACTTTTTATTTTGAGGATAATTCTTGAATATGTTAAAGAAATACCCTGAAAACAAGGGGCATTCAAAGGGGGTTTTCATAGAGATCAAGCTCTCATAGTGCACTCATAGTACATTTTTTAGAACACAAGCTTAGATTACAAAAATTAGACTCAAGCAAACACAGTGGAAAATAGTGACATAAAGATCCATAGAATTTCATAAAAATTAGAACAATTAGAAATTAGTGACCAAATTGGGATACGAACACACATGGCACTACTATCTAGTAGCCTTAGTTTTGGAAAAATCTAGATTGGCCAAAAAAGTATAGTAGGTATAGTCTAGGTTTACACTGGTTTAGTTATTAATTTACTAGTTTACTTAGTTTAGCTTAGATTCATACCAATTTAAATCAGGTTCTTATAAATTTGATCAAATTAGGGTAATCATGCACAACATAACCATTCCAATTTTTAGTTTAGATACTTAGATATAGATTAATATAACTTAGTCCAGAATCTATATGCTCAGATATCATATTTAGGGACATGTGCATGGCACATTATTTCCATTTGCTCACTTATACACTAGTTGATCATATGGAATGATAAATTACATTTCATTTTATATACTATATACATAAACATTATATTCTAGGTTATACATCAGTTTCATGTCTTACTTCATCTATAGTGGTTGGCATTCCCAAGTGGCCTCGATCTACCTAATATACTCGAGTGGCCATAAAGATGACATCTCCAATTAGATATATCTAGTTAGAAATTTCCAATTACATCATGTAATTTTAGTTTTAGATGCATCTACTACACATGGGTAGGCAATTATGGAGTCATAGTCTATTTGAGTTCTTGGGCCACCTACATGAGAGGGTTGGATACACCATCAGCCTTACCCAAGCTATTCATAGGTCATGATCCACTAAATAGGGGTGGGTAATGTTGGATTCAAAAATAGATTAAGTTCTTGAGCCACCCACACATGAGGATTGAGTAATCCATCATATTAATTAAATTTATTCATTAATTTATCACTATCTACATGTACGAACACATGTTATCACCAAGTTTATGCATTAGTTCATGTACCCATTGAGGTGTATTCATTCCTTTCTTATCTCTTATCCCTTTAATTAGTTTTACTTAGTTTTGTCTTTGATTTTGATATCTCTTAAGTAAGGACTGATCTATATATGTTTTAGTTTCAAGACACATAATGGAGCATGTTTCACATACTCAAATCAAGACTCACGGGTGTCACCTCTAAGTTATGTTCAAGTATATTTATTTTTCCTTTAACCTAATCATTTCACTTTACTAAATTTATAGAATAAAGGGGGGGGGGGGTAAATGTAATCACCTAAAATGACACTTGAGTGCTAAGAGTGATACTTGAGATCACCTATCCCTATCTTATCCTTATACCTATCTTAGTACCTTTTTTCATACTTATCCAAACTTCGTGTAGGCTAGAGGCATCCCTTGTCATCCCTAAATCAATCCCAAAACCTCATTCATGTATGTTGACCCTTTGTGCCTTAGGGTATTCCACCTAGACACTAGCACCATAATAGGGAAAATAGTACCACATGGTTCTAGTGTCCTAATATTGGAACTACTATCTTTTCCCTCCTTTTTTCACAAACAAATATCTTTTCAAATCTTAGACCTAATAGGGTTAGCCTAGACCTATTTTAGCACCCACACAAGCACCAAAACAATATATATATATATATATATATATATATATATATATATATATATATATATATATATATATATATATGCATTTTAACCCTCTAACCACTAGATGGAAATGAAATGTAAATTACACATAAAAATTAGAACAAGTTATACATAATTAAGGTTATCAATCCCTATTCTACCCTACTTTTATATACTACCATCTACAACATTTTAAAGCTTAGATTACTCAAAGTTCCAGTCTCAATCACATAAAAAACCCTAAAATCAACAATCATACTTGATTCACTTACACTTTCAGCAAAACTTAGGTGGGGATAAATACATTGGGATTTATCCCTTTTTAGAGTATTGGTATGTGGGAAAGCCTCATCATAATGGGTGTTGAGGATGTCCATCCTACCCCACTAACAAACACACTTTTTTATTATATCAATTGGCTGACCTAGAAACATAGAGGATTAGGGTTTGCTCATAAAATAAATCAAAATATGCCATCTATAGGGTTTTAGAACTCATGCATATAGGAACAGGCTTGATATATCTAGACATAGATGCACCCAAAAACTCAAAATAGTTCTACACAAAGGACACTACTGCTAAAATAAGGACAGTAACACCACATAGTGCTAATTTATAATTAGGGTACTACTATATAAGAGGAATTTTGAGACCTGCATCCTATTTATGACACTCAGAACAACCTATACCTCAATTTTTAGTGTCTAGATCATATGTTTTAATCATTTTATAGCTAAGTTCCCATTTACATTATTTATTACTATTTTTAGAAATGTCAAATTTAGTCAATTATGTAACAAATAAGTGGTTTATTTATTGCATATTTATACCCTAATTTACTATAATAACCTCTTTAAAAACATAGTATTTACATTCACTAAGTCCTAAAAGGTTAAAACATACATAATTAATCAATCTTCTAACCAAAAAAAGATTAAATTTGTACTTCTAAAATTATATTTATTAGTAAGGAAATGGTGGCAAGATTGTTTCAATTTATGTGAGAATCAATAAAATGAAGTCAATTTTGGACACACATATAGACACATGGAATGGTTTCATAAAATCACTCAATGAATATATTATCCTGATAAAAACTATGATGACTAGTACATCAAGTTATCTTAGTTGTTTTAAGGCGAGGAATAATTTTTGTAGAAAAACATAAATAATTTCAAACATTGGTGTCTAAAATTAGTATTCATGATTCAAATAAAAATATTATTTTGAAATATAAGTTAATATTGAGACCACATATCTAAATAAACATGGATATATTATATATCTCTTTAATTAGAGAAGCCTGGATAATTTTCATGGACGTTTGAAGCAAAGTCCAAGGCCAATATTTAGACATAAGAATTCAAATATCAGACTAATAAATAGTATAAATATTCTAATTAGAATTAAAAATCATAAAATAAATCAGAACATCCTTCACAAAAGAAGAAAAAATTATCAAATGACTAAATAAGTAGTCTAGGACTGACAAGTGGTGTTCAGTTTAAAACTCTATTAGTCATTCCAATGAATAGTGTCATGCTAGGAAGAATCTACTTAAATATCTTGAAGAAATAGGTAAAAACACAACATAATTATATAATGGTAATATTATTATGTATTTTTATCCTATCACCATGGTGGATATCACAACATCTCTATTGCCCCATCTGAAATAGAGAAAGCAAAAATATCCTTCCATTCTTAAATGTGGATCAATGCTAAAAAAATATAGATATTTATTGATAATATAAGTCAAAAAAATATAATTCATTTTGAATTAATTCATAAATTTAACTTTCCACTAATTCCTCACCCTTAATAATACTCTATTATATGGTTTAGTGCAATATCCAAGAAATGTGTCACTCAGTAGTGCCAATTAGTGTACTAGATAAAGAATTTTAAAAATATAGTCCCTTGAAACATCATTACATTAAAGGTATGTGATATTTTACTTAGTCAACCATATATTTACCATTAGTAGGTAGTATATGAGGTAAATCCTTGAAATTTTTTCATAAATGTTGGTGATATGAGATACCACATACCAAAATTTGTCACTTAGATATCACTCATTGGTGCCAAAAAGTGTAAGAAACTAGACACATCTAGTAAGGAGTTTGTTCTTTTGATGGTAAGATATGAAATTAGGAAAGTACTTATGGCACTAATCCATACCATAGTTCCTCCAATAGTAGTAGGATATTTTCTAGCTACCAAAAGAAGTACCTACACACTTTATAGTGAAACATACTATTGATTTGGTATTTTAATTACCTTTACCTAATGATTATTTATATTGGATATAATTTCTATAAAATGAATAAATCAAGTGATAGACCCATAAAATTTTGGAAAAAGGGCATATCAGGTTCATCTCATTACCTTGAGACAACCCAATTGAGTTCATGCCAAATAAAGATAACACATGGAGGTTGTGCATTAATTATAGAGTTGTCAAAAATATCACAATGAATAAATGTTATCCTCTTGTAAGGATTTAAGACCTATTAAACTACCCCATAGTGAAAAATACTTCATTTAAATCATTCTTGAGTTTATGAATCATTAAGTTCCTATTGAACCTACATATATATATATATATATATATATATATATATATAGAGAGAGAGAGAGAGAGAGAGAGAGAGAGAGAGAGAGAGTTCATGCCAAATAAAGATAACACATGGAGGTTGTGCATTAATTATAGAGCTATCAAAACTATCATAATGAATAACTGTTATCCTCTTGTAAGTATTTATGACCTATTAAACTACCCCATAGTGAAAAATATTTCATTTAAATCATTCTTAAGTCTATGAATCATTAGGTTCCTATTGAACCTATATATATGGAAGACGACCTTCAAGTCTAAACAAGGTTTGTTTGAATGGTTATTCATGCACTTTGGTTTGACCA
Organism: Torreya grandis; assembly: GCA_037957365.1. Taxonomy (NCBI): domain Eukaryota; kingdom Viridiplantae; phylum Streptophyta; class Pinopsida; order Cupressales; family Taxaceae; genus Torreya; species Torreya grandis. The sequence goes on along the minus strand of JARHVA010000693.1, from coordinate 4,185,413 downwards.
ATGTACCACTACATTCATGCAAATGGTGAATGACATTCATAGGGCATTCACTACTTCATTTATTATATTCTATCTTGATGATATCCTAATCTTCAGAAAAAACATGGGATGAAAAATTTCACCATTTAGAGAAAGTGATTGGAAATTTAGAAATACAATTTGTATGAAAACATGGATAAATTTTCATTTTATATGTAAGGGATACAATATCTAGGATAAATGGTAGATGCACAATGAGTACACGTGGATCCAACTAGGATTCGAGTCATCCAAGAATGGCCATAACCAAAGAATCTCATAGATATTCTTAACTTATTTAGATTATAATTTTTTTAAAAGATAATTTAAATTGGTTTTTATCATGTGACTTGGCCTCTAAACAAAATTACCAAAGGTATTGCTAAATCAAAGTTCATTTGGGAAGCCATACAACATAAATAATTTAGATAATTGAAAAGTAGACTATGTTACACACCAGTACTTGCTTTACCATACAATATAAAACAATTTTAGTTTGAGGTATATGCCTCTTAATTCATACTTAGAGTAGTCCTCACTCATCTTGGTCATCTAATTACTTATCAGAGTGAAGCATTCACTACACCAATAACAAATTACCCAACATATGATCATGACCTTAATGTTGTTATTTAGGCATGTAAGAATTGGAAGCATTATATTTTAGTCAAGGATATTATGATCCACATAGATTAAAATCTTATTTAGTTATTATAGATTCATTACAAGTTTCAACAATAATGAAATCAAAAATAGTATTCTTATCTTTAGTAGTTCCATCTGAAAATCAAGCATAAGAAAGGAAGTGTCAATATAGTCACATATTATATGATCTATATGCCAGTTCATTTTTTTTTTATTTACTTGACACATGTGGAAATGAAGTTATCACACTTTTATAATTTTATCCATATGACATGGATTTTTTAAATAGCTATAATAATTTGTTCTATGGTTATTTAGTTCCAAATTTGTACTTGCAAGATGGACTTCTATATCAACTTGGAAACTTTTACATTCTACATGAGGCAGAGAGATAGGAACTAATGTGGGAGGATAATTTTATCAAGTTTTCAATACATTTTAGTATTGAAAAAAATCTTGTGGTGTTGTAAAAGTACTTATTTTTGCCACATCTTAGGTTTGATGTATCCAAATATATCAAGTCATGTATTGTCTATGAAATTATCAAGAAAGTCAACACAAAGAAAGGTTTGTACACACCTTTTCCAGTTCTAATGAGACCATGTAAATATAATTTATATCATTATACCCTACTACCAAACATGATAATGATTGCATTTATGTATTAGTTGATAGGTTCTCAAAGATGATAATTATCATACCTTATAAGAAAGCAATATTAATTCCAAAAATAATTTAATTATACTTTCAACATGTATAGATCCACTTTATAATCCCATAAGCTATCATATCTAATATAGATATATTTTTGATCCAATTCTATAAATCACTTTGGTTGAATGTTAGACATAAAGTTGAACAAATCCAAAGCCATTCATACACATACTAATGGACAAAAGAAAGTAGTAAATGGTATGATAGTGCACCTTCCAAGAGTGCAAATATTTAAGAAAAAAATCACTTGGGATGAAATCCTACCTTTCATTCAACATAGATATAATATATCTCTATATAGCTCTATCATACACATTTATTTTTAGGTTATTTAGGTTTTCTAACCTTTGGCACCAACTGACATAGCTTATCTTATTCTACCATAAATAATAGTAAATCCTTTTGCTAAAAATTAAGTTAATAAAGTTGTTCAATTCATTAATCACATTCAATTTCAAGTGTAAACCATTTTTCAATAGGAAAATGAAAAATAAAATCAATGCCATGAAAAACATCAAACATCGTACACATTCTAGGTTGGTGATAACGTCTAGTTACACCTATATAAATAAATATTGACATGAAATTACCACAATGTTCATCCACTTAAATGTGGGACCTATAAAATCACCAAGAAAGTAGGAGATAATGCTTTCAAGTTCAATATTATTTATTATTTTGGGTTACATCTAGTATTCATTTCATAACTCTTTTGGACTTATTTTCCACCCTTATCAAATACTTTAGATACTATAGATACTCTTAAATAGATAGAGATACATATATATTTTTAAATCCCAACAAAATTAGATCAAGTCATTAACACTCAGGTCAAACAAACATGTTGATAAGATATGTATCTCTTCTAGATCATCAAATCAGGTTAAGTGCCTTCCCAAGCAAAATGGTTTATAAAAGTGTAGGTTTTTAATTTGTTTTTACACCTTATTTCACAAATATATGTAATTGGGACTATTATTCTTCAATGAGGGGTGTCTAATTGAGGATCATCTGTGCCACTAGATATTACATAAGATTACCTCTTTTTCAAATCTAGCACTGTGTTAATGTCAAAAACATGTAAAATTGGTTCCAAACCTAATGTGTCATTTTTTACAATCCAATTCCACTTATGAATTACCACACAACTCCTATGATGTCAGTATTGTATCAATCAACTCATTAGTAATGGTAGTTAGTGATGTCACCACACCTTTTGGCTATGAAGGATTTATTACCAATTATTTTAATGGTTCAAATGATGTTTCATCTTCCTCCTTTGTATAATAATGTATTATTTCATTCTTTGTAGAGACATAACATAGGAGAATGAATTTAGGAAGTACATAGACACTAGACATCTGATCTCTTAGATAGTATAGAGAACTTATAGTAATACAACTATGTTATTATAATATTACATTAGTTTTCATATCTTTCTTATTTTCCTAGTTCTTTGAGTAAATTGAATTTTAATGTTATCTATCATTCATAAATTTTCTTCCATTAATAACATTATTAAATATATTTAAGTAGGTTGTGCACCAGGGCTCATCTTAAGCCCAAGATTAGTAAGTATTTGTATGATTAAATATTAGTTATGTTATAAGCCTACATAAGAGCATACACATGGATGAAAATATATACACATTTCTAGTTGGTATATTGGATATAGGTCATGCTACCATTTGTATTCTTGATTGATTCATTAAATATTAAACACAAGTGATGATTAGAAGACTGCATATCATTAGACAAGAGGCTATTAAAATTAATGAATCTAGATGAAAATAGGATGTTATAAAAATGGATCCAAAGGGTATAAAATACTCATTATAAGGTTTGTAAATATAAGCACATATAAATTAGGGAGAATTGATGGATGGGTCTAAAATTCTTGAGATCACCTTGTAAAATAAACTTGATCATGAATATTGATTTCACTCTTGGATCAATAAAAAGTCAAGGAGATGATCTACCAATAGTGTCAATTAATTTAATGGATAAAATCTCCAATAGTTAACTAGATACCTATGAAAATGATTCACTATATTCAATATTATAAATATCTTAATATCTTCGGTCTTATTCACATACTAGACTAGTTAAATGGACAACATGAGATTGTCTCTTTGTTACTAATTTTACCAACTATTATGGAGTTCTAAAGAATAACAAGTTACACAACAAGTGTTTAACAAAATGCCTCCTTAATTTTTTTCATTTTTATTGAGATAATCAAAGGGAATGTCAACATTAGATCGAGTGAGAAGATAATATTTTCTTTCTTGTCAATTTCCTATTAGAGAAATGGTCCTTATAAGGTGATTATTTGATATTTTTTTGAAGGATTTATATGATTCCATTCCTAGTTTTATTCTCTACCCCTCTCATATTGAGTTTTATATTTATGTTTTTATGAAAAAGGAATCCATATAGGGGAGATTAGTATAGTGTTAGTCAATGAAACAAATATAAATAAACACACTAAACACTAACACCTCTAGCCTAGACACCAAGGAGCGCATAAGTAACAAGCATACAATGAAAACACAACTAGAAAACAAAAAAAATCATCCTTTTACCTTTCCTTATATCTCCAAAAACACTTATTGAGTTAGATTTCTTGGTTATGTGCTCAAAGAATATTTGTCAATGAAGTTCCATTGTTTCACCTTTCCTTGGCACTTTGGTAATGTCGGTAGTCTTAGATTGGCTTGGATTGTGAAATTGGCATGGCAACACTACTATGAAGTTCTTTGGAGGTGTTTTGGCATAATAACATTGCACTATTTTTTTTTTGCATCTATTTAAGCATAATAAATTTACACCAAAATATCTTATTGATCAATAGGTAAGGCCTTGTATTTATAACCTCTAAAATTAACCCTTACCCAAGTTGAGTTAGGTTAGGATTTAAGCATCGAATGAGTTCAGAATAACCCTAGGTGAGATGGGTATAACTCTAGTTGAGTTAAGGAGGGTACATATAATTATTATTTTCAATTAAAAGGCATGGCTTACAAATTATATATTTGTTAGATATTTTGGGAGAGCTTGACAAATCTTAAATGCAATGATGAAGAAGCTTGATATTTTTAATTCTTGAACTTCTATTTTTAGATATTCATTAATTGTAAATGGATTATTTATCTAAGAATTTAATCTAGTTTAAATATTTGATTCATTTTGATTAGTATTTTAGATCTTTTAAAAATTATCCAAGTGCCCCACTTAATGGGTCCATAGGCCAAATTATCAGTTGTTAGGTCGTAAAGTGATTGAGGATGAATTTGTGAGAGATTATTATTGTGTATGATATAATAAACCAAATAAGGATTCCTCAACATGGTTCTAAAAATTAATTAATGATGTGCAGAATAAATTAGAATGTTTAGTTATTTCTATGCTTAATTTACAATGTTTGATAGAAATCAGTCTGAAGTTTGGTTAAAAGCTAGTTGTGGCCAAAATAGGGTGTCTATAAGTTATCCCTATTTACCCATGAAATAGTTAGGATTCCAAAAATAATTAAGGAAAATAAATGGTTAGAAAATAAAGGAAGGTGTGATCGAGCTAACCTAAGAGACCACATGTATCTAGGTGCTACCTACATAGTCCATGTGGACCTCAGGCCAATGTAGTTCTCCCAAAAATGGGAGTAAAAAGACCAAGGTGGTATTTAGAAACAAAATTAACAAACAATATTTCCCATCCCAAAAAATATGATTGGATTTATATCTCATGTGGAAATTCTAAGCTAATTTTCATGATTTTGTGAATTTTAGGATTTCTAGGTCTTTTACCAATGGTTGTGGAATTTTGGAAACTATTTCAAATGTTTTTGAAATTTTTGAAGCATGTAAACTCAATCAAGAATTATGAGATAAAAAATAGTCCAAAATGCAAAATGGTGAGAGTGTGGCTTAAGTTTCTCACAAAATGGTGAGAACATTCAACTTAAAAATGCTTACAAAATGGAAAGAGCATGGTAAAAAGGTGACTGAGCTAACCTCAATGCGAATCAATTGCTATCCACATAGTCCCATTAAGACCTCAAGTCATTATATTTCTACCTTATAGTGGAGGAATTTGACTAGGTAACAACAAGTTCCACATAAAAGTGAAATGGCAAAGCAAATAATAATAATAATGTCAAGTTGATGCGACAATGCATGGTAAAGGTGTTGTTTCTAATCTTCCCATAGGCATTTATAATTAGGAAATAATAATAAAATGCCACTAGTACTAATTTTCCCATAGGAATTTATAATTATTAGCACAAGGTGGAACACTAATTTACCCAAAGGTGGTTATAATTAGTGGCACTAGCCAAGCATAAAAAAATGAAAGATGCAATTTCCAAATCCACTATCATACTATTTGCATATGCTACCATTTGAACATGTAATTTTGAAACAAATATTAGAACTAAATATGTCATCAACCACTAAATGTGCCTAAAGAACAAATGAATCAAAACCAAGGTCAATTGTGATAGGTGAGGGTTAGCTAAAAATAAATGGTAGGTGAAAGGTTAAGGGCACATTAGAACATATAGGTGGTAAAAAGAAAAGGAAATGGTAAGACAAATGGAAAGACATAGTAAATGATTATGTTATTCTTACTGATGTGGAAATGCATGTCTTAATTAGAATATGACACAACCATAATAGACAATGGGATACATTGGTAATAGGGTTTCCCCCAAGTGATAAGGTAAGGTAAATGATAGGGTATGAAATAACACCAAGGGAAAGGCAAGGTGAATGATCATGTTATTCCTATTGATGTGGATATGTACTTCCTAATCAACATATGATAGAACTATAATAATCAATCATGTTTAATTTCCATCCCACACCTCTTTTGAATAATTATTCTATCAATAACCTACCACATATTTAGACTCCAATAATTTTATTGTGATCTTTATTGGTCATTGACTCTATTTCCTTTAAATGTTAAAACAAGAGGTATTTGTAGCTTCTATAAAGTAAAGTACAACTATAGCTGGTAAATATGGATAAATATTAGCTAATAGGTCTAATTTGGTAATGTAATATAGGTCTAGAATAAATAAATGGATTATAATGGTATGTATAATAGTTGGGAACTAAATGAAGATTGGGATTTTTAGGCATACACAATATTGTTGATTCTAGATTCAATATAATTTTGGTTATGAAAAGGATAAATAATTATAAATATTCTCTTAATAAGATCACCATATTTTTTTATTTTTTTGAACCTAAGAGTAGCTACCATTTGATTATGCTATATAATAGAAAATGTACTAATGTTATCTATGATAATGCCTTCATCAAGTAGTGAATAATTATTATGCTCAGCTATTGGTGTCTTGATGAAGTTTTCACCAATAAAGCTACCTTGATTATCCCATAACACATATGAAAAGGTTTCACTAAGGAATGTTGAATTTTGAATTTGATTTCCATCTAGTGCCTCAAACAAGATTTCACTAGAAGATGCTATGTTTGGACTTTGATTTCCCCCTAGAGCCTCCAAAAAGGTTTCACTAGGAGATTATTATTCCTCTGCATGAATGTGGTCATAGGCTCCCTAATATTATGAAACTGATATGTCACCATGGATTTAGTTTAATAAGGTGTGATACTATTGACCCTAATTGACACTTGTGGGAGGTGGAATGCCAATATAATAGATATGTTGATTGGTATTAGTGGCATGTGGAATAGTAATGGAATGGGAAAAGGTAGCATGATACTCTTAGAAGATACTATGAGAAAATGTGTTGATGTTGATGTAATGATACTCAAAAACCATAGAAGTATCATAAATATATCCAAATTGATCTACGAGACATATGTAACTAATGTTGTAATAGCCAAACATGTATTTTGATTTTGAAGCTAAGTTTGACTCAAGGGACTCTAAATCTGATATAGAGGCTAACATTGATTTTGATTTTGATGCTAAATCTGATGTTGGTTCAACAATAGATCCTAACTCTAGTTATGATTATTCTTTGATTTTTTATGCTACTATAATGATGTCATATTGAATTTTTGGTATTGGATAAGTAACAACATGTGATGGCATAATGGGTTATTCAAAAATAAATACATCTAGGAAGGGTTCAACATAAACAAACTCATCCAGGTGAAGCCCCTCAAAGAAAGGGAATAACTTGAGGGGTGAATCCATAGAGACTACCTTGTCAAGGTGAGACTCTGCAATGAGGGGGAAAAGGTCAAGAGACAATTCCATAAATATTGGATTATAAAATGGGTCTCTTTAAAAATAGGACAATGGTCAAGATATTGATTTTCCCAAATGTGATTATAATAATTAAGATGTGACTCAACAAAAATTGGCTTGTTAAAGTGAGACTCTTTGACAATAAGGAAAGGATCAAAAGGTGGTTCATCATAGGTTGACTCATCCTAAATAAGTATTTCAAAAAAACATAAAAAATTGGTTAGTTTTCTTGGCCTTGGTTTATAATTGGTTGAAAAATATCAATTATGAACACATCTTGGTCTGTAAATGATGTCTCTTAGATAAGTAATGACTGGCTCTATTGTGGTTCAAAAAATAACATACATTTTATAAAGTAGGGGAAGGTTGAAACTAGATTAAGAATGATTGGTGGTTAGATAACGATCTCTTTTTAAATAGGCTCATATATAATAGGTTCAATAAAGGATAGTTACCAGTCTTGGATGGTAACTATGACCCATCTATTCTTAGTTTCATAACCTTGTTGGGATAATGAGCTACCATACTTTGAAAGGCCTAGAATGGTAATAGAAGGGCATTGTGAAACTTGGTTATCAAAACAAGCCAAATGATAATGGAATGGAATGGTAATAGATGAATTTTTTGAAGATTGGTTACTAACACAAGCTAAAAGATGAGGACCTACAATGGTAATCCTTGGGCACTATAGAGCTTGGTTGCTAGTGTAGGACAAAGGATGAGGTCTTGATATAGTAATCCTTAGATGATATGGAACTTGGTTTCTATCATAGGCCAAAGGATGAGGTTTTGGTATGGTAATACTTAGACACTGTAGAGCTTGGTTGATTGCATAGACCAAAGGATAATTAATGGTATAGGTAGGGGATTAGGTATTGTTATCATTAAAAGGTTAAACATCATATGTTAATTCGCCCAATTAAGGGTGATCAAATCATATGATAATTGGTATGGTTGGGTTTTGGAAATTAGCCACAAAGAGGGTGGTCTTGGTCTATGAAGGTCTAGGTTTGAAATCAACATTGGTATAGGAATATATAAACAGTCTAAAATGGCAAACTTGGTTTAAACTTTGGCCTAGAAGTGGAGTTGTTTCTTCAAAAAAATGCAATGATAAACTCGATCTAGAATAGTTTAATGTCAAATGTATAACATAATTGGTCAAGTGAATGGATAAAAATCAAATTCCAAACTTGGTAAAAAGTGTTTCAAACAATTCTAAGCTAGGTATAAAGATGAAAAAGGTTGTTAGGTCTTTGGGAACAAGGTACAAAGCTAAGTTTAAAATAACTATGTCTAAAACAAAGAGGAAAGATGCTAGGTATTTTGGAAACATGACACAAAATCTAGACTTTGAAACACTAGGTCTAAGACAAGATGGAATTACTAAGTCTTTTGGGAACATGACACAAAATATATAATTTGAAACATACTAGATATAAGACAAACATAAATTTATAGGTCTTTTAGAAACATGTCACAAAAAGTAGACTTGGAATAAACTAGTTCTAAAAGGTAAGACAATTAATCTAACAAATTTGAAACACTTGGACTCAAACTAGGCATTCAGATTTGAACATAAACTTTACCTTTGTCAAAAGACATTAGAATCTAGGTAAATGGGAGATAGACCACTTCCAAAATATAAGAACAAAAATAGTCTTTAAATTGAGTAAGGAATTATTCTAAGTTTCACAACTCAAAAGGGAGAGATAAATGTCTTAGCCAAAATTATGTGAGGCATAGACATAAAACAATAAATGTTTGAATCTGAACTTATCAATAATTTTTTTAAAATCAATTTATAAGGCTTGGTTATTAAATAGATAATAATCTGGACCAAAATGGATGATGTAACAATACTAGTCATAGACCAAAAAGGCACAGGTGGTTTTGAGATTATGATTAGATACAAGGTAATAAATCTTTAAAATAATATGAGTAGTGTAGTAACACTATATTTATCTAAAGGTATGAAAAATGGTTTGTTTCAAAAATTCTAAGTCATAAGACTTATAAATAAATAGGTAGTGTATGATTCCCCTTTCAAACAAGTGACAAATTCACACACACACACACACACAAAAGTTTGATAAATGAATAAGGCAAAGTGTGGTGTCAAACAAATGGCACAATGCCTCTTTAAATAAAAGAGTGATGTACAAACATGACTTTTTTTGAATGTGGTTTTAAATAAACAAATATTTTTGACTCAATAAAATACAAGTAAAGAGGAAAACAACAAAAACACCTAAGTATATCATCTTAATCCTAAAAAACTGACAAGGTGGCTTCATACTATCAAATTTCATCTACAAACTTGCTCTTGAGAGGAAATAATGTTTATTAATCCAAAAATTTAAATGCACATGCAAAGTAGGTTTTTATGCCCCCTCTTCTCTCAAGAGTTCGTACGATGACATGAAACTTTCATCTACTTGCCCTGCATTGATAGTATATCTGCAACAAGTGGGGTTGTATAAAAACTATCAATTTTTGTACATTATAAATAATTATATAGTTGTGGTTGATAGTAGGGAACAACAGATCATTTGGATACAAGTTAAATACATTTTTGTGAAAAGGTCTTTTCTTTTTCACAACTAATACATCCATTAATTGCTTAGTATATTGTGATGTCCAAGTTAAACCTACATTCTAAGGTAGTATATTACTAATGGAACTTGTTTAACCTCTCAAAAATGCATCCCAATAAGTCAACCTCAATTTATATAACCCTACCATGGAGTGGGGTTGAAGTGATGTTGGGAGATGAATTATTGGGTCAACACTTCCATAGAGAAGTCATGGGGAGGTAATGAACTCCCACCTACAAGCCAAGATGCACAAAATAAAAATAGTATAAAGACTTTAGGGTCATTTTTAGATCACCCAAATCACTTATATTTTGGGGAGTGCCTTAGCGAATTTCCTTCCATGATTTGAACAAAGCAACAAAGGCAAAATGTGAAGCCTTTTTGATCACCCAAATTCCCTAAGGGGGACAGGGAGAGAGCATACATGCTACACTTGGTTTGTAAAAAAAACACAACAACCAAAAAAAGCAAACGCTCTTATGAGCACTTAACTAGAGTTTGAGTATGTTTTTAGAGCACCAAATGAAATATGATATGAAGTTTAGTACCTTGGCATTTTTTGAGTTATGAACTTAAAAATAATGAAAACAAATTAAGTAAAATATTTTTAGACACCAAATGTAAATGTGAGTTTGAATCTTAGAGTGTTAAAAAAATGTCTTTCCTTGGTCTTTGGGTCCTTCAAAAAGTGTTAAGGTGTCCTTGTCTTTATAAGCTAAAATCAAGTGAGTAAATGAATTTTGAAATTTAGCTCTCAGGTTTCTTATGTTTTTCACACAGTGTGATACTATAGATACACAGAGTAAAACTATAACTTTCCTACAACACTACAACTGGTTAGTGCAAAATTGTAACTCCCTATAAAATAAAGTGTTCATACAAAACCATAATTATATAGTGCAAAATCATTGATTATAGGGTCAATAGCATATATTTTAAAGGAAAAACCATGATTATGAAAGTAATAACATGAATGTTAAAGTAATACCATGAATTTCAAAGTAATATCATAAATTTTAAGACAAAATTGGAAATATGAGATAAAAAATGTAATTATTAAGGCAATATCATTGATTTTAAGACAAAATTGCAACTATGAGATGCAAAAAGAAAGTGAAATATCGCTAGTTCATAGTGTAAAACTCAACTACATAGAGCAAAAATGTTACTAAACAAAGAAAAAATGCTACTACACATAGCAAAAGTGTGACTTCCTATGTAACATCTATGAGCTTCAACTTTTCACTTTTTTGGCCAGTAAGTTAAGATTTTGACAAAAATGTTAGAAAGAGGTCCTAAAATGCCATGGGAAGAAATTTTTGGGGTGCGTGTCCCACTGGGTGTGTCATCATGTGAATAAATAATCTATAAAGGGGAGATTATTATAGTGTTAGCCATGAAAAAATCAAAACAAACATACTAAACACTAACGCCTCTAGCCTAGACACTAGGAAGAACATAGGTAACAAGTATACAATGAAAACACAACTAGAAAAAAAAATCATCCTTTTAACTTTCATTTTAGCTCTAAAACCAATTTTTGAGTTGGATTTTTTGGCTATGTGGTCAATAAATCTTTATCAATAAAGCTCCATTGATCCACCTTTCCTTAGCACCTTGGTTATTTGGTTGGCTTAACTTGGTTTGGCTTGTGAAATTGGCATGGTAACACTACTATGAAGATTTTTGGAGGTATTTTAGCATAATAAAATTGCACTATAAAATATTTTACATCTATTTGAGAATAATAAATTTACACCAAAAGAGCTTATTGAACAATAAGTAAGGCCTTGTATTTATAGCCTCCAAAGTTAACTCTTACCCAAATTGAGTTAGGTTAGGATTTAAACATGGAATGAGTTTAAAACAACCCTAGGTGAGTTATGGCTAACTCCATTTGAGTTAAGGAGGGTACATGTAATTATGATTTTCAATTAATAGGCATGGCTCACAAATTATATATTTGTTAGATATTTTGGGAGAGATTGAAAACTTATAAAGGAAATGATGAAGAAGCTTGATATTTTGAATTTTTGAATTTCCATTTTTAGATATTCATTAATCAAAAATGGATTATTTAACTAAGCATTTAATTTAGTTTAATTATTTTATTCTTTTTTATTATCATTTTATCTCTTGTAATAATTATTCAAGTGCCCCTCTTAATGGGTCCATAGGCCAAATTACTAGTTGTTAGGTCATAAGGTGACTAGAGATGAATCCATGAGAGTTTATTATTGCATACGGTATAATAACCTAAATAGGGATGCCTCAACATGGTTCTAAGCATAAATTAATGATGTCTAGATGAAATTGAGATGTTCGATGATTCTTAGGCTTAATTTGCAATGTTTGGTAGAAATCAGTCTGAAGTCTAATCGAAAGCCAGTTGTGGCCAAAATGGGGTGTATATAATTATCACTTTTTTGGTAACCTAGGGACCCTTTGATAGATTTACAAATTATTCATACATATTATTTTAATTTGGAAGTATACCATCTTAGGTATGCAATCATTGGGTTTTTTTATAATCATATCTATGTCATTGACACTACAGTCTTTCCTAGGTTAGTTTATACTATCTTAATGACAAGATTATGAATTCATATAATTTTGATTCATTAATTAACATATTGGGAAATCTAATAAGTCCATTGGTGACTCATGTTGCTTGAGGTTTTGTCAACTAACCATTGCATTGATGTAGTTTTGCACCCTATTTTTCCATTGGTTTATGATGAATGAATTTGAGACCTGAAGACATAATTTATTAGACCCTAAAATCCTAGACAAAGATTTATAAGTTTTGGAATATTTAGATGATCTTCTTGAAATGAGGTTTATTTTCTCAAAATATATTTGGGGACATTCTTTATGCCACAAGGTTGGTTCATGGTTTCCTAATTCATTGATGGGGAAGAATCACAATTCTTTACAAGATCCCTCCTCATTTATGAGTAATTATGGTTATGGTATTAGTGACAGCAATTTGGATATAAAATAAAAATCAACGGTAAAATTTTATTCTACTAGTGTTATAGGGGCAAGAACAGGCCAATCCAATTGAGTTCCACTCTTTTTTGACTCAAAAAATGTGTGGTTCCTTGGACCAAAGGAATTTTATGGGGATCCATTACATTCTATATCTATAAGATATTTTCCTAAGTCAAAGGAGACTTGCATTCTTAATATATTTAGTAGATATGCAACTCCACAAAAATCATTAGCTATCCTAGAAAACTAGTGGATGATCTACTATAACAAACACAAGATATGTCCATTATTTAGATATCTACATAATTTTTTTGTGGTGGATAAGAATTTATATATCCCAAGGATGACTTCAAGGAGGAAAGGTAGAAGGTGTGTAAAGTCCTTGTTCTTAGAAAGGGTGTCAATATGAATCATGTCACAAAGCTAGAAAACATTGTACTAATAGGCTATTTTTTAGGAGAATAATTTTCATCCCAAATTTAGATAAGTAGATGACTCAATTCTAGTGACCATTCCTTGGATACTCTCCCATATATCACATCTTAGTTAGGGGTTGGTTTTCCTTTGTTTTCAAGTCCTCATAATAAGTAAATCTAATTTTAACTCAAATATTTTTTTTGGGGTCATCTCCACCTACTCTTAAGAGGTGGTCAGCAGGATTTGATCCATAGGTGGAAAAATATTTGACTTAACTTGTGTGGGTTAAACTTCCAAGCTTGCCATTAAAATTTTGGTTCAAGGATATTTTAAAGGCTATTTGGGACTACATGGGACTTTCCTTGATGTGGATGATAGTTATTTAAAGTAATCCTCTAGGATGGTAGCCAAAATATTGGTCGATATTAATATAAAGGAAGGAATAGAAGATGATATTATTTTGGAATTTGGGTCATAGAATCACATAAAAACCTTAGATTATGTGTGTTTTCCATTCAAGTGTGTTATATGTCATGCCTATAGACATTTATCCAATGACTACTCTCTTCACCTCTCACCCAAAGTTTGAAGGAGGAATTTAACCTCATTTTTCAACTTGATAATGAGGTCAAAGATAGAAAAATAAAAAGACTTTATCCTTTTTAGAAAGCTGAGAGTAGGGGAGATTATTTATCCAAATTGGTGGTTTATAACCTATAGTGTCCTTATAATACTTTAGAGAGATGCTTTCAATTATTTGATATGGGAGATGAAACTATACTGATTAGGTGTGGTCTTCGACCTCTAGTAGAAAATTTATTTGAATTGATGAATGAATATTTCAGGGATGTGATGTTACTCAATCCCATTACTATTCAACACACTTCCCCATTGAGTATTCTTGTGGTAGATAAGGTTGCTTCCTTTCCTATGTCTCCTGAAGAAAGTCTTAAGCTTTTAAGGGATAGATATAGAATATGAAATTAAGAAGAAAACATTTGGAATCATTTTAGGAGAACCAAGGAGTCCATAAATCTCTTTAGAGGATAATAAATTACAAGGTGATACCAATCACTGGCTCCTTTAAATTGATCTCACTTTGTAATTGATTATCCTTTAAAGAGATTTATAGACAAGAATGGATCCACTGGCTAATTATTTCATACAAAAAATTATGGATACTAATTTTATGGACTTGGAACCTATGAGGTTTGTTCCCACTTGGTGCAACATGATAACTATGATGGATAGTGTGGCTAAGAGGTTGGATAGATTCCTAATCTCAAATTCATTTTGATTGGCTCTGATAAAATCATATCATAGGTGTTTATGGGTGGTGAGTATGATCATCTTCCCATTCTGATGAAAATTAAAAGATGGGACAAAAGCCTTTGATTCCATTTAAATTCAATATGACTTAGATGAAGGATTGATATTTCTTTAATATATTCCAAGAGGAGTGGGTTACTTTTTGATGCTTCCTCCTTGGAATCAGCTAGCCTATAATTTTGCATAAATATTAAGAGAGTGAAAAATGTAGCTACCATACAAGTTACCATCAAACATCAAGAGGAGGAAAGGATATTTTATCTATTGAAAATTAGATAACTATGATTTATGTTCATGTCATTGATTATGATTTTGACAAAGAGTCCAAAACTAAGTTGAAAGTGCTAGAATTGAAGTTGCATAAACAACTAGTAGATATAGAAGCCTAGTGGTAGCTAAAAACTAGACCACTATGGCTAGAAAATGGTGTTAAAAATATAAAAACAAATTCAAAAAATTTCCAAATATTTTTAAAAAATAACACTATTTGGAAAATGTAAAAAATTGATATCTCCTCAGTGAAGATCTTCCATGAGATAGTAGATATAGGAGTCTCACATTTTCAACAAATTTGTAAAGAACCTGATTAGGTGAACATATCAAAGATTTTGAAAATATCTTCTTTAATTCCTAGCTTTGTCAAGGAGCCTAATCATGGGAGGATGGAGGTAGATATCACCAAGAAAGAATTTTAATTTGCTTTGGATTCATTTCAAAAGGATAAGATTCTAGGGCCATATGGATGGTTGGTTGAATTATATAATGTTCTTTTTAATTTTGTTTAGGAGGACCTACTTAGATTTATTAAGGAGTCTAGGTGGATGAGGAAGATTTTTGGGGCCTTCAATTGCACCTTCATTTCCCTCATTCCTAAGAAGGACACCTCAACCTCATTTGATGATTTTTGGTCTACATCATTATGTAACTATATCTATAAAATTATTGCAAAAATCATCTCCATCTAGGTAAAAGGCCTTTTTTAAAACTCTATTTCAAAGGATCAATTTGGATTGTTACATGGGTGAAAAATAAATGATGACATAGGGGCTACCCAAAAGGGTATATATTTTATCAAAATGAAGAAGGCATTTATGGTGGTTTAAAAGTTAGACCTATCCAAGGATTTTGATAAAGTAAACTAGCTTTAACTAGATTTTAATTTTGATTCATGGTAGTTTTAACCTCAAAATGATTAACTATATTATGGGTTTCTTATAATATGTTAATTTTACCTTACTCTTAAATGGCTTGGTCTATACTTTTTGTAATTACTCACATGGATTAAGGTGGGATTATCCACTCTCCATTTAGATTTTTCTTTTAATTGTTAAAGGGATGAGCTGGTTCATTTTTGAATTAAAAAGATAAGGTTATCTTAGGGGGAATTAAGATTGGTAGGACCATCTTCCTTATGTACCTAAATTTTGTGGATGATGTGATGTTTTTATATAATGGTCTCAAAAATACATTACTCTGATTAAAGAATCACTAGATCTCTTTTGTCTGGCTACAAGAAAGAAATTAAATGTGCAAAAGTCCAAAATCTCCTTCGATGGGTTAGATGCTTAATATATTATATGGATTATCTAGACATTTACCTTTAAAAGTTTATCTTTTTAAATGACTCAAGTAACTATGGTTCATATTGAAACCAAATGACTACATGAAGAATGATTGGAATTGATTGATCAAAAAGGTGAAAAAATAGAATCTATTGTTGGTGCAATCATTAGATCTATACTATAGGCATACTTACTCTTATCAAATTGGTGTTATAGGTTATTATAGTCTACTAGATCACTTTAACCCATATCCATAAATTATTCCTTGAAAATATTTGTAAAAAAATATTCAAATTTATTTGGATGAGCAAAAAAGCAAAGAATGGTATAACTCTTTTCAATTGGTAGACCCTTGCTATTCCTAAGGCCACTAGGGGATGGGGATTAAAATATATCCATAATTTTAGTTAGGATTTAGTTTTAAAAATTATATGTAGGATTATCACTATGGAGGGATTATGGAATCAAATCATTATCAAAAAATACATATAACCACTTAGTGTGGAAGATTGGATCCATAGTCCTAAAAAAAATTGTCACAATGCATCTATTATTTGGAAAGCCACTGTTTGAAACTTTCCAATCATTAGTAATTGCATTATATGGAATTTGGGGTCTAGCACTAAATTCAAAGTTGGGATAGATATTTGTGTGGGATATGGTATTGATTATAATCTACCTAAATATTTGATTGATATCTTAGAGGTGCTAGGAATTTATTTATTTTATCAAGTGGAAGACCAAAATATCATTAAACCATTGGAAAATGGCTTAAAAAATGCACTCTCACTAGGTTTTGATGGGGATACTTGATTAATATGGGATGCATATGTTTAAATATTGAAATGTAATCATATTATACTCACTATTGATGATGATGAGCTAGTTTGGTCCTTGAACCATAAACTATGGGAATATTTAGTACTCTTAGGTTACCAGTCCAAATTACTCAATGATGCCATTCATATGAAATAGTGGTGGTGTAAAAAAACTATGACAAGTTAAATCTCCTAAAAAAACTAAAATCTTTGTGGCTTGCCTTAAATAATAAAAATCTTACTTGGGGGGTTACATAAAAATTAAACTAGCATAACATGAGGCATTACAATTTATTATTTTGATCTTTGGAGAATATGAATCATCTCCTCATCACTTTTCCATATTTTGTTAAGATTTTGGTTAAGTTATAAGAATCTATAGGTGTGAAAGGTTATTGGTAGGGCCTTACTGTACCTAATTATCTAAAAAATTGGTTTGAGAGATCTCATCTCAAATCCTATAAGGATTTAGCTCTGATTATGTCTTGGGTTATATGGATTGCAAGGAATTCTTCCATATTCCAAGGCAAATTTTTTTTGACATTTCAATGTCTATCCTAAATTTGGCTCATTTTTGGGCACTTCAAAATCACTCCAAAAATCCATATACAACACATAATTTTACATCCTCCCATTGATTACTTCTATGCTTGGGGATAATTTTATGGTGCTTGTCAAGGCAACTCTATTTTTTATGGAGATGGTGGTACCCTATTTTAAAACTCCACACACTTAAACCATTTTGAGTAGGCCTAGGACATGGAACAAACAACTTTTCTAAGCTTATGAATTTGAAGCTTGTTCTTAGGCTTGTAATTTTGAGTGGAGTGGGAGCATTATAGATATTTGGGGACTCAATGGTTGTCCTGAATTGGGTAAATAGGGTATTTGAATATAAAATATGTGTATTCTCCCCATTTTCATCATTACCTACACCATGTCTCTCTCCTTCGATGCCATCTCCTTTTGGCTTGTCTATAGAGAGATAAATTATGAAGTTGAGTCCCTTTCTATGCAGAAATTATGCTTAAACCCTGATAGTTTGGATATCCATGAAAATCATATAAATTATTGTCGACAAGTTCATCTCAAATTGGTGTTAGAGGCCTAAATTTTCATTGATTCATTCACTTCTATAGCTAGATGTTTATTATTTTTCTTGGTACTCTAAATGGCATTGTGCTATGGGTTGACCTATTACATCACTTTGATATTCTTCATATTTGGATCTTGTAGATTATTTTGATCTTGATTATTAGTTTTTTGCACTTAATTTTTAGTTTTTTATCTTCTTATTGGGTGGTTTCTTACTCCACCCCTTCATAGTCTCAGATTTAGTGTCTCTAGTGACTATCCCTTTTTTTATCAACATATGATTTGGCCTCATAATCATTATTTAACATCACATACTTTAATTTGGTATTATATCATTAGTATTTACATGGAATATTCTATGTTTTTATTCATCTTGTTTTACTTGTTTATCAATTCCTTTTAGCTTACTGGTTGTGTTTAATTCTATTATATATCCTTTGAATTGAACACTTTTCTATTGAAACTGATCCTCCCATTTTTGGTGTGGGGTTTTAATTCCTTTTCCCTAAATTTTACTCTTTTTCCTTTGAAATTATTTTGCATCTACAACATGTAATTTTAAATTTTAATTAATATGAAGTTACGGATTTTTTCTATGGAAAAAAATATAATCTCACTAGACATAATAAGTTATGAATCTAATCCTAGGTGATTTTGTATAATTTTATATATGTAAAAAACCCATGGAATCTCCACATCAAATGAATTGGGCCACACATCGTTCATTATATTATTAAAATGGCATGTGTAAGCTTCTCTAGTTAGATAGTGAATTTTATTAAATGACACTTCAATGGAATTAATTTTAATCCATACTTTAAATGAACACATTGAAGGTGGATCTAAAGGCCACTAACATTGTTAACATGTACCATAAAAATATTTCATCCTTTTACTATTTTTCCCTTAATTTTTTTAATAAGTTTTGATTATCCGATAAATCAAGTTAGGAAAGGTGAATGAGGGCTCATTTTGGATCCTCATGCTAGTTGTATAAGTATCCCTAAGGGGGGTAACCATGTGTAGTGGAGTCTTATGGATAAATGGGAACATGGATTCATAGAAAGAAAAAACAATGAAAATAAAAGCTAAAACAATCAACATGTAAGATGGTACAAAAGATAACTTAGGATATATTATTTTTAGGAATATGGGATGCATAAAATTACTTTAGTGATTTTTTTTTATTTTTTACACTAAGGCACAAGGAATTTACACATAAAACATGGTGCAAAAAGTAAGTGAAACAAAAATGGTGAACACAAATTAGGGGGATAGGGTGAGAGATGCACAAGGTGTGTATATAAGAATGAAAATATTAAAAATGTGGGTGGGGGGGTGGGGAAGGGGTGCATTAAAAAATGTTATAAACAATCATATTTATTAAAATTTGACCTTTTGAGGATATAATTACAAATTATTCATGATTAGGTGGTAGAGTTAATGCACCTAAGTCTACAATTAGAAGGAGATAGCATTTCAGAATCATTTTTCATATTGAGAGAATTAAATATATCTCTAGAATTCTTGTGTAGAAATAAAAATATGGATTGTAAAAAAATAAATTTATATAGAGATCAAGGTATCTTGAGGGAAATACAATGCCACTTTAGGAGTTCATAAATAATAATATTTTCCTAGAGTGAGGCACTATATAATTGGTCAAGAAAAGGTTTAATTAATGTAAACTAGTTGTTTAGATAAGTTATGAAGGATCAAGGTTATGTAAAAGTGGTTAAAAATAGGGTGATGTAATTAGTAACACCTTTGGTGGATGAGGAAGCATAATTTTTGATTTCTATGTAAACTAGTGAGTCAAAGGTAAAAGAAGATATTGAGGTGGAACTACATAATACCTAAACCAATAAAACTATTAAATGATCCAGTTTGAAAGGGGAAAATAAAATAAATTTATTCAAGCCTCATGTCATGTATATTTAAGAAGAAGTAAATTTAAGATATGACCCATTAAAAAAATATGGATTGTGTGATTAACTACTTAAATAGTATATCATAAAGGAAGTTATTGTATAGTTAGATGCACCAAGGAGGGAAAATAATAAAATGAATATAAGAGAACACTTAAAATATCTAATATACAAGAGCTATGGGATATTCCCTATCTCAATAATCTAAATGATTTGACCAAGTGATTTCTATATAGAACACAAAATGGGATACTCTATTTTTTGTGTGAAAAGTATGAATATATTACCTATATATATCAATAGGATAAAATATATGAATAATGAAGGAGAAGATATACACATGATGTTCTTAGAGAAAAAAATCATGTGGTGGAAATAGAGTTGAAGTTTCAATGAGGGGGTTGCAATTTGAAATTGAGAAGCATTTTTCCAATGTGGGTAGTTATGTGTCTAATCAACATGTAACTAAATATTCAAAGTGATAGGAGGATGCTTATAATCCCATAGTGTATGTGGCTTACCATATTGATAAGGATAGTTTCAAATTAAAATTTTCAAAGTTTATATCTAAGAAGATGAACTAGATATTTGATGAAATGCACATTATAGGAGGATTCTTCAAATGGTGAATGTATCTAGTTTTGATGACACTAGAATAAGTGGGCATCCTAGTGCTAGAAATTTGAGATTATTCAGGAGATGAGATTGTGATCAAGTAAGTATACCATTCATCAACACACATTCTACATGAATAAACCCTACAAGACAAAGATGATGAATAATTTAATAATGTGAGCATAACATTTGACGTAAAACACACAATACATAATAACTTGGTATATGTATATAAGAGATATGCACAATTTTTTGTAATGAAACATTAAAATTTATTAAAATTAATGGATCATGATGATAAGGATATGTCTTGTATAAAATTTACAAATGTAGTATCCATAGACTATAGGGAAATATTATTAGTGAGGTTGAATGGAATCCCATGGGAAATTGTGGATGTGAACAAGGTTGACAAAGAGAAAAAAATTGAGGAAAATATTCACCATGGAAGGAAATAATTTCACTAATAATGATGAAGACTCTAAGGATAACACTCTAGTTTTGAAACTTGTGAATGAATGTGTAATGAATGAAGTGAAGTATAAGTTGAAACATATGTTAAATCTTCTATATGTTAAGATTTCATCGATGGATGAGTTGATAGCTTAGGATAAGGTGGATAAGGATGTTATATAAATTAGGGATAAGAATTTAAAAAAATTAATGATTCAATAATGAATAAGAAGAAGGATGATGCACAAGAGGCTGGGAAGAACCAAAAAAAGGCAAATATAGAACCTAATGTGTCATTTTTCAATTCAAAATAAAATGTGAGTGAGGAAGATATGAAGAAAAAATAACTAAAAATAAGGAATTTGAACAAACCTCAAGGATGATGAAAAGGGAAAGGGAAAGTGTAAATATTTTGAATATGAAAAAGATTAAAAAAAGTAGTAGATTACTAGAGAGAGTTGCTTACAATTATGGAGGAGACAAAAGATGACAGAAGAAGAGGTGCACATGAAATTGAGTGCATCAAAAGAAGAGAAGGAAGATATACCCATCATTTTTATGTCATAAAAATATAATTAAATAGATATAAATGTGTTGTGGAAGGGAAAATAAGAAAAATAGACATTGGATGAGGAATAAAATGATGAGGAAGTGAAGATGAAAATATGATGGTTATTGGATGCACATAGTGTAGACTATACATTCTAGATTCAAATAAAATGCATCGTTATGGAAGGCTAACCTGAGGAATTTCCCCAAAAAATCACTAATGATCCAAATAATATGAGTGCTAATAAAAAAATGGTGATGGTATAATGGGTTATATATGTAGCACAACACAATTCGGAGATGTAGGAGAAAGTTTGGACTTAGAGAAGAATCTTGCTAAGGAGTTAGAAAAAATAAAAATGAAAGGAAAATTATTGTCCACATGGTACCAAAAATTGTTGACATAAGTACCATTACATAAAATTCATGACTTCAACTTTGGGAGAATACAACTACAAATGGGATGGAGGAAATCAAAAATATTAAATCAACTATTCAAAAGTTGTTACATGAGACTCCAACAATTGTTTATATGCATCCCTTAGAGGAAGAGTTGAAAAAAAAGAAATTTTAAGAAGCTAATAAAGAGTGGTAATAATGGGTCAAAGAGTTGATATTATTTCCAAAAGAGTTTGATAAGAGATTATCCATGACCATTCATGATTTAAAGAGTTTGGGAAAACATCAAATTACATTGACATGAGGTTGAAAAATGATTATGACAAGATCAAAGAGTTGGATACTTTTATGATAGAATACATAGACATAGTGGAAAGGAATAAAAAATTGAATTAATTGGATACTTTGAATTCAGTGGTAAGTAAATATTAATCTTCAATGGAATACAATTTTGGATATTTTTATGGAGAGGTGATAAGCTCTGAGCATATCATGTATGATGTTATTACATAGTTTAAGAAGAATATAGATTTTTTTGAGAAATTCTATGTTGAAAGGGTAAAAGACATTACATAGATATGGATTATGAAGGGAAATGAGAAAAATGTCAATAATTCCATTGAACAAGCAATTATTTCATGGTATCCATTTAAATAAAATGTTTAAGGGATAATTTCTAAAATATTTACAAGTAGAACATCATTAGAGTCAAAAGAAGTTTTTTAAGGATAGACAACAGGTGAAGTATTAATGAATGTTGACCCTCAGTTTTGGATATAAAATAAATCATAAATCAAGGCTAAATATTAAATATCATGTGAGACATAATCATTCATAATAGGATATCTTACAAAGTATAATACAAGATGGTGCGAAATGTATGTTCAATGCACACCAAGCATGATTGTAAAATATAAGGAAAATACACTTTTATAAAGATATTAAATTTTTATAAAGAAATAAATATATGGATAAAACATAAATATATATCCTACAAGTTTTAAGCACCAAATAAATGATCAAACAAATGGGCCAATATCAATCTCAAGGAGAAGTATATTCTAGGACTATGTGTAGACAATTATAAATTATGGAGTAAATTTCTGGAATATGTATAGAGAGTTTTCAAGATAGATAATTAACATCCAAGTCAATGATATATAGTAGGGGTCTAGGGGTATATGAAACATATAAATAGGAACCTCAAGTTTTATTTGAACATCATTATTTTTCACATGTTTAATAGGTCAAATAACAACTTAAAAACAAGTTTAGGTTTTTTTATTTTATTAAACCATAGAATGCATATGTACTATGTGTTTATTATTTATAATCTAATAATATAAGAGAATTAATGTAATGGAGGTTTTGTAGACTAAAGAGTAAATTGTATGTAAATATGTGCTAATGAATAACAAGAAATATTAAATAAAATTGATGTGTTTCATATCTAGTTGATATTTTGGGGAATATTGTAAATAGTCAGGATTTAAAGTATTTTATAACCTTTAAAATATGACTAGACATAGGAAAATTCCATAAAACATGATATAAATAGAATTATATTCCCAAAAATAAGCAACTAGAAATAAGCACATTTCCACCAAGTTTCAACAAATGATCCCACTAAAAAACAACAAAAAAATAGACAAAAAGACACTAGATAAGAACTAGAAGGACAAACCCTACTACATTTCTTGATTTAACTTATTGATATTCTTGAGTTTGATGTTACTAAAAAATATATATTTCTTACCTTCTTTGTTCTTTGTTATGTTCCCTATAGTCCTCTTTCTAGGACCCATCCTTTGATTATTTTCTTGTGTTCTCCATGCTTTCATCCTTCGATTATTTATTAGATTCATCTATGTTATCCATATTTACCTTCTTATTTTTATAAGTGCCCTTCCTACATTGATTATAGGCCTCCTCCTATTATTTTTTAAAATTAATATCTTTCATGAGTGACTCTTCGAGTTATGGCCTAAGCATGTAGACAAGATTCTTCCTTACATCTCTTTCCAACCTACCAATTCTAACCTTAGTAGGGATATCTTCCTTAAAATTTTTGACCTATATAATAATCTTCCTTATCTATTCATAATGTTTATTAAGTATAGTCTATATGACTTCCGTTGTATCATTCAATATTCTTTTGTTTGTATACTCCTCCCCAAGACCTACTTCTCGATCCCTCTTGGCTTAGTTTCCGCCCTCCTATCCTTTTTGTGGGTATAGGGCCTTTATTTAATAACATTCTAGATTGAGTCACATTTTTCCTCCTATAATTTTAACTTAAAAAATACATAAAACTCCTTTCTCAGAATCAATAGATTTTTAGCTTCACTTTCAACTAAAGCAAGGATTTCCTCCTCATCAAATGAGATTAGCTTACTTTTGCCTTTACTTGGCCGCATGATGTAGATGCATCATTATAAATATTTCAATTATTGTAGTTTGTGGTCTTATAAGGTCTTATGAGTCATGTTTGAGAAATAATAAGTCTTATCTAGGCTTTAATTATTAGTTCTAGGTCATTTATGAGTGTTTTGGACTTTCTTGCCAAATCTAAGAAATTCAAATTTTTGAATTGGTTTTGGAAATTCAAGAGAGTTTTAACAGGTTTCAAGGGTGGTGATATTTATGTGATTAATCATTTGGGTATAATAACATTTTTAAAATATGTTTTTACTCTTACACTTGTTATAAATGTTTTAAACTATATCTTTTACCTTGATAAGTCTTAAATTATGTAGGAAAAATGTTAAATTAAGCAACTTACAAGAGTAATAGGTTAGTTGAGAATATTTTGGTGAATTTAAAAAGAGTGATCCCAATTTTAATCTTAATATAAACCTAAAACCAATAAATAATAAGCTAATAAAATAATGGAACCAATGATAAAAGTAAGTTGCAGGGGTTTTTGTAAGGTTGTTGATGGTCTATCCAAGGTATCATAGGTTTGCATGTGCATATATGAATAAATAAAGACTTTCATGATTGTTTTAATTGTATATAATAAATAAAAATATTCATATTATTTTATATTAACCATTTTTTAATAATTCATATGTTTTTTTATGTTATTCAAGGCAACAAAGTTCTAAAATAGGGTTTTAGAGAATACAGTCCAAGTAAAAAGGTGAAACATGTAGGTTTTTATGATTGATAAAGACTAAATTACACTTTTAAGAGATTATGAAACACTTAAAATACCTAATAAAAGTTATTATATTATTTTATTATCCTTAAAATGAAATATATCCAATTTTCTTTGCTCTCAAACCTGCATAGACTGTTAAACCCTAGTTTAGGGTTTAGATCACAAAAACTTGAATATCTCTTTAAATAACTATTAAAAACTCCTATAATTTTGTATTTAAATGATATATAATGTGTTTTAAATTATTTAATTATTTTTAAGTCTTTATATCCTTCATAGATGCAAATATAGATGATTGTGTTTTCTCTAGACCCAATTAGGCCTAAAATAGGGTTATAAACTATATTTCTTCATTTTTATTTAGGATAAAAGTTATGGATTGTTAGAGAAATTGTTATTTGAGGATTATAAAATTTTAATGGATGTTTTTAGATAATTTTATGATGAAAAAATATGAGTCAATCCATTGAAGTATAAAAGAGCCTTCTAGGCCTAGAAGTAAAGTTATAAGTCTATTGAAAGAGACCATATTTTGAAGAGTATAAACCCTATAGATATTCAATTACAAAATATTGGTATTATAATAGAGTTTAGATTGTATTAAGTTAAAACTAATTGATTTATAATTTATGAAAGAAATTTTTGAATATGGAAGCTAGAATAAGAGCTAGAAGAGGTCAGATAAGACATCCTACTCAATCTATGTTGCTTGAAGAAATGAGAAACATTCAAGATCATTGAAAGGAAATGGATATTTCTTAGAGGATAGGAATTTTCATGGGAAATATTAGTTATATATAAGAGTAATATCCTCAACAATAAATGGTATAACTAGAAAAAGTAGGAAAAAGGGCAAAAGAGAGGCTGATTAGAGCAGTCATGGGAGTAAGTTCAAAAACCAAACTTGAAGTACCTATGTATGAAGGTAGATTGAATGTGGAGGATATGGTTGATTAGATATATTCCATGGACAAATATTTTTAGAATGAATGCATATATGATTATAAAAGAGTAAAGTTTGTTATTACTAGATTAAAAGGTCATGTATCCTTATAGTGTGATAGAGTTCAATATGAAATAAGAAAGAAAGGGAAGCCAAAGTTAAAGATTTGGGACATAATGGTGGACAAGTTGAATGGAAAATTTATTCCAAAATATTATGAGACTAATATATTCAATAAGCTTCAAAACTGAGGCAAAAGGAGATGATCATCAAGGACTACATAGAGGAGTTCTACAAGCTAACCATCAGAGCAAGACCTATCAAATAGGATGAAAAAAATGTGGATATATATATATATATATATATATATATATATATATATATATATATATATATATATATATATATATATATAAAGGTTTAATGTCCAAGATGATATCAATATTTTATCACCAATATAATTTTAAGAATAATATCAATTTACTCTAAAGGGATAAGAGAAATTGTCAAGGAAATAGACTCAACATTTAAGAGGTAGAAAAAAAATTTAGAGGAAAAGGAAAACATGGTGGAAGAAGTTAAATAAAATAACATCATGAGGAATCCAAAAATTTGAAAAGACTGATTCAATATACAATAGGTGGTTATTACTATAGAAGGAGAACATTTACTAGAGGTAGAGGAAGAGGTTTTGTGGGTCAATGCTTTAAATGCAACAAGTATTGGCATAGAACTTATGATTGCCTAGAGAATCATTCAATAAGTCAAGGAAGTGATAAAATTTTTCAAGATGATGAGGAGAGTATGGAATAAACTTATCATGAAGATTAACCTAAATTTGGAGAATATTTACTCATAAAGAGAATGTTTATCAAGCCTAACAATGAGATCAAGGAGCCTTCATAAAAAAAATGTTATTTACAACCAATTGGAAGTCAAATGTTAAGTGTTGAAAAGTCATTATAGATAGTGGAATTACTGATAATTTAGTATATTAATGAAATGGTTGTAAATTTAGGCTTGAATAAATCAACACACCCTACTCATTATAAGGTGTACTGGTTGTGAAAATCATATCAAGTCTTGGTAAATGAGTGATGTAAGGTGGAATTTTAGATAGGTAGCTATAAAGATGAGGTTATGTGTGATGTCATTCCTATGGGTGTTTTCCATGTTATTTTGGGTAGACCATGGTATTTTGATAGGAAAACCATACATGACAGAAGATTCAATACCTACATATTTTAGAAAGATGGAAAGAAGCACACCCTTATACCATTGAAGGAGGAGAATCAAATAGTGGAGGATAGGCCTAAATTGATATTAATAGGTGGAAAAGAGTTATTATATAAAATTAGAAAAGAAGATGTATGTTATGAATTTTTTGGTAAGCCTAAAATAATAATCAAATTTTTTTAAGTTGACTGATTTGCCTATAGAAATTTAGAATTTTCTTTATGAGTTTGTTGATATAGTTTTGGATGACTTACCTAATGAACTAACCCTAAGGAGAAGTATCATCCATCACATAGACCTCATACTAGGAGCCAATGTACCAAAAAAAGTAGCTTACCAAATGATACCAAATAAAAATGAGTAAATCAAGAAACTACTTCAAGTATTTTTAGATAAGGGGTTAGTCAAAGAAAGTTTGAGTCCTTATGTTGTTCTAATAGTCTTAACAACTAAAAAAGATGGATATTAGAGAATATGTATTGATTCAAGATCCATAAACAAGATCACAATACGGTAAAAATTTACCTAGAATTGATGATCTAATGGATTTTTTAAGTGGTGCAAGGTACTTTTACAAGATATATTTGAAAAATGGCTATCATCTAATCATAATCAGAGAGGGAGATGAATGGAAGATAATATTTATGACAAATAATGGGATATATGAATGGTTTTTAATTATATTTATGTTTAACAATGATCCAAGAACCCTAATGAGGCTTATGAATGAGGTACTCAAGGTTTTCATAGGTAAATTTGTTAATGTTTACCTAGATGATATTTTGATTTATAGTCAATCAAAAGAAGAACATCTTGAACATCTTAGAATGGTTTTGAGTAAGATATAATAAGAGAAGCTATTAATCAAAATCAATAAGTGAAATTTAATGAAGATAGAGTTAATATATTTGGTATTTTCCATTTAGAAATAAGGATTGAATATAGATAAGGAGAATATCAAATCCATAGTAGAATGGCCTACACCAATGAATGCATATGAGGTAAGAATTTTTCATGGTTTAGCTAGTTTTTATAGAAAGTTTATAAGTAATTTCAATAGTATTTGTGATCCAATTATATAAAAAAAAGGGAAACAAAAAACCATTGATATGGATAAAAGTAACTAATAATTTTTTTTAGATTCTAAAGAAGAAGATTACAAAGAAACCCATCCTAGTTTTGTCCAGTTTTCGCAAATTTTTCTAAGTAGAGTGTGATGCTATTGGGACTACCATAAGAGTTGTTTGGATTCAAGAAAGAAAAATAGTTTCCTAATTTAGTGAGAAAATTAATGAGGAAAAAAAAATAAACATATGACCAAGATTTATATGTTATTGTTAAAGACTTGAAGAAATGGAGGCATTACTTGATGCCTAAAGAGTTTGTATTATATATAGATAACCATCCTTTGTAATTTGTTAGTAGTCAAACTAAGATAAGTCAAAGGCATGTGAATTGGATTTAATTTTTAATTTTTTATAAATAATAATAATGGGCAAGGTAAATTTGTTTTAGATTCTTTAAGTAGGAGAAGTCTAATTTTATAGAAGTCTCAAGTGAAAATCTTAGGATTTGACATGTTGAAAGAGTTATACAAGGAAGATATTGATTTTAAGGAGGCATATGAAGCATGTGAGAAGACAATAATAAAATATAGTAGTCCATGGATATAATAAATGTTGTAAGAGGGACTATTATTCAATGGAAATTAACTATGCATACTAAAATGATCCACGAGGGAGAATCTACTAAAGGAGAAACATAGTGGCATTTTGGCAGGACCTTTTAGGCAAGATAAGACACTTGATAAATTAAGTACACACTACTATTGGTAAGGGATGCAAGATGATGTGAATATGTTTTTTGATAGATAAAAATAATGTCATTATGAAAAAATAAGAAGTCAAAACATAAGACTATATCAACCATTGCCCATTCCTAACAAGCCATGGGATTTAATAAGTATGGACTTTGTACTTGGGTTGATAAAGAATAAAAAAGGTAATGATTTCATATTTTTATTATTTTATAGGTTTTATAATTTTTATAACTTTATTCATTTTATAAATTCAATTAATTCAACCCATATTTCTAACCTATTCTTCAAAGAAGTAGTGAGATTGCATGGTCTTCCTAGGAGTATTATTTTAGACAAGGATACCAAATTTGTTGGACACTTTTAGAGTAATATTTGTAAGAAGTTGGGGAAAAATTTAAGATTTATATAAACTTACCATCCTCAGATTTATGTTCAAACTAAAGTGGTTAATATGAGCCTTAAGAACATTATCATAAGCTTGGTAAGTGACCATCTCAAACAATAGGATCAAGTACCAACTTAGGTAAAATTTGTATATAATTTTTCTATAAATAGAATAATAGGTTATATATAATTTAAAATTATGTATGGAGTCCATAAAATTGGATTATATTAGTTGATTAACTTGGGTAATCAAGATAAAATAATTACAAAAGATGAGGATTTTGCAACAACTATGCAAGAATTGCATAAGCAGGTAAAGTAACAACTAGAAAAAAGTACTAGTATAATAAAAGTGCGAATTTGAAAAGAAAATAAGTTAATTTTTAATTAGGTTATTTAGTTCTTTTTCAACATAGTAAATAATTTTTACCTAAATGGGGATATAACAAGTTACAAATGAATAAGATTAGACCTTGTAAGGTCTCAAGAAAATTTTATGCTAATGCTTATGAATTGGAGCTTATAATTGATATTGGAATCTCAAACATTTTAAATATATTATAAAAATATACTTTTATATAAGAGTATAAATTATATAAGAAATTGAAGATAAATATGATTAGATTAACCATTGGGAGTAGTAATTACCAAAGGTACAACTAGATCGGCCTAAAGTCATTATAGACAAGAAGGTAGTGAAGGGGATAAGAGAAAAAGAATAATTATATTAATTGGTAAAGTTAAATAAAAAATAAAGGATTAAACATGTATGAAACATTTATATATAATTAATTATGGTAGTAGTGTTGAAGAACACATGTGTAGGAGCTCATGAACACTATTTTTGTTTCTTGGCAGTCTGATGCAGGTGCATCACTGTAAATAATTAAATTGTGATAGTTTGTGGTCTTATAAGGTATTAGGAGTCTTTTTTATAAATTATAAGTCTTATATAGTATTTATTTTCTGTTTCTATGTAATTTAGGAGTGTTTTGGACTTTCTCACCAAAACCAAGAAATTCAAATTTTTGAATTGGTTTTGGACTTTTGAGAGATTTTTAGTAGGTTTCAAGGGTCATGATCCTTATGTGAGTTATCATTTGGGTATAATAATTTTTTTTTAATCTTACAGCTTCTGTAAATGTTTTAAACTATGTATTTCACCTTGATAAGTCCTAAGCTACATAGGGAAAGGGCTAAATTAAGCAATCTACAAGAGTCCTAGGTTAGTTGAGAAGACTTTGGTGAATGAAAAAAGAGTAAGCCCATTTGTAGTTAGAATATAAACCTATAACCAAGAAATAAGGAACTAAGAAAATAAAGGAACCGATGATAAAAGTAAGTTGTAGGTGTTTTTGTAAGGTTGATGGTTTATCCAAGGTAGCAAAGGTTTATATGTGCATATATGAATAAAGAAAGCCTTTCATGATTATTTTAGATATATATTAGACTTAATAATATACCAATTATTTTATATTAACCCTTTAAAGTCTTGATTCATATTTTTTGATGTTATTCAAGACAATAGAGTTCTAAAATAAGGTTCTAGATAATACAATCCAAATAGGAAGGTGAAACATGTAGGTTTTTATGATTGATTAAGAATAAATTCCACTTGGAAGAGATTAGAAAACAATTAATAAACCTAATAAAATTTATTAGTCCTTGAAAATCCTTAAAAATAAATATTTACAATTTTATTTTCTCTTGGCCCTACATAGACTAATAAACCCTAGTTTAGGGTTTAACTCACAAAAACTTTAATAACTCTCAAACGAACCATCTAAAAATCTTAGTTTCTTATATTTAGATGATATACAAGGTTTTTTAAATTATTCAAGTTTTTTTAATTCTTTATAGCCTCCATAGATGTGAATATAAATGATTGTGTTTTCTTTAGACCTAATTAAGCCTAAAATAGGGCTATAAACTATATTTCTTCATTTTTATTTAGGATCAAAGTTGTGGAGTGTTAGATAACTTGTTATTTGAGGAGTATAAAATGTTAATGAATGTTTTTAGATAATTTCATTATGGTTAAATTTTGAGTCAATCTATTGTATTATAAAAGAGACTTGGTAGACCTAGAAGTAAAGTGATAAGTCTATGGAAAGAGACCATCTTTTGAAGTGTATAGACCATATAGGTATTAAATTACATCATCACTTGTACTTTTTTTATAATAAATTTGGGACAAGGTATTACCCAATTCCTTTGAATTTTACCTTTTTTCTCTTATAGAGTCCTCAGATTATGACTCCCTAATTTACTTCATGTTTGCCTCCTTAGTTCCCTCCACCCTCTTACTAATCATAAAATTGGCATCCATATTCACTAGAAGGATTAGGGCCTAGTGGAGAATGATATTTAATATGTATTCTTGGTAAGCCTCCATTGAATTTTCAATTGACCTTAATAAGTAAACAATTAAACTAATAACATAAATATTATTGGAGTGATTTAATAGAAGAAAATGGTGGGAATGAACCAACCGATGTTTTACTTTTAGATTTATGTATTTCATAACATGTACACAAATTTTAGACCAAGGATAGGGAAGATTTACATACATGAACCTTTTTTCACCTTCTAGGCCATCTATTCTAAGTTATATAAGTTTTTGATAATCTCTAGTCTTTTGTGCCCTTGATTACTTCACACAACATACCTGTAGTAGAAATAATGATATCCTCCATGATGGTGATAGAAACACCTTTTATCCTAACTAACCTATCCTTACAAGCCCTATAAAATTTTATGGAAAGTTTGGGGTCATATCCAAATATACACTCCATGTATGAAGTCAACCTACCTCTCTAAGTTACATCATATTGAGGCATTAATCTTAATGTATACATAGGAAATCAACTCATTCCTATCTGGTCACCACCCATTTTAATATTTTTAAAAGTTTTTTTTTGAAATTCACTCCTCCTTTATTAAATGAATGGGACTTAATATTAGAGTGACTTTTGTTGATGATCTCACATTCTTTTAAATTATTTTTTTTCACTTCACATGCAATCCATCCTCTCCCCAGGAATATAAATAATTATTCAATTATGATTATTAATGTGGCACTCAATAACTTTAGTGTTAATCCAATGTATGAAAATCCTACGACCCCTCACTTGAAACAATATGATCATGGTCAATAGTAAGGAATTATGAATTATTTTTTCCTCCTCTTCTAATTTTCTAACAAATTAAGGCGGGGGTCCTCAAATTTGACCCATTTTTAAAACTATTTCTTTCCACTCCCATGTTGGCCATATAATAAACACAAACATTAAATTCCCTATAAACATTATTAATCATATTATCCTTAAAGCTATTAAGTATGATACTCACATCACTGGTCTCATTTTGAATGGTGTAATTGGGAGTTGACTTACCCTTGAGGCAATTTATGATATTCATTGAATCAAATTCAATTACCAAGTTCTGAATCTTGAGCTCAACCACCATCTAGTTTCCCTAAAGATATGATCTAGCTTCAACCACATGGTTATTATTAATACCCATCATGATATCATACATAATTATATAAATATGTCTATCATCCCTAATAACCACCCTCCCCTTACTAATACTAGATTGCATTTGGCAACCCCATAACTATTTAGCTTAATCTAATCCCTAGGAGGATTGGAACACTTAACAAGTCTCTTATCACTATTACTAGAATTTATATTTGAGGCCTTATGAAATTCTAACTTCTAAGTATAAAGGATTGTTGATGTGGGTTTTACATTCACCAAGGGTTCTTATGGGAAGGTATATAATGTTTTATGATTAGTGAAAGATTCACACCAAGGCACAAGTTACAAGTATTAGCTTATAAATAGTAACATGGTGGAATAGTGGTGAGTAGAATTGTTATTTACCTTAGATGGTTCATATATGATAGATGTCTAATTTTCAATCTTAATTCTACTTGAGGTGAATAGGTGGATCTAAGCTAAGGTGAAAAAGTCCAAAAAAGATAAAAATGATGGAAAGGTAAGTCAAAAAATAAGGGGTAATATGATATTATTATAGAATAAACCCTTTCAAGATAACCTACTATACTAATCCAGACACATATTATGAACCAATGCATGATGTGTGTTATTTGAAAGCACAAAACATAGACAAACATATTGAATAGTCTAAGGAAGTAGTTTCAAAAAAATTCAATATATATAATCAAGGATGTTGTTAGTACCAGATTTATATGCATAATTAATGTTACTAACAAGTTATAAGTATGATATATAACCAAAGAACTGATAATACTATTTTTTTTAAACCTTATCTCTACATATAACATACACCTAACCTATTACAAATTTATCAACTTAACAAAAAATATCCAATGAAACATAAAAAATTGAAAGAGAAAGAACATTCACACAAACTCAAAAAATATCTATATAAAATTTCCTTACTTGCATCAATTTCCAAAATTATCCTCCATTTTAAAATAGTTAACAAACATGCATATATAGCTTTGGACATGATCACATCATCCTCAGAGCTTATCTAAATTTATCAATTATAAAACAAGACTAACTCTTAATATAATGATGTAAAATCTACATGTTATACAATATACATAAATAATATTCTTAATTTATCTCTATAGCTCATGTATAAATATATAAACAACTCAATGAAAAATAGACTCTAGTAGTCAGTTCAATGACTATGGGTAGTACTCTGAGTTGAGTTTAAACTTGAACTAGATTGAATTGTAGTTGAAATCAGTGAACCAAAACTACCAAGAGTAGGGGATGCTGACATGGAACCTATCATAGAAAATCCTTACATAAATACAATGATTGTATTTATTGAAAGTACTACTATAATTATAACTACATTTGGTCCTAGTTGAGCATGAAAAGGAGTTGTTATATAAGCTAAGGTCATAAATATAGGACTTGTAGGAGTATTAGAAATGGTTTAATTATGATATGGAGACATGGTCATAAAAACTCAATCTCTAAAAGATGAAGCTCCCACTTGGGCATCCAACCATCCCTGCTATTCTATCTTTTCATATTCAATAACACATGATGTAAAGTCTAGTTCAATAGCTTCAAAATTGATTATAGGAATCTTAAATAGAATTGGTATATTATTCATTGTATTCCTATGTAAGTCCATTAAGGCTCTAAAATAGGTACTCAAGGATTATGACTATGCCACCTTGTCCCTATCAAAAGTGATCAATTGAATCACTTGGTCAATGGTTTTGAAAATTGTGCTTTCAACTTTTGTTATGAAGTTATTGGTAAAGTCTATAATAACCTATAAAAATTGTTTGGTTATAATTTGAACTAGTGACATATATAGGCAATTAATGCACATATCTCTTATAACCTAGATGGAATTTTTTTCTTGGCTTTCCAATTTCTCAACCAACTCATGCATTTTTATGTCATTTCATTAGATGACTTCTCTTGCTAGTCACATAATTCTAAGCTAAAGTAATATCTAGAAGTTGTAAAAAATTGAGATTTTTATGTTGCTTTTGCATTATTGTGTTATAAATAAAATTAAATTTGGCATCCAAGCTCTCCATAGAATCATAAAATTTTACCACATTATTCCATTATGGTTGTGATTCTACCCTTGATTGTCAGATAAAGCATACTATATTATAGAGTATTTTCACTGAGTTATGTAGGTTGTCTACTATATCTTTTGGAGGTTCTATTCTTCCTTGTGTATCTAGTATTTTTTTAGTCTACTGGATCTTATGAAATATCTTCAAGACTTCCTTAGTATCATCTACTAGGGAGATAGGGTATTTATGGATCTCATCTTCATCCCCATGTCTAGTTATTTTTTTCTTTGTCAATGAGATGAGTTCTTATTCTCTCAAAAAATTAGTAGGATTGCCTCAATTTATAAATATCATTAACCTCACCATTTTGAGTTTGTTTAAATCTCATCAAACTAAATGGTCAATTTAGGTTCCTCAGTGGTCACCAAATCTTCCCTAGTTGACTGCTCTGCTTGCACTTTCTATATTCATGTGGGAGTAACTAGTAAGTCTTAGGGATAAGTCTAAGAGGTGAGGGTGAAGTGCTTTGGGATGGAGTCATTAGAGTGGAAGGAGATGGAGGAATATATGGAGGTGACATGAGGATGGATGTAGATGGATAAGTATAAAGGAGAGGTGTATATAATGAAGGAAAAGGTGGGATGAATAACCTATCCTTTGAGATCTTGGTTTGAGGAGGTGTCTTGAAAACATATTTAGTGAGGTTAGGAGATTCTTGGATGGAGACAATTATTTATTATAATGAGAGAAAATGTGTAATAATAACACCTAATTATATAAGTAGATGTGACTATAGGGGATGTGTGGAAATTTTTCTTGAGATATAAGATATTCAAAATGTGGGTTGGTGACTATGGTGTCTAAGTCTAGTGTGGGAAGAATTTTTTATGTAATGGAAACCTAGGTTAATTTTTTCATAAATTGATCAATTGATGTATGTACAGTAATCATTGGATTAGTGGTAGGAATAATGTTATTAAAATAATCAATAGTTATAGTATGTACCATACTAGTTGAATCTAGAGAAGTCACGATAATTATAAGTACTATTATTTGCATATGGGAAATGGTAACCTATGAAAGGCCATGTTGAGAAGCTACTAAAGTGACCACATGTGAGACAATTGAAATTAGTTTATGTGATAGCCATAGTGATGATTTTCATGTTTTATTTTTTTACTTCTTCAATCTATTCTTGTCCTATACCCAGAGTGTGAAGAGGACTAAGACTTAAAGTTTCAAAATATCTATGTAAAGGCACCTTATAAAAGATATCTAATGATGATTCTACATATAGATTTCCTCTGTCAGGTGCCCCTCAAACAACAAACATGCTCTGGTACTAATTGATGGGGAATCTAAGAACAAACACACTTGTTCTGATCCCACTTGTAAGGATCTTGCTCCTCAAAAAGAGCACAATATGATTACCAAACTTAAGAAATTAAACATGAAAAAATATACTAGAAACACAAGTAACTAGAATTCACCAATATCACAGAATATGAGAGACAATATACGATCTTATATTAATACTTGTACAGAAAAGAACACAATAAAGAGCCACCTAACTCTTCCACCTTACAGAGGCTTCCCACACCCCAAGTGTAGAGTAATTCTTCTTCAAAAACACTCTCCTACCAAAAACGGTCCCAACAACCAACTCACACATAGAATTGGTGTTCACCTCTCCAACCAATCAGTAATAACCCTGCCAATACACCAAGCACTCTATAGTACTTCAAGTTGATCTCCCATGAACCTGCAACCTGCAATTCAACAGACCATACTAACAATGGAAGGATCTCCCTTGCCTTCCTTTCTAGCTCATAATGGAACTAAGAGAAACACACACTTTGTTCTCTTCACTAGCACACAATACAATACATGCCAATGGGTCTATAAATAGATCCCAGACTTAAACAATAACTTAGACACTTAGTTTACTATAATTATCCATGTAGCTCAAGACTCACAATAGCCTTTACATGCAAACACTCTGTTCACTAAACTAATTGTTTGTGCAACGAACAATCTGGAACACACAGGCAACCAATGCCGGTCCCTGCTTGCCTGGTTCTACCAACATCGGCTGACTTCCTACCGATGCCGATTGCCTTCTACACTGATCATGACTGATGTTGGTCATGCTACCGATGCCAGTGCTTCTGGGTCTTTAGCAACCTCCTTTTCTTTGTCTGCAACAAGTTAAAGCTTTTAGCTCCACAACCTAACAATCTCCCACTTAGAGATAAATAGCTGCAACTGTACCTATACCTGTACACCATCTAGTTTGTTCCCTTGGCTCTGTATCCCTCTTCAAGATCACTCTTGAAGACCAACCACCAAAAAACCTGTAGTGCAAAACCTGTCATCCAAATCACCTGCCACATCCACATCTACAAACCATGTAGAAAATAACTTGAACCTGCATATCATGTGCACCTACTGATGGTCCCTCTAAGAATTCACTGAACTGCCCTCTAATGCTTCTTTCTTGGATTGGCTCCTAACTTTTGGACAACTCCCACTGCTTGGGAAAACTCAGGCTAGTACATACCATGCACTTAACCTCATTATGTGAATCAAGACATTGTTCTGTGAACTATCCAACCATCAGCGTGCTCACCGGTCTCACACAATCATCCTGAAACAAAGTCAACATATGACCTTCCATGTCCCTAGAACACACTCATGCCAAAGAATCTTGTTGCTCCCAGATTCTCCATGACACACCCCTGAACTAGCTTTACCTTTAGTTCAACAATACCTATATATGTAACCCTGCAACAAGCACATCATACAGTATTAGGATAATGTAGCTAATATTATCCAACTTGGTAAAGAGAAACAAAATGATCAAACCTCTATTGCCCTACAGCTTACTCAAGACCATATACCTTGATCTTCCGTCTCACATATCCATTTCCGCTCTTCCTTATCCTGAACATCCATTTGTCTCTCAGTGCTTACTTCCAGCTGGCAACTCCACCAAAAACTCCCATTTGGTTCTCCTCCAAGGAATCACATCCTCCATCCATGCCAAGCTCCCACTGTTTCCTAGATCTACCTATTTTGCTTCTTTAACAACTTCCTGGTTCTTTACCATAAGTGAGCAACAAGTAGTGTAAAGAAGGGAAATGATGAATTTGAGGCTTACCTACCCTTTAAGTCCTCCATATGGGTGCTTGAGACTCCTTGACAGCTTGCTATCCACCCAAAATTTGTCTCAGTGACCGATGCCGGTCACATTCCAGTTTGCACTCGACTGATGTCGGTTCCTTGCGACTACCTCATCGCTGACATCAATTTTCCCCTTGTCGACGCTGGTGTTTATCTACCCTGAGTCATCGATGTCGATCTGCACATAGTTGATGTCAGTCCCTATCTGGATGTTGACGCTGGTTTTCCTACTGATGTCGGTCTCTGTGTTTTGCTTGTGAGAACTGACCTTTTCCCGTGAGCTCCTTTTGGATCAAACCCTTGTCTAAATCACCCTTGCTCTGCTCAAAATTTTTTTGCCCCTTATGCTGAACTCTGTCCATCACCTTATCCTTAAAAACCAAGGCTTTCTTGCTCTTGTCACTAACATCAGATTCCTCAAGAAATGTCACCTTCTTCTTCTGTATACAGAGATCTTGATCTATACCCATTGACTCAAGAACATACATCTCCTTCTTATTCATGTGACCAAGCCTATTAAGCCACATCTTTGAATTTACAACTGAAGTAGATAACCCAAAAAGAGAATCAGTAATACAAGTAGATAGATAAAGCGTACCTACTTTCTTACCTCTTGATACAACAAATACACCCTTGATAACCTTCCAAGAGTCTACTGTCAGAGTTACTGTGCAACCCTCATCACCCAACCTTCCTACAAAAACCAAACTTTGCTTCAGAATTGGGACATGCATGACCTCCTTCAACACCCATGTGTTGTCCATCTACAATCTCAGCTGCACTTTCCCTTTGCCAACCATCTGACAAGGCTTACCATCCCCTACATAAATTTCTCCAAAGTCTCCCTAGACATACTCATGAAAAAATTCCCTAAATGGGGATGCATGAAAAGAGGCACCAGAATCTAAAACCCAAGATTCTACTTTATCTAAAGAACATACCAGAGTACCATGTGTAATGAAATCTGCAACATCTACTTCTTATTCATGTCCTTCATGATGATCTGCTACCAACCAACAATCTTTATTTTTCTGCTCTTTCTTTCCATATCTCTAGTAGGGTATTCTGCCATACCTGAACTTGGACCTCCTGCTATTAAACTTCTCCATTCGTAGCTTACTATCTTCCGCCATTGCTCTACTCCCACTCAATCTAAAACCCCTGAGAATGACCTATAATCAACAAACACTACCAGATCTGAACCACCTGTTAGTCAACCCAACCAAAAGCTATGATACCAACTTGTCAGGTACCCCTCGAACAACAAACATGCTTTGGTACCAATTGATGGGGAATCCAAGAACAAACACAATTGTTCTGATCCCACTTGTTAGGATCTTGCTCCTCAGAAAGAGCACAATATGATTACCAAACTTAAGCAATTAAACATGCAGAAATATACCAAAAACACAAGTAACTAGAATTCACCAATAACACAAAATATGAGAGACAATATACGATCTTATATTAATACTTGTATAGAAAAGAATAAAATAAAGAGCCGCCACACTCTTCCACCTTACAGAGGCTTCCCACACCCCAAGTGTATAGTAATTCTTCTTCAAAAACACTCTCCTACCAAAAATGGTCCCAACAACCAGCGCACACACAGAATTGGTGTTCACCTCTCCAACCAGTCAGTAATAACCCTGCCAGTACACCAAGCACTCTATAGTACTTCAAGTTGATCTCCCATGAACCTGCAACTTGCAATTCAATAGACCATACTAACAATGGAAGGACCTCCCTTGCTTTCCTTTCTAGCTCATAATGGAACTAGGAGAAAAACACACTTTGTTCTCTTCACTAGCACACAATACAATACATGCCAATGGGTCTATAAATAGATCTCAGACTTAAACAATAACTTAGACACTTAGTTTACTATAATTATCCATGCAACTCAAGACTCGAAATAGCCTTTACATGCAAAAACTCCATTCACTAAACTAACTATAAGTGCAACGAACAGTTCTGAAACACACAGGCGACTAACGCTGGTCCTTACTTTCCTAGTTTTGCCGACGTCAGCCGACTTCCTGCCAATGCCAGTTTCCTTCTACACTGATCATGACCAATGTCGGTCATGTTGCCGATGCTAGTGCTTCTAGGTCTTTAGCAACCTCCTTTTCTTTTTCTGAAACAAGTTGAAGCTTTTAGCTCCACAACTTAACAATCTCCCACTTGGAGATAAATAGTTGCAATTGTACCTATACCTGTACACCGTCTAGTTTGTTCCCTTGGCTTTGTATCCCTCTTCAAGATCACTCTTGAAGACCAACCACCACAAAACTTGTAGTGCAAAACCTGTCATCCAAATCACCTGCCACACCCACATCTACAAACCATGTAGAGAATAACTTGAACCTGCATAGCATGTGCACCTGCTACTGGTCCCTCTAAGAATTCACTGAACTACCCTCCAATGCTTCTTTCCCAAATTGGCTCCTAACTTTTTGACAACTCCCACTGCTTGGGAAAACTCAAGCTAGTACATACCATGCACTTAACCTCATTATGTGAATCAAGACACTGTTGTGTGAACTGTCCAACCATCGGCATGCTAACCGGTCTCACACAATCATCCTGAAACAAAGTCAACATATGACCTTCCATATCCCTAGAACACACTCATGCCAAAGAATCTTGTTGCTCCCAAATTCTCCATGACACACCTCTAAACTAGCTTTACCTTTAGTTTAGCAATACCTGTATATGTAACCCTACAACAAGCACATCATACAGTAATAGGATAATGTAGCTAATATTATCCAACTTGGTAAAGAGAAACACAATGATCAAACCTCCATTACCCTACAGCTTACTCAAGACCATATACCTTGATCTTTCATCTCACATATCCATTTCTACTCTTCCTTATCCTGAACATCCATTCATCTCTCAGTGCTTACTTCCAGCTGGCAATTCCACCAAAAACTCCCGTTTGGTTCTCCTCCAAGGAATCACATCCTCCATCCATGCCAAGCTCCCACTGTTTCCTGGATCTACCTATTCTGCTTCTTTAACAACTTCCTAGTTCTTTACCATAAGTGAGCAACAAGTAGTGTAAAGAAGGGAAATGATGAATTTGAGGCTTACCTACCCTTTAAGTCCTCCATATGGGTGCTTGAGACTCCTTGACAACTTTCTGTCCACCCAAAATTTGTCTCAGTGATTGATGCCTCTCACATTCTAGTCTGCACCTGACCGATGTCGGTTCCCTACGACTGCCTCATCACTGACGTCAGTTTTCCCCTTACCGACACTAGTGTTTATCTGCCCTGAGTCAATGATGTCATTCTACACATAGCTGATGTCAGTCCCTGTTTGGACGCCAATGCTGGTTTTCCTACCGATGTCAGTCTCTGTGTTTTGCTTGTGAGAATTGACCTTTTCCTGTGAGCTCCTTTTGGATCAAACCCTTGTCCAAATCACCCTTGCTCTACTCAAAATTCTTCTGTCCCTTGTGTTAAACTCTATCCATCACCTTATCCTTGAAAACCAAGGCTTTCTTGCTCTTGTCACTAACATCGGATTCCTCAAGAAACGTCACCTTCTTCTTCTGCATACAGAGATCTCGATCTATACCCATTGACTCAAGAACATGCATCTCTTTCTTATTCA
Organism: Torreya grandis; assembly: GCA_037957365.1. Taxonomy (NCBI): domain Eukaryota; kingdom Viridiplantae; phylum Streptophyta; class Pinopsida; order Cupressales; family Taxaceae; genus Torreya; species Torreya grandis. The sequence goes on along the minus strand of JARHVA010000693.1, from coordinate 4,143,134 downwards.
TGTGACCAAGCCTATTAAGCCACAACTTTGAATCTACAACTGAAGTAGATAACCCAGAAAGAGAATCAGTAATACAAGTAGATAGATAAAGCATACCTACTTTATTACCTCTTGCTACAACAAGTGCACCCTTGGTAACCTTCCAAGAGTCCACTGTGAGAGTTATTGTGCAACCCTCATCACCCAACCTTCCTACAAAAACCAAACTCTACTTCAGAACTGGGACATGCATGACCTCCTTCAACACCCATGTGTTTTCCATCTGTAATCTCAGCTGCACTTTCCCTTTGCCAACCATCTGACAAGGCTTACCATCCCCTACACAAATTTCTCCAAAGTCTCCCTGGATGTACTCATGAAAAAATTCCCTAAATGGGGATGCATAAAAAGAGGCACCAGAATCTAAAGCCCAAGATTCTAATTTATCTAAAGAACATACCAAAGCACCCTGTGCAATAAAATCCACAACATTTGTTTCTTCTTCATGTCCTTCATGTTGATCTGCTACCAACCAACAATTTTTCTTTTTCTGCTCTTTCTTTCCATATCTCCAGCAGGTTATTCTACCATACCTAAACTTCAACCTCCTGCTATTAAACTTCTCCATTCGTAGCTTACTATCTTCTACCATTGCTCTACTCCCACTCAATCTAAAACCCCTAAGAGTGACCTGTAATCAACAAACACTACCAGATCTGAACCACCTATTAGTCAACCCAACCAAAAGCTCTGATACCAACTTGTTAGGTACCCCTTGAACAACAAACATGCTCTGGTACCAATTGATGGGGAATCCAAGAACAAACACACTTGTTCTGATCCCACTTGTTAGGATCTTGCTCCTCAGAAAGAACACAATATGATTACCAAACTTAAGCAATTAAACATGCAAAAATATACCAGAAACACAAGTAACTAGAATTCACCAATATCACAGAATATGAGAGACAATATACGATCTTATATTAATACTTGTACAAAAAAGAATACAATAAAGAGCCGCCACACTCTTCCACCTTACAGTGGCTTCCCACACCCCAAGTGAACAGTAATTCTTCTTCAAAAACACTCTCCTACCAAAAATGGTCCCAACAACCAACTCACACACAAAATTGGTGTTCTCCTCTCCAACCAGTTAGTAATAACCCTGCCAGTACACCAAGCACTCTATAGTACTTCAAGTTGATCTCCCATGAACCTGCAACCTGCAATTCAATAGACCATACTAACAATGGAAGGATCTCCCTTGCCTTCCTTTCTAGCTCATAATGGAACTAGGAGAAACACACACTTTGTTCTCTTCACTAGCACACAATAAAATACATTCTAATGGGTCTATAAATAGATCCCAGACTTAAACAATAACTTAGACACTTAGTTTACTATAATTATCCATGCATCTCAAGACTCACAATAGCCTTTACATGCAAACACTCCGTTCACTAAACTAACTATTCGTGCAACGAACATTTCTAGAACACACAAGCGACTGATGCCGGTCCCTACTTGCCTGGTTTTGTCGACATCAGCTGACTTCCTGCTGATGCCGGTTGCCTTCTGCACTGATCATGACCGACGTCAGTCATGCTGCCGATGCCAGTGCTTTTGGGTCTTCAACAACCTCCTTTTCTTTGTCTATAACAAGTTGAAGCTTTTAGCTCCACAACCTAACATCCTCCATATGTTAATTATAATTCCCCTTATTATTCTATTTCATCTAAGGTTCTTTTGTCTCCTTTTTTTATGTGATAATAAGAGTTTATAGGGAGGTAGGACGAGAACTTACATAGGTTTATACAAAAGGGGTGTTTATCACCTATAACTAATGGGGAGAAGGGATATGAATTATTATTAGATCCTGAAGTGGAATTATTATTGTGGCTATTGATGTGATTGTAACTATGAAATTTGGTGTTATGGGTTCCCATACATCCATAGTTTTTTTATTCACCTCTTTTATATTTAGGGAATTTTTTAGAATTCCTACCCTCAGTTGCTCATCAGTCTCTACTTCTATTTCTTCCTCTACTTAAGGTTATATAATTTGTATAGAGTCTTTTTCATCTTATTTTATTATGATTACATCTTCTCTTATTATATATGAATCATATTAGGTTGTCTAAGTTATCCTCATAGACATCTATGCCTTTCTCATTCTCACATAAAATTTATAATCATCCTCAAGATTGAGAAATATTAGGTCATGCTCATAATCTTGATGGCCATAATATTACTTGAATTTCTTATGAAACTTGTCTATTTATTGTTTATTACCTTTTTAGGATTCCAATATTTATACTTAGACAATCTAAACTTTAATTAACCTCTATGTTTTAAAGTCTTTTCCAACTTCTCTCAATTTTGGAACTATTGCCTTCTAATGTTGAGGGGTGTATTATGATATTTGGCCAATTTGGCCTTCCTCAGATGAGGCCTTCCTCATATCATCATCTATATTATTAGATATTTAATAGGCTATCTCTTACTCGACCAATTTATCTTGTATAAGTCTTGGTAGCAACAAGGGTGATAACAATTTTCCCTCAACTTTGATGATAGTGTGATCTAAATAGAATCAATAGTCCCCTAATGACCTAAGTGATATCTTTATCTTATTTGACAACCTAGGCATAGGTTGCCCATTTATTAATTTGTAGACCATTAGGCAAAATATGTCTACTATTTTTTACATATGATCCCTATATTTATGTATATGAATATGGTCAAAGTCATCAAAAATCTAATTTATCTCCTTCAGATCTAAAGGTAGAGTGTTGGATGGGGTAGTAGTTCCATAGATAGAATATACCAAATATGAAAGCATGTAGAAGTTGGCATATACTTGGTCATGCATATGGTCAATTTTAGATTTTAAGTTGAAGATTATGATTTCCCCAAATGGGGGAATGCATTTTAATTCCAAAATAATGGAAAATAATGGGACCCAAATATCATCTACACGAGTGATAAATGAAGCTCGATGTAGTATGTTTAATAAGACCATAATAATTATAATGCAAGATATGAATTGGGCAATAGGGACCTTGTTATTCATGGAAAAATTAAGAGAGTTATAGGCCCATATTAATAGGTTAATTATAATTTTTCTATATTTTAACTAGTTATTAACTATTGTTTGGTTGTATATAATGTTTGGTTGTGGCAGTTGATATAAATTTTCAAATGTTAATCTACCTACATATGCCATAGGATGCACACTATTTTTATAATTGAAAACATCTCTTGTGTAAGCATCTACTATAAAAAAATTAAACACTGGGTCAATGTAAGGGAATACCTCTAGTTTTAATGCCACATAATGGATTTTGACTATTCTTATTTATAGTAGGTAATCTATGTAATCTCTTTGGTGCATGTATAAGTTGTCTTTGTCCTTGTATGGTCAAATAACATTAATCTTTGCATATATTACCAAATAATTTTTTAATGCTCTAAGTAATTTAGTTTTGTTAAATTATGTGTTTTTAAATTCATTCTTATTATGGAATAAGTTTTTGGTTCTTAGCCTCTATTGTTGAATGATTTGAGCTTTATGTTAATTTTGAAATATAGGGATTTTAGTCATTATGGAGATTTGGATAGTAATCCATAATTTGGTAATTTGAAAATGTAATTTAATTCAACCTAGGAACATATCATATAATCTATTTTCTTGTCTTACAAATTCATATCTTGAATCCTTCATGCATGAGAATTAATTGCAGAGTAACAATTGTTATCATCCATTTATCAAATTTGAATTTTATATTATGAAATTAGATTTAATGGGTTTACTTGACACATGGTGCTTCACTAGTGATTTAACTATTTATTCACCTATTTTGACTTTTGGTATGGTTTAGATCTGTTAAAGTTATCATTATGTAATTGATTCATGGCCTTTTGCTCTTACTAATATGTAGTTGACTATCACTGTAATATGTGTGGCATATTTTATTTTAGTTTCTTATTTATCACATATCACTAAATCTTTGGCTCTGTTAATATATGGAGTGGGAGGGGATGACATGTGGTATAACACATGCTAGATGACCAATTATAATGACCACATAACACAATCAAATTATGACACATAGAAGATGAATATATAGAGGGTACCATGTGGGACTCTATCATCTAAATTATTAATATGTATCTCATTTTTTTATATATTAGATTTTGAACATTTAGATATGAACACATTTCATGATCTCACTCATTCAACTAATCAGTTATTATATAATTTTTTCTTTATGTCTCTAGGCCTAACATCAAATGAGATTGAGACATGTGGATCAATTTTGATTATTTAGATGGTAATTTTATATTATGAATTATAATTCTATCATGAGAGGCTTGATGTAGTGAGATGGAGACATGTGGCATGATCTCTCTCAATTGGTTGGTCATAGAATTTCATAACTTTGTTTTCCACCAAAGTCCTATGATCAATGAGGTAGTGACACTTGGCACAATCTTATGCAATTATTTAGTCGCATGGATATAATATTTGTAAAATTGATTTATCTTTTAGATGTAATGAAGTTGTGACACATGGCATGAGCTCTTTTATTCAAGATACCTAAAACTTAATAGTGTGAATAGTCATTGATACTTTATAAAACTTTGGTGAAGTAATGACACCTATTAATAATACACTAACTTATAACATGAAAAACCAATAAACTTGACAAGCAAATTTTAACTTGGTTAGTCGCATAAATAAAAATAAGGACCAAAAACCAAATTAATATACCAATTTAAAGCCAAATTTTTTAAAATAAAAAAGTGAATAAAAATATTTAAGCTTTATTATGAAATCATTTTAGGGTAAATTCATGTCTTAATAGGGACTAGACATAGGATTATCAAGATAAATGGTTCCCTATTTGATTTTTAAAAAAATGGGGCATGTTGGTCATAACAAGGACCAACTTAAGAACCTCTCCTATCAAATATTTTTAATTAGGTAAAATGGCATTCCAATTATCCTTCATATCCTTGATTTTCAACACCATAAATCTTAAGATTCCTTTTTAATCCCTAAATATGTGAGTATTTATTTCCTTCCATAAACCCCAAAAAATGTGAGGGAGTGTTGTCTTCCATAGTAGGTCTAGCACCAATTGGTTTAAGAGAGGGTTCCATTTTAAAATAAGGTCCCATATTGAATTTGGTTTCACCCAAGTAATGTTAAATTTATCCAAGATGAAATTCAAGGTATTGGCAACAAATGGGTAGTCCAAACAATTATACTTAAATTAATTTCTCATCCCTTTCAAACACAACACATCTTTTATGGATTGATAAACCTCTTTTCATGAGTTGTCAATAGTCAATATATATTTGATTATTAGGGTTTGAGTTGAGTCTTTCTTTGTGAATGTTTAATGTCTTCACAATTATATATATTAAAAGGTTTATCAATATTCTTTTGTTGTGCTCAAGTGAGTGGTTATGTCTTCGATATTAAATTATATGTTGGTGTAGTAAGATTACATGATATTTACTATGCATTTATTTTTTGTTATCAAATATTAAGATAGTTAATGTAATGGAAGTTTTCTACACTAAGGAGTACATTGTATGTAAATATTTGTTAATGAATATCAAAGAATATTAAATAAAATAGATGAGTTGTGTGTCTATTTTATTACTAGGGTTTGAGTTGAGTATTTATATGTGAATAATTAATACCTTCATATTTATATCTATATTAATGGGATTATTGGTATTCTATTGTTGTGATAAGATGAGTGATATCATCTTTGGCATTAAGTGATAAGATTGTGTAGTAAGGTTAAGTGTCCTTTCTATTTTTTTCACATGATCAAGCCTATGTAGGGATAATGAAGGTTAAGAAATACCACAACACATTCCATTATAGTGAACACATAGATATAAGGGAATTTATATGTTATTAGGTATCCTCTTCTTCTTGTTTCTTCTTGTTTTCACCTCTTGACTTGTTTATTGCTTGGTTGATCCTCCTCTTATTTATTATTTTTGTTTTATCTTCATGGATTTTATTATTATTGATTAATTAATTTTAATTATTTATTAAGGTCTTCAAATAATTATTAAAAAAACATATATTATTTTTCCTTTATCTTTGTGTGTTATATTGTTACACAATTTAGCATATCATGATTATCTTCCTATTATTAGATGACTTACTTATACAATGTTTACACACATGTTGTTGATGGTATCATTGAGTTATATGTAAAATTAAAAAAATGAAATATAATTATGGGTTTATATTTGTGTAAAAACTTCATCATGTCTAAATTAGGGGCATCCTCACATTGGGGTCATGCTTACATTGGGAACATTTTTTAGTTGTGCTTTTGGTTCTATATTTTTTATTTGAAGTTTTATTATTATATTGATTTTTTCTCATATTATACATATTTTGATCCATATATATATCTTACATGACCCATTAATTTTTTTTTTTTTAAAATTCTAAATTATTTCACATGATTTTTATATTACATGTTTTTTTGCTTTCCCTATGATTGTTTTTATTTCTTGTGCATGATTTTTTATGTTGATTGGTTTTCCTTTATTTTTTCCTCTATATATGATCATATAGTTTTATAATCTGTGTCACTTATATGTGATTTATTTATTTTTTGCTTTTGGTTATTTAATTTCAATTATTTTCTTCACTTTCTATATGTGTTTACATGGTTATGCATGGTTATATTGTTTGAATATACTATATGTTTGGTGCCATGATTTACATCATACACACTATTACTTATGTTATTACATGCTTAGTGCCTAAGTTTCCATGGTTTCTACCATGCATATATTTTGTCATATTATTATTATTATGATTTATTGCTTATTATTTTTCATATTGGGCATAATACATCTATGTTATTATAAATTTTACATTACTTATATCAAGGAAGGTACTTTCCATATGTCCTTTTGCATGTCATATTCATATTAATAAATTATGTTTTTACTTAATTTTTATATATTATCCATAATGTAGCATATTGTTACATAGGGGGATATTGTTTGACCCCACTTTCCATTCCATTTATTATATTGTTTCTACTTTAGTATATTAGTATTGGGTTATTGATGAGATTTGATGATGACGCATTTTTTTGATTATATTCATGTGTTACAAACATGATTTAAATATTATTATAAATTATTATTTTATAAATATTACACATAGTTCATGTAACATTTTCCTTTAAGATGACTGATATACAATAACATCAATAATCTAAAAAGGGAGCAAATGGTTGGTTTATTATACTTTTAGTTACATGATTTTGACAGGTTACATATATTTTAAGAGGTTATAAAGAGGTTGAAAAAAATTATTATTTAGGTGGGAAGTAGATTTTTCCACTTTCTAGGGTTAATTGGACCCACATATAGGTTATTTTTCTACTCAAGATGGTTAGTTAGACCCATGCTTCAGTTATTTTGGCCACTTGGTAGGGTTATTTGGACACATAATAGTTTAATATGTTTTATATATGGAAAAATGGTTCACATAAAAATATTTTAATTAATTTATAATTTATAATTTCATTTATAAATTATTTTCATTATTTACATATCAATTTATATAAACATTGATATACTTTCAAATGTTCACTTTTTATTATAGGTACACTTTGTATTATGGGAATACATGGTAAAATATATAAATATACTATAATATAGGAAAGATAAAATACCATAATATGACCAAATACATATATAAATGATTCTCTACAAAGAGAGGTAAGGATATAAGAAAAATGTTTGTGTAAAAAGGGTATCAAAGATATAATAATAAAACCACATGCAAAGAACTGAAAAATAAGGAAACCTGGATCCAAGAAACTAATAAGGTAAGATAATAAGATATAATACCAAATATATAACAAGGATTTTAGTTTCATTAAAAGGTAGTGAAATCTAACCTAAGCATGGATAAAGGAATCTAACTATTTGTTTAATGTGTTTTTAATATTTAACAATGAAATACTAAGAATAACTAAACTATTGAAAACTAATTTAAATATAAAAAATGTTCAGATATGAATGTAAAATATAGAATTTATATAATTTTAAATAAGCTAAATATAATAAAATGACTAAAATATATTCAAAAAGAGCTTGGATCTAATTTGTTGCTAACTGTGTAGGTTGATTATGACAAGATACTAGCTAAAAATAAATGTGAACTATGTCACATATAAAAATATAAATTCAAAATGTGTTAAGGAAACGCCATAATAGGAGGACAAGGACACATTATGGCCTTGTCTATTGATTGTAGCCTCACCCTAGTTGATTATATGACTAATTTTCTAATCTAAGTACATGCACCTATGTGTGAGGGTTTATTGTTTTATATGTGTGCCAATTTTATGTACAAAAGATTTGAAAAAGAAAACCTATATCATCAAGAATAAAATATAGTGGAATAGATGATATATTATTAGAAAACCCTATGTAATCTAAGTGCTACCTACATTGCAAAAATGGTCCTCAATCTGATGTAGTTCTCCCTCCTAGAGTGTGTGAATCTTGACTTTTTTATATGAACGAAAATAGATTGATTTATTTAAATGAATAAAAATGAGTGCCATTCATGTAAAATAAAACATATTAAAAATTGGCCTATGACTATTAGAATGCTTCAAAATTATAATTGGAAGAAATAGTGCTCTTTTGCTCAATGTGCATTTGAATTTATAAGTGATTGTTAGATGATGATTTTAGAAGCCTTGATGATATTATATAGAGGAAAATTAAAAATATTTTCACTAATATAAATTGATAAAATTTAAAGAGGGGGTAAAATGAAATGACTCAAATTTTAAAAGTTATCATTAAGGTGTAGGAGATACAATTGCACTAGTAGATAAGGTTGTAGGGCAACCCTATTAGACATATCACAGTCTCATCTCATAAGGATAAAGACTTATATAATTTGGTTGAAATGAGTCTGTAAGAGAATATTTATGTATAAATGATATTATAAGTGGTTGTAATATATATTTTAGAGTAGTGAATGCTACCTTAGAGATTAAAAGTTAACAAAATGGAGAATAGACCAAGCAAGGGTAAGGATATCAATATTAAACATTGTCAAGCACTTAATGATTAAATTTTAGTGTCTACATTTTAACCCAATTTATTCTAGTGATGTAATGGAATGAAATTACTAGATTAAATTAGATGTGAACCTATGTGTGTATATACACTTTTATTTTTGATGTGGAGCTTGATTGTGCAATACAATTTAATGTAGAACCTATAACAATGCCAATGAAAGTAGTTATTGTCTATATTTGAAAATTAAAAATTTGGAAATTGGAATTTGAAAATTGAAAAGAGATCAAGGACAATATACACCTGATAGAGTATGAAATCTAGTTTCTCTATAAATTTAAAAAAAAAGATAAGTGCTTACCCCCTTGGTGAGGCATTTGGAGAAATATTAAAACTATGGAAAATTAAGAGTGATCCAGTCTCAATTTTAAATTTTTGAAATATCTTGAGTTAGAAATATTGTATGATATGATTATCATTTGATTATGTAGACTAATATGTAAAATAATTGAATTGTTGGAACCATAAAATATGTCCCAATACATTGAAAAATGTGTAACCATAGATGTTGAATTCCACTAAAATCTAACATGGCCCACTTGAAAAGTGATATGAATCACAAAACTATAGATAGATCTAGGTTGTATTTGAAAATTTGCACCTTTGAAACTTTTGAACTTGAAAATTTTGAAATTTACATATAGAAACATGAACATGAATGAACATCATGCCCCTTCTATCTATACTTTATTGATATAAAATGTTATTTTGAACTTGTAAATTTTGATTTTTAAAAAAAATTGTAAATATTTAAAAATTTTAACTTGTAACTGTAGGAATGAATGGTGATGTGTGCCACATGCCCCCATAATTTGAAAATTATTAATCATGCTATATCTAAAGACTATATATTGACATGAATATGAAATTTTCTCATGGGTACTTAACTTCCCAAGACCATCACATTATAATGCCCCAATTTTGAGATAAGATATATAGCCTACAAGTTACTAATATCAAAACATAAATGTGAAAGATGTAATCATGAATTGTCATATTTGAATATTTTAATTGCATTACATCATAGTATTAAATATGGAATTGAATTGGATATGAAACATGTGTATATATATAATTGAAGCACATAATCATGATGTGTATGATATGTATCATACCACAAGAGTAAATTATAGAATATAAGTAATGAATAATATGAATCATGATACCATAGTAATAATTAATAATAATTGAAAGTGTCATAAAATGTCACATAATTTTCATATATAGTCACACATAAGGTTCAAAGGCCACATACAATGGACATGAATATCAGATAAACATATAAGGCTAAGGGTCACACTCAAATGGCATTATAATGTCAAACAAGAAAGAACATATATATATATATATATATATATATATATATATATATATATATATGTCACACATACAATGCCAAGGGATACACACAATAAGAAATAAAATCCTATTTTATCACATGGAAAACTAAGAGTGTAAATATAAGCATAGAGAAAATGAGACTAGTCTATAACAACCATATGTATCAATGTCATTGTTAGCAAATAATATTTACATGTAACACAATGTAAAGTATAAGTGGTTAGAAAAAAATATATGATATATAATTAAACATGGTATAGAGTTTGTGCATATATACAACCTATTGAAGTATTCATGAAGAATGAAGATATGCCCCAAACTAGACATGTTATTGGGTAAAAAGGTATCCTGAAATCAAATAACCATGTGAGAATATGTCCTTCATTACACTCACATACCTCATGAAAAGATTTTTTTTTTAGAAAATTGAATTATTTTATCTACTTTATATGAAATAGATAACACATGTAAAGAAGTAAGCTATCAAAATTTGAAAAATTATTGTTAGGTCCTAATTTTGAATATTTAAAATATTTTGATTTTTTTTGAAGTTTTAAAATATTTTAACTTAAAATATCTGAAATTTTTTGAAGATAAATGGATTTGAAAATAGAAATTTGAGGATTAAAACAATCCTCAACAAGGTGTTAAAGCATAAGGAGAAGGAAGGAAAGCAACATTCCCCTACCGTATGTGTAAATGAATCATGTAAATGTAGCATAAATGATTAATAAAGATAAGAATGTACATGATACTTAATGGAAAAAATTATATGTGTGCTAATGTAGAATTAGAGAGATGTGATCATTTAAATATCATGAAAACCATAGCATGATAAATATGCAATAGTAAGCAAGTATAATGCCATAGAAAATATGTATTAAATTTTTTGTATGGCAATTGTTTTTAGATTATTAAAATTAGTTTAAAAATGAAGAGGGAAAGTACAAAAAGTGGAAAATAAATCCAAGGGTTATAATAATGTCTAGAGAAGGGACTAAATAAGTCGCAATGAATTGAAAGAAAAGAAGCTATGTGCAAAGGAAATTTATGAGTAACTAACCAATTAAATTATTAGAAGAAAGTTCCCATGGATTTCCTATGTAAAGGGTATATCCACATAATTTTGTGATAAACCACTAATTTTAATAGGATGCCTTTGTGTGGAACTATCTGATCCATTATATTTTATCCTAGGTGTTATATGGTTCATATATGTCATAATTGTATTAGATGTCTATATTAGAGTATGCTCTACTTTGTGCTCTTGTGTTGTGATTATATTATCCTTTGAAATGGTGATCATTGCATGATCTTGATTAAATGTTAGAGAATCATAATGATTATTGATTGTTTCTTCCATTAATATTTGCCATGATCTTTTAAGGATTACACTGCATTTATCTAGATTAGGATCAATATGAAATAGTGTTGAACATGGTTTGGGACCAAGAGTGATTGGGCATGTGATATATCATATGCAATGTTTTTATTCCATAGTTTTATTGAGATTTTATGTATCATACACATTATATTTGAGAAGAGTTAGGCTACACATATTAGCTTCTTGTAAGTGAATAACCACAATATTGGTGCATTGTTACCATCCATGAGTGGCTTAATAATGAGAGGCTCTAGATATGAAGAATGTTGCTTTGTTGCCTATTTTGGAACCATATTTTGAGGAGTAACCTTAGATATTGAGTATTAATTTTAAACTCATATATTAATAAAATATTTTTAAAAAATGCTTTGGTCTTATTTTGATAACTTTACTTTTGAATATTGCTCTGTGTGAGACTTTAATTTATCCATTTTTATCTTTTCCTTTGGAGATGTAATCAATATGTTAAAAGCATTGGAATCAACCAATATAGTAATGTAACTATTTAATGTAATTTTTTGATCCACTTGAGTGGAAATGAGTGTTTTGCCCTTATTTTTTATACAACAAATATCTTTATATTCACCTGCTCCAACAAATGTAAATAGGGATTGAGATAAGTAGTCATCCTCATTTATGGAATTAAATTTTAATTTGCATAGTTGATTTTTTATAAAGTTATTATGTATCCTCATCATCTTTGTTATTTTTGTTCTCAATTATACAAGAATTTTATCAATTTAATATTAATCATAGTTTTGTATGGGGATTTTCCACTTTTATAGGAATCAATACTTGTTGTTTCTCTTATTTAATAGGGACATATATTTGTATAAAAAAATATATTCTTTGTGTAGTTTCTTTTATAGGTTCCTCTATTTTCTTAGGAATTTGAGTAACCTATGGAGTATTATTTATTTAACTAGATTCACCCATTTCATAAGTATGCATTTATGCCATTGGAATTGTTTACTTAGATGGTATGAAGGAGACCTTATTAGGTTTTGAGTGTGTTGTTTTATAATATCAAAGGTGCATCATTAGTTGGAATTATGCACTCATGTGTATCATGTAAAACATTGATGCATCTATGGAATATAGAAGGTATTGCTTCCATTGCATGAATCAAACTCCAACCCAAGAGGAGATTGTATTGTAACTAATCAGGGATGACTTCAAAAATATTAGATACCATTTTAGGGCCTAATAGTAAAGCCAATTGGTAGTTCCTAATTTTTTTTGGAGTGTTGTAAAAACCATGTATAGGTTGTAATTTTTTTTAAAGATTATCATTATTGAATCCCAATCTATGTATAAGTCATAGCTACATATATTTATCCTAGAACCATTGTCAACTAAAGCACATTTGATTGGTTTTCCATGTATTTGAATTTGAATGAATAATGGAATATTTTGATCAATGATATGATTTGGAAGTACATGTAATTTATAAAAATTAACATTATTATCAATATCCTTTAAGTATTCATGATAGAATCAAACAAATTTGATTGTGTACCATAGAAAAAATAATATATCATAACATTACATATAGTATGTTGGGTGAATATTTTATTGGCAACTAACTGAAGGCAAAATGGGTATATCAACCACAACGTAATGAGATAAATCTCTCCTCTTAGCAAGGGGAGGCTCCCTATAAACTGTAATATACCAATATAAACTAAAAATAGACTCAGAGGTGAGATCATAAAATCCATCTCTCTTTTTTCAGAGATGATGTTCACAAGGTAAAGGAAAATTCCTATGTAATAACTGAAAGCAATTCTCTTCTTTCAGAAATGATGTTCAGTAAACAGTAGGAAAACTTCCCAGGTAGTAACTAGATCCACAAGAAACCCATAAAATCACAAAGTCTTTTGTTGCTTCTCTTACTAATTTAGGACTAATATCATAGTAGAATGAAGCACAACCCAAAGTCTCCACTAAAAACTACAACAGAGTATATGATCACAAAGGATAAAATTAGTTCAAAGCCTTTCCAATATCCTTTGTGCTGAAATGCAAAAAACATAAGCTAAAGACAATTATGGTAGCATAAAGACTTCACAATCAGCTTTAGGACATCTTCCAGATTATTTTCAGTTGTTCTGCTTGTTTAATCAAATGGATAAGACTATATTTAGGAAGAAGACATAAGAAATTTTTTTGACATAACACAAGTTATTTCAACACAAAGTTTGAAAGGTCACTTGCTATCTCATTCACCTGATAAAATATGATTAACAATCTGAGCTCAAAGTCTCAAAAATGCCTTTCAATTTGGGTAGAGTTTTGCCTCTAATAACTGAGAGATCTCCTTTATTTGAAATGAGAGATTACAATATATAGCATCCAAAGAAAGAGTTTGGCACTTGTTTTCACAAAATGGCCCATGCTGCATTGAATGCATTGGAAAGATGAAATTCTATGCAGGGGCCATGCTGGAGTAGTTTACTAGTCCTAACTTTGGCATCTAACTCATATCAAATGTCTTCTCTAAAGCATGGGTTGTCTGATCCTCTAAAAGGCAAGGCCACTCCTCTTTATGATACATACACGACTGTCCACTTGTCTTTACTTAAACAAATAAAAATGGGCCATGCCATTGAATGCTTGCGCTCTCTGATATGCACTTAGTGGATTGTTCCACCCACTAAAATAACTCTTCCACCAATGCTTCTAGATTCTCTATTTGATTTCCTCTTTCCTTGCTATATTTTGTCTCTTCTTGATGACCTGAGCTCTCAGGGCTATCTTCTCACCTTCTACTAGCTTCTTCATCTCTTTTCTCAGTGGATCACTGAGTTGTCCTCAAGTCTATGTTATTTTAAAATCAATGATTTATTCCATTATCCTAAATTTGATGTCCATGGGGACGTCATGAGTCACTTGAACCATTTTGAACCTTAAACCATCTTTTAGAGTTCATTGGTTCAATGGTTCAATGGTTTAATGGTTTGATGGTTCAATATTTTATGTTTTGCAAAGAGTTACATTCACTCAATCTTCTTATGAATTAAATTTGTATCATTGAACCAACTATTTGAACCTTTTGTTAGAACATTCCAATCAAACCTTTTTAAATCTTTGAACCATTTTGAAGTAGATTTTAATGATTCAATGGTTCAATGGTTCGACAACATTCATTTCAAATCATTGAACCCCACCGTTGAAACATTTATCATTAAACCTTAGCATTGAACCATCCTTATCAATTTTAGGAAATACCTTTAAGTGTTTTGTAATTTATTCTTGCAAAAATACACCTTTTAAACCTGGGATTTCCTTAACTAAAAAGGCTTGTGCAATTAAATAACTTGACTGCTCAAAACATTTTTGAGAAAGAAGGAGACCATTTATTAGCTTGTAGGACCAAAATGGTCAACATGTTGTCCACAAAAACAAGTGATTGGTTTTGGGAACAATAGCTGGCTCCAGTTGGGGAACTTCCATCGATTGTATTTTAAAACAATCAAAGGGAGTAGAATCTAGAATCTAAGTGCTTTCATCCATGCCATTGGGCCACAGAGTCAAGCCACCTAAAAGAGAAAGATGCCAAAAAACCAAATGATCAACACAAAACAAACAAAGGCTATACAAATGTACAACTGGACTTATCTGATACTTCAAGGATTGAAGTGCTTTAGATGCTACCCATTATGGGGTAGTGAAAATGGTGTTCCATCTTGATATTGTAGCAAGAAGATACTTTCACTATAGATCTAATGAATGGTAAATGGACCTCTCTACAAGGAATCAAATTTTCCATGCATTCATTTTGGTTCTCTCCTCTTGTCCCACAACAAGACTTAATCTCTAATATAAAAATGATGAATCCTTGCTCTCTTGTCGAAGAGTTTCTTTACTTGATTTTGATGTGCAGTGATACGGTCCACTTCCATAGTTTATTTCTCATCTAGTTTAGTTAGGCACATGATCCTTTTATCAATAGAATTTTCAAGAGTTTGATCTTCGACTGCCTTTGCCAACTTCAGTGCTAGTAGTTCTAGGGTGATTGGTATCTCCACATTCAAACCATATAGAAGTTGAAATGGTGACATACCTATTACCCTCTTGGGTGTAATCCTATTTGCTCATAAAGCATCAAATAATGATTTATGCCAAGTTCTTTGATTATCATCTACCAATTTCCTAATAATAGTAACTAGATTCTTATTACTTGATTCTACTTGACCATTTCCTTGCGAATAATAGTCAGAGGAGTGAGAAAGAATAATCCCATAATTATATCAAAACTTAGTAACCTCATGAGAAGAGAAACAAGAAACATTATCTATTACAATCTTAGTTGGGACCCCCAATCGGGAAATAATATTTTCTTTAAGGAAATTGCATACCACTTCTGAAGTAGCATGCTTAGTTGGAATGGCTTCCACCCACTTGGTATAATAGTCTATTGTGGTGAAAACATAGTCATGTCTAGCACTTGAGAATGGGTTCGTAATGCCAATGAAGTAAATACCCCATTGTTGAAAAGTCTCGTCAATTACCATTGGTTTGAGAGGTAATGCAGTCAATTTAGGTTTTCCAACAAACTGTTAACACAACTCACATCTATGTACCCAAACATACACATCTTGAAATAGTGTAGGCCAATAGTATCTAGCTCATACAATCTTGTGAGCCATTACTAGTGCAAAAAAATGTCCTCCACAAGACAAATTATGGAAGGACTCCAAAAGTTTACTTTGTTGCACCTTATCAATGCAACAAAGAAATACCCCATCAAGACTTCTTTTATACAAACCATTGTCCTACAAGACATAGTTAGCAGCCTTCAACTTAACATTACTTTTTTATTTATAGGAAATATGGGTGGGACATTCACCATAGGTAATAAAATGAGTGATATTAGAATATGACTCATCAGTAGTAGTCATGAAGAGAACTATAAGCATGTCTCCAACCTCTGTTTCTTCATATTCTATTTCCTTTGGTATGTTATCAGTAATTAATTGGCAGATACCTTTTCACCACACAAGCTTAGTAGGATTGATATCAAGATCAAATCCTAAATTTAAGCAATCCAATTGCCCCTTCTAGTACCAAACTCTTGTTGAGTTAGAATGGACTTCACTGTTGTATCAGGCACCAGAACAACAGTATGTGAATTCAAGATATAGAATCTGAAATGCTTTACTACCTTAACCATGGCATAAGCATGCTTCTCCATGTTTGAATATTTCAATTCATGAGCTTTGAGAGGATAATTCATAAATTATATGGGAGATTCCACACCTTCATTTTATTGGACCAAAATGGCTGAAAGTGTATGTTCAAAAGCATAGCTATATTCTATGAAGTCTTTGGTATAATCCAGATAAACCAAGATTGGGGCATGGGCAATTGCTTTCTTAATATATTCAAATGCTGACTTGCCTTCTATAGTCCGATGGAAAGTATCTATACCCTTCATCATGTTAATAATGTGTCGAGTCTTCTCTACGAATTCTAGAATGAATCTTCGTAGAAAATTCACCTTTCCAAAGAAAGAGTGAACCATAGTCTTACTAGTAGGAAGAGTAAGATTTTGGATAGATTTGACTCTTTCTAAGTTAATTTTTATGCCTTCTTAGGATACAGTATGACTGAGAAGTTTAGCTTTTGTAACCCCAAAAATTGACTTCTTGGGATTAAGAGAAATACCATTTTGTCGATAGCATTCTAGCACTTGTTGTAAATGATGCACATGATCAAGATGATGTTTGAAAAAAATGGTCAAGTCATTAAGATATACCATAATAAACTTTCCTATTTCATCTCTGAAGGCAAGATCCATTTCTCTCTGGAAGGTGGCACCATCATTGATCAGACCAAATGGCATTCTACGATATGCAAAAGTGCCCCACGATGTAGTGAAAGCAGTTTTATGTTGGTCTACTTCAATGACTTCCACTTGATTATACCTAAAAAACCATTTAACATTGATAACATTTGTGACCCAATTACTATTTGCAACACTTAATCCGTGATGGGTAAGGGGTAGTTATCCTTTAGATAAGATTGATTTAAGTTTTTAAAATCAACATAGATACAAATTTCTCCATTCTTTTTTCTCACCAAAACTATGTTCACAATCTAGTGGAATGATGAATTGGAAAAATAATTCTTGCATTCAACATCTTTTAGATCTCAGAAAGGATAGTACCTGATATTTTTGGGTTGCATTGAATTTGCTTCTACTTGTGAGGCAATGACCCAACTTTAAGAGGAATTTCATGCCAAATTTCTTCAGGCCTGAGAGATTTCAAATCATCATAAGAATACACCAAAACATCAATGTAATGGTGAAGAAGAGCAATGAATTTGAGCTTTTCATCATAAGTGCAGTAATTCCCAATGTTGACCATTTAGGATTTTCTTCCGTATTCAAATTTATTTGATCAAACTCCTTGGAGGAACTTGAATCTATTTATTGTTGCTTGACATACCTATCATACTTATTAAATAACTTTTCAAGAGAAACCAAACCTTTTGGAATTTTATTCCCCTTAAGTTGAAGAAAATCTTCACCAGTTTTTGAATCTATTTTGGGAATTGATTCCCATGGTGGAGATTTACTACCTTCAAAATAAAGCTCCTTTAAACTGTCCACCTTTTCTAGAAAAGTAATGATTTGATTGTCATCATTAAACACCTACCAATGATTGGCATTATCAGGTACACTTGGTTGAAAGACCAGATCAATAAGGTACTTGTTCCCTTTGAAATCCTTATGGGGAACCATGAGGGTTGTGGAGACAACCAATGAATCTGCATGATCATTGAATTCTCTCAGCATAGTAGAAATATTGAAAGCATCAAAACTTTCAACGTAATCCTATACAAGATTGCAATAATGTCACAATATTTCATTTTTGGTTTAGTACAAATTCCTTACCTAACAAACTACCAGTTCAACATCTCCTTGAGCATGAATAATATTAATACATTTAGCATGAGCAGCTTTCAATCCAAGCAACAAAGATTCATACTCGGTGGTGTTGTTGGTATTGTTGAACTGTAACTTATATGAATAAGGAAAAATTTCTCCTTAAGGAGATATCAAAACAATTCTGGCTTCAGAACTAGTAGAAGAGCAATTGCCATCAAATTCTAAAATCCAAACATTATTAGAATTTGATCTTCTCAAATATTTCTCTTCGTTAGTGAGGGAAGATTCTTTTTTTCCTAAACTTTGCCTTAACAATTATTCTGATTTTCTATCTATTTTTTTTGATTTTTCACCTAATGAACCTTCATCTGATGAGCTAAAAACATCTTCAATAAAAAAATCTTCAATGGTTAGGAAATAGTTACCCATTCCCAATGATTCAAATAAAATTTGAGCTTTAGGATCTGATGTTTGGGTGACAATATATTTTGACTCTTTTTCAGGAATTTTTTTTTCATGATGCCTTTAATAGGTATTCTTGCTTCAGATAGATCCATATTCAACTCTCCACCTATGTCCTTTCAGAAATTACATTTGAGCAGAATGCCATAGGAAGCTAGAACATTGGCCACCAAGACTGTCATTTTAATCCTTTTATTTGGAAAAGCCATGAATGAAAATTGGGCATCTTTGATTTGACCCAGGACTGGTACTTGCTTATTTTCCATGGAGAAGCATCTCCCAAAATTCTTAGTTAAGGTAAGACCAAGAGAATTTTCTGCCTTGGTGGGCATAACATTATCAAAAGCTCTAGAATTATACAGTTGCTCAACTTATGACCATTTACTAATAGAGAAACATAGAAAGGTTCTATTTTTTTGGGGGAAATAAGAGGAGTAGTGACAATATTATTTTGGGTGTATTTTTTCTTTGAGGAATCATGAGTCACCTTTGGAAAGTCTTGTCCTATAGGGATGGTTTTGTTTTTTATGTATTCAACCAACCTATCAAACTATTCAGGATTGGCTCATAAGTAATCAACTTCAGTCATTTGAATCTTGGTCTTTTTAGCATGATCAATTATATCAAATAATTGAAATAAACTAGAAATAGAGGAAGGGAGTACATCATCATAATATTTATTGGGTGTGGCATTGGTCTGAGGAATAAAAGTAGAAGGTACAAGATGGTTTGAAGTACTTACTTTCTTACTGATCACTGGGTCCTTTGATTGGAAAGGCAGTGAAGTCCCCCGTTTAGCAAAATAAATTACTGGCTAAGGTTATTCTCCTACTTTTCCCTTATCAGTTAGTTGAGTTGACTAGTTCTGGGACCTAGTAAAAATAGCGTATGATCCATCAAACACTTCTCCCTTTCTTCTAGCTTCATCTTGGTAATTCAAAAAACTAATGTTGGAGTCACCAGCTATTTCTTCTTCTCCTTCTGTAAAGAGATTAACATCATATTCTTAGTCCCACTTAGGTTGGAAAGATAAACCATGTTTAGCTTCATGATAACCAACTGCTGAGTTAGCCGGTGATGCTTCAATGGCAAGCTTCCCCTGTGCTTGAGGAAGGTGATTAGGTTGCCCTTGGTTCTTAGCAGCATTGCTTTGATATGAATGGTTAGGGAATGTCTTCCTTGGTATATCTTGATAAGGAGGAGAAGACATTTCTTGGGCCATTTTCCTTTTTAGAGATAACAACTCATTTGCTAACTTTTGCACCATAGGATATGTGGTAGTCATGGAAGAACTTTCAACAGGTGAGGGAAATTTATTTTTACTAGAATATTTTCTAATCTTACCTGCTAGGATAAGATCATCTTCGACCTCAGTAGCTAAAATATGAGCTATAGAAAGATTTATAGGGCCATCCCACCTCAATAGAAAAATTACTTTAGGAAGTTGAGAATTGATGAAAAAGCACTTAAGATTCTCCTGTGTTGGCTGAGCAATTGTAAGAATTTTGTTCCTCAGCTTATTGAATTTAGCAATGAAGTCTCGCATAGGCTCATGGGGTTCCTTCTTCATTTGTGTAAGTTGAGATAATAAGGCATGTGCATCTTTAGTGGGTTTGAACCTAGCCTCAAACTTAGCCTTGAGAGTGTTCTAGTTAGTTATACTTTGAGCTTGAAGGTGATAAAACCAATCCATAGCAATGCCTTGCAAAGTTTATACAAATAGTCTCACCGCTATATCTTTATATTATAAACCTATCACACCACATGCTATGCATAAAGTAGTAATATGATCATCTAGCTGAACCTTCCCATCACCATAAAATTTGGGAAAATTCTTTCTCAAACTATGGGACAGTTCATGTAAAGGTGGGGTTAGATTGAGAGGACCAAAAGTGTTGCCCCAAAGACCTTGGGCTGCCATGATATGATGATTAAAAGGAGGGATAAATTTTTTTTTTGAGGTAAGTATGGACAAAACTTTACTAGCATTGAAACTAGAAGCTTTGTCTAGTATTAGAGATCTGACGTTGGTAGGAGGAAAACTCCTGGTACGTTGAAAGCAAGATGGTGGAGAAAAAATTTCAAAATTATTTTGTTGCACCAACTCAAGTACAGGACCAAAAATACCTTGATCTCTATAGCTTCATGTATATGGTGGATCTACCAGAGTGTAGAATGTAAAAGGACTGGAAATACTTTAATTTGAAGCTTGAGGCTTTAAAGTGTGTGTTCATGTCCCCAATAGAGTCACCAAAAAATTATTGGGTGAATATTTTGTCATCAAATAACTGAAGGCAAAATGGGTATATGAACCATAGCGTAATGAGATAAATCTCTCCTCTCAGAAAGGGGAGGCTCCCTATAAACTATAATATACTGATATAAACTAAAAATAGACTCAAAGGTGAGATCATACCATCCATCTCTCTTTTTTCAGAGATGATGTTCACAAGGTAAAGGAAAATTCCTATGTAATAACTGAAAGCAATTATCTTCTTTTAGAAATGATGTTAAGTAAATAGCAAGAAAACTTCTCAGGTAGTAACTAGATCCACAAGAAACCCATGAAATCACAGTCTTTCATTGCTTCTCTTACTGATTTAGGACTAATATCATAGTAGAATGAAATTCAACCCAAAGTTTCCACTAAAAACTACAACATAGTATATGATCACAAAGGATAAAATTATTTCAAAGCCTTTCTAATATCCTTTGTACTAAAACACAAAACACACAAGCTAAAGACAATTATGGTAGCACAAAGTCTCCATAATCAGCTTCAAGACATCTTCCAGATTATTTTCACTTGCTCTATTTATTTGATCAAATAGATAAGACTGTATTTAGGAAAAAGACATAAGAATAATTTCCTACATAACACAGGTTATTTCAACACAAAGTTTGAAAGGCCACTTGCTATCTCATTCACCTAATAAAATATGATTAACAATCTAAGCTCAAAGTCTCAAAAATGCCTTTCAATTTGGGCAGAGTTTTGCTTCTAATAGCTGAGAGATCTCCTTTATCCAAAATGAGAGATTACAATATATAGCATCCAAAGAAAGACTTTGGTTCTTGTTTTCACAAAATGGCCCACACTGCATTGAATGCATTGGAAAGAGGAAGTTCTATGTAGGGGCCATGCTAGAGTAGGTTATCAGTCTTGACTTTGGCATTTAATTCATATCAAATGTCTTCTCTAAAGTATGGGTTCCTAATCCTCTAAAAGGCAAGGCCACTCCTCTTTATGATACTTACATGACTGTCCACTCATCTTTACTCAAATGAAGAAAAATAGGCTATGCTATTGAATGCTTGCACTCTCTGATATCCACTTGGTGGACTGTTCCACCCACTGGAATAAATATTCTACCAATGCTTTTAGATTCTCTATTTGATTCTCTATTTCCTTGATATATTTTGTCTCTTCTTGGTGATCCAATCTCTCGGGGCTATCTTCTCACCTTCTACTGGCTTCTTCGGATCCTTTCTCAGTGGATCACTGAGTTTGTCCTCAGGTCTGTATTATTTGAAAATGAATGGTTTATTCCATTATCCT
This sequence comes from Torreya grandis, assembly GCA_037957365.1. Taxonomy (NCBI): domain Eukaryota; kingdom Viridiplantae; phylum Streptophyta; class Pinopsida; order Cupressales; family Taxaceae; genus Torreya; species Torreya grandis. The sequence continues at coordinate 4,120,349 of JARHVA010000693.1, read as the reverse complement.
AAATTTGACATCCACAGGGACATCACCAGTCACTTGAACCATTTTGAACCTTGAACCATCTTTTAGAGTTCGCCGGTTCAATGGTTCAACAATTCGATGGTTCAATATTTTATGTTTTGTAAAGAGTCACGTTCGCTCAGTCTTCTTATGAATTCAATTTGTATCATTGTACCAACTATTTGAACCTTTTGATGGAACCTTCCACTTGAACCTTTTTGAACCTTTTAACCATTTTGAAGTAGATTTTAATGGTTCAATGATTTAATGGTTCAACGGCATTCATTTCAAATCATTAAACCCTGCCGTTAAACCATATATCATTGAACCTCAACGTTGAACCATCCTTATCAATTTTAGGAAATGCCTTCAAGTGTTTTGTAATTTCTTCTTGTGAAAATCCACCTTTTAAACCTGTGATTTCCTTAGCTAAAAAGGCTTGTGTAATTGAATAACTTGACTATTTGAAACATTTTTGAGAAAGAAGGAGACCATTTTTGGCCTGCAGGACCAAAATGGTCAATAGGTTGTCCACAAAAATAAGTGACTAGTTTTGGGAACAACATAGTATATCCTTGTAAGTTGGTGTTTTCTTTAATAACTCTAAAATAAAAATCTTAGCTAGATTATTACATAATGGGTAAATAATATCACATCCCTTAGGTTGAGTAAACATTCCTTGAATTATGTGGAGGATCAAGAGTAGGATTAGGTTATGTAGGTAAAGTGGTCATCCCCTTCTAGTTTGAATATCATGAATATGGGAATCTAATATGAGCCTTGGATGAATAATTATAATATATTAATGAATAAAATTAGGTTGAGGATGAAGGGGATGATGTACAAAATTTTGTGCATATGCTCTTAGAATCTATTTATGATAGGAAGTAACTCAGATTAGATGTTATAAAATAGGTATTATTAATATGTATGATCATAATAGATGGTTTAAGTTGGATTTATCCACAAGAGGTAGACTCTTATTTGTATCCAAAATCTATTATTTTAATATTATATGAAATGTCTAGGAATTATTGCCCCAAAATGGTGAAAAAACTCTCTTTTATGGGTAATATCTTGGGATAATTATTATATCATGAAACATTGTAATAATAATAATTAAAAAGTACTTGAGGTTATATGTCATACATGTTATCTTATTGATCTTTTTTATATTTTATACATTTATGAACATAATTAATAACATGTTGAAATGGAATACAAGATGTAACAATGAATTTCATGATTGTATGCAACATATGACAAAAAAATCACTCATTGACCCATTATGAAACAAAAATTCTAATGATTATGAGTGTAATAGAATCAAAAAATCAAGGTATAAAGGGTGATCTAGATAAGTGTTTGAATGATTGTGTGGGATATCAAATATACTTGATCATTCATATATTATTATTGGCTCAAAATTTAGAGCACTAACTAAAGAGGATAAACCATGACTATAATACACTATCCCATCTTTGAGGGTACATGAGAGTAAATTCCTTGGGTGATATGCTCCTCTCAGGTGCAACATAAACCAAATGTCTAAAAGAGGCTTCCTATGGTATAAAAGAGGACCCTATGTATTTTTGATATACTTTTAGGTATGTGCAAACTAAAATCAATGTCTATTTTTGTACAATAGCTATGAGTATTGGAGTATAACCCCTCACACAATGATGGCTATAAAATAAATCATTGTGTAGCCTATAATGACAACCATGAAGTAGTTTTAAAACCATCTTAATAAAATTTATAAAAATAAACACAAGCCAGTAAAAAATAAATATAAAAAATTTGACTTGATATCAAAATAAAGAGCTTCTACATCAGATGTATATTTGAGGTGAATAAATAATTTCTTAAATATAAGATTAATCAAAGCTCAAAGAAGATTGACTCATGGTTTTAGATTTATATCCAAGGTTGAAGATTGTTTTCTTTCAATTTAAATATTTTAAATAAATTTGAATGAAATCTTAAGATAAAAATCAAGAAAATAACAAACAATTTTCTAAATAAAAGGAGTTCACCAGATGTTTGATGTGTTATTTTTTATTTAAGAATAAATAAACATTGAAAAATGATTTAAATAAAAAATATATACTATCTAAGTGTAAAATATAGAATTGGAAATAAGTTAAAAATAGTAAATTGACCACAAGATATGAAAACCTATCTTAGATATGATTTTTTTGATGACTATGTAGGTTAACTATTATTGGAAACTAGCTTAAAAGACCTATGAACTATGTCACATCTAAAAATAAAAATTTAGATTATGGTAAGACAAGGTATGCTAGGATTAAAAAGACATACTACAACCTTGTATATTAGCTATGGTTGAACCCTACTTGACTATGTTATTAATTTTCCAATTTGGGTGTGTGCGCATGTTTGTGAGGGTTTACTATCTGACTGTGTGTGTTGATTTAATGCATGGAAAACCTAGAAAATTAAAAAATTATCTATTATACAATAAAAAATAGATATTTTTAATTTCCTAAAAGTGGTATTTAGGTGCCAAGAGTGCTACTTGAGACTACCTATCCCTAACTTAGCCCTAAACCTATCCTAGATCCTATTATCACACTTATCTAGCCTTCATGCAAGCCAAAATCATCCCTAATCAGCTCAAACACAGTCCCAAACCCTCATTTCTTGATCTTGGCCCTTTGCACTTGATATTATACTAGCTGGACACTAGTGCCATAATAAGGACACTAGAACCATGTGGTGTTAGTGTCCCCAATATAGTGCCTATGTCCTTTACCCTAACTTTATTGAATGAATATATTTTCAAAAACAAAATCCTCCTAAGGTCAACCTATACGTATTTTATTATCCATACAAACAACTCAGTGATATAAATACATGAATTTTAGCCTTTTATCCACTATATGTAAATCATATGAAAAATACCTATTCAAACATGTAACAAGTTGAGGATAATTAATTTTATCAATTCCTATTCTTCCTTACTTTTACATACTACCATCTACAATAGCCCTAAGCTTAGATTATCCATATTTATAATATCAAACACACTCAAGACACTCAAGGCCACTATCATACTAAAATCACTTGCACTTGCACTAGCACTTAGGTGGGGAGAACTACATTGAGCTCGATCCCTCTCAAATTATTGGTATGTAGGCAACTCTCTTCACAACAAAGTGTTGAGGATGTCCAACCTATCTTAATAATGATCACACTTTTTATCTCATATGATAATTATATGGAGGTTTAGGGTTTTCACCATAAATTGATCATTATAGGCAAAATATAGAGTTCCATAATTTTTGCATGTAGGAATAGACCCTAGAAATCTAGACATAAGTGCACCTAAAAGTTTGGGATAATCCTGCATAGAGGACACTATCACCAATATCAGGACACTAGAGCCACATGGTACTACTATCTATTATGGTGCTACTATCTAGGAGGGGTTATAACATAGGGATCTAGTTTATGACACTCAGACTAACTTCCATCTTAATTTATAACACTCAAATCATCCATATCAGGTGTTTTCTAGATAAGTCTTTATTTGCACTATTTATTACTATTTAAAAAAAGTCAAATCTAGTTAATTATGTAAAAAATAGTGTATATATTCATTACATATTATTTACCCAATTTAGTCTACTCATCCCTTTAATCAAATATTTGGTGAACTCGACTTACTTGGAACATTGCTCCAAACCTAACCCTAGATGGTCTTAGATTTTATATCATTTTTTGATTTTATGCTTAGATTTTAGTTCCAAAATTCCATATTTGTTTCAATATTTATTTTTTGAATTCTTTCTTTGATTAAAATTATTTAAAGGTTCAAAGTATATAACTTGTTTTCCTACTTCCCAAACTACAATGGAAGAATTCAATAATTGATTTGATGAGACTGATAAGAAATAATTGCAAGATGTTGTGTCTAAACAATCAGATATGTGAGATGATCTCATCACTATTATTCATAAAGAATTTTAAAAATTAAACAATGGTCAATCTTCAAATCCCCCAGTTAATAACATTGTTACACATACAGTGGGGCCAACTTAGCTAGCACAACCTATAATTTTAATTCAACAACCTTTAGTGATATATACACCTATTGTGGCTATTTCTTCCACTCTATATGTACAATCCCTTATGCACAAGGTTCATACTCTATAGGCTAAGGTGTTACATATTGATAAGGGAGCTTCCATCACAAGCCTTGGATTCTAATATTCTCTTACATACACCTTTGGCAGACCACACAGTGACAAATCCCTTACCATATAAATTTGTGGCACCTAAAATTAGATTATATGATGGCAAGGGTGACCCAATGTACCATCTTCAACCTTTTCATGTAGCATGTTTAGACTACATTTCCAATGATTGGCTTCTCAAAAAGTTGTTTCTATTTAATTTAAAGGATTTTGCCTTAAAATGGTTTTATGACTTACCAAATTAATATATCACAACATTCGATCCCTTGGGAGACATGTTTTATCACATTGATCCATCAATATCAGTGACAAGACCTCATATGCCCTAGTTGCATAGTTAAAACAAAATTCAAATTAACCTATCATAGAATACATATTATAGTACAAGACTATATTAGTTAAATTGACTAGCCACATGGTAAACAAAGAGCTTCAGGACATATTCAAACAGAATCTTTTACCAACATTACATGAAGCTATCTTGTTTAAGAAGTTTCCAATATTCATAGATTTGTGTCACACAATAAAAGAAAGATAGGTCAAGCTTCTATCAATGGGAAAAATAAAATATATCAATGGATTAGAATCAACTACTAATAGTTAAAATAATCCTCCATACAAGGTAAGGTCCACTAAAAATAAGAGTGATCAAAATACCACGGTTAATGTAGCTTTTGAGCCATCTCCTCGCTTGGTTTTATCATCTCCTCAACAATAAATATTCACCAATGTTCTAGAATCACTAGCATGGGTTTTATCATAGCTCTTAGAATCCAATATCATATCTCTCCATCCCATCAAAGATGTTGATATGACATAGCCTCTTCCAAAGAGTTATGTTTCCAATGCATTCTACAAGTATCAAAAAGGGCACTAGGCCATATAACAAAGATATGCATAAGCCTAAAACATAATATACAAGATTTGATTGAGTCTAACATTATTGATGTACACACACCAATAAAGGCACAAAAAGTACAACAAATATAAGATACAAAATTAAATATATTCTTAGATTTGTTTCCAAAGCACATAGTGAATGAGGAAAGGAATACTTCCGGTCTTCACTAAACATATCAGGCACATCTATTACATAATATCATTGGTATGTACTACACTACAGTTCCATCTAGACAAATTATCACCTTATTAGAGAAAGAGATTATTGATGATGATACAAATTCACATACAATCTTTGTACAAGTCTACATAGATCATCATCCTATCTAGAGTGTTATGATTGATAGTAGGTTAAGCATTTGCATGTTCACTATGATACTTTAATAGCATTTGGGTATTTAGAGTAGGATATATTCCCCCAAAAAATAGTTATTAGTGGTTTCAGTGGTCATGTTTAGAGCTCTATTAGGGAGATTGTGCTTCTATTATAGGTTGGACCAACACATATAGCCACTTAGTTCTTAATAGTACCTAGTGTAGGTGTGTTTGACATGTTATTGGGTTGGCCCTGTATACAATTTCTATGATCCATTCCATCCCATCCATAGTGAATATATTCCTAAAATACATACATGAAAATTAGGTGGTCAAAGTTGAGGGTCTTACATATGAGTATCTCTTCCTATTCTACAAGTAGTTACATCATAGTTACTAGGTAAAGTTCTAGAAGAATAACCAGATATAACATAGTTTTCAATTATATCTTAGAGCATGGTTCCTATTGATCCATCATAGAGTTCAATAGATCCACTAGTACATGTGAAATCTACTTATATAGTATAGACATGTATGCATACTCTCCCATGGAGATCATCATTAGAGAGACCCTTGTGTCAGAGATATGTCACAAAATTATAGAGGGCCTTCTTCCACTCACTTTTTATTGAGATATATATTATTAGGTTCTTGGGGTTCTCAACATAAGACATGTATATCACCTACATCTACTTCTACCAGATGGGTTCCTAAGACCCCTACAATTAATAGTATACCACATTCAGTGCCATAGATTCCTAACACCACTACACACATAGATATAAATACAAATATAGACCACTTAGTAAAATATATTATGGTATCACAATTTTAATTTCATAAAACATGCATGATCATATTTACCTTATTTGACATAGGTCATAGTGATAGTGAATCTCCCATGAGATTCATCAGTTAGTATGGTTCCTCCCTTCTTGTACATACTTTCCCTTTCTTTTTCTCCTTGTACATAGTTCATTTTCATATTTATTTTAAATAAATTATATCCATAAAATACATAAATAGTAAAATATGTAAAAATACACAAAAACATTCAAATATTACTCAGAAAAACAAAATTTACAAATTGTATGCATTGTTATGTTTATATTTCTTAATTTTTCTAGATACTACATATGTTATCTATATTAGTATAGTCAATTTCATCATACTACATGCTTCAATTATTATTATTTAGTGTTTACAAATTGCTTACAATACTTAAGTCTATTGCATTGATCCAGACTTTCTATTATCTACCCATTGGAGGCATATACATCAATTCATGTTTATTCACTTGGCATGTTCTCCCACATAGGGGCATACTATACACAATTTAGATCACTAGAGTTATATCCTTACATATTATACATTCCAACTTTATCATTTTTATATCTTGATAGTGATCATTGCTACTCATACTTAGATCTTTTGTCAGCTACCACTACATTAGACTTGGCATATGTACATCCTAGCTCTTACACATATTTGTATTACGTATTCATGTATGCTTTCATTTATAGCTTATCTAGTTTAGACTTGATTGTATTTTTATGCTTCTATTCAAGGGAATTTGAATATGCCATTGCTCTTTGTCTCTATGCCACTTTTATTCATAATATGTATACATTGGACATGTCCCCATGTCCCTTGTGTGTGCTTTCTTAATTGTGTATGTGAACATTTGAACATGTCCTTCTATGTGGCTCTAAGATAACTTGTTTGTTGATTATGTATGTGAAAATTTTAACATGTCCTTTTATGTATTATTTTATTAGATTTAGTTACATTTGCCCATGTCCCTTGTATTGTGGCCCTTTGGCCTAATTTGTGTGCATCATGTGTTTTGTATGTATGATTTATTGTATGAATATTGGCCATGACACTTATATTTACTTATTAAACACACCAATTTTTGATGTCATAATGGACCTCATGCATCTAACCTTCCTACTTGGATGTTGTGATGGACATCATCCCTATCCCCGTAGGTGGATACTTAGTATTACTCATATTTTTTGTTACATACAATGATTATATCTATCTTGAAACCCTTGTGGAATGCTAGACATGACATACACTTACATTACATACTTATGATGAGATTATCTTACATTATTATGTTATGTATGCACATTATATTATATTATCACATACCTATCATATATGCTTCGACTAATACACATTTTTAGAAATTTTTATTTTGAGGATAGTTCTTTCATAGGTTCAACAAATCCCCTAAAAAGAGGGGGAATTATTAGGGTTTTGTCATAGATATTAGGGTCTTATATTTCAATCATAGTACATTTTTAAACACACAAGCTTAGTAACAAAAAAATAGACATAGGTAAACACAGTGGGAAAATAGAAACCCAAAAAGCAATATAATTGCATAGAATTTAGACTAGGACTTTAGCACCCAAATGGAGAAACTAATGCCACATGATGATATTTTCCAAGATATGTCACTACTATCTATTAGCCTATTTTTTAGAAAAACTTATATTGGCCAGAACATTATAACAGGTACCATATAGGTTTACACATATTCAATTATAGGTTTATCAATTATACTCAATTTTTACATAGATTCATATTAGTTTGATGAGATTAATATCAGTTTTCTTAGATTGGGGGAATCATGTAAGACATGACCATTCCCATATTTAGTTCAAATATCTAGATATAGTTTATTACAACTCACTCCAAAATCTTTATACATAGATATTAGATTTGGGGGCATGTGCATGGCAGATTATTTCCATATGCTCAGTTACACATTGGTTGATCAGATGAAATGATAAATTTCATGCCATTGTTTATGTTGTATACAATAAACATCATAATCTAAGTTATCACTAGTTTCATGCCTTACTCCATCTATAGTTCTTGGCATTTTTGAGTGGCTTAGAGCTGCCTAATGTACTTGAGTGGTCACATCGTCAACATACATAGTTAGACATACTTAATTAGACATTTATAACACTTCACATTATTTATTTTTAGATTTATCTACTATACATGGGTGGGGAATGATGAAATCATATCCTAATTTATTTTTTGATCCACCCACATGAGAGGGTTGGACACACTATCAATCTAATCTAAGCTATTCACAGGTCATAATCCACCAAGTAGGGGTGGTAAAATGGATTCAAAATTGGATTTAGTTTTTGAGCCACCCACACATGAGGATTGAGAAAGCTATTAAATCAATCCAAGATATTCACTAATTGATCACTATATATATGCACATATACATGTTGTCACTGAGTTTGTGCATTGGTTCACATACCCAATAAGTCATTTTCATTCCTTTCCTCTTTCCCATTTTGTTACTCAATTTTACTCAATTAGTTTTTTACTTAGCATAGTATTTTGATTTTGATATCCCTTAAATAAGGACTAATTTATGCACATTTTATTTACAAGATATGCATTGGACTATGCTTCACATAAATAGGCCCAACTTCACATACTTAGATATAGCTTCATGGGCTTCACTTCCTAGGTAAGTCTAAGTATACTTACTTTTTATTTATCCTAGTCATTTTGCTTTGATACATTTGGAACATAAAGGGGGGAAAATGTAATTACCTAAAAGTGGTATTTGAGTGCTAAGATTGCTACTTGAGACTACCTATCCCTAGCTTAGCCATAGACCTATTTTAGAGCTTATCATCACACTTATCTAGCCTTTGTGAAGGCCACATGCATCCCTAGTCAGCTTAAATATAGTCCTAGACCCTCATTTCCTAATCTTGTGCCTTCATTCTCAGTGTTTTTCTAGTTGGAAACTATCTCCATAATAAGGAAACTAGAGCCATGTGGTGCTAGTGTCCCTAAAATGGTTCCTATTTCCTTTTCCCTAAATTTCTCAAATGAATATATTTTCAAAAATAGAAGCCTCTTAAGGTTGACCTAGACATTTTTTATTATCTACACAAGTAACATAACACTAAAAATACATGAATTTTAGCCCTTTATCCATTATATGAAAATTAGATGCAAAATACCTATTCAAACATGACACAAGTTGAGCACCTATTCTACCATAATTTTGCATACTACCATATATAGTAGCTCTAAGCTCAAAGTTTTTAGATTCTTAATCTAAAGCATACTTAAGACATTTAAGGATACTATCATACTAGAATCACTTGAACTTACACCAACACTTAGGTGGGATAACCATATCAGTCTTGATCCCTCTTTAGAGTACTGGTATGTAGGTAACTCTCTTCATAATGGGGTGTTGAGGATGTATAGCCTATCCTACTAACAAACACAATTTTCAGCTCATACACTAATTGTATAGAGGATTAGAGTTTATATCATAAATAAATCATTATAGGCACAATAAAAATTATCAAAATTCATGTGCATAGGCATAAACACAAAAAATCTAGACATAGGTGGACCTAGAAGTTTAGGATAGTCTTGTACACAGGACACTAGCACCAATATCAAGACACCAAAGCCATATGAAACTACTATCTAGCAGGGCTTTTGACATAGGATCTAGTTGATTACACTCAAATAAGATTCCATCTCAATTTATATCACTCATATCATTTGTATCATGTGTTTTCAAGATAAGTCTTTATTTACACTATTTATTACTATTTTTAGAAAAGTCAAAGCTAGTCAATTCTATAAAAAATTAGTGGATATATTTATTGCATATTATTTCCTTGATTTAATCTACTTAATTATTTAATTTAAAATTATATATACATGTATTAAGTCCTAAAATGTTAAAATAATGTCGAATTCTAAAAGGGGTGAATAAGGTTAAGGGAATATCCAAGCTATTCTAAAAAAAACCCACATAATCTAAGTGATGTCTACATAGCCAAAGTGGGCCTGAAGGTGCTGTACTTTATGCTCCTAGTGTGTGAATCTTTAAATCTTTGACAATGAGTGCCATTGACCTACAATAAAATATATTTAGACTTTGCCTATGAATGTTAGAATGTTTCATAATTGGAATTAGAATAAATATTTCTCTTTTTCTCATGGTGCAGTAAAATATATAAGAGATTGATAAATGATGATTTGAAAATATTTAATATGATTATATAGAGGAAATTTTCAAATATTTCTGTTAACTTACCTTGATAAAAGCATGAGAGGGGTAAATTTAAACATCCTAAATTTAAGAAGTTATTATTGGGGCATGGGGGACAATGTCACACTAGTTGATAAGGCTATAATGTAACCCTATCTAACATAGCATGGTCTTGTTTCAAAAGGTCAAAGATTACTAAAATTGGGATGACATGAGTCTGTAAGAAAAATATGGATGTCTAAATGATATCATGAGTGCTTGTAATCTTTTTTAGGGTACTGAATGATCCCATATATATTCAAAGTTAATAAAATTATGAATACACAAATCAAGGGTAAGGATGTCAAGATTAAACATTGTCAAAAACTTAATGATTAAATTTAGGTGTCTACACTATGGTTGTATTTGTAGACATGGATAACATACACTAATATAAGTGTAAATATAGTCTTGGCAAGGAAAGAAGTTTAAAAAACATACAAATTTAATAATATGTAGAATATATCTATCTACTAAAGTAAAAAAATAAATATATTAGGTATAAGGATGCTTTCTTTAAGATGATGCATCAATTCCCACCTTGATTCTAGTGGCTCTTTATAAGAGATGTTGCAGGTGAAGTAAAAATGACAAGGATGAATACCTAAGTGTTGTTAACACAATAATCTAAAGACTAATGGGACTAAGAATAATACTTGGTTTATCATCCTTGTATTAAGCTTCAAAGGTCTTGAACAAGACTAGACATCCACATGAATAATCTCTTATCTTTGAATTCCTCTTATATACTTAGAGAATAAATTTTCATGAGAAATTAGAGTATATGAGTGTTGTTTTCCTATCAAATTTACATATAATAACCTTATAAATAATTTTGAAAGTTATAAAATTGACTTAGATGAAATTCACATATAATCAATCTAGATCAGTTCAATATAATAAGTTAGGAGTGAAACACTACTAATTCAACCATGTCAATCTAGTAAAAACATGAAAATAACTAAACCAATAAGGATAAATTTAGTAGGAAAGTGTCACAAGAAATAAATGTACAAAATGAATCATGATATATTTAGTAGTAAATAAAGGGAGACATAAAACTAGATCAATTTGCATTGATCTAAAAGGAAAACATCATAATACTAAGCATTTAAAGAGGATTGAATGGAAAATATACTTATAAGAGGATAAATTTAGATGAAGGAATGATTGTGATGATGATGATGATGATGATGATGATGGTGATGATAAAAAAGTATAATAGGATATCATGGACATATCTCATATATCACCATGAACTTACCCCACCCTTTTCTCGATCCACTCCGTAGGATGTGCACTCTAAGAACTTGATGTGCCAACTAGTCTTGTAAGAGAAATTGGTAGAAATTAAAAAATATAGGTGTATATATATTCCCCACCCTAATATCACTAATGTCACAATAATGTAAAGTGGGATGATTATTTCAAAAATAAACATAGCAACAAAAAAGATAAAAAAAACTACTATAATAAATTATGATAAATGAAGGAAATAACTAGAAGTGACATATACATGGATCAACTTACCTATTTATTAAAAATATGCATACCTTAGTATTGGTTGTGGTAGGAACATAAATATCATATGGTAACCCTAATGACACAAAGCCAAATCTAGAATAAAAACAATGTGGGTATACGTAGGGGAGTCAATAATTGGACATATATGGAAATATCAAAAAAATATTTTAAAACAAGAGAAAATCAATAATATTAGATAATAAGGTTAAATTAGGACCAAAATACCCAAGGTTGATATTAAAAGGATTGAAAATTTGACAAGATGAAATTATAAGGCTAAATTAGGACCAAAATACCTAGGAAGAATAAAATCATAGCTAAAATTGTTGAGTTGTGGAGCTAAAAGATTCACTAAATGTGCAAATGTGGAGGTTCTTGGGTTACACAGTAACCAACATAGGTCAGGCCAAATGACATTGGTTATCTCCAGCTAAATAGTAATTGGGATTGGTTAGGGATTGGCCAACATCAGTCACCTTCAGACTGACATCGATCATCTGTGCATTTCCAGAACTGTTGTTCTAATTTTAGACAAATAGTTAGTTTGCATGTAAAGACTAATTTTAGTCTTGAGTCTGCATTTCTAATTATTATTTGGTTTGGGATATATTTAAGAGACCCATGGGGTTGTATTGTAAGGTAAGAAAGATAAATTAGATCTGCAAGGTGCAAGATCAAGAAGGTCTGTGGTCAAGGAGGCAACAACAGTTGAGTTGATTGTCACTTGGAGGTAGGCAACAACAACCATTGGGTTGATTGTTACTAGAGGGAACAACAACTCGGTATTGAGTTGATTGTTGATTGTAATTGATTGAGAGAGAGAACTCTTGAGGGAGAATTACTGTACACCTAAGAGGTGTGGGAAGAAGAGATTTCTTCATTGTATTTCCTTCTGGAAGAGTTTAATACAGATTGTATTGTTTCTTGTATCTACTATTCTTTGTTATTTTTGATTTCTAGTTAATCATTACTTCTAGTTTAATTCCATGTTTAGTTGCTTATACAAAGGTAATCAATTGTACTCTAAGGAGGATCCTAATAGTTGGTATCAGAGCTAGGTTCACTAACAAGTGGTAGAGCAGGTTAGTGTTTGTTGATTACAGGTTCACTCACAAGGGTTTCTATTTGAGTGGGAGTAAAGCAATGGTAGAAGAAAGTAAAATAAGAATGGAGAAATTCAATGGCAAGAATTATCAATTATGGAGGATGTAGATAGAAGATTATCTATATCAGAAAGATCTGTACTTACCATTGGGTGGGGTTTCAAGTAAGCCCACATATATGCAAGATGAAGAATGGAATGTTCTTGATAGAAAGGCTCTTGGATCTATAAGGTCGAGCCTGACATCGTCTATGATTTCCAACTTATCACAGGCAAAGACAACGGTAGAGTTAATGGATACTTTGGCAAATTTATATGAAAAACCCTCAGCTTCGAATAAGGTATTTCTTATGAAGCAATTATTTAATTTGCAAATACAAGAAGGTGGATCGGTATATAGTAATCTTAGTGATTTCCATGGATTAGTAAATCAGTTAAATTTAGTCAAAATAGTTTTTGATGATGAAATTAAGGCTCTCTTAATCTTATGCTCTTTACCTAAAAGTTGGGATAGCTTGGTAATGGCAGTTAGTAATATTGCGTCTACTTCAAATATCTTGAAAGTTGATGATGTTGTTAGTGTAATATTAAATGAAGAAATTCACAGGAAAAGCACAAGGGAAACATCAGGTAATGCTTTAAGTGTTGAAAGCAAGGGAAAGCAAAGAGAGAAGGGCAAGTAAGGGAAATCAAGGTCAAAGATAGGCAATAGATCTAAATCCAAAAATGGAGGTATAACCTGCTGGAATTGTGGAAAGAAAGGACATGCAAAGAAAGATTGTTGGTTGAAAGAAGATCAACATGAAGGTAATAAAGAAGAAAATGATGTAGGTATTGTTGCATAGGATGCTCTTATATTTTCTTTGGATAGTCAGGTAGAATCATGGGTTTTAGATTCTGGTGCTTCTTTCCATGCAACCCCAAATAGAGAATTTTTTCATGATTATGTCCATGGAGACTTTGGAAAAGTTTATTTAGGGGATGGTGAGCCTTGTCAAATTGTTGGCAAAGGAAAAGTGTAGCTGAAATTGTAGATTGACAACATATGGGTGTTGAAGGATGTCATGCATGTTCCCATCCTGAAGAGGAGTCTAATTTCTGCAATAAAGTTGGGTGATGAGGGTTGCATAATAATTCTCATAGCAAAATCTTGGAAAGTTTCCAAGGGTGCACTTGTATTAGCAAGAGGTAAGAAAGTAGGTACACTTTATCTATCTAATTGCATTACTGATTCTCCTTCTATTTTATCTACTTCAGCTGTAGATGTAAAGATGTGGCACTATAGGCTTGGTCATATGAGTGAGAAGGGAATCGATGTTCTTAAGTCAAATGGTAAGCTTTTAGATTTGATAGATCTAGATTTCTTTGAGCATTGTATTTTTGGGAAATAGAAGAAAGTGAGGTTTCTTGAAACTAGGTCAACAAAGAAGAAGCACATGTTAGAGCTTGTTCATGTAGACGTGTGGGGACCAGCTCAGGGAGCTTTTATTGGAGGATCATAGTGTTATGTTTCTTTCATTCATGATGTTACAAGAAAGGTATGGGTTTATTACATAAAGAGGAAATCTAATGTTTTTGACACATTTAAGAAATGGAAAGCCTTGGTTTTCAAGGAGAAGGTGATGGACAGTGATCAGCTCAAGAGGCTGAATAATTCTAAGTAGGGCAATGTTGATTTGGATAAAGTTATGTTCCAAAATGAGCTCACAGGTAAAAATCATCACTAACAAGAAAACACAGACACTGACGTTGATCAGGCAAGAACTGACATCAATTAGGTAGGAATTGATGTCAGTCTAGTGAATTTTAGGTTGTGGAGCTAAAAGCTTCACTGATGTAGACATGGGAGGATGTTGCTGAGTGTCTCAGTCACCAGTGTCGATCAGGCCAACTAACATCGGTCAGGTGTAGATAGGAAACTATCGACATTAGTCAGGGATCAGCCAATGTCGGTCATCCCAGACAGACAGGGACTGACGTTGGTTGCCTGTGTAGTTCAGAATTGTGAGTTTCACGGATAGTTTATTAATAAACCAATTGTTTGCATGATAAAGGCTAATTTTAGTCTTGGAGTTGTGGATCTAATTATTATAATTGGATGTCTAATTATTGTTTGCATGAGGTCTATATAATAGACTCATGGGTTGTATTATAATTTGTGCTAGTTGAGTAAGAGCAAGGTTAGCTCCTTCAGAGGGAAGAGAGCAAGGGGTATTCCTCCTAGTGCCATAGTGACAAGTGTGTATGATTAGGGAGATCTGCAGGTTGTTGCAAGGTCTAGTAGAGATCCACAGGGGTGCTAGTCTGGAGAATCAGAAGGGTTCTTCATGTGTGTAGGATCTTGGTCGGCAGGTGTGCAAGGCCACGTTTGGAGATCTACATGTGTAAGTAAGATCATTGATTTTCAGGTGTGTGTGTGTGTGTGTGTGAGGTCAAAGGAGATTTATAGGATAGCAAGGTCAAAGGTGATGGGCAACACAGCAAGGTGCAAGATCAGGGAGATCTACTTGAATTATGATTGTGTACTTGGAGTGCGGTGTGTACTCAGTGTACTGGTAGTTTTGTTATTGACTGGTTGACAGCTATATGTGTTGAGTTGTGTTTGTAATTGATATTACAAGAGAGATAACTCTTGAAGAGATTTACTATTTATGTCCTAGAGGTGTGGGAGCCCTAGAGGTGTGTAAGGAAGAAGACTATGGCATCTTCTTTGTTGTATTTCCTTCTGGAAGAGTATTAATACAATCAGGTATTGTCTCTCATATTCTGTGTTATTTTTGAATTCTAGTTACTTGTGCATTCTGGTTAAATTATGCATTTAGTTGCTAGTACATGGTAATCAATTGTGCTTCCTAATCTTGATAGTGGAATTAGAGCTATTTGTGGTTCTAGATTCCTGACAAGTGGTATCAGAGCTAAGGTTGCAGGGAGCAGGTTCATGTTTGATTACAGGTCACTCTCAGGGGTTTCTAATTGAGTGGGAGTATAGCAATGGTAGAAGAAAGTACACTAAGGATGGAGGAATTGAAAAGCACGAATGGTCAATTACGGTGTTATGGAAAGAAAGAGTAGGTAAAGAAATATTGTTGGTTGGTAAAAGATCAACATGAAGGAACTTAAGAAGCAGATGTTGTAGGTGTTGTTGCATAGGATGCTCTAGGATGTTCCTTGGATAAAGTAGAATCTTAGTTTATAGATTCTATTGTCTCTTTCCATGCAGCCCGAAATAGAGTATTTTTCCATGTTAAGGTCTTTGGAGACTTTGGAAAGATTTATTTAGGGGCTGGTGTGCCTTGTCAAAGTATTGGCAAAGGGGAAGTGTTGCTGAAATTGCAGGTGGCCAACACATGGGTATTGAAGAAGGCCATGTAGGTCCCAGTCTTGAAGATGCGGCTAATTGCTTCAGGAAAGTTGGGTGATGAGAGATGCACAGGAACTCTCACAGTGGATGCACTTGAATTAGTATGTGGTAAGAAAGTAGGTACTCTTTATCTACCTGCTTGTATTATTGATTCCACTTCTATTGCATAGGTGTGGCTTTGTAGGATTGGTCACATAAGTGAGAAGGGAATGGATGTTCTTAAGTCAAATGGTAAGAGTTTAGCTTCGAAGAGCATAGACCAAGATTTTTGTAAGTAGTGGGATGCTACAAGAAAGGATTGGATTTATTGCAGGAAAAGGAAGACTAATGTATTTGATAAACTTAAGAACTGGAAAGCCTTGGTGTTCTTGGAGGAGATGACGGATAGAGATCAGTGGATGGGACTAGATATCTCTGAGCAGGGTAGTTTGGATAGGGTTTTGATTCAAAGTAAGCTCATGGGTAAAAAGCCATCACTCACAAGTAAACACAGGTACCAACATCAGTTAGGGGAAACCGACATCGAATAGATAGGTATGAACATCAGTCATGTGTAGACCAGAGGAGTCGGTGGTGTCGGGTAGGTGGAGACTGACATCCATAAGATAACTAGCATCGGGGACCTAAACAGTCGCATGGAACTGATGTCGGTCGGATGCAGACTGTGTGGTGACTGAGGTCGGTCACTAGAATAAATTTTGGGAAGACAACAAGTTGTCAAGGAGTCTCAAATGCCCATATGGAGGACTGAAAGGGTAAGTAAGCCTCAAATTCATTGTTCCTCTTCTTTATACTCATTGCTCACTGTAGAGCAAGAAGGATCTAGGAAACAGTGGGAGCATGGCATGAATGAGGAAGTTGATTCTTAGGATGCAGAACCAAATGGGAGATTTGGTAGGGTTGCCAGCCAGTATGAAAGCACTAAAAGATGAATGGATACCTTAGTTAAAGAATAGAGAGAATGGACACGTGAGACGAAAGGCTAGGTCATATGGTCTTGAGGAAGCTCCAGGATAGTGGTATAGGTTTGACAGATGGATAATAAAGCATGGATTTAGTCAATGTCATTGTAACTACCGTGGTTTCTTTACTAGGTGGGTGATGATTGCAACATCATCCTATTACTGTATGTTGTGTGTTTGCTTGATGCAGTGTTACACATATAGGGTTTTTTGAGCTAAAGCTAAAGTTATTTCAAAGGTGTGTCATAAAGAATTTGGAGGAGTGAAATTCTTTGGCATGAGTAATCTTAGAGACAGGGAAGATCACAAGTTGATGTTGTCACAAGATGATTGTGTGAAGGTAGTGTAGGATGCAGAATGACAAGTGCACCTATGGATGGACAATTCACAGAACAGGGTCCCCAATCACATGATGAGGTTGAGTACATGTGTACTCCTTGATATTGCCCCAGCAGTGGGAGTTGTCAATAGGTTTGTGGCCAATCCAGGAAGGAAGCACTGGAGAGTAGTTCAGTGGGTTCTCAGGTATCTAAGAGGGACCAACAGTAGGGATTCATGCTATGTAAGGGCAGGCACTTTGGATATGTTAGGTTACTTGGATGACAGGTGTTGCACCATAGGTTGTGTGGTGGTTGGTCTTCAAGATTGAGCTTAAAGAGGGATACAAGCTAGAAAATAGATTAGATGGTGTATAGTTATAAGTACAGTGTAGCTATTTATCTCTAAGTGGGAGATTGTTAGGTTGTGGAGCTAAAAACTTCATTGATGTAGACATGGGAGGAGGTTGCTGAGTGTCACAGTCACTAGCGTCGGTCAGGCCAATTGACGTTGGTTAGGTGTAGATAAGAAGCTACGGACATCGGTCAGGGATCAACTAACATTGGTCATCCCCAAACAGATAGGGACCAATGTCAATCACTTGTGCAGTTCAGAACTGTGAGTTTCATGGACAATTTGTTAACGAACCGGTTGTTTGCATGATAAAGGCTAATTTTAGTCTTGGAGCTACGGATCTAATTATTGTAATTGGATGTCTAATTATTATTTGCATGAGGTCTATATAATAGCATGGGTTGTATTTTAATTTGTGCTAGTTGAGTAAGAGCAAGGTTAGCTCCTTTAGAGGGAAGAGAGAAAGGGGTGTTCCTCCTAGTGCCATAGTGCCAAGTGTGTATGATCAGGGAGATTTGTAGGTTATTTCAAGGTCTGGTAGAGATCCACAAGGGTGCTGGTTTGGAGAATCAGAAGGGTTCTTCATGTGTGTAGGATCTTGGTCAACAAGTGTGCAAGGCCACATTTGGAGATCTACATGTCTAAGTAAGATCATTGATTTGCAGGTGTGTGTGAGGTCAAAGGAGGTCTACGGGGTAGCAAGATCAAATGTGACATCAACATATCAGGGAGCAAGATCAGGTGAGATCTACTTGAAGTATGATTGTGTACTTAAAGTATGTGTGTATACTCAGTCATGGAGTACGTGGAGTACTTGTGTACTAGCAGTAGTGATACTGACTGGTTGGGGGTGAACAACAACTCTGTGTGTGAGTTGCTTGTTGGGACCATAAGAGAGAGAGTGAGCTCTTGAAGAGATTTACTATTTATGTCCTGGAGGTGTGGGAGCCCTAGAGGTGTGTAAGGAAGAAGACTGTGGCATCTTCTTTATTGTATTTCCTTTTGGAAGAGTATTAATACAATTGGGTATTGTCTCTCATATTCTATGTTATTTATAAATTCTAGTTACTTGTGATTCTAGTTAAATTCTGCATTTAGTTGCTTGTACATGGTAATCAATTGTGCTTCCTATGTCCTAACAGTGGAATCAGAGCATGTTTGTTGTTCTAGATTCCTAACAGTGAAGATCGAAGTTAGTGATGTCAGGCAGGTGGAAATTGATGTCAGTTAGGTGAGAACTGACATCGGTCATGTCGGTCAGGTGGAACTGACATCGGTTGGGTGCAAACTAAGAGATGACTGGGATCGGTCACTGTTAAAATGAAATTTGGGTGGATAGCAAGCTGTCAATGAGTCTCAAACGCCCATGAGGAGGACCGAAAGGGTAAGTAAACATCAAATTCATTATTCCCCTTCTTTATACTACTTATTATTCACTGATGGTGGAAAACTAGGAAGTTTTGAAGAGGCAATGCAGGTAGAATCTAGGAAACAGTGGGAGCATGGCATGAATGAGGAAATTGATTCCTTGGAAGAGAATCAAATGTGGGATTTGGTAGAGTTGCCAGCCAAAAAGAAAGCACTAAAAATGAATGGATTTATAGGTTAAAGAAAGGAGAGAATGGACAAGTGAGACATAAGGCCAGGTTATATGGTCTTGAGCAAGCTCCAAGACAGTAGTATTTGAGGTTTGACAGGTTTATGATAGAGCATAGCTTTAGTCAATGTCAATCTGATCATTGTGTTTATTTTACTAGGTTGGATAATAGTAGCTACATTATCCTGTTACTATATGTAGATGATATGCTTGTTACAGGTTCACACATGTAGGATATTACTGAGCTAAAGGTAAAATTAGCTTAGACATTTTCCATGAAGGATTTAAGAGTGAAAATCCTTGGCATGAGTATTTCTAGAGACAGGAAAAATCACAAGTTGATTTTGTCTCAAGAGGATTATGTGAATAAGGTAGTGGAGAGGTTTAATATGCAGGATGTGAAACCAGTAAGCACACCTATAGTTGGGCAGTTCAAGCTGAGCAAAGAACAGTGTCCTAAATCACATGATGAGGTTGAGTACATGGTATGTACTAGACCTGATATTGCCCAAGCAGTGGGAGTTGTCAGCAAGTTTATGGCCAATCTAGGAAAGAAGCACTGGAAAGCAGTTTAGTGGATTCTCAGATATCTAAGAAGGACCAATAGTAGGCATTTATGCTTTGCAGAGTCAAGCACTTCTCTACATGGGTATGTAGATTCGGATATGGCAGGTGACTTGGATGGCAGGAGAAGCACCACAGGATACGTGTTCACTATTGGTGGAATGGTGGTTAGCTGGATTTCAAAGTTGCAGAAGGTCATTGCCTTGTCTACTACAGAGGCAAAATACATTGCAGTCACAGAGGCTAGTAAGGAAATGATATGGATGACTCAGTTCATGGAAGAGTTGGGAAAAGAGCAAGAGAGTTGTAGATTGTACAGTGATAGTCAAAGAGCAATTCATTTGGCAAAAGATTCAGCCTTTCATTCAAGAACCAAACATATACAGCTTAGGTACCACTTCATTAGATAAGTATTAGAAGATGGTTAGTTAAAGCTGGAAAAGATCCATATGGATAAGAACCCTGCTGATATGCTAACAAAGTTGGGAACAAAGGAGAAGTTGAATCTTCATTCAAATTTTGTTGGTCTTCAAGATTGAACTTGAAGATGTAGAAACAAGCCAAAAACAAATTAGAGGATGTTGTTGTACAGGAACAGGTATAGGTACAGGTGTAGCTATTTATCTCCAAGTGGGAGATTATTTAGTTGTGGAGCTAAAAGCTTCACTAAATGTGCAAATGTGGAGGTTGTTGGGTTACACAGTAACTGACATCAATCAGGACAACTAACATCAGTTATCTCCAACTACATAGTAACCAGCATTGGTTAGGGATTAGCTGGCATTAGTCACCTTCAGACTGACATCGATCGTCTGTGCATTTCCAGAACTGTTCTAATTTTAGACGAATAGTTAGTTTGCATGTAAAGACTAATTTTAGTCTTGAGTCTGTGTTTCTAATTATTGTTTGGTTTGGGATCTATTTAAGAGACCCATGGGGCTGTATTGTAAGGTAAGCAAGATCAATTAGATTTTCAAGGTGCAAGATCAAGAAGGTCTATGGTCAAGGAGGCAATAACGGTTGAGTTGATTGTCACTTGGAGGTAGGCAACAACAACCATTAGGTTGATTGTCATTGGAGGGAAAAACAACTCAGTATTGAGTTGATTGTTGATTGTAATTGATTGAGAGAGAGAAATCTTGAGGGAGAATTACTTTACACCCAAGAGGTGTGGGAAGAAGAGATTTCTTCATTGTATTTCCTTCTGAAAGAGTTTATTATAGATTGTATTGTTTCTCGTATCTCCTATTCTTTGTTGTTTCTGATTTCTAGTTACTCATTACTTCTAGTTTAATTCTGTGTTTAGTTGCTTATACAAAGGTAATCAATTGTACTCTAAGGAGGATCCTGACAAAAATGAAGCTAGGTAAAATGGGTCAAACAACCATGAAGCAAAGGCCAATTTAGGACAAGATGACTAAAGGATATAATGATGATAAATGATAATAAAATATAAATTAGAGAAAGATAACTAGAAATAAAATTAGATGGCTACAAAAAATGTGAATGGAAACCAGTTATTTAACTAACGTATATACTCTTATACTTACAACTCAGAAAAGAGTGAAATATTTTAAAAAAATAATGTTGTGCAAAAAAGGAGGTGGAAAATAGAGGGAAAATATAGATACACATGATAATGATTGGGTTTCCCCAATCATAAAAATGTATAAAGGGATATGATATAATGACAAAAATATTTGATAATTTCATAATAATAGAGATTAAAATGTGAATGAGAATCATGTGGATATACTATAATATTTTTTCCAAAATAGAATATAATTGAATCTAAGTGATGAAATGCCACTCTCAACCATTGCCTTATCTTTATAAAAAATCACCTAGATTGGTTGGGAGTGGGAGCAGGATAGAGTGGGATAGTATAAAAGGATAGGAACTTATGGGAAAGGCCTATTTGTATTCCCAAATGTCTTGCATTGTTACTCACAAACTAGAAATCCAAGAGGAATAAATATAAGTGGGCTAAATTTATGAAGTGTACAAAGGATAATAGTAATAAATATGTCAAAACCCAAGGGGTGAAAAATGATAGAGGAGCCTAGAGGAAAAATATATTAATATGATAAGATGTTAAAACAAAGAGGTTCTCAAATAGATAAAGATAAATTGTGATAAAACCTATAGGTGTAACTATAAAATATGGGATTCTATGAAGGCCTATTTTTATTCCCCAAGGTCTTACCATATAACTTATAAGAAAAAAAAACCAAGAGGTGTAAAAATGTGAAAAGGATAACATATGATAGGTATAACAAATGTAAAGATAAGAGGTAAAACCAAAGTAGGGAAAGATAAACCCAAAAGGGGAAAGGTCACAAGAAAATAAACTGATAAAGAGTATAAAAAGGAGGCAATGGCTAAATAAACCCAAAAAGAATGAAACTATAAAAATAAGCTACCATATAATATAAAAAGGATGCAATGGTTAAATAAACCCAAGATGGAGGATATTGTAAAAATAATCTACCAAAGAGTTTAAAATGCGATAATAGCCAAATAAACCCAAGAGGGAGAAAACATTAAAAAAATATTACACCTATTTATTAAGGTTTATTGATTTATTTTTTATTGTTTTTGTTGTCAACTAAATCTTGCACCTATTTGATCACTATTTGACTTAGTGAAATAATGGGAACATCTCCAAGGTGTGAAACCTTAGATCCTTGGGTTGAACCTCTAGATAAAGCTGACTTCCTTCCTAAACTATGTACACATGATGTAAGATCATCTTGTAGGACTAAAACAATATTAAAAATACTTATTTACAATTTGTATTGAAATCTTTGTCATGGAAAAGGGATATAGATAAACTTCAATTACAATGTGGTGATGTACCAAAGCTTAGGGAAATCCTCTTCTTGTTTGAATAAATACAAGATAACCTTTTTAAAACTGATAAATTTTATACACAATATTAAAATCAAACTTCTCTCACATAAGTATTTTA
The DNA here is from genome assembly GCA_037957365.1 of Torreya grandis. Classification (NCBI taxonomy): domain Eukaryota; kingdom Viridiplantae; phylum Streptophyta; class Pinopsida; order Cupressales; family Taxaceae; genus Torreya; species Torreya grandis. The sequence continues at coordinate 4,097,054 of JARHVA010000693.1, read as the reverse complement.
TATGAAGGTAAGAAACCCAATACAACACTAGGAGGGATCATAAATCACCATTAAAAATGACTCAAATGATTATATCCACAATTAATTTATATAAAATACTTATAATAAATAGCATATAGCCTATAAAATAATATTTATGTACATGAAGGTGAGTAATACTGGACAAAAATACAAGGGAAGGACTAATTTTCCATAAGTAAAGATCAACAATCCATAAACTACACACAAAATACAAGAAATTGAAGAAAGGTAACTCACTTCTTTATTCATTTCTAGGCTAAAGCCAATGTTATAATTTCAAATGAGAAAACATTTTCTACACCAAAGAAGAGGGATCTTTAATTCATTTTAAAAATATTCATATATAAAGTACAAGAGAATGAGAGAAGACAAGAAAACAAATTCCTCAACTATCTCCATCAATCTAGGTATATGCAAGAAGAAGAGACCAACTTCTTGAACACATTTAGCTCCTTCAATGCTTTGGACTTATTCCATGTAGACCAAATTGGATACTTGGTGTAGTGGGAAGTAAGCCATCCCATTTTCACTCTAATTATATCCTTGAGAAGGCTTATTCTTGAAATATACCTGGTCTTCCTACCATAATGAGAATTGACTTGCCACCTTCCTCTTAGACATGCATATTGGAGAGAATAAAGCTAATCTTTACTTTCTATTAATGTTTAAATCCATTGACAGGCCTTATACATGAAAATAGGTCTTAATTCTAACCAAAAAGGCCCAATTCACTCATTTAGAGCCCTTTTACATGCTTGGTAGATGCTATATAAGTAATTAAAATCATTTATTAGTTTGAAAATACCTTATATTGATCCTTAGATACATGCCTTCATGATTTTAGATGCTTGAAATCTATACTTTTCATCTCTAATCATCAACAAGCTTGCAAGAAATTTGTTTTTCCCAATACACAAACCTATAACTCATTTTTATTGTCTCATCTCTATTTGCAAACCTATTAGATCTTATGAGACCTTTGAAATATTCTTGAAGGTGTATAGCCTTAGGTCAGACCTTTTATACAAATTTTAATACCTTGAAATTCATATGTGCAAACTTGTATGAAGGTTTAAGACATAGAAACCTAAGATTCCTCTCTTTAGTAATCCTTGCATACCTATATATTAGTCCTAAGATTCATGAAAACCTTTGCAACTTGTTGTAAACTTGTCCATTAAGTCTTAAGCTAATTAAGACCCTTTTGGTTTGATATTATCATCATAAAACCCTTTGAAAATATGATTTGATAATTATGGAAACATTTAAAATTTGGTATGGACCTATAGGTAGTTTTAAGGCTTTGACTCTTTATAACAACTTGTAACTTTCTTGAAACTTGTTTAGCTCTATTTGTTATGCCTGTTGATGTTTAAAAAGAGTTTGAATCAAGATCTACAAGTTACAAATTTTATTCTAGGATATTTAACTCATACCACAAACTTATTAGAACTCACAAAATAGTTGAAACATGTTTGAAGGCCTATTTTATATCTATATCATCAAAACCCTATAAAAAATCCTATTGTAGTCCTATAGGTGCTCTAATAATGGTGTTTGGGACCTCTGCACTTAACCCTATAAAAATGATGATATTTGAAACCTCTTCTCATTGGCATACCTTTAGGTAGGTTCAAAATCTTTGAAAATCCTTTGATCTCTGTGGAAGTCCCTATAACTTAGGTGTAAACTTATAAGAGTGTCTTGATCTAATAAAATCCTTGATATTACCATTGATGCATTCATCCATGATTTACTAAGACATATATAAGCCTTTATGAATATCTTTGAGGTCATGGAAATTTATAAGTGTTCTTAAGACCTTTGTGATAGACTTAAAAAATAGGCCAACAACTTTATATGAATGATTAAGACCTTGAATCATGTTTAGATCTTAGTGAAAACCCATGAACTTCCTTGAAACAATCATGCTAGATGTTAGGAATTTTATGAAGTTTGAAAACCTTATTTTAAGGACCTTTTCACTATCCTCTATCTCCTCAATAAACCATGTAATCTTATACCATTATGGAAATCCTTGCATATTCTATTATAGCTCTGTTAGCTAAGACTTAAGGTCATAAAACCTTACAGATGTTCTTAAGAGCTCCAAAAACCTAGTTTTAACATTATAAGGTCATGGAAACCTTCAAAATTAGATTCAAACTTATAGATACCTTACATCACATTCTAAGAATTCATTTAAACCTTGCATCATTTATAAAAATTTGGATGATTTGTCTTGTTCATTAATCCATCATAGAATCCTTGTTTTCTTCCCTTAAAAGCCTCCAACTTCTTGTATCTTGATCTCTATGACCAATATAACCATTTAAATATTCATTTCCTATATTTATACTTTTTTATATGATTTCAAACCATATAATAACCTACATACATGCTTGAACTTGTTTTCTCACCTTATAAGGTCATAAAACCTTAAAAAATCTAACTGCAGACCTATATGTGTCTTTATGAAAGCTATGAAACCTTATTGACTAGTCATAGAACCTATGGAACATGTTATGAACCTATACATGAGGTATTCCTTTGTTTTTTTCTCTTAAAGGGGCTTAGAAAGGGTCATACCTATAGTTTTCTTGTTCATGTTTAAGAACCTCTCTTGAACCCTTGTCGTGACCTCATATCACCAACTAAATGTGAGAAAATTATTACAAACCCATGTGAAGTAAAAATAACTCTTGGAAACATGTTGTATCTTGTTATAGGATTATAGGTGGGCTTAAATCTTAGTCAAATATTCTTATCTTAGTATAAATATAGTCATAAAATCCTCATAGATCTATTAATGCTCTTGATTCTCATTGAAACCCTCTAAGGTGTTTACAAGCATGAAACATGCTCTTTATAGTGCTTGAAACTTTTATTTTCTACTTTATATACCTAAAAAATTCTTGATATGTTAAAAATATTGATTCAACTCTACTTAAAGGATTGAATTAAGGTCTTTTGAATCTAGAAACCTCTTTCTTTGTCTCTCTATCTTGTATGAGAATTTTAGAGCAAGATTACATCTTACAATTATAGAACTTATAAATCGTGCTTAAGGTCTTGTTAACATGTTTTGATCATGGTGAAACTTGTAAACTCTCTTACAATAGCCATATTAGCCTCTTGGATCATGCTTAGAACTTATTAATATACTTGAAACCTTGTGATCTTCTGCCTTAAGAATTATTAGTCCATGAGAGGGAGCTTTGAGGACTATCTACAGGCCTATAAGTTCATAAAAATGTTAAAATATTTCTCTTAAACCTAAATATAACCTTAAAATCCTCTATGAGACCTGTAAATTGTTATATTTGAAGCTCTTTAATCTTATCTACCTTAGATAAATCTATGCACAAACATCTCATGGAAACCCTAGAAGGGTCTTGAAGTTTCCTTACCAATGTTTGAAACCTTGTTTCAAGACATCACATAACTTGTAATAGTCATGAAACTATGTTATCCTTTTGATCAATAATGGAAACCCCATAGCCATGTTTTTAGCTTTTGAAAACTTGCTTTGGGGTTAAAACTTATAGAATCACCATGAAAACATGTTTGGAAACCTATAAAATTTTCATGAAGGCCTAAAAAATTGTTATAACACCTTAAAAATTATTATAATATTAAAAACCATGTTTATGGCCTTTCTAATCTTGAAAACCCACCAAAATATGTGCTCATGGTTTAGGGTTTTAGTACCTTTTAAAACTACATGTAGGGTTTTAATATATCCATATACTTTTGAATATCTCATAAAGGTTGAAAATAACTAAAGGGTGTGATAATGCCTATCATGACCATTAAAAATATTTCAAAACACCATACATAAAAAGAACAAATAAAAAATGTGTTTGGTTTCTTGCTTCTAACCCTATAAACATGGTGTTTATTTTAACTTTTAGACCTCGTGTTTATTTTAAATTTTAGACCTCATGTTTTCTCCTCAAGGACCTGAAATTCATCATATATATTATTAAAGATCCTTTTTATCTCCCTCAACCCTATTCTCTAATCTAAGACTTTTCATAAGTAATTGTAGAATTGTTACAGTCCTGTAAACTTGTATTTTAAGCTTGTAAAAATTATGTCTTCCTTTTCCAACCCTATATTAGCATTGTATTTTTATGGAGACATTATATTATTCATGTTCAAACCTATAAACACTCTTTTAACAATACTTGGATGTCTTAATAAAGTGAAATACTAAATAAACTCCATGAAACCTGCAAAAAACACCTTGGACATAAAGAAAATTCTTGGATTTCATTGAATGAGGGATTGATGAGGTGTAAAAGATCTAGTCATGATCTTGAACGAGATTTTCCTACATAGGAAGATGAGAAAGTCCTAAAAGAGGCATAAATAAGAGGGAAACATAAGGTCAGATGTTTTGAACAAGGTGTATATATTTCAAGGAATTATGAGGGAGTTTTAGACTTTCAAGTGACCTTTAGCTCCTTTATAGAATATTACACCTCTTTTATGATAAAATGGATGACTTTAAGACCATTTTATATGTTTTTGTATTATAAAACACCTTTAAACACCCATAGTCATAAAATAAATCTAGTTAAGGGCTAATATGACCTTATATTTCAATAATGTTTATTAGGTCTTAGTAAAACATGGACATCATGAGAAACTATTACTAGTTCATCGAGGTGACTTAAAAAGTCAAAAGGTTTTATTATGGTTATGAAAATTTTAGGTTTTTTATCTTATGGTGTATAAGTTTTTTTTTTAATCAGTGAAATAGGGTTGATAGGGTCCCTCATCCATTTCATTCATAAAATAATAGATTTACATAAAATTATCATAGGAGCCAAAACTGCATTGATAATAAAAAATATTATGTTAAAACAAATTAATTTTTTTTTTAAGTATTTATGTATTCAAAATAAATTCATAATTTATAATAGAGTCCTATCTAATAGTGATGAAAATAGGTACAAAAGCTAATAACACCATGTATCAATGATCCATCAAAAAAGAAACTTGATCCCAATCTACCCCAACTATGGCAAAGTTTGGTAAGGCATAATATAATTAATAAGTTCCTACACATACACAACTCTAAAATCACATGGTATTTTTTTTGGTCATTATAAAGGGGAGAGAAACCCTTTATTCTCCTCAATCTATTTATTTTTAATAGTTTCTTCATGTTCCTTCAAAGGATAAACAAGCCTCCAACTTGTAATTGGTAACCACAAAGTATAAAATTATAATTTGAGTCCAATAAAATTCTCAAAATTATTAAGGACCACTTGATAATAAAATATCATTTGAGAAAGGGAATTTAATAGATTATATGAGGAATGAGGTTCTTTCATCCTGAATATTACTAAAAAAGTGACTATTTGTTTAATATTTTTCATACATTTTATTGATAAAAATGAAACCTAATTCCATAAAGTGTTCCACCACTTCTATCCTATCCCTTAAAAATAAATTTATAAGATATTTATTCTTCATGTCCTCATTTACCCTCTCAATGATTTCATTAGGTCTAGGGCATTCCTCATTGACAACCAATGGGAAAGTGTATTTAAAATATTCATATGTAGTCATTTCAAGTGAACGTGACCATTTGTTAAAGATAAATGACAAGAACGCCCTGATATGCACCTCTCTAACAAATGTGTTTGGATTCCATAAATAAATCATAAGAAAAATTAGATTTTGAATATGGGCTTCACACAATGAGTTTTTATCCTTTGATGAAGATATCCTAAAAACCTTTTAAAACATGGTTAGGGATGTCAAATTAGGATTTTCATTTGAAATATGCCTCTTAAGAATTAATTGGATTACCTCTCCTTCAAAACCACTACATAACTCTATGATAGATTATACAATGAAAAATTATAGAAACAATGTTTCCTTTTAGGCTAAGGGACATTTTAAGATGATATATCTCTTCATTTTTAGAATTATTCTCTTGAATTATTTTAATTTTATCCTCATATAGATTATTCCTCAACTACTGAGTAAGATTCACATGCTCCTTAATTACTAAAGGGGCCTCCTCAAGGGTAATAATGGAGGAGGAAACATTTGTAACCTAAATAGTCCTAATCCTATGAATTTCATTTTTATACAGAAGAAAACTTTCCTTAAATATAATTTCTTTCCTCAAAACAAACTATGGAGTAAAATTTAGTTATTAAAAGTTTCCAAATTCATCAACACCCAAATCCTTATAAGATCAAACTTTTATAGTTTCATGAAAATTATTTTTTCTTCTTCTCTCATACCTTCTAATAGATGAGACATATCCTAAACATTTTTATTTAGAGTAGATATAGTCTTTAAAGTTTTTTTGGACAATGTATGTAAAGGAAAATAATCACCTATCACTACTCCCTTTCCTTTCATCTCCCATTCCATGAGATTAAGTTTCCTCATTTTATCAAAGTAATTTATAATCTAATTGATTAGGCATAACTTGGACTATTGTAGGTACCACCTTTAGATTTAATTTTACAACTAATGATATGGTCCCAAGTATGTGACATAAAGTGTGTTCAAATAATTTTTATGATTTGATTTAATTTTTTAATAATATCCAGATTGATCAAAAAAATTTGTAAGAAATAAGTGCTATAAATATTCAATCTAAAACCATTATCTACCTTGACCATTTTATTTTGCATTTGAACTTGAGTGAATAATGATATATTTTTATCTCTTTTTCATTTTTTATGTAAGTATTATTTGCCAAGGGTGATGAAGTTTTTGATATCCTTAAATGTTTTCATGATAGAGATAAATTATGTAGGTTGTGTATCATTATGGATAATGTTTTTTCACAATGCACCATATGATATGCTTTTATATATTATCGATATCTTAATTAAATATAAGATATAAATTTTAGAATGGTTATTTTTTAGTTGATATATGATGTCATACCATTTGGGTTGATTAGAATATTTCTTGGGAGGTGGAGGGAGTTGAGGAGGAACACATTGACTATATTCATTCTATTTCAAATGATGGGGCATCCTACCTAATTTAGTGTTGACAAAATGGACTACAAAATACAAAATAATCCATGAAAGAATAATGGGAGTGGGATCATAGATATTAAAACCTTGAGGTCTAAGGGGAGTAGGAACAAAATGAGTCACACATGCCCTTTAGAATCTCTTGATAATAAATGTCAACTCATATTGGATGTTAAGACAATATGATTTGAGGAAGTCTTGAGATTATTCATTGTTAATTTCACCTTATTAGTGTTCTTATATTTTATCCATTTGATTATATGATTGATAAAAATATAACATAGTCAAGTGGAAGAATATGAAAATATTACCTCCATGACTTCCATTAACAAATAATTTTCATTTGTTATAGCCATGGATAATGTGTATTATTAGGAAATAATTAGAAATCATGTATAAAAATAAAACCCTAAGGCTAAATTATAAAACCCTAGAAGGATGAAACCCTAAAGGATAATTAGGGTTTTACATAGTTTAAAATATGTATGGGTTCACCAATATGTTATAACCTAATTTGGTTTTAGAAATATTGATATGATATAAACTAGGATATGAATTCATACTTATAGATATACCATTCAATCATACATCTAAATGTAAAATACTAAAACTAATTGAAATGATTTAATAAGTGGAATATGATAAATTTATTAAGTATAATAAAGGGATGAGTATTTATATTTTTTAACTGACTATCTAATAATGATTGTGTTTTAATAGTGGAAAATAAACTAAAAACAACATGTGATTCATCTAGTTTAGGAACTATGTTTCTATCTATGTAGGGTTAGTTAAATTAGATTTGGGTTGATATCAACATTGATACTAACCTTTAGTGTTTGATAGTGATATATGATAAAAATATGTGTCTATGACCATATGGTCACCTTCTCCTATCTTTGAAAGCTTTATATGTGCAATGTCAAATCCTAATGAAATGTACAACTCCAAAAATAAACTTTGTTCACCTTAAACCCTTTAGTGTGCTTATAAGACCTATAAACCTAATCATACTATGAAAGTGTAGTGGGATAACCCCAATCACACTCATTGATTATTGATTATTTCTTATGTATTTGACACTTTAAGGAGTTAAATAAAATGACACAGAGTTCTCTCACCTAATGTGATTGTTCAATTCTGCTCCATTGTATGAATGCAAATAATGATTTAGCTATGGAACTTGAAAATTATTGATTTGAATTAGATTTTGTATGCTTCAACCTTGATTTTTGATTGATCCTAGTGACTAATTCAAAATTTGGGAAAAATAGGGTAGATTTTATCAATGTGTAGTAGTCTATATATGTGTACCAAACAAGTTTGAAGTTCCCTATCAAGTAAGGCCTTGATTTTATATATACATGTCTAATTGGTTATTTTTTCACACCAATAACACACTAGAAAAATGGGTGGACCATAATAAAACATTTAATTATTAAAAGTAACCATTTTTTATAGATGGCTAATAACATTGAGTGTAATTTAGTATCGACTAGAAATAATGACCTAGTTTGATGTTACTTCCCATGTAAAATAGGACTGAGCTAAAGGTCTGAACATATCTATGCAAAACCATATACATGTTTGATATACATAGTGAGGTTATTTTAGGTGTGTAACATTAGAACAAAAGGGTCAAAGTTATAATGTATCATGTAGGTGTTAGATAACAATCGTTAAATACATATTTATGCACATAAGGAATTAATGGTAAATGTATGTCAAGCTTGTCATTATTAAGTACTTAATGATATATTTTATTATCAACACATGGTAAAATAAAAATGAGAACCCCATTGATATAGACATAATTATGAATAAAAAATCATGCAAAAAGAAAGACTTAACTCAAATCCTAATAATAAACTAAGGACATAACACATCCATTTTAGTTACTATTCATTCTTATTCATTAACAAGTATTTACATAATATATACATCCTTAGTGTACATAACCTCCATTACATTGATGATTCTTTTCATGTAAGCTTACAAAACATAGATACATAATATGTAAGTCTTCCATGGTTGAATATTCACTAAACCTTAATTTTTATCCTAACTTATTTGACCTAAAAAAATGTGTAAAAAAAATAATGATGTACAAATGAGAGGTTGGGTGTCCTTTTTATAGGTTTCCTAGACTACCTTGATCACTACCATATAATGATAACTCAGTTTCCAACTCTCCATATTGATAATTTTTTGTACATATTCCTATACTATGCTCTCTAGTTACCAACTATTTATCCATATTTTCAAAAGATGATTCTTATTAAGATCAATATGACCCATTTAATTGATCCTTTCTTTAGTTATTTATGTATTTAGGATTTGAATTTACTTATGATCCATTTATTTTTTAATTTATAGCTTGAAATTTTTCTCCAAAGTGTGTTTTCCTTAAACAATACATTATGTGCATCTTTTGTGTGAATCACACATAACTTATGCACCATAATTTATTATAGTTTACAAGATATCATATTATGAAAGAGGGTGTCTCACACACACTCTTTCATAATTATATTTATTTTATGTTGCCTTTAGTATCCAAAATCAAATGTCCTTGATATGCACATGTTCTCATCATTGGGAAGTCCATGTAGAATTCTAAAATGGGAGATAAAATGTTCATTTTATGATCCAAAATTGATTTAGTTAGTATTAATTTTTAAATGGTATACATCTCAATTATGATAAAACCCTTTACATTTAAAAATTTAATAATGTAAATTAATATTTTAATGAGTCAATTGTGAATAGGTGGTTATTTGGTTAGTTAGTTGGGTATCATACATTTTTTCAAGCATTTTTTTTAGGCTTGTAGTGTTATATTTAAAAGGGTATAAGTGTGTGAAATTTACATATTGTAATATTTATTCATATTAGTAACATATAAGGCATAGAGGAATTTTTTAACATGTGCCATACATCAAGTATAGAATTATCATTGAGATAGATATAAAAGTAGTTAGACATTCAAATGATGATTTTCATATTGATGTACATATACAAATGATGATAGAGATGGCGAATGAGGAACATTCATCATCTTCATTTCAATAAGTATATATAGGCACATGGAGTAGATGGTTAGGTTGAAGATATATTAGAAGTGTTGACATAATTTAATCATTAGTATAAGTTCATGTGGAAAAATGTAAGGTTTTGGTAGGTTTTTTAGATATATTCACATTCATATTTATCTAGATCATATTCATTACCATTTTTGGATAAATAGGGTTTTTTTGGGTTTTATGATCCAAAGTTATGTTATATATTAGTATCAAATTTTATACACATTTAGAGTTATAAATTTAATAATGTGAATTAATATTAGTAATTTAGTTAGTCAGTAGGTGGTTAGATGGGTTATTTGGTTGGGTCCCATAAATGTACGCAAGACTTTTTATTTAGGTTTTTGGTTATTAGATTTAAAATGGTCCTAATTTGTTTATTTGAAAAAAAAGTATTATTTTTTTAGCTCGATATCAAGGTTAAGGAGTCCTATCCCAAAAACATATATGTCAAAGAAACTAAATTGGTTTAGATTAACAATATAAATTATGAAGGCATTGACCATCAAAAAACAACCATATTTTTAGAAGTTTTTGAAAACACATATTTATAAAATTTAGATATACCAAAAAAAACCAAAGATAGCTATAAAAAATAAAATCCTTCTTTTCTACCATAAACCAGTAGATAGATATTTTATTTATTATTATAGGATAATCACTTCAATTAGATTCCCATCATTATCAACCATCTTACCTAAGTCTGACGTATTGGCTTTATTGATTGAGAAACAAGCTCTTCTTGACCAATTTCCACTATGACTACACATAAAATTTCTAACTCTTTTCCTCTAATTATAAAAACATTAACCTTTTCTTATAGTTCCCCTGATCCAAATTCTCTTTTATATTTCTTGTCCACCAACGAGGCTCTTTAAACATACCTCACACCACTCCTCTCATAAACCACTTAATCATTTTCAATCTCCATGTCATCTATCTTTGAGCCCTCTATGATTATAATTGTATAAATGGAAGAAATAGATACTCAATAATAAGTATGGTTATACCCTTATCCACTTCTTAATTTTTCTCACCCAAATAGATTTATTTGACTTATTGGGAAAAAATGACCAAAGACAAGAACCTAGATTCTAAAAGATGAAAAATAGATAATGGTATAAACCCTAAACCATCTTTACTTGAGAAAGGCATTACTAGAAAGGGACCTAATGGAAGCAAATCAATTACTAATAGATGACCTTCCCTATGCTCCATCCAAATGAAACCATAGGAATTTATAAGACATAACAATCTTGTTTTGGAGATGTTACCTAAAAAACCCATCTCCCTTAATTTTTCTCTACCAAAAACTAATGACCATCCCATTGATTTAATGAACTTTGGAACCATGCCAAAAAATACAACCTAGCCAAAAACCCAAACCTGAAAACCAACCATAACTCTTATCAAAAATAAATTTATATCCTTTGATCACATTGCATGAAAAATCCATCATGAATCCATCTATCTCACAAGCTTTCCATAAATGCAGTCATCAATGACATTGGCATCACCTTACCTCCAACTCAAGGCATGTCGTAAAATAAAATTTCTGCCACCTCTATTCATAATTCAACATTTTTTATTTTAATTTTTTTAAATTTTTAATTTTTTTATTTTTAAACAAAATACAACTTAAAATTTATAGGTCAATTTACTCAATCCCCACACAGTGACTTCATCCTTCCTTGACATTATCAATTATTACTAACATTGGTTGACTATAACTACATTCACTAGAAAATTAGTCACCCGATTGCTTTCCCAAAATTAATGTGAACACTTCTACTCATCAAACTGATTGAGTTTAGGCTAATAATCATAAGGATATTTTCTAATTTCCAAGATTTGGCCTTCTAATTTTTCAAATCTTAAATGACCACCTGAGAATCCCCTTCAATTTTTAGTGAGGATATATTACATTCCAATGCCAACTCAATACCTAAAACCAACACCTGATCCTCCACTTCATTATTCATTCTATTTAGTAACTTTAAAGACATTACTCTTATTAAGGATCCACTACAATCCTTAATTACACAACCAGCCCCTAAAGCTCATAGGTCTCTACAAGCACCATCACAATTCAACATAAAGCACCCTAGTTGTGGAGGAAACCAGATGGTTTCCTTTCTATTCCTCTTATTCTTATTATTTACAATTGACCCTTTAATGGGAGGAAGATAAATGTTTTTCCATTTAGCACACATCTACATATCCCATTGGGACAAAAAACATTGATTCCTCTAAATTTGAGAAGACACCACTTTAGAAATAGAAAGCTCCATTTATCTTAAAGTTGCATGTAGTGGATGTTCTCTATCCTAAAAAATATAGGCATTTCTTTATTTCTATATTTTCTAGACAACAATATTTGGGCAACATCTCCATAAGCTATATAGTGAATGATTCACATCTCCCACTGGCTAAGAGGAAAAGGCTTGAAAAAGAGTAGGTATCCAATCCCATGCCCAATTTAGTTTAATATAAATATTGGTCCAACACCAATTGCAAAAGGAGTAGTTGAACAACAAATGATCCATATTTTCTTCCTTTACCTTACAAAGACAACATCTTGATGACCTAACAAACCCCATTTTATTCATATGATCTTAACTGTGAATGTGAATATGAATTATGAACCATGGAAAATACCTTGCATTTTGAAGACCTTCCTTACCCAAACAAAGGAGATTTGCCCATACCAAATAAACATCCACAACTTCTACCACCTATTAACCAAATATTACTAAATAAACACTAGTTTTAGCTCCAATATAATGAAGTTGATCTTATTTATTATTGAGAAATATTTTCCTATTCAATAGACTATCTTCTAATGACTTAATTGTGTCATATGTAAAAAGTTCCAATAGCCTTTTCCAACTATAGACTACTCTTGATTCATTAGAACCCAGGTCTAAGTAATCCTCCATCTTAGATCCCCAAATATTTTCTAAAAATTATTTGATCTCTAATCCTTAAATTTTTTTTCCAAAGGATGATGTCCATTCCAAAAATCTTTCTATAAGTCTACTTTCCTCTCATTTTTAACTATCCAAAAAACACGAAGCAATATGATCGATCTACATTTCAACATGAAGTTCTAGACATGAGAACCTATGGGTGGGTTTAATACTGAGAAAATGATTTTTGGAACTTTATATCCTAGATATTTATCCTGAAGAAGTCTACACCATAGCCTATCATATTAAGTCAACATTTTCTAGGCCAATTTGGCCCCCAAGGCAAGATTCTGCATTTCAAGATATTTTATACTAGCTCTACCTATATGTTTCCTTTAGCATACCTTTTTCCATTTTATCAAGGGAATTTTCTTATCCTCTCCATAACCTTGATAGAGGAAATATTTTGTAATCTTATTCATTATTTTAAGAACTTGATCTAGAGGTCTCAAAATAGAAAAATAATATGTAGGGAGAACACTAAGAATAACTTTAATCAATGCAATTCTACTAGATAGGGATAACCATTTACCTTTTTAGGAACTTAGGTGGGATTTAAATATTTATAAAAACTCCCTCGATGATTTGAATTTACCTATTCCTTTAATTAAAATAACCCCCAAATATTTGATAGGGAGCTTACCAATCTTGAAACCTAAGATCCTCCCTAAATTGATTTCTCCCTGATGTAACCAATTGATAAAATAAATTTCTGACTTACCTTCATTCACTCTTTTCCCAAAATCTTCTTCATATATTTTTAGGATTCTCTTTAACTCCATCACTTCCTCAATTACTAACTTCACAAATAAAAAAGTGTCATATGCAAATTGATGATGCATAAGAGTTTCCATATTATCAACTATTTGAAGACCTTATAGCCTACCGTTCTCCTTTGCCTCTCTTACAAGTCTTCCTAGAGCTTCAGCCATCAAGATAAAAATAAAATGGGATAGGGGATCCCCATGCCTTAAACCTCTAGGCATAGTGAAAAATATTGATGGACTAACATTTACTAGCACCAAAAACTTAGGATTTAAAATACAATTGAAGGCCCATTCACACCAATCTTGGTTGAAATCAAATTTCTGTAATATTTTAAACAAAAACCTCTAGTTCAACCTATCATAAGATTTACTTATATCCAACTTAACAATCATGCATTTTTGATGGTTATTTAATAAATAATGAATAATTTCATGTGCCATAATAATCCCTTCTTGAATGCTTCGAGTATGCACAAACCCATCTTGATCTCTAGAGATTAATTTTTACAATAGTGCTTTCATTCTAAAATCAATGGCCTTATAAATGATCTTATAAACTGTATTAAATAAATCCACTAGTCTATAATCACTGAAAGAAGTTTCAATTTCTCCTTTATAAAACAAAGATAAAAACATCATATTCAAATCTAGAATAATATTCTTTTTTTGTTCTATATTCTTCCACCATTTGCCACACATCTACTCTAACAAAATCCTAGAATGATTGAAAAAAGTTGATGGGAATCCATCTAGACCTGGAGCTTTATCCTTAGCCATAGAGAAAACCACCTTATTATCCTCTTCCAATGAAAAGGGATCCATAATGTTTTCATTCATAACTTGAGTAATCATAGTAGATATAAGAGGAAAAAAGAAATTATAAGCTTCCCGATCCAAAAAATTCTTCTTCATTTAGTAAATTTTGATTTAATTGAGTAGAATCAAATTTAATTTCCTCTGGAGATTCAAAAAAAAAAGTACCTAGATCAAATACCATCTATCCTAGTAACATTTCTTCTTCCTTTAACTAAAAGATGAAAAAAATCTAAGTTTTTATCACCATATTTGAGCCAATTCTCCATAGATTTTTATTTCCAAAAAATCTCTTCTCTGCACAACATTTCTTTATAATTCTTAATCAAGTATTTTTCAAGATCATAAGACTATGCATCCACTCCCCATTTAAAAATATTCTCCTTTAGGGTATGAAGCTTAGTTTTAATCCTTAATTTTTCATGAAATATGTTTTTAAAATTTTCTCTATTTCAAATATTGAGTTTACCTTCTACAAAATGTAACCTTTTACATATTTGATACATTCAAGAACCTAGTAGTAATGGACATCGATTCCACCAGTCTTGCATAGGATTAAATAAAGAGGGATTTCTTAGCCACTTTAATTCAAACTTAAAAGGACATATGTTAGGGGGGAATCAAAATCAATTTTCAAGGAGATTGGTCAATGATCTAAAATTTCTTGAGGCAACACCCAACAATCCAATTTAATTTTGCTTTGATTCCATGGTGAAGAAATTAAAAATTTGTCCAATCTCTCTAAAATATTGTAATCCCATATATGCCTATTATTATAGGTGAGCCAACCTAATTTTGGTTTAACATCTTATAAATTATTCTTTGAAACAAATAAACCAAAATCTTGAGAAATTTGAGAGCCAAATATCACTCCTCATTACTTTTATTTATAATTCAAAATAACATTAAAATATCCCCTTAAAGTAACCTTTTCCATCTAAAACTTGTTCAAAATATTAGAAATTTTGGACCATATGATAATTTTCAAAGGATCCCTCTAAGGTCCATACACATTCAACATTATAAACTATAAATTAGATAGAAAACTTGATATTCTACAAACTTGCCAATTTTGACCAGAGTTAACTAACTCCACTTTAGTTGAAAAGGGAGAAAAAAGAAGAGCCAAGTCACCTGATGCTCCTATTACTTCTACAAAACCCCTTTCCAACATTACCAAATCATACTAATAAAACCTTCCACTTCCCCCATATTTAACTTAGTTTCTTGTAACAACAAAACATCCATTTTATCCACATTGAGAAGATGATTTATCAAACATCTCTTGTTAGGGGCATTTAGACCCTTAACATTAAAAAAAGTAACTTTCATGATTCCAATGGATGGAATTCCACCCCCTAATTTGTAACACCCATAAACTCTTCTAAATTTCCCCATTTACCTCCAAGAATCTCACCTGCTATAATATATTTGTTAGATTTCCTACCCATCTTTATTTTTGGCCCCTAATTAGGATGGGAAAGCCTTCACTAAGTTTGAGAGATAGAGAGAACTTATTTATAATTAAACTCTCCTTATGAATCTTCTTCCAACTCTTTTTCTAATCCTAAAAAATCCTCTTTTGAAATCACCACCTCCTTATCTTCTTCCCCTATAAACATCTTACTCTTTTGAGATAGTTTTTTTAATTTTTAAGGACCAACTCTCTAATGGATTGTAATTCTTGTTCAATAAATTCACAACTATTAATCATCAAAGCTAGAAAAATTACATTTGTTGTCCCTATTTTTTTAATTAGTTCTTATAGTTCACCTATTTTCTAAGAATGCATCTTCCATTCATCTTCATCCACCTTTTTCTGAGCTCCTTTCTACCCATTTCCCTTCTTACCTCAATTTCATCCCTTTGGGATCTTCTTAGGCCTCCATTTGGATACCGTATGTATTGATTTGGTTTGAGGAGAGATATTACCTTTATTATAAATTTTTTGTATATGACTTGGTTGATGGCATTTATAACATTTAAAAGGGATATTTTCCACATCAATCCTTTAGTGCCAAATCCTTCCCTCCATCTTGATAATAATATGCTCCAAAATATTTTGATCTAGATCCAACACAATTCTAAATTTATCATAGGCTTCCCTTCTAAATTTTATCAAGGATTAATCCACTTCTATTACTAGGCCCACCAGCCCTCCCATGGTAGATAAACAGTCTTCACTCCAATAATCTAAAGGCAATCCATAGAATCTTATCCAAATTGGATAAATTCATTTCAAAGATCTTAGTGGATCAAAATTAGGGCTCCAATTTTGAAGCTACAAACCCACACCATTAAAGGACCAAGATTTATTTTCAAAAACCTTTCCCTTCTCTTCCTTAAACTGAAAGAGAGCCATACAAAACTCTTTAGGAAGAAATCTTAATGAAATAGTGGAACCCCAATACTCCTTGATCCAAATTTTAATTGCTCTAATAGTTGGCCAGTTTCTTGTGCATTTACAAATTAGGGCACAATCAATCAATTGATTAATCTTGGAAGTGAAAAGCTCTAAGACCCATTCTAAAACCTTAGATTCACCAATCTTCACACCATATCCCAATGATTCCAAATGATTATCCAAAGATGCCTTTATGAATTCATCCTCTTCATTTAAGGTCATATATTGAGGTTTTTCCTTTGCACCTACCTACTTTCTTCCCTATTTAAAATAGAGGGCTTGAAATTTCTAGCATCCTTTTCCAAAATCTATTCTTAGATCCCTACCAACTTTCCTTTCCAATTGGAACATAATTTTCTAGACTTTGATTCTTCATCCCACCATTCTCTATCTTCCTCAATCACCACTGTCAGCACCTTTTTTGATTTTCTTACCATGGTTTCCCATTTCTTTCCCTCCCAAACTAGAAGATTTGAAACTCACTTGTTTTCTTGACCCTAACTATGAAACTAAAAACTTCCCTTACTCTCACTTTCACCTTTCTCCTTCTTCTTATCCTTTAATTTATCTTCTCCTTCTCCTTGTTATATGTCATTTTTATCCTTATGATGGAACCATGTAAAAATTATAAAAATTAAATTACCTTCAAAATTTTTGGGTATCAATATTTTTGAAATGGACCTAGAATTGTAGACATTTTTGTAACAAGAATTCCCAATCAAATGATGAATAGTATCCCTATCCATGAACTATGGAATTTCCTCATCGTATTGAACACATGTTTTAAGATACATGTTGGCCCCCATCACATTAAACACTGAGTCAATAGACCATTGCATTATGGATAATTTTTATGAATAACCCATCATAAATTAGTGTGGGAATGATACTAGAGAGTGGTCATCCTAGGTAATGGACCCTACGAACTCACACTTCTAACAATCAACTCACTCACTACTAGGCTATCATTAATAAGTTTAAAATTTGAGTGTATCAATATTTTTGAAATAGACCTAGAACCATAAACATTTTTGTAACTGGAATACCCAAACCAATTGTGAATAGTATCCCTAACCATGAACTATATAATTTCCTCGTCACATTAAACACATGTTTCAATCCACATTTTGACCCCCATTGCATTGAATAATGAGTTGGTATCTCATTACATTATGGATGCTTTTCATGAATAACCCATTGTAGCCTAGTGTGGGAATAGTGCTAGAGAGTGGTTATCCTAGGGAATGGACCCTAATACCTACCACTTCTAAAATTTAGCTCACTCACCACTAGGCTATCATCACTGAGTTAAAATTTTGGGGTATCAATATTTTTAAAATGGACCCAAAACCATAGACATTTTTATAATCAAAATGCCCAAACCAATGGTGAATAGTATCCCTAGCCATGAACTTTAGACTTACCCCATTTCATTAAACATATTTTTAAATCCACATGTTGAACCCTATCGCATTAAACACTAATTCAGTATCTTATTGCATTTTGGATACTTTTCAATAATAACCAAATATAACTTAGTATGGGATTGATGCTAGAGTGGTCATCCTAGGGAATGGACCCTGAGACATCTAACTTCTAACATTTAGCTCACTCACTACTAGGTTATCATTATTGGGTTAAAAATGTATTATTTATTAATATTAATAAAATATATGACATTGGGCCATATTTTAACATAAGGTAATATCCAAAATAATAATGTAATCAATGTATACTAGTACACTATAAGAATGACATAGAAAATGGATGTATTAAAGAATATATTAACTTTAAAATGAAAACAAAATATATATAAAAATTAAATAATATATAAGTAATGAATAACTCAAGAGAATAAAAATATGATACAAGGCTATGAATAATCACAATGAACCCAAAATCCATACCAAAAACAAGATAAATAAAAAGTAATTGAGATACACAACAAATAGAAAGAATCAAAAATAAATAAGTTATGTATAATATATTTTTTATTTTGAAAATAATCAAATATAAAAAATAAAACTATCTATATAATCATATATGTGACCATTTTACATATAAAAATATCCTACCTTATCTTCATACTCAAGATTTGGATGCCTTAGGGATCATGAATATAAGAATATCAAAACAACTATAATCATTATTTCTATTATTATAATTATTATAGTCATAAGTAGTTATGATAGTTATTTTATCCTATTAAAAATGAGAAATTTTATTAGTCCAAATTATGTTTCACATAATTGGACTCTTGATAGGTTATTTATTTTGAATAGAAGAAATAAATTTGATAATACTACTTTAGTGCATGTATGAGTAATTACTTAAACTCTAAGTGTAGTTATTTGAGGTCATATGATTTGTTACTTTGGTAGTTCTTTAGGTAATGCCTCAAATGAAAAATTCATAGGTGATTCATAAAAATTACTTTGAATAGTAATCACTTTGTTATAATGAAAAAGGGTTAAACATTGATGTAATGTAATGGGATCTCTATCATTTTATTAGTCTACAGGCATCCAAATAATACATCAAATGTCTCATTATCTAGACATACATGAAACCACTTTGAAATGGTCTTAGGACCTATGGTGACAACTAATGTGATAATCCTAAGTGTTGTTTGAGTAAGACCATAATAACCTTAAATAATATTGATTGTACCACCTATATCCTTATTGGTGTCTCCACAATCAATAATAAATTACATTGTGAACATGTTTATACTTGAACCATTATAAACCATAATTTTTTTTTAACTTTCAATTCATATCCATGAAATTATATATAAATAGTGGCCCATTATTAAAAAATTTGTTTGGGTTCTCACAATCATAAAATGTAATAAAAAAAATCCTTACATGATTTTGTGACCACACATTAAGAACTCATCTAGAAGATGAGTATTAGAAATTGATAAATATTCATTTTGAGACATCGTATGAACATCATCTTGGTTTTTATTACTTTGACTAGAATGATTTAGAAGAAGGTTGATAAAGAAATTCAAATGTTTATTTGGTTGAACAATCAATTTATTCAAAGTAATATCGTGTCCTACTGTATATATTTAATTGATTTCAATCAAGTCTTCAATCTTATGTATTAATAATAAACATCTATTTTTAGTATGACCAAAATATTTATGATAATCACAATATTCATTATCGTCATAGCTCTTAGGTAAAGGTTGAGATGAGTCACACTCCTGTAGTGGAGAAAAAGAGATCTAATTTAGTTCAATAAAGTGTTTAATTACTTGGTGAGGACTCTTTGATAACCAAATGGATTTTATTAATTATTTTTATGGATGGACAAGCATGTTAGTTGGTTGAGTTATTGCATTGAATACATTATTCATCTCATTCTAAGGTTGAAAATTATATTATTAGTCTTAAGTTTGAATCTTTTTTGTACCTTTATATTTAGATCCATTAAAGGTAAGAGCACTAGTCTCGTATTTAAGCATGTGCACTACTATATTTTGATGATTTCATGTCATTATTAATGTCAAAATATATTAAATTACCTTAAAATTGCATTAGTTGTCCTGACATTAAATAAATTTTTGCTTAATGGTGGGTTTTTAAAAGAGGTTAATGTAAATTATATCTAGCACTCTGTACCTTCAATATATTTTTTATTTTTTTAGTTTGTATTCATTTTTTTGTGGGAAAATTTATGTCAATATTTTTTGTGTTAAAATAAAATGTAAGTGAGTTTTAAACTATTTGTACTTATTTAAATTGTGCCACAATTAATTTTATTTTAAAAGAATACATTTTAAATTTAATATATTTTGATGTATAAAAATGTAATAAATTTATATTACATAAAATATGTAAATTATTAGTTTTATTATTTGTATAAAATGAATAAATTATCAATTACATGAAAAATACACTTAAATTGGGTGATATTTTTAAAAACTTATAAAATTAAAATTAAAATATTTTTTATCATAAATAATATAACTTATTAACAAGTAATGAATATAAAAAAATTATAGATAATTTTTTTTTGAGGTACTTTAAACAAATTTAAAACCCACATCTAACATGAACATTAAAGAATACTATTATACATAAAATATCTACAACTATTGTCATAAAATAAATATAAAATTATAAACAATACTTTATCAAATATTTTAAGAAAATACATCCAATCACAAAAAATAAAAACTTTCTCTCATATTATTCCTTGTCATGATGATGATCATCCCCTATACATATGCATCACCAGCATGTCAACCACCATTATTTTCATCGATGTTCTCATCATCATCCTCAAAACATCTCATTTCCTATATAATATATTTCATATTATAAATCAAAATTAAATTTAAAAAATATAATAATTGAAATATAATAATAAAATATAGTAATTGAAATATAATATTATTAAAAATAACATATACAAAAATCTCATGTGTACTTCATGAGGTACCCAATTTTCCTTACATACCAAAATAACAATTGATATATTATTTTAAAAAATACAACCTAATTCAAAATTTATAAATCTAATTTAAAGATATCTAAAACCTAATCTTATAAATCTTTCTTATTATTAATTAAATAAATTGTAAAATTGGTTAATTAATACTTAATTAAATATTTTCCCAAATCTTCCTCCATTTCCATCTATATCTGATCATCAATTGGTGAAATTTAGAATTTGGCTTCCTAAATTAATAGTAAAATTATGACTAAATAATAATGACTAAAAATGAGTAAATTATATGGCATTAATTAACTTACATATGCAATGATGATATATTATTCAAAGATGTTATTTTTAATGTATTGAATTCCTTATTTGGTTAGTCAACATTAAAATACCCTATGTTTTAAAAATATTCAAAAATACATTAGTTATTCAATATTAAATAAATATTAAACTACAATAAAAATATTCAAAATAAAATAAAGGGTAAAAAAAATAAAAAAATTAGGAAACACTCCTTTAAGGCCTTTTTGACATGTGAAATAAGTTAAAAAGTTTGTTGAACCCTATTTTCAGTTAATTTGAGATACCAACAATTTTTTTATTTCTCTACAAACCTTTTTTCCTTACCCTCCCATTTTGTAATAATATCTTTCTATGCCTATTTAAAATAATGAGAGGTGCATATTTTATTATATTAGGATTTGGATTTTATTTCAATTACTTTTTAGGTTGCATCTCTTGACATTATTAATGTGTCCCCCATGTACATCAAGGTTGCTATCTCTATGAGATTCAACCCATATTAATTTAACAATATGAACCAAATGCACAATATTTAACCTCCATGGGGAAATTGGGCTAGTCAAAGTGGGTTTAGACTTTGATGCTGGTAAGGTGTCTAATCACCTAAAAAATATGGTCCATAAAAAATTCACCATTCATGTTTCTCCAAACCCCTTCCCTCTCAAAGAACCAAACATGTGTGTCAACTATAACATAAGATAATAGACGTTACTCAAGGGTCATGCCAATAGATTGGTCATGGGTGGATATGGGAACATTGGAGATGTAAAGAGGTATGCCATAATTAATTTGGACATCCTATATGTTCATATTATACATTATTTATAGACAACATAGTCTAAAAACTTTACCAAACTTTTAATCATTTTTTCAAATCAAGGGTTTCCCTCCAATTTCAAGAGATTTTGTGGGTATTTTTGTAATTATCTTAGTACTATAGCCTTGTATTTAAAAATAATTATTAAAATAAATATATTAAAATTTTAAAATAGAAAAATTCTAAATAAAATAAGAGTTATGTTTAAAATTATTTATAAAATAACAATATTTTCCTCTTAATCTAAAGAAAAATGTGAACTAATTGAAAGGGCATGCTTTTTGTATCATTCATCCTGATTTGGTGGTTGATATTCCTTTAGTTTACCTTTTCCCTTTTTGTATTTTTATTTACTTATAATTTGATTTTAAATATGGAAATGTTGGGAATGTAATGATAATGAAAAAATGAAATGTTAGGAATAATGAGACACTAATAACTATAGCCAAAATGTTATTTTACCCTCTTTTGTTTTTATAGAAATAAAATAAAATAAATGAAATATATTTTCCCCTCTTTTTAAAAATTTGGTGGTCTTTTTTTAAGTTATAAAGTGGGATAACACAACTTTTGATGCACTTATGCACACACGTCACCATTTGCTTCAACCTTAAAACCCAAAATACACATAAACATTTGAATTATCCATAAATTATTATTTTTATATATTTTTAAATATTTTTTTCTTATCCATGACATATTTACTTATAAAATTGTTTTATGTGTTTTTAATTATTAAAAAAATAAACATTGTTTAAAACTAATATATTGTTAATGATATTATAAGTAATTTATACATATTTTAATTAATTTAAGGAAAATAAAAAAAAATTAAAATAATGAGTAAAGTAATTTTTCCATCACCTTTTCAACATTTATATTGTATATAGAAGTAGAGTTTCACAAAATGTGTTAATATTGATTTTTGGGATAAAAATACCATGTTTGTGTATAGTTATATTAAATATAATGAGTTATAGTATTTATAACATGGTATAAACTAACAACATGAAAATTTTAATAGGATCACATAATGCAAATTAAAAGTACCTAAAAATTAGACATCAAGAAAATTTAAATTTTCATGCATAGTTGAGTTGAAATTATAGGTATAAATGTCACAACCATTCCTAAATTCTAAAAACCAATTTAAAATCCATAAATTTAGTAATTTATAAATATACAACAAAAAATTATCACATGTCATATCCATTGTCATCATTGTAGTTTAGGTACACAAACAAAGTCTAATATTCTTAAGAGTTGTGTTCCTAAGACTCTTCTTCATCTTATTTTCAGAACTTGTATGATGAACTGCATTTTTTAGGTGATAGAAAATGATATTCCTCCTTTGTCTCCTCTTCTTTTTCCTCCTCCTCCTATATATCATGTTCATCGTATTACTCATCCTCATCATATCCCTCCTCATCTTCATCATCCTCCTATGATTCATTCTTCTTATCACCTTAATAAACATCAATATCATGACTAAATTCTCATCCTTCTCAAGAGGCCCCATCAAAACCTAGAATTTTGTCCTTTTATTTCATGGGATCTCATTCATCTTATTCTTTATTTCTATGCTCATCACTTTTTACAAATTTTCTTTATTTTATTTAGGGGGCATGATCAATTATACAAGGAGAGATGATGTATAAAACTATAACTAGAAAATGAAGAAGATGATATTTGTTGTTTTAAAAAAAATTAGAATGGTTTAAATATATAAGTTTTTATTTGAGACTTGAATAAATGGTACTTGATTTAACTTGTAAATATTAATATTTTACATATTGATCTATGTAGTCATAATTGGATTTTTATGGTAGTCACCTTGTTGAAAGACCCAATATACTAATAAAGGTGATTATAGATATATATGTACATATAAATTAGTTCATCATTCATTAATTACTACTATATATAAACACTAATTACAATAGATCTATCAATACACCTACAAAGTATAATATTTTATATATAATTTTTTGCAGTGTAATTAAGAGTATTGTAGTAGTCACCTTATTGAAAATACTAATATATTTATGGAGGTGACTACAAATCCATCATTAACTATAAATTATCTCATCATTCTCTAGTAATCCTTAATATAATTATTAATTTTGATATTGAAGATCTATCAATGCAATTGAAAAGTAAAATTTATTCCATATCCCTTTGTGTTTTCATATTTGAGATTCTTGCAGTAGTGACCTTGCTAAAAATTATCAATAGTGATGGAGGTGACTACACATCCATTGGTATATATAAATCAATTTATCATTATTTTATTTTTCCTACACATAAATACCTATTGTGATGGTGAATATCTATCAATATAGCTACAAAGTACAAGCTTTTTCTTATCCATTTATGCAATCACAATTTAGATTATTATAGTAGTCACCTTGATGGAAATCCTAATATAGTGATGGAGGTGACTTCATATCCACTAGTATGTATAAATTTTAATAATAATGGTGATTGAAATATAGACTTTAAATATATTTACAACTATGTAAAGAGTTTTGGTTAGGTGTGTTTCATGAACTCCAAGTATAATCTTATAGGATATCCATTTAATACAATTAATCAATATCCTCTAATATTAATAATGGAATAACTATTTTAAAATAATAAAAATAATTTTTATCAAGATTAGAATGTAGATAATGAAGTTGATGTGGTGCAGTCTAAGAGAGGTTACATTCATATGCATCAATGAAGTAGAAGGTAACCAATAATTTATAACCATTTGGATAAGCTAGCCTTTATCAATCACTATTCCAATCCCATGATTAAATATCATGATCAAATTGTGAAGGAGGATGTGGATGTATATATTACTCCAACTCCTACAGGATGTATTCATTTTCACCAACTAATTAGAAGGCCACCATTCAATCACAACCCTAAGGAAAAATGTTATTTCAATAACAACCTTGTAGTTGGAGAAACTATAAAAGAATAAGTTTGGGTTAAATCCAATCATGAAAATAATAATTTATAATTAATTAACTCAATATAATTATGTTTTTGTGTGTGTATGTGTGATTTTAATTTTCTTGTATATGTTAAAAAAAATGTAACTCATGGTTAATTTATCATGTGACTTATAAACAACCCTTTCTTCAAAATATTCATGTTCATTTTTATGTGATTTTGAGTGAAGATAAAATATATTACATCTATTTGATTGGAATTATTTAAATATGCTGAGCTTACACTTTCAATTTTAGTGTGATTGAGGCTAATTACAATATATAATTAATTAGTTACATCTATTAATTGGAATTATTAAAAATATGGTTATCTTAATTTTTTTTTCCTTCTGATTTAGGCTAATTATAATATATAATTAACGATCATAATTTTTGAGAAATTTCACACCAAACTTCTTTTTTATCCTCTTAATTTTCTTTGTGGAAAATAATAAAGATAAAACTTTAAAATTATCTAGAATTAATAAAGTTTTTTAATTGTATAGAGATAAATGATTTATTTTATTAGTGGGATCCCCTTACTAATGTAAATAAAGAGATTATATGTAAAAAATATGAGTAAGTTTTAGAAGGGAAAAGAGCTACAAGTGCATCTGAGTTAGAAGTTTTTTTTTTAATGAGAGAACATAAACCAAGCTTTAAATAAAATATTTAATATCTAAAAAGAGTATTTTTGGGTAGAAAAAAAGAGTTTACTAAAAACATTAACATTTAAAAATAAATAATCTCCTTATTTTAATAAGTTGATGCAAGTACAATAATAATTCATTAAAGACATTATTATTTGGAAAATATTTCTTTAGCAAGAAAAGTTTTTAAATTTGGATAAAACATGGGCATCGAGTTAAATTCGAAATAAAGATTTTTTGATCCACCATTTATGTAAAAGATAGATAATAAAAGACTATAAATATATGTTTTCTAATAAAATCTTATTTACTTCTAGGAGTTGGAAAATGAATATTATATTCATCTTCCTCCTCTTATTATCTATATATGTGATGAAATATCTAGAAAAAAGGTTGATTCTTTGGACCTTGTATGAGTCCTTAATTTCATTTGTAGTATTTAAGCCTCTACTACTTATATGTAAGATTTTATTTGAGAATTTTAATGAAATATAATGCAACCGATATGAATTATTTTTAAAATTGATAAATCTCATGTGGTTATTATTTGTCTATCCTCTATATTTTTTCTTGCTTCCTCTAGTCCCATTTCTATAATCATATTAGATCTCACTTATTTGAATTTTTTTTTTTACATTGTGTTTGCTTTCATTATTACATGATAATTAGCTTTGTTTTCATTTACATAGAGAATCGATCATTTCTATTATGGTTCATGATAAACCTTTTATTTTATTTATCTTCCAATTTTCCTTATAAAGTTTTATTTTATGCATTTGAATAGGAATAAAACTAGTTAAATTTGGAGGTTATTCTACAAGATTAGTCACACACTAATTTATCATCCCATGGTGAGGTTATTGTGTAAGTAACATTATAATTATAAAATTATACCAACAATATTTTTTGGCATACCTAGTAGGACCTAAGTTAAATTCTTTGGATTTTTATTTAGTTTTGTGTTTTAATTTATGATTATCGGTGGAAGAATAACAAGAAATCAACCTATTAAGAGAAAAAATAAGAATTTCCCAAAATGTATGTGCTTTGAATTATCATTTTTATTTAAAAATTATTCATGCACTTTTATTTCCACTATGTTGTTTCATATTTTTTTGTTATGGTAGACAATCATAAAACTTATCTCTATGTATCACCCATCATCCATATGATGACAATATTTAGTATGAATTAAGAAAATATTTGGTTATGAATTCATTACCTCTAATTTAAACTTTAAAATTTTAAAAATTGGAAAATTTATATTGAATAATATGCCTCTTAAAAATAACCTAGCATATTATTTTCCTAAAATCCAAAGTTTACCCCTTATAATGTGACCATGGCATTCTTATGGTGCATTGAATTTATCAAAATGAAATGATATCCACAAATCAAAAATTAAAGAACTCATTGACTTCCATGGGGATGGTTTTTTCACCCCTATTGATCACAATAAATATCTTTCTATTTTTTTCTCAATCCACCATATTGTCAAGAATGATGTTTTTTTAGGATGTTATCCACCTAATTCAAGGGAAAAGCCTTCGATTGTTATACAGGTTTGGCTACTAGCCTTATGTATACTTGGGATGAGTTATAAATTATTAAAATATAAATTAAAATAAAGGGTGAATTCTCTATGTCTAATTGAGTTTTGAATATAATCAAGAGGGTTTCCTTAAAAAAAAATTTAGTTTCAATTTCTGATTCAAAATAATGTGGGAGAGGATATTTGTAAAGGTCCATTCAATACCAAGTATGAATTTTTTATTATTTAATAAATATTTGGAGGACTCCATACTTATTTTTATTGTACATTCAATATGAGGAATAAACTTTACAGAAGATTTTGATCTTTATATTAGTAGTTTAAAATAGTCTCATATAAGATATGGAAGTAGCTCCTTATTATAAGGATTCTTCAATAGAATATAGAGTCATAAAAGGTTATCATATAAACTATAGCCACTTTTAAATAGTATACATTCCTTTAGATTGATATAATAGAGGATTTCACCTATCCACATTATGCGACATGGTAAAACACATCACAATAACATTAGGTGTACTGCATGAAGAAGATGCATGTCCTATGGACATGTCTATGGAATAGGTATAGGTAAAAAATCATTATTTATATCTTACCATTGTAATAGAGGGTGTAAAAAATTATATAATTACTCTAAGTGATAGAATATAGAATAAGATAAGATATTTTAAGTGTAAGAACAAAGGTATAAAGCTAAAGAGTATATGTGAAATGTAACAAATGTTTATGATATATAAATAAATAATATGGTTTAGGAAATATTTGTGCTTTGCATATTAAATATATGGATAAATCATATACCCACTTCAAATTTATATTTTCATAACTCAATAGGTAAGAATAATAATACTAACCCCTTGCATAATACCGACTCTAATCAAAGTCTGAATGAACCTATATTAATATGTTTTAAGTACCATATTTTTTGTCAACATATGGTGGCACTACACAAAATTTAGTTAAATAATGTCCAAGGAATGGTAATCCCTTCTTTTATGGAATCCTAAAATCATATAAATATAAGACTTATGAGATAGACTACTCAAAAATGTTTTTCACATCAAGTCAAAAAAAATTGGTGAATATTTACCATCAATAAAGGACAATTTTTTTCCACACACAAGATGAATAATATTGGTTTACATTTTCCTAAAATGTGGCCTTGGATTAGTAGGAACACAAGATAATTAGAGACCAATAGATTCTAAAAATTATCAAGTGGAATGTAGAAAAGCTAAATAATTTTGTAGAAATATGTGAACCTTAGACTATAAAATTTGAATACTTATTTTAAGTAATTTTATATTATTTCCTAATTTTTGGGGAACTTAAAGGATGTACAATATTTGACACTATCAATAATAAGTCCCTAGATGGACCAAGGGAATATTTATGTAAAGAGTGTCATTCCTTATCCATAAAATCTTTATGGATAAATGATTGACAAAAATTGGTAAATAATTCCTTTAAAGGCCAAGGTACCTAAAGGATGGCATGGAAAAAGAGGGAGTATCCTAAAGAGATGTGAATTATAGAGAAATTTTGTCTAGATAGTTGTAGGAATTAAATAAGGAAATGAGAGCAAAAAATAAGGGAGGTGGGAATGGAAAAATATTTTAGCATAAGGAGAGTAGGATAAGGAAGATAAGCATATATTTAATAGGTAATTAAGGTAATGATAAGATAAGGTGATAAGAATAAAATGTATGAAGAGAAAACTAGGTTAGATAAAAAAAATAGAGATACAAAATAAATAATGGGAAGAAATATTATTTTTGGAGAAAATGTTACACCATAAAAATGATTATTTTATTTAATATATGAATATGTTCTTATATAATTTTGTTCTCCTATAAAATATAAGTCTACATATATATAATAAAAAAACACAAACTAATTTGGTTCATTTGTTTCAAAAAATTTAAAACTCACTCACACCTAAGATTATTACTATTAATAATACTAACAAGAATAATACCCCTCTAATTATGAAATACTAACTTAATATTCCAAAGATTACCCCTTAGTATGAACATAGAGATATAAACTATTGCACATGTAATGAAAAAAATGTATCTAGACACAAATTTAATGGATGGGAGCACATCAACCTATCCATGAATGAGAACACACCACTAATCAAATTATGAACAAGGACACACTCTGATTTCATACTTAACATCTATGTGAACATACAAATTCATTCACACTACATACTCCATCTATGCATGAATAAAAACACACTCAGATATTTGAGATTATATAATTTTACATATGTCAATGATGAATAAATAGGGACACACTCATCTCTTCATCATGAATTTATTAAAAACACATAAATAGAGACACACTTTATTGGTTACAATTTTATTCCTAATGAAAATACATCTTCACTAGTCACCAAAAATAAATAAAAAAATACATAAATATAGTGGGGTTGGGTACTCACTATGTATTCAATGGGTACTATCCAAATCATTTAAATTAATATTTTTAGACACTATATTTTATCATTACCACCTAATCATAAACAACGTAACTAATACCCACTACCACTAGACGCCAATCTCAGGTTTAGTATTTTTGGTGCATGTTTGTGAATAATCCATAATTGAAGTATGTCATCAGTTATATTTATAAATAATAATTATTAAATTTATGTAATCTTATGGGAACTTTTTGGTTTTTCCACTACAATGGACTACAACCTTTGATTTAGTTGTAAACTCAAGGTTAGATTGGCCTCCTTCCCTCATTTCCTCCAGGCTCCTACATACTTAATTCACTCAACTAGATTTATTTTTATGGTCATTTAGACCATATATATTTTCATGATGTGCACATGTGGTTTCATTAATATGTTTATTTCTTCTATTATATTTCCCAAATTAGTAAAAACACTTGTATGTTTGTTGACTAAAACTGATAATATACCCACGTATAAATAAGCCTTTTTGGTTTGGTGTTTATAGAAAAATATACTTTAATTAAACTATAAATAATTAAGATAAATCATTTTTACAAGATGAATATAATACAATTTTTTAGTATTTAGCAAATTTTGGCTAGAAACCAACTCTCAGTCTAAAATATGCACAATTTTAAAGCCTACAAAACACAACATGGAAAAAACATTAAATATCAAGACATATAAGAGCCATAAAAAAATGTTTTTACGGTATTTTTGAAAACATTATTTCATAAAATATGACATTTTTTCAAATAAATATATGACAAGGTGAAGGAAGAATTAAATTAAATTTATTTTAGGTGGTTTTTCACAAAAACAACTAAATCAAAAAATCATAAAAGCTATAATATAAAGTATTTGAGAAAAAGTTTGAAATTTTATTTAGCACAGTGTGTAAAAATTTCAAGGGTGGGCACCTCTTAGGGTTACTATAAGAAAAAATATTAAAAATTTAATAAAGTTATATTTTTATAAATTTAAAACTTTAATAAATTATAAATTTATCCCTAAATATATAATAAAAATAAACTAAAATCTAAGAATTTATATTTATGAGTAATAATTTTTTTATTTATTCATTGGGTGATTCCTTAGAGAGATTCCATGCCCAAAACTATGATGGGCTTCAAATTCCAAGTTTAGTTGTACTGATTTCACAATATATGCATTTCAAATCGTATTATCTCAACATATCAACCCTTCTCTCATATCTTCAATCTCAAAATAAATAGTACAAACTTTAGTTTTTATCTAGGCATATGAATTTAGAATTGGGATATTTATTTGAAAATGTAAAAATATATAATTCAAATCTTCTAAGAGGTCTTCATTAATGCTTATCTACTACTAAAAATTTGATTTACATGGTTTCCCTCAACACTAAACATATTTTAGTACAATGAAACACCTCCTTATTATGTATATTTATGTTTATTATTTTAGGAACAACAAAATATCATACTATGAATTCAAATATGAATGGAATTATAGTCAATTGTATTTTAAAAAACATAATACCATAGGATATTTTATATTTTTCCCATACCTCTAAGTGCCTCTCTTACAATGCCTTTTTATTTGTAAGTAATCACATCAACAAATACAACCCTAATTCTACTCCAACTTTTTCTCTCACACCAAAAATATATTAAATTATAAAATATGATCTAAAATAAACTATATTATATATAAAATTCCATAGCTTAGACAAATTGAAAACATTATAGTTTCCCAATATCCTTTTACTCTTCCATCTATCCCCTGCTTTGATTCCAAATATTATTTTTTGTTACATATTATACATGGAAAATTGATTATTTTATTCCATTAATATAAATTTTCATATGCAATTTTTTTTTCTATATAAAATAGTAGTCTTCATCTATCTCATAAAATCACTCAAAATGATATATGTGAATTGTTTCAATAACCTACACAACTCACTCTATTACTACTAATAATACTAACAATAATAATACTACTCTAACTATGATGTACTAACTTAATATTCATAAAAATAAATAATTTAAAATAATATCATGAAATAATTAGAAAATAATACCATAAAAACCACTGTTTTTCCTCTTAGTAAAAATTAGGATGATGTTGGATTAACATAAACCACATATTTAACATTAATATCACTAGAAGATACCAAATGGATTAGATAGTTTTATATATTATAGGATATATTTAATTTTACACCATCAAAGGTGATGGGAAAAATGTGGAAAGGGATAGAAACTTTAGTTGAACTAATGATAACCTCAAAATTGTTCAAAAGCCTAGGAGTAAAAGTCTAGATGGTTGGGACAAATATTTCCTAAAGTGGATGAGGCATAGAATTAAATGGAGGCATAAACAAAGGATACAATTTAAAATATAATATACAAGAATAAGTATGGAATAATACAGTAAAATAAACTAAATAAAATTTAGATGAATCAATACCAAGAAAAAAACTAGTAAAAAATATAATCACAATAAAAGAATGGGAGATAATGGGTGCTAAAGAAGAAGATACCATAGGAGGGATTGATTGAATTCAAGAAATAAATGTAGAAACAAATGAGGATATTATTAATGTTTGGATAGATGACATATATATTAATATTGAGGATAGGCTTAAGGAGGTAGAAATATAAAATGAAGGAATCAATCAAGGAGAAGAAGGAGATGTAGGAATATAACATACATGAGATTAAAAATTATGCCCATTTTCAAAACCCAAACCATAAAAAACAACACGAGGAAATGATCCCATTGGAACAAATGTCATCATCGTGCATAATCTCATCATAAGAAAAACTCCTTTCATTAAAAAAAAGAATTATTTGTAGGAAAAGAAGTAACATATATTTTAAAGAATTCAATGATGAATTGAGAAGAGAATGGAGTTTTTTTAAAAACTAAGAAAAATCTTGAGAATATAGTATTTTCAAGGGAAATTAAAGAGGGATAGAAAGTGAAGTCACCCTTAGTAACAAAATATACAAAGCAAAAAACTAATAATCATATGAGAGAAATAGTTTCTATATAAGAAGTTTAAGCCATAAAAATAGTAGTAAGAAAACTTATAGAAGATTGACAACTTCCATAATGGGAAAATTTTAATAAAGTTTCCATTATTTGGCAAGGACACCAAATATGCCAAAAAAACATTAATTTATTTTGGACTCTTAGTAGAGAATACATAATATTATAAATGATAAAATAATGCCATTAAAATTCATGGGCTTATTAAGGGATAATGCCCTAAAAATGGTACATAAAGTCCAATTTAGGCCACAAGAAGACATGGATGGAAGTTTAGATATTATTTATGGGATATTTTATCATGAATCAACCTGTTATATCTTTTAACATTATGGATTATTACTTTTTGGCATGAAAATTTATTAACATTTGTATGTTGTTCTGATTATGATTGTCATTACTTGGATCTGATTTGATACTTGGTTATGCACTATTGCATGTTTGAAATAATTACGTGGCAATATTATTTTATATTACTTATATTTAATAATTATATTCAGTTTAAACACTATATTTAGTTTATTATCCAGATATGTTCATAATATTTTGATTAGATGGATACTATTGATGTCAACCCTTATGATTTCAGGGACTATTATGAGTTAAGATTGATCATGGAGTTAGGTTGGCATGTTTGCACACATGGTGTCATTTATGATCCAATAATAAAAATTAAGACTTGAATTTACCAAAGAACCAATGTCAGTGTTTTTTTGACTTCATCTTGTTTTACTTGAGTTGTATTTCTTTATTTTTATATTTTAATCTCCTTTAATTCAATTTTAGGTTGTTTGTTAATTTAGTTGTGTTTGACTACTACTACTATTATTGTCTTAGCCATCTCTTAGATGAATCATCTTATGTTATAAATTGCTTAAATAGCCTTGTATTTTAAATAAAATGGAAAAAAGGAATGGATAATTTTGATGTCAATGGAATGATACACAATTGCATTTGGAACTAGTTGTCATTGACAAGCGTATCTCTTTCTTGTGATAGTTTATTGTCACTTTGAAGATCTTTAATATCTTACTCTCTTAATTTTGAGTTTGGTTTTTGTTTTGAAAAACTTTTTTTTTTTGTCAATGAGAGCCACCTTGGGTTCATTATTATCTAGGTGTTGTTATGTTGATCTTAGTCACTTGGACCTTAGACACTTAAGGCATTTGATTACCACTGGTAATCAATGGCATTTGAAATAACATTATATTTCATGGAAATGATTTTAGGGTTGACTTAGGTTTTGGATTTCATTTGTTTGAGTTGAGGTAGTAGAGTGTTTTTTGGATTACATGGAAATTTTATCAAATCTTAGCAATTAGAATTAACCTTAACTGTTACCACAAAGCTTGAGAAAATTGATATATAATTTCTTTGACCATAAAACTTGATAGATCAGCTAGAGATTTATTTTATTATTAAAGTATTTTTGTTCTTTCATATTTATCTAAAAGAAGTGGGGACATGGGAAACATATAGTTAATACCTCCACTATGTTTCATCATGACACGAGCTATTCTAGTGGGAAGTGGTAGAAAAGTGGAGGGGTTTTTGAACCATATTTGTAAAGAAAATAAGAACTGTAACTTGTGAAAAATATTCTAGAAAAAGTAGGAAATATATAGAGTGCTTTCTGTGTGGAAGGATGAGGTAAAACCCAACATTTGTTTTCATGTAACAAGTAAATTAATTGATTTTTAGTTGATAGGTTGAGTAAAGAGTTTCACACCTATTGCATTATGTTATTATTGATTATTTTAAAGTAATGTGCTTGTATGGAGTATTGGTTAGTGTGAATTTTATTTATTGTATTTTTTCTGGGTTATTCATTTTTTGTCAAACCTTAGTTTTGAAAATATGAACACTAAATTTCATGTCTAGGTGATGGTTATACCTACAATTGTATTAACCATCCCATGGATTAAACTTAGGAATCATGGAAGTGAAATTCATTAAGAGGACCAAGGAAAGAAATTTTAGTTTAGCCTTGCATATAAAAAGGGCAATGTAAAAGGGATTCCAACTATATGCAATTTAAATGCATGAAAACTCTAAGGAAGAAGAAACACCATTCAAAGATTTTCCTTTTTTAAGGGAATTTTAGGATGTGTTTCTTTAAAAAATACCTATAGTTCCACCTAAAATGGAATTCAATTGTTTGATTGTATCATGTTATGGGATGCACCTACCTCTAAATCTCCTTATAGAATGAATGTGGAAGAATTGTAATAATTTAAAGTTTAGCTGCAAGAACTTATAGAAAATGAAATCATTACGACAAGTGTGTCTCTTAGGGTGATCCATTTGTCTATATAAATAAAAAGGATGGGATATTAAGGTTGTGTTTGGATTACTAAATTTTAAATAAATTAACAATAAATAATCATTATCCTTTTCCTAGGATAGATTATTTATTTTATCAAATTAAGAGAGCAACTATCTTCTCTAAAATTGATTTAAGATCACAATACCATCAACTGAGAATCAAGGAGGAATATGTGTATAAAACTAACTTCATAACCTATTATAATCACTATGAGTTCGCCATGATGATCATTGGGATAACTAATACATCAAATGTGTTGATGAACTTAATAAAGAATGTTTTTAGAGATTATTTAGACAAGTTTATGTTTTTTTAATGATATTATAATTTATTCCAAAAATGTAATAAAACCAAACAACACTAGTTTTGCAAAGGATAAGTAAACATCAATTATATGGTAATTTGTCTAAATATGCCTTCTTTAAGCTTGAGATCATTATCTTGGGAACATTATTTATAAATCTAATATTTATGTT
Source organism: Torreya grandis (assembly GCA_037957365.1). Classification (NCBI taxonomy): domain Eukaryota; kingdom Viridiplantae; phylum Streptophyta; class Pinopsida; order Cupressales; family Taxaceae; genus Torreya; species Torreya grandis. The sequence goes on along the minus strand of JARHVA010000693.1, from coordinate 4,060,906 downwards.
GAGCCAACCAAGATCAAGGTAATACAAGAGTGGTCTGATCCTACTAATGTACATAAATTATGTAGTTTCATGGGATTGGATGTATATTACCACATATTAATAGAGTGTTTTATAGCATAGCCAAACCCATCACTTACTTGCAATGTAAGGTAAATAATTTTGTTTGGTCACCCCTATATGAAGAGTTATTTTAGAAGATTAAGGGGATGTTGACTACACCATCCATACTTGTCATACATGACCCAAATATTAATTTTAAGGTCTATATAGATGCATCCAAGGAAGGATTTGGTGACATAATGATCCAATATGGCAAGGTGGTGGCTCATGAGTCACGAAAACTCAAGGAGCATGAAAATAATTATCCTACACATGATATGGAGCTTGATACAATTGTTCATGCTTTGAATCAATGGAAACATTATCTGTTGGGAAAAATTTTAAGGTAAAATCTAATATTTATAGTTGAGAACATTTATTTTCCTAGGACTTGAATGCATGCCAACATAGATGGATATAATTTGTTAGTAACTTTGACATGGAAATTCCATATGTTAAGGGAAAAGAAAATTATATTGCTAATACACTCAACCAACACATGTAACTTTAAAAAAAAATTGTAATTACTTATGATTTCAAAAATGTTGTACTAAAAAAACAACTCTCTGATGAGTAATTCTATGAGGTAAGGTAGTTTTTATTGATGAGCCTATAACAAAGTCATTTGATGATTTTATATGGAAAATGATGACCTGATTAGGCATAAAAAATAATAGTTGTGTCTACATCAAGGGATTTGTGTATTCAAGTTCTAAGATAAATGCATACTATACCTCATTATGCTCATCCAAGTGTCATAAAAATGACATGATTTAGAAAGGAACTATTTTTAGCCTAGAATGAAACATGATGTGGTTGATTTTATTACCAAATTCTTAGAATGTTAGTGGGTAAAGGATAAGCATTGCCATTTTGGGGGTCTATTGTACCTACATGGAGTTCCAAAAGATAATTAGGCTATAATGTCACTTGATTTCATTTCTAGGCTACCAAAATCTCACAACAGGCATACTACTATTCTAGTTGTGATTAATAAATTAACCACAGTTGGTCATTTCATTTATTGTAATCTATTGGATGATGTTGTCATTTTTTTATAAATATTTTTAAAATATATTTTTCAACTGCATGGTATGATATAAGTGATATTTTAGATAGGGATAAATTGTTCACATCAAAGTTCTAGAAAAAAAAGATTATAAACTTTGAAACTTGCTTGAACTTCATCTATACATACCCTTATAAATAAATGGTCAAGCTCAAAGATTAAATCAAGTGGTAGAGGACATGATGCAAATATATGTCATGGATCAATGGTACAAGTGGAAATATTAACTTTATTTTGCATAGTTTTCTTATAATAATACTTATCATTCTTTGATTAAGATGAATCCTTTTGAAGCTATGTATGGGTGAAAGTGCAAAAATCCTCTTAGATGGGACAACATAGAAAATAAGGATGTTTTTATACATTATATACTTAAATATTATGATAAAACATGACACTTATTAGAAAATTTTGAAAACTACCTCTAATAGGTGAAACAACTATGCAAATCGGAAAAGATTGCCTCATGAATTTAGTTTCGGTGATAAAATTTTTGTTAGATCATCATGATAATTTGAGTAGTTCCATATTTTCCAAATCCTAGTATATCATATTTATACCTTTCCTTTTCTTTACGATGGTGGAAGAAACTTCACACTTCAACCTAATTTCTTAGAGTCAAACATTAGAGAAAAGTTCAATTAAATTTGAAAAATCATCTATGTTAGCTCCACACTTTTTTTTACCCTTTTACATCATTGAAAAGATCATTTTTATATCTTATCAATTAGCCCATACTCATTCTTTAACTAGGATTCATGATGTTTTTCATGTTGCTTTGATTAAAAATACATATCTAATCCTACTCATATCTTGGATTGGAAAAACCTTCAGGGTATGGAAGAGAAGAAGATCCATTTAGAACCAATGAGGATCTTGGACCATTGTATAATTATTTTTAAAAATAAATATATTCAACAAGTGTTAGTCCAATGGGACCCACTTAGAAAAAAGAGTGATACATGGGAAGATGAAAGTATTTTTAGGCAATATTACATACAACTATTTTAAGAGTTGTTTAAATGACTCCTTTTTAAGAGGGAGAATATTTCATGACTTAGTTATTATGAATTCTAAAACTATGGATTATTACTTTTGGGTATAAACATTTTTTAACATTTGTATGTTGTTATGATTATGATTGTCATTACTTAGATCTAATTTGATACTTGGCTATTAAATTTTTCATGTATAAAATGATTATGTGGAAATATTATTTTTTATTGATTACATTTTGTAATTATATTCTTTCAACATTATATTTAGTTGATTATCTAGATATGTTCATAATATTTTGATTGGATGGATACTACTAATGTCATCCTTTATGACTGTAGGTACTATTATGACCTCGGATTGATTATGGAGTCAATTTGGTAAATTTTCACATGTGGTAGTTGGTTATGATCTAACACTAAATATTAATACAAATTTTACCAAATAAACACAATGTTAGTGTTCAATTGACTTCATCTTGTTTTACTTGAGTTGTATTACTTGATTTACATATTTTAATCTCTTTTGATTCACTTTCAGGTTGTTTTTTTGTTTAGTTGTGTTTGACTTCTCTTGATATTATTTTCATAGTAATCTCTTAGATGGATCATCATATATTGGAGCTATATTAACCAATGCTATACTTTAAATCAAAAGGAAAAAAGGGATGGATAATTTTGGTGTCAATGGAATGATGCACAACTGTATTTGGAGATGGTTCTATTTGACAAGTTTATCTCTTTCTTATGTCAATTTATTATCACTTTAGAGATATTTAATATCTTTCTCTCTTATTTTTGAGCTTGGTTTTTATTTTGATAGAATTATTGTTGTTGTCATTGATATCCACCTTGGGTTCATTGTTTGTTAGGTTTTGTTATGTTGATCTTGGTCATTTAGATCTTAGACCCTTGAAACATTTGATAAACATTGGTAATTTTTAGCATTTTAAATAACATTTCATTATGTGGAAATAATTTTAGAATTAATTTAGGGTTTGGATTTCATTTGGTTGAGTCAAGGTAGTCTATTATTTTTGGGTTGATGTTATGGCTCAAATTTTCACCCTTGAGAGGGTGATTCAAGCCCTTTGAATTTGAGCTATACAAAGGGATTAGTATTAGGTTGTGTATGACCTCTAAGTTGACCAAACATATATATTATAGGGATATCTCTCCTTGATGTATCAATTAGGCTCACAACACTACACTATTAGCTTGTCACGAAAAGGGAGAGAGATAACATAAAAAAACCTAACTAGGGAGGTGATACAAAAAATCATCACCCTTAACTTGATGATCATGCATTAAGAACATGTATTAGGCCTAAATATGGTTACACTACTAAATAAATACCTTTAAACATGAGTGTTTCAACATGGAAGTCATAGATAATGCATTGAATGAGATGGTTAGTCAAGAGGTCTGAACAAGGCACTAATTACTAAAATCCACTTTAAAACCATACAAAAATACTTCAAACTCACCATGTGACTTGAAAAAATGTAATCCATTTACAAATAGGTAGAGAGGACAAATGAGAGATAGTACAAACACTACTACTAGCATTCATCAATAGTCACATAATTACACTAGTTAAAATCATATGATAAGGTAAAAATCAACTTTATTTACCATTAAAATGCATAGTAAAAGTGTTTAGTTGAGTAAGACTTAACCATACTAATACAAAGGATCCTTACAAATCCAAACAAGGTTGTATATATAGAGAAAGAGTGAGAGAGAGATAAGTGGCATAGGAGTAACTCTAATGACAAGTGTAACTTCATGGGAAAATAAGTTATAATAAATAAATATATTAGAGATTATTATTAGAAAATCCTTCAACATGTGTCAACTTTAAATGATCTTCTCCCTCATCAAGGGTGTTGTAGATTAACTCCTATCCTTCTTGATGACTCATGCACTTCATTACATGAAACCACCTTAGTTCTTGCTCTAAGAGTGTCAAATGGCACTCTTGATCATAAGTTCATCTTGAGTTATCCTCTATCCTTGTTATTGAAACTTTTAATTTACTTAGGATCTATTCATACTAATGTTGTAGTGATGATCATACATCCTTAGGTTTTGAAACCCATCAATCTCACTGTGTCTCTCTTTCTCAAATTCTTCAAATCTTACTTCTATCCTTATGAGTGCAACCTTTCTCCATGAAGGGCCTATATATACCTTAACAAACCTATACCAACCCTCTTAAAAACCTTATACACTCTCTAAGACTTCATTTCACCTAAATGACATACTTGTCTTCATTTACTTGTATCCCACTAAAAAGACAAAGATCCTTATCTAGAACATTATAAAGATGATACTAGAAAACTAATCATATATTTAAGTACCTATAAATCTCTTCCTACTCTATATAAAGTGTCATGATCAAACGCTCAATGTAAGTATACTTAATCCACCTGCTTATTTCTCCATTAGCCCCCAATTAGATCTCTAGGCCTAAGAAAAAGAGATTTGGTTATAATTAATAATCACACATGTGAAAGTTTAATATAATGTTTGATATAATTTAAGGACCTCCTAATCATGCTCTAGGTCCAATTTGAGGGTCTGAAACAACTCCATGCTTCCAAATAGCTTGTAACAATCATTTTGAGCCCTTTTATATACACTTTATACCTTACATGTACCCACCAATGACTTTAAAAAGTGATCAGGAGAGGTATGAATGTTTCTCATATCATTTCAAGGGTCATCTTACCAATTTATTCACTTAGGGGACCAACTTCTCCCATCAGGTCATTAGAAGTGTTTAAGAAGGGTTTAAGGTGTCTTATAATCTTAAGGATTATTCATAGAGGACAAAACCTATTTATCTCTCCTAATTCCACAAGATGAAAGTATGGAAATCTCTCCATAATCTAAAAATTAAAATGTGTCCCATGTAAAACCTACTCCATTTACTAAGCAAAAGACTGTGATCTCTCAAGCTCCTTGCTAAGGTGAAAAGAGGATTTTGAGATGCTTGTCATCTTAATGATTGTTCATATATGTGTGGAGTTGGGTGAATGAAATAATTCCATTTTTTTATATTATTATACCCATTTAGTCACCTTCCAAATTAATTTTACACCATGCACTTCCTCCAATAAGTTCTGAGCTTGACAAAATGACCTCTCAGGCATGGAGGATTGAGTATAGGACCAAGAGAGTAATTTTGAGTTTAAAAGGCCTTAAAATTATATCTAATATATTATAAATGCATGATATTGATCTCTAAATTCTCCCATGAAGTTATCTAACACCTTATATAACATGATACTTCAAAAGGCTTGAGACCTATCTAAATCTACAATGAGGGTTTATAAGAAACTAGGCCAAATTGACCCTAGTAATCTTATTTGGAGGTTTAATTACCTTTTCAATGATTTAAAATATTTTAGGAATATTTATTGTAATTTTTTAGACCCTATAAATATATTAACTCATCAATTTACTTTAAAACTTGCATGTTTCATTTTCATTCGATAAAATACACACATGCTTCACATATCCAAGTCGGGTACATGACTATACTTTGTTCTCACTGATGGATCTTGAAAGTGACTTGTAATTTGGAGTGATTTACTTTTCATTTCATAGATAATCCACAATTTTAAATCTTGATCTAATTTCTCAAAACTCTTACAAAACTTGCTTCTTCTAGCATAGTTATAATCAAAATTGTAGGTACCTATTTTGGGCTTATTAAAGTTCTTTTAATATTTTTCCATATCTCACCTTGAAAATTGAGTAGCTTTCTTCACCTTAAGGATATTGTAAATAAAATTACTTGGATTTATCACATTCATCACTTAGCTTACATGTTATTGATGAGGTTCTTTAACTACCTTGGATACTCAAACAAGTTAATCATAGCTATATTCTTGACATTGTATAGTCTATTGGGCAAAGTATTTTTTTCATGTGACTAGCCACATGTGACCTATTATTTCACCTTTTGCTATTAATTTAATGAATGAATTATCTAAATATAAGGTAATATTCATTTTTGGATCATTCTAGGAATGAGGAGCCATGGTTTATCTAATATGGAGGGTGAGGTCAACACTATCTTCCATTAGTTTCTCAATAGGTCCTAGAATGACCCTGCATTAAAGGAGTTAATTAACCATGAATTTCTATCAAAAAAATACTAATTCAGCCATATTATGACTTATTATTCTCCATACATATATTTTAAACTTCATATCTCAAGTCTAAATATAAACTTCATTACATTTCTATTGACAAAGAGACCTACAGGATTGCACACTTGTAGGTCTACATATTATCCCTTTTAGATCTCAATAGAGAAATATTTGATCATATTAGCCATAGAAACATATATCATTGCCTAAAAAAACTTATTATTATGTTATTTCACTCATACATCACTGATAATTCATGGTTGGACTTTTTATCCCCTCTACTGGCTCTTTTCTATGTCAAACCCACCTTGTTCCTTTGTTCTCTTAATACCTATAAACCTATGACTTTGTATTCCTTTAATGTTTGGTATATTAAGCATTATATGATGAATTTTAATGGATTTAAATAATTATATAAGGTGGAATACAATGTTTTTTAAGTGAATAACATCATCCTCATGTGTGAAAACATCTTCTACCTTCAGTGACCCTACCCACAACTCAACATGGATGGAGATTTTGCTTCTTCTAAGGATCACACATGACAAATGAGACATATATAATAATTATTTAAGATTTTAAATACCACCTATAACATCTCTTATTTCTCCCATTCCTCAAAGGGGATTTAAACTACCATCTCAAGGATAAAAATTGAGCATATGGGGTTTTTATAGGGTTTTAGACCACCCTACCTTATTAATGATTTTTCATAAAGGAAGGGGTTAAAAATAATAAAAAATTATATGAGTATCAATAAATTTACTATCCAATTTTTAAAAAAAACTTAGGCCCCAAATCTCTCTCCTTTGCATGGACCAAGCATGTGAAACTGATCTTCACAAGCTTGCTAAAGAGTTGATGGAAGAAAAGAAGTGTCTTCTACCTTTTTTGGAATTGTACTTGAATTTTAAGACTAATTCAGACATTAAGAGAGTTAAAGGAGGCATTGATAGCCATTTTAAATATTTCATACCTACAAAATCATGTTACTCTTCTCCTTTTTGATGTTAGAAACAACTTATAACTATCGTTTTCCATATGAAACTGACTCAAACTAACTTGACATATGTTTGTATATAGAATTATACATTGTTTAACTTTAGTTTGACCATATTTCACCTTTGTAGTACATGAGACAAGAAAATATATTATTGTGTTAAGTTTTTTCATGAAATATGACTCAACTACACACAAGACCATGAAAAACACTTAACCTTAAAATCTCCAAAAAACCTCAAACCTTTCAAAAATCTTCATAGGACATTATTGAACCTTGAAACCACTTCAAAAGTTCAATTTTTCTACTATAGGGGTATATATTTGACCCAAGGGTAAAATTTTGTAATAGTTAAATGGAAGTTTTGTCGAAGCTTGATGAATAACATTATCCCTAACTACCACCATGAAGCTTAAAGAAATTTTTCTACCTTTGCTTAAACCATAGAACTTGATGGCTCAACTATTGATTTTTTTGGTATTTAGGTCTTTTTACTTTGTCATGTTTCTCTAAAATAAGTGGGGACATGGGGAAACATAGAGTTAATATATCCATTATGTTTCATGATAACCCAAACTATTCTAGTGGGAAGTGGTAGATAAATGAAGGGTTTAATGAACCAAATTTTAACAAAAGGAAGGACTATGAGTTTTAAAAAATATGATAGAAAAATTAGTCAAGATATAGAGTGTTATCTATGTGGAAGGATGAGCTAAAACCTAACATTTTTTTCATAAATCAAGTAAAATAATTGATTTTATGTGCATGGGTTGAGTAAAGAGTTACAGACCTATTAGATTGTGTTATTATTTCTTATTTTAATGCAATGTGATTGTATGGAGTAATTTTTAGTGTGAAGTTTGTTATTTGGATTTTTTTCTATGTTATTTATTTTTGGTCAAACCCTAATTTTGAAAATATGAACGCTAAATTTTATGGCTGGGTTATGGTTATACCTAAAATTGTATTAATTATCCTAGGGATTAATCTTAGGGTTATGTATTATGTTTTTGAGTTGTCTGTATTTTTATTGAATGTTCTATCTCATGGTTTAAAAACTCATGGGATATGTCACTAACTTGTAAAACTAATTCAACCATTAATCTGATGGTTGAGGGTGGTTAAGACCATATATAGAGGGTTCATAGGGTTGGATGTGTGGGATTTGACTTGTTAGATATATTTTATACAATAACTCTTTGAATAATATGTGCTTAGATTTATAATGTTATCAGCTGTATAACATTATTGTAATGGAATTGTGAGCTAGATGATTCATAGACATGGATAAATACTCTTTTCTAACTATTTATGGTGTATGGATGTTTTTTTTAATGTTGTAAAGTTGTATATTCAATTTTTAATTTTTGAATCTTTTATTGTTTGATTTAATCCTTTTAATAAGTGATTATGATACCAATTCCCTTTGAAATGATCATGTATTATTGATATTCAACATGTCAAATTCATTAGTCATTTGACTATGTTTGTCAAGGAAATATGCATGGTAAATTTACATGTTATCGATTTTGATATTAAACTTGTATATAATGGATTTCACAAGTCTAGTAAGGACTCTAGTCCTATATAATGTTTTCTAGATTAGTATAGAATCGATGAGAAGGATTTTTGTATATCTTTTACAAGTGTTAAAAATGGTTTTGATTCTTCCTCAATGTTCATATAGTTGATTTAACTATCCCTATTGGAATTAGCATATATACTTACTTCAGTATTTGATATACTGTTTGTGCAAATTTAACTTAATATAACCAATTCAAGTAAATTTTTAGTTTTTGTCATGAGGATATATCTTTCATGATTGGTTTTATGGTTTCTTTTTTGAAGTTTATTATTATAGAGAATTAGGAAGGATTATAGAATGTGAATGTTAATCCATTTAGCTATGCATTATTTTAGTTAATAGTGTGATCCTTATATGGGTCAAATTTGCTATTTTGACTGGTATTATTTCTTTAGCATTTCATTGGTTATCAAATTTTCTTATTGTTACTAAATACTTAGGTAGAATAGAATATGCATTAGTGTATGAAGTGTTTATTTGTAGGTAGTATGTGGTAGATGTTAGCAATCTTTTATTCTATGTATGTTCGGTTAATTTAGTTTTCAAATAACTCTTGTATGGTTATATAGACTCTTGGTAGAAGTAAATATTTGATCTCTATAAGTAAATCATTAAGTTTAATATTTGAAGAGGCATTCATTCAATCTTTATATGGTTAGATAAGGAAATTTAAATGTCTACTCATCTAAGCTATAAATTATTGCTCTTGTATGGTTATATAAACTCTTGGTAGAAGTAAATATTTGATCTCTATAAATAAATCATTAAGTTTAATGTTTGGAGAGGCATTCATAAAATAGTTTCAATCTTTATATTGTTTGATAGGGAAATTGAAATGTCTACTCGTCTAAGCTGGAAATCAATATTAAATATATTTATACTTGTGTTGCTAAGTAGTTATGGGATCATAACATAAATTAAAATGGTTCTCTCTTAACTATGGTTTTATTGATTTTATTTAAAATCATTCAAGAAGTAAAGTTGGTCTCTGATATAATCTTTGACATTCAGTTATGTCTTTGAACTTCATCAAAAATATTTATTAGTTATTTTTTAAAAAAAAATTAATGGATGATTTTTTCATTATGTTCATGCTTCCTAATAATGTAATAAAATGTTAGTACCTGGTGATGATATCCTAGTGGTGAGTGAGATAATTATTAGAAGTGGGAGGTCTCAAGGTCCATTCCCTAGGATGACCACTCTCTAGCATCATTCCCTCACTAAGTTATGATGGGTTATTCATGAAAAGCATCTAATGAAATAGACTATGGCTTGGTGTTTAATGTGATGGAGGTAAACATGTGGCTTAAAACCTACATTTAAAGTGATAAGTCAATTCCATAAACCATGGCTAGGAATATTATTCACCATTGGTTTGGGCATTTTAGTTATAAAAATGTCTATAACCTAATTTTCCCATTCATGGTTTAGAGGTGTTGACAAAGGCTGATAAATGTATAGGGAGGATGAATTAGAAGATGCCTCCATTAGGAATGTTTAAAATAATTTTTGATGGTGTTGCTAAGGGAACCCTGGCACTTCTAGTGATGGTTGTGTAATCTAAGATTGCACTGGGTTGATAATTAGATCAACATCTAAAACTATGATGGATGATGCCAAAAATGAATCATAGTCCCAAGATTTAGTTATTGGACTTGAGATTATGGACCAATGTGACATCGACTGAATCATCATTGAAGGAGATTCCATGGTTATAATTTAGGCTCTATGGAATGATAAGGTAGGCACGTAGAACCATGAGAATATGTTAAGCCAAGTATGGGAATTCCTCATGTATTTAGTTGAATGGGAAGCTAATTATTACTTCCATGAAGTGAATCAAGTGGCTGACAAGTTCGCTAATAAAGTCATTAATCAAATGAAGGAGTTAATATGTGATAATTATTGGGAAAGGTGAGTCTATTTAATCCCATATGATTTTTTCAAGATTTAGCTTATCGAGAGGATGGGACTATTATTGGTGGCACATGG